>OY992880.1:141474425-141639425 GCA_963921405.1 Cepaea hortensis | reverse complement strand
GATTTTTGTGTTTTGTTTTGTTTTTGTGTTGTGTGAGTGGGGGTATGTGGGGTGGATGGGTAAGGGTATCTGTGTGGGTGTGGGTGGGAATATTGTATGGTATCTGGGTGGGGGATATGTGTGTGGTGTGTAAGTGGGGATGTGTTGGTGAGGGATATGTGTGTGTGTGGTGCGTGGGTTGGGAATAGTGCATGATAGGAGGTGTATGTGATGTGCGGGTGGGGGATTAGGTTAAGGCATGTGTGGGTGGGTGGAAGTTGTATGTGTGGGTGGTGGGGTGTGTGTTAGTGGATTGGGGATGTATGGGTGGTTAGAGAGATGTGTGTGTGTGGGGTGGGGGTAGGGACATGTCAGTTGGTGGGGATGTGTGTGTATGGTTTGGGAATGTGTGAGTGGATGTGCGATGTGTGGGTTGGTGGGGGATTGTGTGCATGGGTGGGGAATATGTTGTCGATGGAGATGTGGCTGGGGGATGGGTGGTTTGAGGTGTGGGTGGGGAGAGGATGTGTGGGGTAGTATGTGTATGTGGATGGGCGTAGGATGTGTGGGTTGGTGGGGGAATGTTTGTGGGTGGCGAGTGTGTTTTGGTTGGGGGATCAGGCGAGGGCAGTGTGTGTGGGTGGGGGATGTGCGGGAGGGGGATGGATCGGTTGGTGGGGTATGTATGTGTCCCTTGGTGTGCGTGTGTGTCGGTAGGTGGGGGTGTGTATGTGTCCCTTGGTTTGCGTGTGTGTGGGTAGGTGGGGGTGTTGTGTGGGTGGGGTGATGTATGGATAGGTGGGAGATGGGCTTCATAACATGGTAATTAGCCTTGTTTATGTTTACAACATTCATTTCACAATGTTTATTTTATCTTCCTATGTAAATGTATAATGCTCTTGATGAACGAAAGACGAGTGATTGGAAGGGCCGAATGTAAGACGGGCCTGCGCGCCCAATTTGTGACCCTAATAAAGTTGATTTGATTTGATTTTGATTTGATTTGTCTAGATGCCACTCTTACTGTTGTCTAGATCCCACTCTTACTGTTGTCTAGATCCCATTCTTACTGTTGTCTAGATAGCATTCTTACTGTTGTCTAGATAGCATTCTTACTGTTGTCTAGATCCCACTCTTACTGTTGTCTAGATTCAATTCTTACTGTTGTCTAGATCACATTCTTACTGTTGTCTAGATCGCATTCTTACTGTTGTCTAGATCGCATTCTTACTGTTGTCTAGATCGCATTCTTACTGTTGTCTAGATCGAATTCTTACTGTTGTCTAGATCGCATTCTTACTGTTGTCTAGATCCCACTCTTACTGTTGTCTAGATCGCATTCTTACTGTTGTTGTCTAGATCGCATTCTTACTGTTGTCTAGATCCCACTCTTACTGTTGTCTAGATCACATTCTTACTGTTGTCTAGATCCCACTCTTATTGTTGTCTAGATCGCATTCTTACTGTTGTCTAGGTCGCATTCTTACTGTTGTCTAGGTCCCACTCTTACTGTTGTCTAGATCGCATTCTTACTGTTGTCTAGATCCCATTCTTACTGTTGTCTAGATCCCATTTTTACCGTTGTCTAGGTCGCATTCTTATCGTTGTCTATATCGAATTCTTACTGTTGTCTATATCGCATTCTTACTGTTGTCTAGATCCCACTCTTACTGTTGTCTAGATCGCATTCTTATTGTTGTTGTCTAGATCCCACTTTTACTGTTGTCTAGATCCCACTCTTACTGTTGTCTAGATCGCATTCTTACTGTTGTCTAGATCGCATTCTTACTGTTGTTGTCTAGATCGCATTCTTATTGTTGTTGTCTAGATCCCACTCTTACCGTTGTCTAGATCGCATTCTTACTGTTGTCTAGATTCCATTCTTACTGTTGTCTAGATCGCATTCTTACTGTTGTCTAGATCGCATTCTTACTGTTGTCTAGATCGCATTCTTACTGTTGTCTAGATCGTATTCTTACTGTTGTCTAGATCGCATTCTTACTGTTGTCTAGACTCCATTCTTACTGTTGTCTAGATCGCATTCTTACTGTTGTCTAGGTCCCACTCTTACTGTTGTCTAGATCGCATTCTTACTGTTGTCTAGGTCCCACTCTTACTGTTGTCTAGATCGCATTCTTACTGTTGTTGTCTAGATCCCACTCTTACTGTTGTCTAGATCGCATTCTTACTGTTGTCTAGATCGCATTCTTACTGTTGTCTAGATCGCATTCTTACTGTTGTCTAGGTCCCATTCTTACTGTTGTCTAGGTCCCACTCTTACTGTTGTCTAGATCGCATTCTTGCTGTTGTTGTCTAAATCGCATTCTTACTGTTGTCTAGATCCCATTCTTACTGTTGTCTAGATCGCATTCTTACTGTTGTCTAGATCCCAATCTTACTGTTGTCTAGATCGCATTCTGTAACAGTATGTGTAGTTTGGGTTATAATTAGGATCTAGTGGGGAATTAGAGATACAGCACGATTGAGCATTATGAGTGAAAGCGGAGAGAGATGCTCAATCGTGACGTATTGTTGTTGTGAAGGGCAGTCAACATCCGATATTCCAGCAAGGCAGACACGGCTTGTCATCTTACGCAAATAAACAAACTTTTATTCAACCTTCGACTTTATTACTTCTTTCTACACTATGACAGAAGTAAATATGGTGCCGTGACCAGGATTCTGAATTGAGCCGTCCGGCTACCACGCGAAGTACTATATAACTCAGAAGATAAAAGTATCAAGAGGCTTTTCTAGAGCCGTGGCTGAATTGTAAGGTCATCAGGACACTGATAATGGCCGTTAACTGAATCTCAGCCTTCAACGCTTTCCAGGGCCGCGATCTGAACTCTGGAGTTTCAAAAGAAAAGGCTTACTATTTCCAAGCGCCAGCCAATGAACGTTATCAAATTCAAGGGGCCTCCCATGGCCGTTGCATGAATCCTATCGTTTTTCAAGAAGAGCCATCCTGTCCTGGGACCTTGAGAAAATCAGAAATTCAAGTTGAACATTTGTCGGGCTCAACTAATCATGGAAAAAGCCTCGTAAATTCGTGATCGGGCTTCTTGAAACTAATTGTCATTGGGCTTCGGTTGACCTTGACAATTTTTTGGGCCTTGTCAATCCTACGACCCAAATGTATGACCCATCCCAAATGACGATGAAATACCCACTCGAGAATCAAGGAAGGGACCCAACCAGGGGTCGAAAATAATCCAGGCATCCCATGAGACGGGACCCAAGCAGGAAGAGTGTCCAGCAGCCCACGAGAAGGACGAAATTATCTGAGGACGAGAGGGGATATCTGAACTCCGCCACCGGAACTCTGGAACTAATTGTCAGTTGATGCGGGCTCGTGTAAGTGAACTGGATCCGTCAGCGAGCAAAAGAAGGTAACTGTTTAGTTAAAGAGACAATTTGTATTTCCTGGATCTCCGGTGATGTGCCGTAATTTCTTAGTTAGAGCAGAGTCTAAAACATTATTGTACTCTAAGAAACAGGTATGAGGATTTATAGTGAACTTTTTGGTTTCAATATGAGTTATTGAAGACAGGGTTCTTCCTTCCTCTACGCTGACAGGATATTGATGGTGATTCGTGTAATTAATATTACAACTGGTGCTCTTTAGGGATTAACAAAGTGAAATTTTTGCGATTTTGGAACTAAATAACTAATTGAACAGTTTTATGGACTGTGGGAATTGTGTGTTGTAAATTAGTAAATTTATGTGATTCATAAATAGGGTAATTAATTAACCAGTTTTTAGAAACAAATAATTTGAAATTGTGTGCTTCTTGGTTCTTTGCTTGCTTTCTTTCAGTATTTTCAGCATGGCGGAACAGGACACCCTAGCGCATCCTCCTTAAATTAGGAGATTGAAATTGTGTGTTTTTTTTGTTCTTTGCTTGCTTTCTTTCGGTATTTTCAGCATGACGGAACCAGACAACTTGGCCCAGGTGTTGACGGGAGTGGGAACAGCGGTAGGAAAATTAAATATGATAATCAACCAACAAGGATTGACAACAGAAATTTTGAGGTTTACTGGACAGGCCAGGGAATATAAAAAATGGATCACTTCCATAGAAAAATATGCCTATTTAATCTCAGCAACAGATGTAGAAAAAATGAGGTTGGCTTATCAGACGGCAACGGAACCGGTCTCGGATCATATAAGAAGAAAGCTAGAAGCTAGAGTAGATGAGACATGGGAACAATTCAAGGAAGACCTAGCAAGGAAATATGCAGAAATAACGGATCCACAACATGCATTTTCGGTGTTGAGGCAGGCTAAACAAAATAACGGAGAGACGGTACAATTGTTTAGCGATAGATTGATTAATCTGGCTGAAGAAGCATTCTTAGGACAGAATGTACGAGGAGAGGAGGTGGAAAGGATGTTGGTAGGGATCTTTGTGGATGGCATAAAGTCTGATGGTTTGAAACTTAAATTAATGAGGGAAAACCCTGAGAGGTTATCACAAGCGGTGGATATCGCGGTACAAGAAGAAAATTTGAGACGTAGGTTTAGATTAAGAACAGGACGAGAAGTGGGAAGTAATCGAGATGACAGAGTTGAGGAACCTATGGAAATAGGACAAACAAGATTCGGATGGAATAGGAGAGGAGGTATACAGACGTTACAAGGTAGAAATAGGTATGATAATGAGGAAAGAAGAAATATGAGATACCCTACAAGAGAAACAGTAGGTAACACAAATAGTACAAATATTGTCTGTTGGAATTGTGGTCAACGGGGACATGTTTTTCGGTTTTGTAATAACAGGCGTGTCCAGTCGAATACACAGGGTAGACATGACAATAATAGGGTGAGTAGGAATGTTGTAGATGGATACAGGAATTTTACAGGTACAAGAACACAGGAAAATCGGCGCCCTACCTATTAGGCAGGACCTATGATAGGAGGGTAAATAATAAGGTCCCAAGGGTTAGAGAATATGTTAATAACAGGTATAATAGCTCGAACAGAGAATATTTTCAACTAGATGAAGTCAAGAAATTTATAGAAGATAAAACAGATTATAGCTCTTGTATATTAGAAATAGGAAAGTATAGAGTTCGTACATTAATTGATTCGGGAGCTCAAGTTAGTGTAGTAAAAGAAAGTTTTCTATATAATATAGTAAGAAATTGTAGAGTATTTAAGAGTCATAATAATTTACACTCTGTTACGGGACAGAATTTACAAGTAGTGGGACAAACAATGATAAATTTTAAGTTGGGAGGGATCAACATAAGACACCTTTTTCATGTAGTCAAGGGGTTAAATAGAAACATGTTAATAGGAAGAGATTTTTTAATAAAAAATGGAGTAAGACTTTTATATGATTTACACAAATTAAAATTCAGGGACGTCTATATAGATATGCAAGAAGACATGCATATATCAGCACTAGTTAGAGTTAAAATGACAACGACATTAAAACCACAGTCGGTTAATTTGATACAAGTGAAGCTGAAGAAAAACCCATATTATGTAGAAGGAAACACAGTCAGAATCACTGAATTACAAGAGGAAATAATTGATGAGCCTGGTTTGGAAGTTCCGGATGGAATAATAGCGTTAGATAAACACTTAACCTTTCCAGTTATGGTGATTAACAACACAGGTAGAGAAATTAAATTATACAGAGGGTGTGTAGTAGCGAAAATAGAACAGAACGTTAGTGAAATATTGGCAACGGATAGAGTAGAAATGCCGGGAACTAATTATTCACAGTCTTCTAGTGAAAGAAGTAATAACAGACGCGGACGCGGAAGTAGAGGAAACACACGAATGAATGAATTGATCCATCCATTCAAAAGAAATACAGCACAAATACATTCACTAGATAAACAGACAAGAGAACAGGAATTGTTGGCACAGTTAAAGACTTCACCAGAAAATAAAGAAGTATTGGAACAGTTTATAAAGGAGAATCAGGATGTGTTTGCAATTAGTGATTTAGAGTTGGGGAAGACAAAAACGGTAACAATGGAGATAGATACGGGAGACCATCCGCCGATTAGCTTAAAACCATATAGAACTCCCTTAAGAAATAGAGAAATTGTAGAAAAGGCAATAGAAGAAATGTTGAAAGCAGGGATAATCAAAAGATCAAAATCAGAGTGGTCATCTCCGGTGGTAATTGTGGCCAAACCTGATGGTTCGAGTCGATTCTGTTGCGACTATCGGGCGTTGAACAAAATTACTAAAAATGTAGCATATCCACTACCAGTGATAGATGATATTTTGGGGTTGCTAAATGGCGCTACATTTTTTACGACGTTAGACGCAAGAGCAGGATTTTGGTGCATTCCGATGTCGGCAGACGCGCAGAGAAAAAGTGCTTTCTGTACTCATATGGGTTCTTATGAATTTTTACGTATGCCTTTTGGAGTCAAAACTGCGCCATCTCACTACATGCTCTTAATAAATGAAGTTTTAGAAGGTATGCAAAGGTTCGCTCTTGCTTATATTGATGATATTCTGATCTTTACTTCTGGAAATGTGGAGGATCATTTGAAACATATAAAGTTAGTGTTTGACAGGTTAAGAAAACATGATGTGAAGTTAAAGCTCAGTAAATGCCAATTTTTAAAGACAGAAACAAAATATTTGGGGTATATTATAAATAGAGAAGGTATAAAACCAGACCAGGACAAAATAAAGGTTATTAAAGAGTTACCTGCTCCAACTAACGTTAAGGAGGTACGCGCCTTTATAGGAACATGCGCGTATTATAGGCGGTTTGTCCCAGCGTTTTCAAAAATAGCTGAACCTATTACAAACTTAACAGGCAAGTACGCTAGGTTTAAGTGGGATGATGAGTGTCAAAAAGCGTTCGAGTATTTAAAAAACAGTTTAACACTGGTACCACTGTTGACGCATCCAGACTTAAACAAACAGTTGATACTGTACACAGATGCTTCAGACAATGCAGTAGGAGCGTGTTTGGTGCAACCATATGAAGGAAAAGAGTCTGGAATACCAGGGGTTAAAAATGAAAGGCCTATATACTTCTTGTCGCATAAACTTAGCAGATCACAAAGAAAGTGGACGACTATTGAGAAGGAGGCTTACGCAATACATTACGCTCTTCAAAAACTAAATTACTACTTACATAACGCAAATTTTGTTATTAGAACTGACCATATGCCTTTAAAGTCTTTTTTAGAAGCCCCAGTGCAGAACAGGAAAATACAAACCTGGGCATTGAACTTACAGGGATATAATACGAAAATTGAGTACATTCCAGGTAAGATTAACACATGCGCTGATTTACTGTCTAGGATTCCCTATCCACAGTCGTCAGGTGACACAGAAGATGAAGGAGAACCAGAGATTGACGATCGAAATTGGCAAGTAAATATTTTAGATTCTGCTATAATAAATAGAGAAGAATTTGATAGTCTACCATCGGAACAAGAGTCTGAACATAGGGAAGATGATCTACACTTAGAAAAATTTAACATGAAAGAGGAGCAGGACCTAGACCCAAAAGTGATACAAATAAAAGAAAAATTAAGAGAAACAGAAGATAACAAATATAAAAGGAATTATTTGGTTTTACAAGAGGATGGACATTTATACTACATGTCTGAAAGGAACGAACAACTGAGGAAATACATTCCAAAACATTTAGAAAATGAACTTTTAAAGGCATATCATGATGAAAATGGACATTTAGGTAGAGACAAATTGGTGAAGGCGCTTACAAGTAAATATTACTGGCCAAATTTATTTAAATCTGCATATAAATATGTGGATACCTGTGAGAAGTGCAGATTGAGGAACATGAAAACAATAAAGTGTCCCTTGCAGGATACTGACATTCCTCAGTTCCCAATGCAAAAGATTAGTTTAGATATATCGGGTCCACACCCCAGAACATTGTCAGGAAACGTGTATTTGATTCATATAGTAGATGTTTACAGTCTTTGGCCGGAGGTTTATGCAATTCCGGATAAGAGTGCAGATACAGTAGTCAATATTTTTTTACAAGAGTTTGTCCCAAGATTTAGTTGTCCACAAAGTATACTTACAGACAATGGTAAAGAATTTATAAATAAGAAATTTGAAAAGTTGTTAAATGATTTAAATATAAAACATATAAAGACATCATATTATAGACCTACTTCCAATGCTAGAAACGAGCGTCAACATCAGACGTTATATAGCATTATATCAAAGATTGTAGATGAACATGAAAGGGATTGGGATTTGTTTTTAGGACCTGCCCTTAACGCCATTCGTACTAATCAAAATGAAAGCACGGGTTTTTCACCATATTATTTAATATACGGGAGAGAACCGATACTACCTATAGACAATCTATTAAAACCTAGACGGAAATATATGGGTGAAGACTTTCAAGAGGTTATAATACAGGAAATGCATAAAGCACACGTAGGACTAAGGAATAATATAATTAAAGCTAGGGAAAGGCAGAAAAAGTACAAGAATATAAATACAAACTTGCAGGAATTTAAGGTTGGTGATAGGGTCTATTACAAGAAGCATAGGAGAAACTCTAAATTTGATAATCGTTGGATTCCAGGGTATTATATTTTGGAAAAACTAGGTAAAGTATCGTATAAAATTAAGAACCAGGTCACGGGACATGTAGCAAGGGCACACGTGGAACACTTAAGGAGAGATGAAGAAGAGATAGAATATAATAATAATAATAATTATTATTCAGACACAAGGTTTTTAGATGAACAACTCGTTAGAGGTGCTACAGTAACCCCAGGCGTTAGAAGAGATACAACACAAAATCGCTTGTTAGCAACTCCAGGTTTTGATGATACTCAAGAACAGACGATACCGAAAACAATAGAAGAAGAAAAGTTGAATGAGACTCATTATGATAGTATGGAGGAGGAAATAAGTGCTCCGTTTAGGAACACTAGACAGGCAACGAAAAGAAGAATGGATAGACAAAGAGATAGAGAAGTGAAAAGACAGAGGAGAATTAGGGATTATTCAACGAGCGGGGAGGATATGCCGTTACTAGAAAGATCCTTGAGGAATAGTGATCGACAAATTAGATGGGATATTGAACAAAAGAGATTAGCGGCAGCTAAAGAGAGACATACAGACGAAGAAGAAGAAATGGATGAAAAGTCAGAGTCAAGTAGTAGTAGTATGGAGGAAACAAATGGATTGTACGAAGAAGAAGACATTGATGTAGAATTAGCATTGGTTCAAAGAAATTTGGAGTTATTGAAGAAGTGGAACCGTAGGAAGTAGATAAGTAGAGAATATTGCAGATAGCAATTTATAAGTGTTAGAATTCGAAAATGAAGAAGATGACTCTTGGTATTTTTATAATCAATATGGAGGTAGTTTTGAATGAAGTATATGTATATATTTGGTTATTTCTCTATGGGGTGGAATTGATGGTTGATTTTTTAGTAGCTTAGACAAATTGAAGGGAAATAATTGGCAGGTAGGGCCACAAGTAAATAGATGAGTGGATGGTGAATACTACATTAGTATAGATAAGAGGACTTGTACTGTAGTTTACAGTGATTAATTAAGAGGATTTTCCGGGTAGTATGATGTGTTTGGAGTTAGGCTAGAAAAAGGAGGAATTAATGTTTGTACTATTTGTTATCATTGATATCGGCAGATATGGTTATAAGATTTGGATATTGGTCTGTAAGTAACAGATACACATATGTAGCATTGAATTGATGGGTTTACTTGGAATGGTAAACTTGAAATTGACGAGAGGAATGAAAAAAAAAAAGAAAAGCTAGTAGTGTTGAATCAATATTTTTTTTTGATAATAACAATTATTATTGACGGAAACTGAAGATAAATTTTGAAACTTTATTCATAAAGTATGTATGGAAAGAGAAGTGTGATTACTTCTTACTTTTTCCTTTCTTTTTCTTACTTTCCTAAGTGCGCACTAACTCAATCTAACATATCTTTTCTGTGAGAATGTGAAATAGGGGATAAGGGAAATATCTTCGGTTTTGTCAATCATAATTTTAATGAACAATTTAAATTTAAAAGCGGTTCGCTTACAGAGAGTTGTAGGAAGTTTTATAGAGAATTTGGTGGGGAGTTTTTGGTATTATTGATATACTGGGAAGTATGTCTCTGGTTAGCAATTGGCTATGATGAGGTAGGAAAATGAGAATGGAGTTAGGAAATATATTTTAAATTTAAAAGCGGTTCGCTTACAGAGAGTTGTAGGAAGTTTTATAGAGAATTTGGTGGGGAGTTTTTGGTATTATTGATATACTGGGAAGTATGTCTCTGGTTAGCAATTGGCTATGATGAGGTAGGAAAATGAGAATGGAGTTAGGAAATATATAAATGGAATGGCCTGAATAAATAGAGATCTGGTACATTATTAGTATGGTTGTTGGGGCCACTATACGTAATAATTTTAAGAAAGTTTACTTGGAAAATCTTTGTTTATTCACTTGGGGTTTTATTTTCGTGTAACTGGGCAATGATGGTTGTTAATTGATTATTTTATTGAGACTATGTTTCAATGCTATATGTATATGTATTATGTTTTATTTCATGCTTGGTTTGGTTTTATAAAAAGTTAGTTTAAGTAAGTTAGGATCGTTGAGTTTATAGTGCTTTGAGTAAAACACTATTGGACCGTAAAAGTGTCTAATAATGATATAATATTTGCTTTTGGGTTGATAAAATGCATGCCATATTAATTTTGAAAATGTGTTTTAATTGGATAATTGTGACGCCTTGTTTTGATTTAGTTTTGCGTAAACAGTTGGATTGATAGATTAAGTGATGTGGTTAATGAATTGGTTTTAAGGTTGGTTAGAATATTAGTTAACTTTTCAAATACAGGGGGCTTTCGTTCAGAAAGGAATTATAAAATTATTGAGGGAGGGTATGGAGACATAGGCTGCCGAGAAGGTTAGGTTGCTTGAAAAGCTTCGAATATATAAGTAGAGTATAACTAGATAGAAGTTTAAGGGAAAAACTGTGAATAGCAGCATATAGAAGAAATACATAGGGGGATAAAGGGCAGATCATGGGACATGAAGGGGGCAAGAAATAGGTGCTGTGAAAAACCAGCTTTAATTATATTAAAGGTGTTCATAAAAATTGAACAGGATCTCATGCTAAAAGGTGAGATAACGCAATTTGGACAAGATTGTGGTTGGAAATTTTAAATGTTGAAGATATAAGGCTTGAAACTTACGTAAAAAGTTCTATTTCATATAGGGTTGTATATATAAAGCTTGTAAAACATTATATCAACTTGGTTTATAGAAAACAAAGATCTATTTTTGTATGACGTATTTATAAGAAAAAATTTGATTGTACAAATTTTTTTATTGGCAAAGGAGGTAAATGTGGTTATGTGGAATATGCGTTTCTTTGTGCTTATCTTGACTATTTATTCCTTTTACTTGGTGCACCCCTTCTTTACTTCTTCTAAATACGTTGTTCTCGTTGTTCGGGTTGTCTTGTATTGAGAAATGCGAGTGATTTCCTAATGCCAGTTGTACAAATACGATTTTACGAGCCATTTTGTTTATAATATGCATATTTTATATAGGAACTTGAGGAGCCAAGGAATATATAGTGGATTGCTATATAGTTTGGGGAAATGAAAGAAGAGTAGAAATGGTAAGTTAAAAAAAAAAGGGTTACAGTACATGGTACGAGGTATAGAGGTAAAATGGAAGAAGAAGTGGGTTGATTATATAGCTGGGGAAAGAGTTAAAGAAATAGAATGTTTAATTAAATTGGAGTTGGTTTGGGGAGGATTAGAAGAACTATGGAAGATTAGAGGAAAAAGAGGGAATAGAGTAAGGGGATTAGGAGTAAAGATTTTTCCTTTATAAGGAAAATTCTTTAATAAACATGGGGAGGTGTAACAGTATGTGTAGTTTGGGTTATAATTAGGATCTAGTGGGGAATTAGAGATACAGCACGATTGAGCATTATGAGTGAAAGCGGAGAGAGATGCTCAATCGTGACGTATTGTTGTTGTGAAGGGCAGTCAACATCCGATATTCCAGCAAGGCAGACACGGCTTGTCATCTTACGCAAATAAACAAACTTTTATTCAACCTTCGACTTTATTACTTCTTTCTACACTATGACAATTCTTACTGTTGTCTAGATCCCACTCTTACTGTTGTCTAGATCGCATTCTTACTGTTGTCTAGATCCCACTCTTACTGTTGTCTAGATCGCATTCTTACTGTTGTCTAGATCGCATTCTTACTGTTGTCTAGATTCCATTCTTATTGTTGTCTAGATCGCATTCTTACTGTTGTCTAGGTCCCACTCTTATTGTGGTTTAGATCGCATTCTTACTGTTGTCTAGGTCCCACTCTTACTGTTGTCTAGATCGCATTCTTACTGTTGTTGTCTAGATCCCACTCTTACTGTTGTCTAGATCGCATTCTTACTGTTGTCTAGATCGCATTCTTACTGTTGTCTAGATCGCATTCTTACTGTTGTCTAGGTCCCATTCTTACTGTTGTCTAGGTCCCACTCTTATTGTTGTCTAGATTGCATTCTTACTGTTGTTGTCTAGATCGCATTCTTACTGTTGTCTAGATCCCATTCTTACTGTTGTCTAGATCGCATTCTTACTGTTGTCTAGATCCCACTCTTACTGTTGTCTAGATCGCATTCTTACTGTTGTCTAGATCCCACTCTTACTGTTGTCTTGGTCGCATTCTTACTGTTGTCTAGATCCCACTCTTACTGTTGTCTAAATCGCATTCTTACTGTTGTCTAGATCGCATTCTTACTGTTGTCTAGATCCCACTCTTATTGTTGTCTAGATCGCATTCTTACTGTTGTCTAGATCCCACTCTTACTGTTGTCTAGATCGCATTCTTACTGTTGTCTAGATCCCACTCTTACTGTTTTCTAGATCGCATTCTTACTGTTGTTGTCTAGATCGCATTCTTACTGCTGTCTAGATCCCACTCTTAGTGTTGTCTAGATCGCATTCTTACTGTTGTCTAGATCCCACTCTTACTGTTGTCTAGATCGCATTCTTACTGTTGTCTAGGTCGCATTCTTACTGGTGTCTAGGTCCCACTCTATCTGTTGTCTAGATCGCATTCTTACTGTTGTCTAGATCCCATTCTTACTGTTGTCTAGATCCCATTCTCACTGTTGTCTAGGTCGCATTCTTACTGTTGTCTATATCGCATTCTTACTGTTGTCTATATCGCATTCTTACTGTTGTCTAGATCCCACTCTTACTGTTGTCTAGATCGTATTCTTATTGTTGTTGTCTAGATCCCACTCTTACTGTTGTCTAGATCGCATTCTTATTGTTGTTGTCTAGATCCCACTCTTAGTGTTGTCTAGATCCCATTCTTACTGTTGTCTAGATCGCATTCTTACTGTTGTCTAGATCCCATTCTTACTGTTGTCTAGATCCCACTCTTACTGTTGTCTAGATTCCATTCTTACTGTTGTCTAGATCGCATTCTTACTGTTGTCTAGATCGCATTCTTACTGTTGTCTAGATCGCATTCTTACTGTTGTCTAGATCGCATTCTTACTGTTGTCTAGATCGCATTCTTACTGTTGTCTAGAATCCATTCTTACTGTTGTCTATATACCATTCTTACTGTTGTCTAGATCGCATTCTTACTGTTGTCTAGATCGCATTCTTACTGTTGTCTAGATCGCATTCTTACTGTTGTCTAGATCGCATTCTTACTGTTGTCTAGATTCCGTTCTTACTGTTGTCTAGATCGCATTCTTACTGTTGTCTAGGTCCCACTCTTACTGTTGTCTAGATCGCATTCTTACTGTTGTCTAGGTCCCACTCTTACTGTTGTCTAGATCGCATTCTTACTGTTGTCTAGATCGCATTCTTACTGTTGTCTAGGTCTCACTCTTGCTGTTGTCTAGGTCCCATTCTTACTGTTGTCTAGATTCCATTCTTACTGTTGTCTAGATCGCATTCTTACTGTTGTCTAGATCGCATTCTTACTGTTGTCTAGATCGCATTCTTACTGTTGTCTAGATCGCATTCTTACTGTTGTCTAGATCGCATCCTTACTGCTGTCTACATCCCACTCTTACTGTTGTCTAGATCCTACTCTTACTGTTGTCTAGATCCTACTCTTACTGTTGTCTAGATCCTACTCTTACTGTTGTCTAGATGCCACTCTTACTGTTGTCTAGATCGTATTCTTACTGTTGTCTAGATCCAACTCTTACTGTTGTCTAGATCCTACTCTTACTGTTGTCTAGATCCTATTCTTACTGTTGTCTAGATCTCACTCTTACTGTTGTCTAGATCGCATTCTTGCTGTTGTCTAGATCGCATTCTTAATGTTGTTGTCTAGATCCCACTCTTACTGTTGTCTAGATCCCACTCTTACTGTTGTCTAGATCCCATTCTTACTGTTGTCTAGATCCCACTCTTACTGTTGTCTAGATCGCATTCTTACTGTTGTCTAGATCCCACTCTTATTGTTGTCTAGATCGCATTCTTACTGCTGTCTAGGTCGCATTCTTACTGTTGTCTAGGTCCCACTCTTACTGTTGTCTAGATCGCATTCTTACTGTTGTTTAGATCGCATTCTTACTGTTGTCTAGATAGCATTCTTACTGTTGTCTAGATAGCATTCTTACTGTTGTCTAGATCCCACTCTTACTGTTGTCTAGATTCAATTCTTACTGTTGTCTAGATCGCATTCTTACTGTTGTCTAGATCGCATTCTTACTGTTGTCTAGATCGCATTCTTACTGTTGTCTAGATCGCATTCTTACTGTTGTCTAGATCGAATTCTTACTGTTGTCTAGATCGCATTCTTACTGTTGTCTAGATCCCACTCTTACTGTTGTCTAGATCGCATTCTTACTGTTGTTGTCTAGATCGCATTCTTACTGTTGTCTAGATCCCACTCTTACTGTTGTCTAGATCGCATTCTTACTGTTGTATAGATCCCACTCTTATTGTTGTCTAGATCGCATTCTTACTGTTGTCTAGGTCGCATTCTTACTGTTGTCTAGGTCCCACTCTTACTGTTGTCTAGATCGCATTCTTACTGTTGTCTAGATCCCATTCTTACTGTTGTCTAGATCCCATTTTTACCGTTGTCTAGGTCGCATTCTTATCGTTGTCTATATCGAATTCTTACTGTTGTCTATATCGCATTCTTACTGTTGTCTAGATCACACTCTTACTGTTGTCTAGATCGCATTCTTATTGATGTTGTCTAGATCCCACTCTTACTGTTGTCTAGATCCCACTCTTACTGTTGTCTAGATCCCATTCTTACTGTTGTCTACATCGCATTCTTACGGTTGTCTAGATCGCATTCTTACTGTTGTCTAGATCCCACTCTTACTGTTGTCTAGATAGCATTCTTACTGTTGTCTAGATCCCACTCTTACTGTTGTCTAAATCGCATTCTTACTGTTGTCTAGATCCCACTCTTACTGTTGTCTAGATCCCACTCTTACTGTTGTCTAGATCGCATTCTTACTGTTGTTTAGATCCCACTCTTACTGTTGTCTAGATCGCATTCTTACTGTTGTCTAGATCCCACTCTTACTGTTGTCTAGATCGCATTCTTGCTGTTGTCTAGATCCCATTCTTACTGTTGTCTAGATCCCACTCTTACTGTTGTCTAGATCGCATTCTTACTGTTGTCTAGATCCCACTCTTATTGTTGTCTAGATCGCATTCTTACTGTTGTCTAGGTCGCATTCTTACTGTTGTCTAGGTCCCACTCTTACTGTTGTCTAGATCGCATTCTTACTGTTGTTTAGATCGCATTCTTACTGTTGTCTAGATAGCATTCTTACTGTTGTCTAGATAGCATTCTTACTGTTGTCTAGATCCCACTCTTACTGTTGTCTAGATTCAATTCTTACTGTTGTCTAGATCGCATTCTTACTGTTGTCTAGATCGCATTCTTACTGTTGTCTAGATCGCATTCTTACTGTTGTCTAGATCGCATTCTTACTGTTGTCTAGATCGAATTCTTACTGTTGTCTAGATCGCATTCTTACTGTTGTCTAGATCCCACTCTTACTGTTGTCTAGATCGCATTCTTACTGTTGTTGTCTAGATCGCATTCTTACTGTTGTCTAGATCCCACTCTTACTGTTGTCTAGATCGCATTCTTACTGTTGTCTAGATCCCACTCTTATTGTTGTCTAGATCGCATTCTTACTGTTGTCTAGGTCGCATTCTTACTGTTGTCTAGGTCCCACTCTTACTGTTGTCTAGATCGCATTCTTACTGTTGTCTAGATCCCATTCTTACTGTTGTCTAGATCCCATTTTTACCGTTGTCTAGGTCGCATTCTTATCGTTGTCTATATCGAATTCTTACTGTTGTCTATATCGCATTCTTACTGTTGTCTAGATCACACTCTTACTGTTGTCTAGATCGCATTCTTATTGTTGTTGTCTAGATCCCACTCTTACTGTTGTCTAGATCCCACTCTTACTGTTGTCTAGATCCCATTCTTACTGTTGTCTACATCGCATTCTTACGGTTGTCTAGATCGCATTCTTACTGTTGTCTAGATCCCACTCTTACTGTTGTCTAGATCGCATTCTTACTGTTGTCTAGATCCCACTCTTACTGTTGTCTAGATCGCATTCTTACTGTTGTCTAGATCCCACTCTTACTGTTGTGTAGATCGCATTCTTACTGTTGTTGTCTAGATCGCATTCTTACTGTTGTCTAGATCCCACTCTTACTGTTGTCTAGATCGCATTCTTACTGTTGTCTAGGTCCCATTCTTACTGTTGTCTAGGTCCCACTCTTATTGTTGTCTAGATTGCATTCTTACTGTTGTTGTCTAGATCGCATTCTTACTGTTGTCTAGATCCCATTCTTACTGTTGTCTAGATCGCATTCTTACTGTTGTCTAGATCCCACTCTTACTGTTGTCTAGATCGCATTCTTACTGTTGTCTAGATCCCACTCTTACTGTTGTCTTGGTCGCATTCTTACTGTTGTCTAGATCCCACTCTTACTGTTGTCTATATCGCATTCTTACTGTTGTCTAGATCGCATTCTTACTGTTGTCTAGATCCCACTCTTATTGTTGTCTAGATCGCATTCTTACTGTTGTCTAGATCCCACTCTTACTGTTGTCTAGATCGCATTCTTACTGTTGTCTAGATCCCACTCTTACTGTTTTCTAGATCGCATTCTTACTGTTGTTGTCTAGATCGCATTCTTACTGCTGTCTAGATCCCACTCTTACTGTTGTCTAGATCGCATTCTTACTGTTGTCTAGATCCCACTCTTACTGTTGTCTAGATCCCATTCTTACTGTTGTCTAGGTCGCATTCTTACTGTTGTCTATATCGCATTCTTACTGTTGTCTATATCGCATTCTTACTGTTGTCTAGATCCCACTCTTACTGTTGTCTAGATCGCATTCTTATTGTTGTTGTCTAGATCCCACTCTTACTGTTGTCTAGATCGCATTCTTATTAATGTTGTCTAGATCCCACTCTTAGTGTTGTCTAGATCCCATTCTTACTGTTGTCTAGATCGCATTCTTACTGTTGTCTAGATCGCATTCTTACTGTTGTCTAGATCCCACTCTTACTGTTGTCTAGATTCCATTCTTACTGTTGTCTAGATCGCATTCTTACTGTTGTCTAGATCGCATTCTTACTGTTGTCTAGATCGCATTCTTACTGTTGTCTAGATCGCATTCTTACTGTTGTCTAGATCGCATTCTTACTGTTGTCTAGATTCCATTCTTACTGTTGTCTAGATCGCATTCTTACTGTTGTCTAGATACCATTCTTACTGTTGTCTAGATCGCATTCTTACTGTTGTCTAGATCGCATTCTTACTGTTGTCTAGATTCCATTCTTACTGTTGTCTAGATCGCATTCTTACTGTTGTCTAGGTCCCACTCTTACTGTTGTCTAGATCGCATTCTTACTGTTGTCTAGGTCCCACTCTTACTGTTGTCTAGATCGCATTCTTACTGTTGTCTAGATCGCATTCTTACTGTTGTCTAGGTCTCACTCTTGCTGTTGTCTAGGTCCCACTCTTACTGTTGTCTAGATTCCATTGTTACTGTTGTCTAGATTCCATTCTTACTGTTGTCTAGATCGCATTCTTACTGTTGTCTAGATCGCATTCTTACTGTTGTCTAGATCGCATTCTTACTGTTGTCTAGATCGCATTCTTACTGTTGTCTAGATCGCATCCTTACTGCTGTCTACATCCCACTCTTACTGTTGTCTAGATCCTACTCTTACTGTTGTCTAGATCCTACTCTTACTGTTGTCTAGATCATACTCTTACTGTTGTCTAGATGCCACTCTTACTGTTGTCTAGATCGTATTCTTACTGTTGTCTAGATCCAACTCTTACTGTTGTCTAGATCCTACTCTTACTGTTGTCTAGATCCTATTCTTACTGTTGTCTAGATCTCACTCTTACTGTTGTCTAGATCCCACTCTTACAGTTGTCTAGATCGCATTCTTACTGTTGTTGTCTAGATCGCATTCTTACTGTTGTCTAGATCCCATTCTTACTTTTGTCTAGATACCATTCTTACTGTTGTCTAGATCGCATTCTTACTGTTGTCTAGATCCCACTCTTACTGTTGTCTAGATCGCATTCTTACTGTTGTCTAGATCCCACTCTTAATGTTGTCTAGATCGCATTCTTACTGTTGTCTAGATCCCACTCTTACTGTTGTCTAAATCGCATTCTTACTGTTGTCTAGACCCCACTCTTACTGTTGTCTAGATCGCATTCTTACTGTTGTCTAGATCGCATTCTTACTGTTGTCTAGATCGCATTCTTACTGTTGTTTAGATCGCATTCTTACTGTTGTCTAGATCCCACTCTTACTGTTGTCTAAATCGCATTCTTACTGTTGTCTAGATCCCACTCTTACTGTTGTCTAGATCCCACTCTTACTGTTGTCTAGATCGCATTCTTACTGTTGTTTAGATCCCACTCTTACTGTTGTCTAGATCGCATTCTTACTGTTGTCTAGATCCCATTCTTACTGTTGTCTAGATCCCACTCTTACTGTTGTCTAGATCGCATTCTTACTGTTGTCTAGATCCCACTCTTATTGTTGTCTAGATCGCATTCTTACTGTTGTCTAGATCCCACTCTTACTGTTGTCTAGATTCAATTCTTACTGTTGTCTAGATCGCATTCTTACTGTTGTCTAGATCGCATTCTTACTGTTGTCTAGATCGCATTCTTACTGTTGTCTAGATCGCATTCTTACTGTTGTCTAGATCGAATTCTTACTGTTGTCTAGATCGCATTCTTACTGTTGTCTAGATCCCACTCTTACTGTTGTCTAGATCGCATTCTTACTGTTGTTGTCTAGATCGCATTCTTACTGTTGTCTAGATCCCACTCTTACTGTTGTCTAGATCGCATTCTTACTGTTGTCTAGATCCCACTCTTATTGTTGTCTAGATCGCATTCTTACTGTTGTCTAGGTCGCATTCTTACTGTTGTCTAGGTCCCACTCTTACTGTTGTCTAGATCGCATTCTTACTGTTGTCTAGATCCCATTCTTACTGTTGTCTAGATCCCATTTTTACCGTTGTCTAGGTCGCATTCTTATCGTTGTCTATATCGAATTCTTACTGTTGTCTATATCGCATTCTTACTGTTGTCTAGATCACACTCTTACTGTTGTCTAGATCGCATTCTTATTGTTGTTGTCTAGATCCCACTCTTACTGTTGTCTAGATCCCACTCTTACTGTTGTCTAGATCCCATTCTTACTGTTGTCTAGATCGCATTCTTACGGTTGTCTAGATCGCATTCTTACTGTTGTCTAGATCCCACTCTTACTGTTGTCTAGATCGCATTCTTACTGTTGTCTAGATCCCACTCTTACTGTTGTGTAGATCGCATTCTTACTGTTGTTGTCTAGATCGCATTCTTACTGTTGTCTAGATCCCACTCTTACTGTTGTCTAGATCGCATTCTTACTGTTGTCTAGGTCGCATTCTTACAGTTGTCTAGGTCGCACTCTTACTGTTGTCTAGATCGCATTCTTACTGTTGTCTAGATCCCATTCTTACTGTTGTCTAGATCCCATTTTTACCGTTGTCTAAGTCGCATTCTTACCGTTGTCTATATCGCATTCTTACTGTTGTCTATATCGCATTCTTACTGTTGTCTAGATCCCACTCTTACTGTTGTCTAGATCGCATTCTTATTGTTGTTGTCTAGATCCCACTCTTACTGTTGTCTAGATCCCACTCTTACTGTTGTCTAGATCCCATTCTTACTGTTGTCTAGATCGCATTCTTACTGTTGTTGTCTAGATCGCATTCTTATTGTTGTTGTCTAGATCCCACTCTTACTGTTGTCTAGATCGCATTCTTATTGTTTTTGTCTAGATCCCACTCTTACCGTTGTCTAGATCGCATTCTTACTGTTGTCTAGATTCCATTCTTACTGTTGTCTAGATCGCATTCTTACTGTTGTCTAGATCGCATTCTTACTGTTGTCTAGATCGCATTCTTATTGTTGTCTAGATCGTATTCTTACTGTTGTCTAGATCGCATTCTTACTGTTGTCTAGACTCCATTCTTACTGTTGTCTAGATCGCATCCTTACTGTTGTCTAGGTCCCACTCTTACTGTTGTCTAGATCGCATTCTTACTGTTGTCTAGGTCCCACTCTTACTGTTGTCTAGATCGCATTCTTACTGTTGTTGTCTAGATCCCACTCTTACTGTTGTCTAGATCGCATTCTTACTGTTGTCTAGATCGCATTCTTACTGTTGTCTAGATCGCATTCTTACTGTTGTCTAGGTCCCATTCTTACTGTTGTCTAGGTCCCACTCTTACTGTTGTCTAGATCGCATTCTTGCTGTTGTTGTCTAAATCGCATTCTTACTGTTGTCTAGATCCCATTCTTACTGTTGTCTAGAACGCATTCTTACTGTTGTCTAGATCCCAATCTTACTGTTGTCTAGATCGCATTCTTACTGTTGTCTAGATCCCACTCTTACTGTTGTCTAGATCGCATTCTTACTGTTGTCTAGATCCCACTCTTACTGTTGTCTAGATCGCATTCTTACTGTTGTCTAGATCGCATTCTTACTGTTGTCTAGGTCCCACTCTTACTGTTGTCTAGATTGCATTCTTACTGTTGTTGTCTAGATCGCATTCTTACTGTTGTCTAGATCCCATTCTTACTGTTGTCTAGATCGCATTCTTACTGTTGTCTAGATCCCACTCTTACTGTTGTCTAGATCGCATTCTTACTGTTGTCTAGATCCCACTCTTACTGTTGTCTTGGTCGCATTCTTACTGTTGTCTAGATCCCACTCTTACTGTTGTCTGAATCGCATTCTTACTGTTGTCTAGATCGCATTCTTACTGTTGTCTAGATCCCACTCTTATTGTTGTCTAGATCGCATTCTTACTGTTGTCTAGATCCTACTCTTACTGTTGTCTAGATCGCATTCTTACTGTTGTCTAGATCCCACTCTTACTGTTGTCTAGATCGCATTCTTACTGTTGTCTAGGTCGCATTCTTACTGTTGTCTAGGTCCCACTCTTTCTGTTGTCTAGATCGCATTCTTACTGTTGTCTAGATCCCATTCTTACTGTTGTCTAGATCCCATTCTTACTGTTGTCTAGGTAGCATTCTTACTGTTGTCTATATCGAATTCTTACTGTTGTCTATATCGCATTCTTACTGTTGTCTAGATCCCACTCTTACTGTTGTCTAGATCGCATTCTTATTGTTGTTGTCTAGATCCCACTCTTACTTTTGTCTAGATCGCATTCTTATTGTTGTTGTCTAGATCCCACTCTTAGTGTTGTCTAGATCCCATTCTTACTGTTGTCTAGATCGCATTCTTACTGTTGTCTAGATCGCATTCTTACTGTTGTCTAGATCCCACTCTTACTGTTGTCTAGATTCCATTCTTACTGTTGTCTAGATCGCATTCTTACTGTTGTCTAGATCGCATTCTTACTGTTGTCTAGATCGCATTCTTACTGTTGTCTAGATCGCATTCTTACTGTTGTCTAGATCGCATTCTTACTGTTGTCTAGATTCCATTCTTACTGTTGTCTAGATCGCATTCTTACTGTTGTCTAGATCGCATTCTTACTGTTGTCTAGATCGCATTCTTACTGTTGTCTAGGTCCCACTCTTACTGTTGTCTAGATCGCATTCTTACTGTTGTCTAGATCCCATTCTTACTGTTGTCTAGATCCCATTTTTACCGTTGTCTAGGTCGCATTCTTATCGTTGTCTATATCGAATTCTTACTGTTGTCTATATCGCATTCTTACTGTTGTCTAGATCCCACTCTTACTGTTGTCTAGATCGCATTCTTACTGTTGTCTAGATCCCAATCTTACTGTTGTCTAGATCGCATTCTTACTGTTGTCTAGATCCCACTCTTACTGTTGTCTAGATCGCATTCTTACTGTTGTCTAGATCCCACTCTTACTGTTGTCTAGATCGCATTCTTACTGTTGTCTAGATCGCATTCTTACTGTTGTCTAGATTCCATTCTTACTGTTGTCTAGATCGCATTCTTACTGTTGTCTAGATCGCATTCTTACTGTTGTCTAGATCGCATTCTTACTGTTGTCTAGATCGTATTCTTACTGTTGTCTAGATCGCATTCTTACTGTTGTCTAGACTCCATTCTTACTGTTGTCTAGATCGCATTCTTACTGTTGTCTAGGTCCCACTCTTACTGTTGTCTAGATCGCATTCTTACTGTTGTCTAGGTCCCACTCTTACTGTTGTCTAGATCGCATTCTTACTGTTGTTGTCTAGATCCCACTCTTACTGTTGTCTAGATCGCATTCTTACTGTTGTCTAGATCGCATTCTTACTGTTGTCTAGATCGCATTCTTACTGTTGTCTAGGTCCCATTCTTACTGTTGTCTAGGTCCCACTCTTACTGTTGTCTAGATCGCATTCTTGCTGTTGTTGTCTAAATCGCATTCTTACTGTTGTCTAGATCCCATTCTTACTGTTGTCTAGATCGCATTCTTACTGTTGTCTAGATCCCAATCTTACTGTTGTCTAGATCGCATTCTTACTGTTGTCTAGATTCCACTCTTACTGTTGTCTAGATCGCATTCTTACTGTTGTCTAGATCCCACTCTTACTGTTGTCTAGATCGCATTCTTACTGTTGTCTAGATCGCATTCTTACTGTTGTCTAGATTCCATTCTTATTGTTGTCTAGATCGCATTCTTACTGTTGTCTAGGTCCCACTCTTATTGTGGTTTAGATCGCATTCTTACTGTTGTCTAGGTCCCACTCTTACTGTTGTCTAGATCGCATTCTTACTGTTGTTGTCTAGATCCCACTCTTACTGTTGTCTAGATCGCATTCTTACTGTTGTCTAGATCGCATTCTTACTGTTGTCTAGATCGCATTCTTACTGTTGTCTAGGTCCCATTCTTACTGTTGTCTAGGTCCCACTCTTATTGTTGTCTAGATTGCATTCTTACTGTTGTTGTCTAGATCGCATTCTTACTGTTGTCTAGATCCCATTCTTACTGTTTTCTAGATCGCATTCTTACTGTTGTCTAGATCCCACTCTTACTGTTGTCTAGATCGCATTCTTACTGTTGTCTAGATCCCACTCTTACTGTTGTCTTGGTCGCATTCTTACTGTTGTCTAGATCCCACTCTTACTGTTGTCTAAATCGCATTCTTACTGTTGTCTAGATCGCATTCTTACTGTTGTCTAGATCCCACTCTTATTGTTGTCTAGATCGCATTCTTACTGTTGTCTAGATCCCACTCTTACTGTTGTCTAGATCGCATTCTTACTGTTGTCTAGATCCCACTCTTACTGTTTTCTAGATCGCATTCTTACTGTTGTTGTCTAGATCGCATTCTTACTGCTGTCTAGATCCCACTCTTACTGTTGTCTAGATCGCATTCTTACTGTTGTCTAGATCCCACTCTTACTGTTGTCTAGATCGCATTCTTACTGTTGTCTAGGTCGCATTCTTACTGTTGTCTAGGTCCCACTCTTTCTGTTGTCTAGATCGCATTCTTACTGTTGTCTAGATCCCATTCTTACTGTTGTCTAGATCCCATTCTCACTGTTGTCTAGGTCGCATTCTTACTGTTGTCTATATCGCATTCTTACTGTTGTCTATATCGCATTCTTACTGTTGTCTAGATCCCACTCTTACTGTTGTCTAGATCGTATTCTTATTGTTGTTGTCTAGATCCCACTCTTACTGTTGTCTAGATCGCATTCTTATTGTTGTTGTCTAGATCCCACTCTTAGTGTTGTCTAGATCCCATTCTTACTGTTGTCTAGATCGCATTCTTACTGTTGTCTAGATCCCATTCTTACTGTTGTCTAGATCCCACTCTTACTGTTGTCTAGATTCCATTCTTACTGTTGTCTAGATCGCATTCTTACTGTTGTCTAGATCGCATTCTTACTGTTGTCTAGATCGCATTCTTACTGTTGTCTAGATCGCATTCTTACTGTTGTCTAGATCGCATTCTTACTGTTGTCTAGAATCCATTCTTACTGTTGTCTATATACCATTCTTACTGTTGTCTAGATCGCATTCTTACTGTTGTCTAGATCGCATTCTTACTGTTGTCTAGATCGCATTCTTACTGTTGTCTAGATCGCATTCTTACTGTTGTCTAGATTCCGTTCTTACTGTTGTCTAGATCGCATTCTTACTGTTGTCTAGGTCCCACTCTTACTGTTGTCTAGATCGCATTCTTACTGTTGTCTAGGTCCCACTCTTACTGTTGTCTAGATCGCATTCTTACTGTTGTCTAGATCGCATTCTTACTGTTGTCTAGGTCTCACTCTTGCTGTTGTCTAGGTCCCACTCTTACTGTTGTCTAGATTCCATTCTTACTGTTGTCTAGATTCCATTCTTACTGTTGTCTAGATCGCATTCTTACTGTTGTCTAGATCGCATTCTTACTGTTGTCTAGATCGCATTCTTACTGTTGTCTAGATCGCATTCTTACTGTTGTCTAGATCGCATCCTTACTGCTGTCTACATCCCACTCTTACTGTTGTCTAGATCCTACTCTTACTGTTGTCTAGATCCTACTCTTACTGTTGTCTAGATCCTACTCTTACTGTTGTCTAGATGCCACTCTTACTGTTGTCTAGATCGTATTCTTACTGTTGTCTAGATCCAACTCTTACTGTTGTCTAGATCCTACTCTTACTGTTGTCTAGATCCTATTCTTACTGTTGTCTAGATCTCACTCTTACTGTTGTCTAGATCGCATTCTTGCTGTTGTCTAGATCGCATTCTTAATGTTGTTGTCTAGATCCCACTCTTACTGTTGTCTAGATCCCACTCTTACTGTTGTCTAGATCCCATTCTTACTGTTGTCTAGATCCCACTCTTACTGTTGTCTAGATCGCATTCTTACTGTTGTCTAGATCCCACTCTTATTGTTGTCTAGATCGCATTCTTACTGTTGTCTAGGTCGCATTCTTACTGTTGTCTAGGTCCCACTCTTACTGTTGTCTAGATCGCATTCTTACTGTTGTTTAGATCGCATTCTTACTGTTGTCTAGATAGCATTCTTACTGTTGTCTAGATAGCATTCTTACTGTTGTCTAGATCCCACTCTTACTGTTGTCTAGATTCAATTCTTACTGTTGTCTAGATCGCATTCTTACTGTTGTCTAGATCGCATTCTTACTGTTGTCTAGATCGCATTCTTACTGTTGTCTAGATCGCATTCTTACTGTTGTCTAGATCGAATTCTTACTGTTGTCTAGATCGCATTCTTACTGTTGTCTAGATCCCACTCTTACTGTTGTCTAGATCGCATTCTTACTGTTGTTGTCTAGATCGCATTCTTACTGTTGTCTAGATCCCACTCTTACTGTTGTCTAGATCGCATTCTTACTGTTGTCTAGATCCCACTCTTATTGTTGTCTAGATCGCATTCTTACTGTTGTCTAGGTCGCATTCTTACTTTTGTCTAGGTCCCACTCTTACTGTTGTCTAGATCGCATTCTTACTGTTGTCTAGATCCCATTCTTACTGTTGTCTAGATCCCATTTTTACCGTTGTCTAGGTCGCATTCTTATCGTTGTCTATATCGAATTCTTACTGTTGTCTATATCGCATTCTTACTGTTGTCTAGATCACACTCTTACTGTTGTCTAGATCGCATTCTTATTGTTGTTGTCTAGATCCCACTCTTACTGTTGTCTAGATCCCACTCTTACTGTTGTCTAGATCCCATTCTTACTGTTGTCTACATCGCATTCTTACGGTTGTCTAGATCGCATTCTTACTGTTGTCTAGATCCCACTCTTACTGTTGTCTAGATAGCATTCTTACTGTTGTCTAGATCCCACTCTTACTGTTGTCTAAATCGCATTCTTACTGTTGTCTAGATCCCACTCTTACTGTTGTCTAGATCCCACTCTTACTGTTGTCTAGATCGCATTCTTACTGTTGTTTAGATCCCACTCTTACTGTTGTCTAGATCGCATTCTTACTGTTGTCTAGATCCCACTCTTACTGTTGTCTAGATCGCATTCTTGCTGTTGTCTAGATCCCATTCTTACTGTTGTCTAGATCCCACTCTTACTGTTGTCTAGATCGCATTCTTACTGTTGTCTAGATCCCACTCTTATTGTTGTCTAGATCGCATTCTTACTGTTGTCTAGGTCGCATTCTTACTGTTGTCTAGGTCCCACTCTTACTGTTGTCTAGATCGCATTCTTACTGTTGTTTAGATCGCATTCTTACTGTTGTCTAGATAGCATTCTTACTGTTGTCTAGATAGCATTCTTACTGTTGTCTAGATCCCACTCTTACTGTTGTCTAGATTCAATTCTTACTGTTGTCTAGATCGCATTCTTACTGTTGTCTAGATCGCATTCTTACTGTTGTCTAGATCGCATTCTTACTGTTGTCTAGATCGCATTCTTACTGTTGTCTAGATCGAATTCTTACTGTTGTCTAGATCGCATTCTTACTGTTGTCTAGATCCCACTCTTACTGTTGTCTAGATCGCATTCTTACTGTTGTTGTCTAGATCGCATTCTTACTGTTGTCTAGATCCCACTCTTACTGTTGTCTAGATCGCATTCTTACTGTTGTCTAGATCCCACTCTTATTGTTGTCTAGATCGCATTCTTACTGTTGTCTAGGTCGCATTCTTACTGTTGTCTAGGTCCCACTCTTACTGTTGTCTAGATCGCATTCTTACTGTTGTCTAGATCCCATTCTTACTGTTGTCTAGATCCCACTCTTACTGTTGTCTAGATCCCATTCTTACTGTTGTCTACATCGCATTCTTACGGTTGTCTAGATCGCATTCTTACTGTTGTCTAGATCCCACTCTTACTGTTGTCTAGATCGCATTCTTACTGTTGTCTAGATCCCACTCTTACTGTTGTGTAGATCGCATTCTTACTGTTGTTGTCTAGATCGCATTCTTACTGTTGTCTAGATCCCACTCTTACTGTTGTCTAGATCGCATTCTTACTGTTGTCTAGGTCCCATTCTTACTGTTGTCTAGGTCCCACTCTTATTGTTGTCTAGATTGCATTCTTACTGTTGTTGTCTAGATCGCATTCTTACTGTTGTCTAGATCCCATTCTTACTGTTGTCTAGATCGCATTCTTACTGTTGTCTAGATCCCACTCTTACTGTTGTCTAGATCGCATTCTTACTGTTGTCTAGATCCCACTCTTACTGTTGTCTTGGTCGCATTCTTACTGTTGTCTAGATCCCACTCTTACTGTTGTCTAAATCGCATTCTTACTGTTGTCTAGATCGCATTCTTACTGTTGTCTAGATCCCACTCTTATTGTTGTCTAGATCGCATTCTTACTGTTGTCTAGATCCCACTCTTACTGTTGTCTAGATCGCATTCTTACTGTTGTCTAGATCCCACTCTTACTGTTTTCTAGATCGCATTCTTACTGTTGTTGTCTAGATCGCATTCTTACTGCTGTCTAGATCCCACTCTTACTGTTGTCTAGATCGCATTCTTACTGTTGTCTAGATCCCACTCTTACTGTTGTCTAGATCGCATTCTTACTGTTGTCTAGGTCGCATTCTTACTGTTGTCTAGGTCCCACTCTTTCTGTTGTCTAGATCGCATTCTTACTGTTGTCTAGATCCCATTCTTACTGTTGTCTAGATCCCATTCTTACTGTTGCCTAGGTCGCATTCTTACTGTTGTCTATATCGCATTCTTACTGTTGTCTATATCGCATTCTTACTGTTGTCTAGATCCCACTCTTACTGTTGTCTAGATCGCATTCTTATTGTTGTTGTCTAGATCCCACTCTTACTGTTGTCTAGATCGCATTCTTATTAATGTTGTCTAGATCCCACTCTTAGTGTTGTCTAGATCCCATTCTTACTGTTGTCTAGATCGCATTCTTACTGTTGTCTAGATCGCATTCTTACTGTTGTCTAGATCCCACTCTTACTGTTGTCTAGATTCCATTCTTACTGTTGTCTAGATCGCATTCTTACTGTTGTCTAGATCGCATTCTTACTGTTGTCTAGATCGCATTCTTACTGTTGTCTAGATCGCATTCTTACTGTTGTCTAGATCGCATTCTTACTGTTGTCTACATTCCATTCTTACTGTTGTCTAGATCGCATTCTTACTGTTGTCTAGATACCATTCTTACTGTTGTCTAGATCGCATTCTTACTGTTGTCTAGATCGCATTCTTACTGTTGTCTAGATTCCATTCTTACTGTTGTCTAGATCGCATTCTTACTGTTGTCTAGGTCCCACTCTTACTGTTGTCTAGATCGCATTCTTACTGTTGTCTAGGTCCCACTCTTACTGTTGTCTAGATCGCATTCTTACTGTTGTCTAGATCGCATTCTTACTGTTGTCTAGGTCTCACTCTTGCTGTTGTCTAGGTCCCACTCTTACTGTTGTCTAGATTCCATTCTTACTGTTGTCTAGATTCCATTCTTACTGTTGTCTAGATCGCATTCTTACTGTTGTCTAGATCGCATTCTTACTGTTGTCTAGATCGCATTCTTACTGTTGTCTAGATCGCATTCTTACTGTTGTCTAGATCGCATCCTTACTGCTGTCTACATCCCACTCTTACTGTTGTCTAGATCCTACTCTTACTGTTGTCTAGATCCTACTCTTACTGTTGTCTAGATCCTACTCTTACTGTTGTCTAGATGCCACTCTTACTGTTGTCTAGATCGTATTCTTACTGTTGTCTAGATCCAACTCTTACTGTTGTCTAGATCCTACTCTTACTGTTGTCTAGATCCTATTCTTACTGTTGTCTAGATCTCACTCTTACTGTTGTCTAGATCCCACTCTTACAGTTGTCTAGATCGCATTCTTACTGTTGTTGTCTAGATCGCATTCTTACTGTTGTCTAGATCCCATTCTTACTTTTGTCTAGATACCATTCTTACTGTTGTCTAGATCGCATTCTTACTGTTGTCTAGATCCCACTCTTACTGTTGTCTAGATCGCATTCTTACTGTTGTCTAGATCCCACTCTTAATGTTGTCTAGATCGCATTCTTACTGTTGTCTAGACCCCACTCTTACTGTTGTCTAGATCGCATTCTTACTGTTGTCTAGATCGCATTCTTACTGTTGTCTAGATCGCATTCTTACTGTTGTTTAGATCGCATTCTTACTGTTGTCCAGATCCCACTCTTACTGTTGTCTAAATCGCATTCTTACTTTTGTCTAGATCCCACTCTTACTGTTGTCTAGATCCCACTCTTACTGTTGTCTAGATCGCATTCTTACTGTTGTTTAGATCCCACTCTTACTGTTGTCTAGATCGCATTCTTACTGTTGTCTAGATCCCATTCTTACTGTTGTCTAGATCGCATTCTTGCTGTTGTCTAGATCGCATTCTTAATGTTGTTGTCTAGATCCCACTCTTACTGTTGTCTAGATCCCACTCTTACTGTTGTCTAGATCCCATTCTTACTGTTGTCTAGATCCCACTCTTACTGTTGTCTAGATCGCATTCTTACTGTTGTCTAGATCCCACTCTTATTGTTGTCTAGATCGCATTCTTACTGTTGTCTAGGTCGCATTCTTACTGTTGTCTAGGTCCAACTCTTACTGTTGTCTAGATCGCATTCTTACTGTTGTTTAGATCGCATTCTTACTGTTGTCTAGATAGCATTCTTACTGTTGTCTAGATAGCATTCTTACTGTTGTCTAGATCCCACTCTTACTGTTGTCTAGATTCAATTCTTACTGTTGTCTAGATCGCATTCTTACTGTTGTCTAGATCGCATTCTTACTGTTGTCTAGATCGCATTCTTACTGTTGTCTAGATCGCATTCTTACTGTTGTCTAGATCGAATTCTTACTGTTGTCTAGATCGCATTCTTACTGTTGTCTAGATCCCACTCATACTGTTGTCTAGATCGCATTCTTACTGTTGTTGTCTAGATCGCATTCTTACTGTTGTCTAGATCCCACTCTTACTGTTGTCTAGATCGCATTCTTACTGTTGTCTAGATCCCACTCTTATTGTTGTCTAGATCGCATTCTTACTGTTGTCTAGGTCGCATTCTTACTGTTGTCTAGGTCCCACTCTTACTGTTGTCTAGATCGCATTCTTACTGTTGTCTAGATCCCATTCTTACTGTTGTCTAGATCCCATTTTTACCGTTGTCTAGGTCGCATTCTTATCGTTGTCTATATCGAATTCTTACTGTTGTCTATATCGCATTCTTACTGTTGTCTAGATCACACTCTTACTGTTGTCTAGATCGCATTCTTATTGTTGTTGTCTAGATCCCACTCTTACTGTTGTCTAGATCCCACTCTTACTGTTGTCTAGATCCCATTCTTACTGTTGTCTAGATCGCATTCTTACGGTTGTCTAGATCGCATTCTTACTGTTGTCTAGATCCCACTCTTACTGTTGTCTAGATCGCATTCTTACTGTTGTCTAGATCCCACTCTTACTGTTGTGTAGATCGCATTCTTACTGTTGTTGTCTAGATCGCATTCTTACTGTTGTCTAGATCCCACTCTTACTGTTGTCTAGATCGCATTCTTACTGTTGTCTAGGTCGCATTCTTACAGTTGTCTAGGTCCCACTCTTACTGTTGTCTAGATCGCATTCTTACTGTTGTCTAGATCCCATTCTTACTGTTGTCTAGATCCCATTTTTACCGTTGTCTAAGTCGCATTCTTACCGTTGTCTATATCGCATTCTTACTGTTGTCTATATCGCATTCTTACTGTTGTCTAGATCCCACTCTTACTGTTGTCTAGATCGCATTCTTATTGTTGTTGTCTAGATCCCACTCTTACTGTTGTCTAGATCCCACTCTTACTGTTGTCTAGATCCCATTCTTACTGTTGTCTAGATCGCATTCTTACTGTTGTTGTCTAGATCGCATTCTTATTGTTGTTGTCTAGATCCCACTCTTACTGTTGTCTAGATCGCATTCTTATTGTTTTTGTCTAGATCCCACTCTTACCGTTGTCTAGATCGCATTCTTACTGTTGTCTAGATTCCATTCTTACTGTTGTCTAGATCGCATTCTTACTGTTGTCTAGATCGCATTCTTACTGTTGTCTAGATCGCATTCTTACTGTTGTCTAGATCGTATTCTTACTGTTGTCTAGATCGCATTCTTACTGTTGTCTAGACTCCATTCTTACTGTTGTCTAGATCGCATCCTTACTGTTGTCTAGGTCCCACTCTTACTGTTGTCTAGATCGCATTCTTACTGTTGTCTAGGTCCCACTCTTACTGTTGTCTAGATCGCATTCTTACTGTTGTTGTCTAGATCCCACTCTTACTGTTGTCTAGATCGCATTCTTACTGTTGTCTAGATCGCATTCTTACTGTTGTCTAGATCGCATTCTTACTGTTGTCTAGGTCCCATTCTTACTGTTGTCTAGGTCCCACTCTTACTGTTGTCTAGATCGCATTCTTGCTGTTGTTGTCTAAATCGCATTCTTACTGTTGTCTAGATCCCATTCTTACTGTTGTCTAGAACGCATTCTTACTGTTGTCTAGATCCCAATCTTACTGTTGTCTAGATCGCATTCTTACTGTTGTCTAGATCCCACTCTTACTGTTGTCTAGATCGCATTCTTACTGTTGTCTAGATCCCACTCTTACTGTTGTCTAGATCGCATTCTTACTGTTGTCTAGATCGCATTCTTACTGTTGTCTAGGTCCCACTCTTACTGTTGTCTAGATTGCATTCTTACTGTTGTTGTCTAGATCGCATTCTTACTGTTGTCTAGATCCCATTCTTACTGTTGTCTAGATCGCATTCTTACTGTTGTCTAGATCCCACTCTTACTGTTGTCTAGATCGCATTCTTACTGTTGTCTAGATCCCACTCTTACTGTTGTCTTGGTCGCATTCTTACTGTTGTCTAGATCCCACTCTTACTGTTGTCTAAATCGCATTCTTACTGTTGTCTAGATCGCATTCTTACTGTTGTCTAGATCCCACTCTTATTGTTGTCTAGATCGCATTCTTACTGTTGTCTAGATCCTACTCTTACTGTTGTCTAGATCGCATTCTTACTGTTGTCTAGATCCCACTCTTACTGTTGTCTAGATCGCATTCTTACTGTTGTCTAGGTCGCATTCTTACTGTTGTCTAGGTCCCACTCTTTCTGTTGTCTAGATCGCATTCTTACTGTTGTCTAGATCCCATTCTTACTGTTGTCTAGATCCCATTCTTACTGTTGTCTAGGTAGCATTCTTACTGTTGTCTATATCGAATTCTTACTGTTGTCTATATCGCATTCTTACTGTTGTCTAGATCCCACTCTTACTGTTGTCTAGATCGCATTCTTATTGTTGTTGTCTAGATCCCACTCTTACTTTTGTCTAGATCGCATTCTTATTGTTGTTGTCTAGATCCCACTCTTAGTGTTGTCTAGATCCCATTCTTACTGTTGTCTAGATCGCATTCTTACTGTTGTCTAGATCGCATTCTTACTGTTGTCTAGATCCCACTCTTACTGTTGTCTAGATTCCATTCTTACTGTTGTCTAGATCGCATTCTTACTGTTGTCTAGATCGCATTCTTACTGTTGTCTAGATCGCATTCTTACTGTTGTCTAGATCGCATTCTTACTGTTGTCTAGATCGCATTCTTACTGTTGTCTAGATTCCATTCTTACTGTTGTCTAGATCGCATTCTTACTGTTGTCTAGATCGCATTCTTACTGTTGTCTAGATCGCATTCTTACTGTTGTCTAGGTCCCACTCTTACTGTTGTCTAGATCGCATTCTTACTGTTGTCTAGATCGCATTCTTACTGTTGTCTAGGTCTCACTCTTGCTGTTGTCTAGGCCCCACTCTTACTGTTGTCTAGATTCCATTCTTACTGTTGTCTAGATTCCATTCTTACTGTTGTCTAGATCGCATTCTTACTGTTGTCTAGATCGCATTCTTACTGTTGTCTAGATCGCATTCTTACTGTTGTCTAGATCGCATTCTTACTGTTGTCTAGATCGCATTCTTTCTGTTGTCTAGATCGAATTCTTACTGTTGTCTAGATCGCATTCTTACTGTTGTCTAGATCGCATTCTTACTGTTGTCTAGATCGCATTCTTACTGTTGTCTAGATTCCATTCTTACTGTTATCTAGATCGCATTCTTACTGTTGTCTAGATCGCATTCTTACTGTTGTCTAGATCGCATTATTACTGTTGTCTAGATCGCATTCTTACTGTTGTCTAGATTCCATTCTTACTGTTGTCTAGATCGCATTCTTACTGTTGTCTAGGTCCCACTCTTACTGTTGTCTAGATCGCATTCTTACTGTTGTCTAGGTCCCACTCTTACTGTTGTCTAGATCGCATTCTTACTGTTGTTGTCTAGATCGCATTCTTACTGTTGTCTAGATCCCACTCTTACTGTTGTCTAGATCGCATTCTTACTGTTGTCTAGGTCGCATTCTTACAGTTGTCTAGGTCCCACTCTTACTGTTGTCTAGATCGCATTCTTACTGTTGTCTAGATCCCATTCTTACTGTTGTCTAGATCCCATTTTTACCGTTGTCTAGGTCGCATTCTTACCGTTGTCTATATCGCATTCTTACTGTTGTCTATATCGCATTCTTACTGTTGTCTAGATCCCACTCTTACTGTTGTCTAGATCGCATTCTTATTGTTGTTGTCTAGATCCCACTCTTACTGTTGTCTAGATCCCACTCTTACTGTTGTCTAGATCCCATTCTTACTGTTGTCTAGATCGCATTCTTACTGTTGTTGTCTAGATCGCATTCTTATTGTTGTTGTCTAGATCCCACTCTTACTGTTGTCTAGATCGCATTCTTATTGTTTTTGTCTAGATCCCACTCTTACCGTTGTCTAGATCGCATTCTTACTGTTGTCTAGATTCCATTCTTACTGTTGTCTAGATCGCATTCTTACTGTTGTCTAGATCGCATTCTTACTGTTGTCTAGATCGCATTCTTACTGTTGTCTAGATCGTATTCTTACTGTTGTCTAGATCGCATTCTTACTGTTGTCTAGACTCCACTCTTACTGTTGTCTAGATCGCATTCTTACTGTTGTCTAGGTCCCACTCTTACTGTTGTCTAGATCGCATTCTTACTGTTGTTGTCTAGATCCCACTCTTACTGTTGTCTAGATCGCATTCTTACTGTTGTCTAGATCGCATTCTTACTGTTGTCTAGATCGCATTCTTACTGTTGTCTAGGTCCCATTCTTACTGTTGTCTAGGTCCCACTCTTACTGTTGTCTAGATCGCATTCTTGCTGTTGTTGTCTAAATCGCATTCTTACTGTTGTCTAGATCCCATTCTTACTGTTGTCTAGATCGCATTCTTACTGTTGTCTAGATCCCAATCTTACTGTTGTCTAGATCGCATTCTTACTGTTGTCTAGATTCCACTCTTACTGTTGTCTAGATCGCATTCTTACTGTTGTCTAGATCCCACTCTTACTGTTGTCTAGATCGCATTCTTACTGTTGTCTAGATCGCATTCTTACTGTTGTCTAGATTCCATTCTTATTGTTGTCTAGATCGCATTCTTACTGTTGTCTAGGTCCCACTCTTATTGTGGTTTAGATCGCATTCTTACTGTTGTCTAGGTCCCACTCTTACTGTCGTCTAGATCGCATTCTTACTGTTGTTGTCTAGATCCCACTCTTACTGTTGTCTAGATCGCATTCTTACTGTTGTCTATATCGCATTCTTACTGTTGTCTAGATCGCATTCTTACTGTTGTCTAGGTCCCATTCTTACTGTTGTCTAGGTCCCACTCTTACTGTTGTCTAGATTGCATTCTTACTGTTGTTGTCTAGATCGCATTCTTACTGTTGTCTAGATCCCATTCTTACTGTTGTCTAGATCGCATTCTTACTGTTGTCTAGATCCCACTCTTACTGTTGTCTAGATCGCATTCTTACTGTTGTCTAGATCCCACTCTTACTGTTGTCTTGGTCGCATTCTTACTGTTGTCTAGATCCCACTCTTACTGTTGTCTAAATCGCATTCTTACTGTTGTCTAGATCGCATTCTTACTGTTGTCTAGATCCCACTCTTATTGTTGTCTAGATCGCATTCTTACTGTTGTCTAGATCCCACTCTTACTGTTGTCTAGATCGCATTCTTACTGTTGTCTAGATCCCACTCTTACTGTTGTCTAGATCGCATTCTTACTGTTGTCTAGGTCGCATTCTTACTGTTGTCTAGGTCCCACTCTTTCTGTTGTCTAGATCTCATTCTTACTGTTGTCTAGATCCCATTCTTACTGTTGTCTAGATCCCATTCTTACTGTTGTCTAGGTAGCATTCTTACTGTTGTCTATATCGAATTCTTACTGTTGTCTATATCGCATTCTTACTGTTGTCTAGATCCCACTCTTACTGTTGTCTAGATCGCATTCTTATTGTTGTTGTCTAGATCCCACTCTTACTTTTGTCTAGATCGCATTCTTATTGTTGTTGTCTAGATCCCACTCTTAGTGTTGTCTAGATCCCATTCTTACTGTTGTCTAGATCGCATTCTTACTGTTGTCTAGATCGCATTCTTACTGTTGTCTAGATCCCACTCTTACTGTTGTCTAGATTCCATTCTTACTGTTGTCTAGATCGCATTCTTACTGTTGTCTAGATCGCATTCTTACTGTTGTCTAGATCGCATTCTTACTGTTGTCTAGATCGCATTCTTACTGTTGTCTAGATCGCATTCTTACTGTTGTCTAGATTCCATTCTTACTGTTGTCTAGATCGCATTCTTACTGTTGTCTAGATACCATTCTTACTGTTGTCTAGATCGCATTCTTACTGTTGTCTAGATCGCATTCTTACTGTTGTCTAGATCGCATTCTTACTGTTGTCTAGATCGCATTCTTACTGTTGTCTAGATTCCATTCTTACTGTTATCTAGATCGCATTCTTACTGTTGTCTAGATCGCATTCTTACTGTTGTCTAGATCGCATTATTACTGTTGTCTAGATCGCATTCTTACTGTTGTCTAGATTCCATTCTTACTGTTGTCTAGATCGCATTCTTACTGTTGTCTAGGTCCCACTCTTACTGTTGTCTAGATCGCATTCTTACTGTTGTCTAGGTCCCACTCTTACTGTTGTCTAGATCGCATTCTTGCTGTTGTTGTCTAGATCGCATTCTTACTGTTGTCTAGATCCCACTCTTACTGTTGTCTAGATCGCATTCTTACTGTTGTCTAGGTCGCATTCTTACAGTTGTCTAGGTCCCACTCTTACTGTTGTCTAGATCGCATTCTTACTGTTGTCTAGATCCCATTCTTACTGTTGTCTAGATCCCATTTTTACCGTTGTCTAGGTCGCATTCTTACCGTTGTCTATATCGCATTCTTACTGTTGTCTATATCGCATTCTTACTGTTGTCTAGATCCCACTCTTACTGTTGTCTAGATCGCATTCTTATTGTTGTTGTCTAGATCCCACTCTTACTGTTGTCTAGATCCCACTCTTACTGTTGTCTAGATCCCATTCTTACTGTTGTCTAGATCGCATTCTTACTGTTGTTGTCTAGATCGCATTCTTATTGTTGTTGTCTAGATCCCACTCTTACTGTTGTCTAGATCGCATTCTTATTGTTTTTGTCTAGATCCCACTCTTACCGTTGTCTAGATCGCATTCTTACTGTTGTCTAGATTCCATTCTTACTGTTGTCTAGATCGCATTCTTACTGTTGTCTAGATCGCATTCTTACTGTTGTCTAGATCGCATTCTTACTGTTGTCTAGATCGTATTCTTACTGTTGTCTAGATCGCATTCTTACTGTTGTCTAGACTCCATTCTTACTGTTGTCTAGATCGCATCCTTACTGTTGTCTAGGTCCCACTCTTACTGTTGTCTAGATCGCATTCTTACTGTTGTCTAGGTCCCACTCTTACTGTTGTCTAGATCGCATTCTTACTGTTGTTGTCTAGATCCCACTCTTACTGTTGTCTAGATCGCATTCTTACTGTTGTCTAGATCGCATTCTTACTGTTGTCTAGATCGCATTCTTACTGTTGTCTAGGTCCCATTCTTACTGTTGTCTAGGTCCCACTCTTACTGTTGTCTAGATCGCATTCTTGCTGTTGTTGTCTAAATCGCATTCTTACTGTTGTCTAGATCCCATTCTTACTGTTGTCTAGATCGCATTCTTACTGTTGTCTAGATCCCAATCTTACTGTTGTCTAGATCGCATTCTTACTGTTGTCTAGATTCCACTCTTACTGTTGTCTAGATCGCATTCTTACTGTTGTCTAGATCCCACTCTTACTGTTGTCTAGATCGCATTCTTACTGTTGTCTAGATCGCATTCTTACTGTTGTCTAGATTCCATTCTTATTGTTGTCTAGATCGCATTCTTACTGTTGTCTAGGTCCCACTCTTATTGTGGTTTAGATCGCATTCTTACTGTTGTCTAGGTCCCACTCTTACTGTCGTCTAGATCGCATTCTTACTGTTGTTGTCTAGATCCCACTCTTACTGTTGTCTAGATCGCATTCTTACTGTTGTCTATATCGCATTCTTACTGTTGTCTAGATCGCATTCTTACTGTTGTCTAGGTCCCATTCTTACTGTTGTCTAGGTCCCACTCTTACTGTTGTCTAGATTGCATTCTTACTGTTGTTGTCTAGATCGCATTCTTACTGTTGTCTAGATCCCATTCTTACTGTTGTCTAGATCGCATTCTTACTGTTGTCTAGATCCCACTCTTACTGTTGTCTAGATCGCATTCTTACTGTTGTCTAGATCCCACTCTTACTGTTGTCTTGGTCGCATTCTTACTGTTGTCTAGATCCCACTCTTACTGTTGTCTAAATCGCATTCTTACTGTTGTCTAGATCGCATTCTTACTGTTGTCTAGATCCCACTCTTATTGTTGTCTAGATCGCATTCTTACTGTTGTCTAGATCCCACTCTTACTGTTGTCTAGATCGCATTCTTACTGTTGTCTAGATCCCACTCTTACTGTTGTCTAGATCGCATTCTTACTGTTGTCTAGGTCGCATTCTTACTGTTGTCTAGGTCCCACTCTTTCTGTTGTCTAGATCTCATTCTTACTGTTGTCTAGATCCCATTCTTACTGTTGTCTAGATCCCATTCTTACTGTTGTCTAGGTAGCATTCTTACTGTTGTCTATATCGAATTCTTACTGTTGTCTATATCGCATTCTTACTGTTGTCTAGATCCCACTCTTACTGTTGTCTAGATCGCATTCTTATTGTTGTTGTCTAGATCCCACTCTTAGTGTTGTCTAGATCCCATTCTTACTGTTGTCTAGATCGCATTCTTACTGTTGTCTAGATCGCATTCTTACTGTTGTCTAGATCCCACTCTTACTGTTGTCTAGATCGCATTCTTATTGTTGTTGTCTAGATCCCACTCTTAGTGTTGTCTAGATCCCATTCTTACTGTTGTCTAGATCGCATTCTTACTGTTGTCTAGATCGCATTCTTACTGTTGTCTAGATCCCACTCTTACTGTTGTCTAGATTCCATTCTTACTGTTGTCTAGATCGCATTCTTACTGTTGTCTAGATCGCATTCTTACTGTTGTCTAGATCGCATTCTTACTGTTGTCTAGATCGCATTCTTACTGTTGTCTAGATCGCATTCTTACTGTTGTCTAGATTCCATTCTTACTGTTGTCTAGATCGCATTCTTACTGTTGTCTAGATACCATTCTTACTGTTGTCTAGATCGCATTCTTACTGTTGTCTAGATCGCATTCTTACTGTTGTCTAGATCGCATTCTTACTGTTGTCTAGATCGCATTCTTACTGTTGTCTAGATTCCATTCTTACTGTTGTCTAGATCGCATTCTTACTGTTGTCTAGGTCCCATTCTTACTGTTGTCTAGATCGCATTCTTACTGTTGTCTAGGTCCCACTCTTACTGTTGTATAGATTGCATTCTTACTGTTGTCTAGATCGCATTCTTACTGTTGTCTAGGTCTCACTCTTGCTGTTGTCTAGGTCCCACTCTTACTGTTGTCTAGATTCCATTCTTACTGTTGTCTAGATTCCATTCTTACTGTTGTCTAGATCGCATTCTTACTGTTGTCTAGATCGCATTCTTACTGTTGTCTAGATCGCATTCTTACTGTTGTCTAGATCGCATTCTTACTGTTGTCTAGATCGCATTCTTACTGTTGTCTAGATCGCATTCTTTCTGTTGTCTAGATCGAATTCTTACTGTTGTCTAGATCGCATTCTTACTGTTGTCTAGATCCCACTCTTACTGTTGTCTAGATCGCATTCTTACTGTTGTCTAGGTCGCATTCTTACTGTTGTCTAGGTCCCACTCTTTCTGTTGTCTAGATCTCATTCTTACTGTTGTCTAGATCCCATTCTTACTGTTGTCTAGATCCCATTCTTACTGTTGTCTAGGTAGCATTCTTACTGTTGTCTATATCGAATTCTTACTGTTGTCTATATCGCATTCTTACTGTTGTCTAGATCCCACTCTTACTGTTGTCTAGATCGCATTCTTATTGTTGTTGTCTAGATCCCACTCTTAGTGTTGTCTAGATCCCATTCTTACTGTTGTCTAGATCGCATTCTTACTGTTGTCTAGATCGCATTCTTACTGTTGTCTAGATCCCACTCTTACTGTTGTCTAGATCGCATTCTTATTGTTGTTGTCTAGATCCCACTCTTAGTGTTGTCTAGATCCCATTCTTACTGTTGTCTAGATCGCATTCTTACTGTTGTCTAGATCGCATTCTTACTGTTGTCTAGATCCCACTCTTACTGTTGTCTAGATTCCATTCTTACTGTTGTCTAGATCGCATTCTTACTGTTGTCTAGATCGCATTCTTACTGTTGTCTAGATCGCATTCTTACTGTTGTCTAGATCGCATTCTTACTGTTGTCTAGATCGCATTCTTACTGTTGTCTAGATTCCATTCTTACTGTTGTCTAGATCGCATTCTTACTGTTGTCTAGATACCATTCTTACTGTTGTCTAGATCGCATTCTTACTGTTGTCTAGATCGCATTCTTACTGTTGTCTAGATCGCATTCTTACTGTTGTCTAGATCGCATTCTTACTGTTGTCTAGATTCCATTCTTACTGTTGTCTAGATCGCATTCTTACTGTTGTCTAGGTCCCATTCTTACTGTTGTCTAGATCGCATTCTTACTGTTGTCTAGGTCCCACTCTTACTGTTGTATAGATTGCATTCTTACTGTTGTCTAGATCGCATTCTTACTGTTGTCTAGGTCTCACTCTTGCTGTTGTCTAGGTCCCACTCTTACTGTTGTCTAGATTCCATTCTTACTGTTGTCTAGATTCCATTCTTACTGTTGTCTAGATCGCATTCTTACTGTTGTCTAGATCGCATTCTTACTGTTGTCTAGATCGCATTCTTACTGTTGTCTAGATCGCATTCTTACTGTTGTCTAGATCGCATTCTTACTGTTGTCTAGATCGCATTCTTTCTGTTGTCTAGATCGAATTCTTACTGTTGTCTAGATCGCATTCTTACTGTTGTCTAGATCGCATTCTTACTGTTGTCTAGATCGCATTCTTACTGTTGTCTAGATTCCATTCTTACTGTTGTCTAGATCGCATTCTTACTGTTGTCTAGATCGAATTCTTACTGTTGTCTAGATCGCATTATTACTGTTGTCTAGATCGCATTCTTACTGTTGTCTAGATTCCATTCTTACTGTTGTATAGATCGCATTCTTACTGTTGTCTAGGTCCCACTCTTACTGTTGTCTAGATCGCATTCTTACTGTTGTCTAGGTCCCACTCTTACTGTTGTCTAGATCGCATTCTTACTGTTGTTGTCTAGATCCCACTCTTACTGTTGTCTAGATCGCATTCTTACTGTTGTCTAGATCGCATTCTTACTGTTGTCTAGGTCTCACTCTTGCTGTTGTCTAGGTCCCACTCTTACTGTTGTCTAGATCGCATTCTTACTGTTGTTGTCTATATCGCATTCTTACTGTTGTCTAGATCCCACTCTTACTGTTGTCTAGATCGCATTCTTACTGTTGTCTAGATCGCATTCTTACTGTTGTCTAGATACCACTCTTACTGTTGTCTAGATCGCATTCTTATTGTTGTTGTCTAGATCCCACTCTTACTGTTGTCTAGATCCCACTCTTACTGTTGTCTAGATCCTATTCTTACTGTTGTCTAGATCGCATTCTTACGGTTGTCTAGATCGCATTCTTACTGTTGTCTAGATCCCACTCTTACTGTTGTCTAGATCGCATTCTTACTGTTGTCTAGATCCCACACTTACTGTTGTGTAGATCGCATTCTTACTATTGTTGTCTAGATCGCATTCTTACTGTTGTCTAGATCCCACTCTTACTGTTGTCTAGATCGCATTCTTACTGTTGTCTAGGTCGCATTCTTACAGTTGTCTAGGTCCCACTCTTACTGTTGTCTAGATCGCATTCATACTGTTGTCTAGATCCCATTCTTACTGTTGTCTAGATCCCATTTTTACCGTTGTCTAGGTCGCATTCTTACCGTTGTCTATATCGCATTCTTACTGTTGTCTATATCGCATTCTTACTGTTGTCTAGATCCCATTCTTACTGTTGTCTAGATCGCATTCTTATTGTTGTTGTCTAGATCCCACTCTTACTGTTGTCTAGATCCCACTCTTACTGTTGTCTAAATCCCATTCTTACTGTTGTCTAGATCGCATTCTTACTGTTGTTGTCTAGATCGCATTCTTATTGTTGTTTTCTAGATCCCACTCTTACTATTGTCTAGATCGCATTCTTATTGTTTTTGTCTAGATCCCACTCTTACCGTTGTCTAGATCGCATTCTTACTGTTGTCTAGATTCCATTCTTACTGTTGTCTAGATTGTATTCTTACTGTTATCTAGATCGCATTCTTACTGTTGTCTAGATCGCATTCTTACTGTTGTCTAGATCGCATTCTTACTGTTGTCTAGATCGTATTCTTACTGTTGTCTAGATCGCATTCTTACTGTTGTCTAGACTCCATTCTTACTGTTGTCTAGATCGCATTCTTACTGTTGTCTAGGTCCCACTCTTACTGTTGTCTAGATCGCATTCTTACTGTTGTCTAGGTCCCACTCTTACTGTTGTCTAGATCGCATTCTTACTGTTGTTGTCTAGATCCCACTCTTACTGTTGTCTAGATCGCATTCTTACTGTTGTCTAGATCGCATTCTTACTGTTGTCTAGATCCTACTCTTACTGTTGTCTAGATCGCATTCTTACTGTTGTCTAGGTCGCATTCTTACTGTTGTCTAGGTCCCACTCTTTCTGTTGTCTAGATCTCATTCTTACTGTTGTCTAGATCCCATTCTTACTGTTGTCTAGATCCCATTCTTACTGTTGTCTAGGTAGCATTCTTACTGTTGTCTATATCGAATTCTTACTGTTGTCTATATCGCATTTTTACTGTTGTCTAGATCCCACTCTTACTGTTGTCTAGATCGCATTCTTATTGTTGTTGTCTAGATCCCACTCTTACTTTTGTCTAGATCGCATTCTTATTGTTGTTGTCTAGATCCCACTCTTAGTGTTGTCTAGATCCCATTCTTACTGTTGTCTAGATCGCATTCTTACTGTTGTCTAGATCGCATTCTTACTGTTGTCTAGATCCCACTCTTACTGTTGTCTAGATTCCATTCTTACTGTTGTCTAGATCGCATTCTTACTGTTGTCTAGATCGCATTCTTACTGTTGTCTAGATCGCATTCTTACTGTTGTCTAGATCGCATTCTTACTGTTGTCTAGATCGCATTCTTACTGTTGTCTAGATTCCATTCTTACTGTTGTCTAGATCGCATTCTTACTGTTGTCTAGATACCATTCTTACTGTTGTCTAGATCGCATTCTTACTGTTGTCTAGATCGCATTCTTACTGTTGTCTAGATCGCATTCTTACTGTTGTCTAGATCGCATTCTTACTGTTGTCTAGATTCCATTCTTACTGTTGTCTAGATCGCATTCTTACTGTTGTCTAGGTCCCATTCTTACTGTTGTCTAGATCGCATTCTTACTGTTGTCTAGGTCCCACTCTTACTGTTGTATAGATTGCATTCTTACTGTTGTCTATATCGCATTCTTACTGTTGTCTAGGTCTCACTCTTGCTGTTGTCTAGGTCCCACTCTTACTGTTGTCTAGATTCCATTCTTACTGTTGTCTAGATTCCATTCTTACTGTTGTCTAGATCGCATTCTTACTGTTGTCTAGATCGCATTCTTACTGTTGTCTAGATCGCATTCTTACTGTTGTCTAGATCGCATTCTTACTGTTGTCTAGATCGCATTCTTACTGTTGTCTAGATCGCATTCTTTCTGTTGTCTAGATCGAATTCTTACTGTTGTCTAGATCGCATTCTTACTGTTGTCTAGATCGCATTCTTACTGTTGTCTAGATCGCATTCTTACTGTTGTCTAGATTCCATTCTTACTGTTGTCTAGATCGCATTCTTACTGTTGTCTAGATCGAATTCTTACTGTTGTCTAGATCGCATTATTACTGTTGTCTAGATCGCATTCTTACTGTTGTCTAGATTCCATTCTTACTGTTGTATAGATCGCATTCTTACTGTTGTCTAGGTCCCACTCTTACTGTTGTCTAGATCGCATTCTTACTGTTGTCTAGGTCCCACTCTTACTGTTGTCTAGATCGCATTCTTACTGTTGTTGTCTAGATCCCACTCTTACTGTTGTCTAGATCGCATTCTTACTGTTGTCTAGATCGCATTCTTACTGTTGTCTAGGTCTCACTCTTGCTGTTGTCTAGGTCCCACTCTTACTGTTGTCTAGATCGCATTCTTACTGTTGTTGTCTATATCGCATTCTTACTGTTGTCTAGATCCCACTCTTACTGTTGTCTAGATCGCATTCTTACTGTTGTCTAGATCGCATTCTTACTGTTGTCTAGATACCACTCTTACTGTTGTCTAGATCGCATTCTTATTGTTGTTGTCTAGATCCCACTCTTACTGTTGTCTAGATCCCACTCTTACTGTTGTCTAGATCCTATTCTTACTGTTGTCTAGATCGCATTCTTACGGTTGTCTAGATCGCATTCTTACTGTTGTCTAGATCCCACTCTTACTGTTGTCTAGATCGCATTCTTACTGTTGTCTAGATCCCACACTTACTGTTGTGTAGATCGCATTCTTACTATTGTTGTCTAGATCGCATTCTTACTGTTGTCTAGATCCCACTCTTACTGTTGTCTAGATCGCATTCTTACTGTTGTCTAGGTCGCATTCTTACAGTTGTCTAGGTCCCACTCTTACTGTTGTCTAGATCGCATTCATACTGTTGTCTAGATCCCATTCTTACTGTTGTCTAGATCCCATTTTTACCGTTGTCTAGGTCGCATTCTTACCGTTGTCTATATCGCATTCTTACTGTTGTCTATATCGCATTCTTACTGTTGTCTAGATCCCATTCTTACTGTTGTCTAGATCGCATTCTTATTGTTGTTGTCTAGATCCCACTCTTACTGTTGTCTAGATCCCACTCTTACTGTTGTCTAAATCCCATTCTTACTGTTGTCTAGATCGCATTCTTACTGTTGTTGTCTAGATCGCATTCTTATTGTTGTTTTCTAGATCCCACTCTTACTGTTGTCTAGATCGCATTCTTATTGTTTTTGTCTAGATCCCACTCTTACCGTTGTCTAGATCGCATTCTTACTGTTGTCTAGATTCCATTCTTACTGTTGTCTAGATCGTATTCTTACTGTTATCTAGATCGCATTCTTACTGTTGTCTAGATCGCATTCTTACTGTTGTCTAGATCGCATTCTTACTGTTGTCTAGATCGTATTCTTACTGTTGTCTAGATCGCATTCTTACTGTTGTCTAGACTCCATTCTTACTGTTGTCTAGATCGCATTCTTACTGTTGTCTAGGTCCCACTCTTACTGTTGTCTAGATCGCATTCTTACTGTTGTCTAGGTCCCACTCTTACTGTTGTCTAGATCGCATTCTTACTGTTGTTGTCTAGATCCCACTCTTACTGTTGTCTAGATCGCATTCTTACTGTTGTCTAGATCGCATTCTTACTGTTGTCTAGATCCTACTCTTACTGTTGTCTAGATCGCATTCTTACTGTTATCTAGATCGCATTCTTACTGTTGTCTAGACTCCATTCTTACTGTTGTCTAGATCGCATTCTTACTGTTGTCTAGATCCCATTCTTACTGTTGTCTAGATGGCATTCTTACTGTTGTCTAGATCCCAATCTTACTGTTGTCTAGATCGCATTCTTACTGTTGTCTAGACTCCATTCTTACTGTTGTCTAGATCCCACTCTTACTGTTGTCTAGATCGCATTCTTACTGTTGTCTAGATCCCACTCTTGCTGTTGTCTAGATCGCATTCTTACTGTTGTCTAGATCCCACTCTTACTGTTGTCTAGATCGCATTCTATCTGTTGTCTAGATCGCATTCTTACTGTTGTCTAGATTCCATTCTTATTGTTGTCTAGATCGCATTCTTACTGTTGTCTAGGTCCCACTCTTATTGTTGTCTAGATCACATTCTTACTGTTGTCTAGGTCCCATTCTTACTGTTGTCTAGATTGCATTCTTACTGTTGTTGTCTAGATCCCACTCTTACTGTTGTCTAGATCGCATTCTTACTGTTGTCTAGATAGCATTCTTACTGTTGTCTAGATCGCATTCTTACTGTTGTCTAGGTCCCATTCTTACTGTTGTCTAGGTCCCACTCTTACTGTTGTCTAGATCGCATTCTTACTGTTGTTGTCTAGATCGCATTCTTACTGTTGTCTAGATCCAATTCTTACTGTTGTCTAGATCGCATTCTTACTGTTCTCTAGATCCCACTCTTACTGTTGTCTAGATCGCATTCTTACTGTTGTCTAGATCCCACTCTTACTGTTGTCTTGATCGCATTCTTACTGTTGTCTAGATCCCACTCTTACTGTTGTTTAAATCGCATTCTTACTGTTGTCTAGATCGCATTCTTACTGTTGTCTAGATCCCACTCTTACTGTTGTCTAGATCGCATTCTTACTGTTGTCTAGATCCCACTCTTACTGTTGTCTAGATCGCATTCTAACTGTTGTCTAGATCCCACTCTTACTGTTTTCTAGATCGCATTCTTACTGTTGTTGTCTAGATCGCATTCTTACTGTTGTCTAGATCCCACTCTTACTGTTGTCTAGATCGCATTCTTACTGTTGTCTAGATCCCACTCTTACTGTTGTCTAGATCGCATTCTTACTGTTGTCTAGGTCGCATTCTTACTGTTGTCTAGGTCCCACTCTTACTGTTGTCTAGATCGCATTCTTACTGTTGTCTAGATCCCATTCTTACTGTTATCTAGATCCCATTCTTACTGTTGTCTAGGTCGCATTCTTACTGTTGTCTATATCGCATTCTTACTGTTGTCTATATCGCATTCTTACTGTTGTCTAGATCCCACTCTTACTGTTGTCTAGATCGCATTCTTATTGTTGTTGTCTAGATCCCACTCTTACTGTTGTCTAGATCGCATTCTTATTGTTGTTGTCTAGATCCCACTCTTACTGTTGTCTAGATCCCATTCTTAATGTTGTCTAGATCGCTTTCTTACTGTTGTCTAGATCGCAATCTTACTGTTGTCTAGATCCCACTCTTACTGTTGTCTAGATTCCATTCTTACTGTTGTCTAGATCGCATTCTTACTGTTGTCTAGATCGCATTCTTACTGTTGTCTAGATTCCATTCTTACTGTTGTCTAGATCGCATTCTTACTGTTGTCTAGATCGCATTATTTCTGTTGTCTAGATCGAATTCTTACTGTTGTCTAGATCGCATTCTTACTGTTGTCTAGATCGCATTCTTACTGTTGTCTAGATCGCATTCTTACTGTTGTCTAGATCGCATTCTTACTGTTGTATAGATCGCATTCTTACTGTTGTCTAGGTCCCACTCTTACTGTTGTCTAGATCGCATTCTTACTGTTGTCTAGGTCCCACTCTTACTGTTGTCTAGATCGCATTCTTACTGTTGTTGTCTAGATCCCACTCTTACTGTTGTCTAGATCGCATTCTTACTGTTGTCTAGATCGCATTCTTACTGTTGTCTAGGTCTCACTCTTGCTGTTGTCTAGGTCCCACTCTTACTGTTGTCTAGATCGCATTCTTACTGTTGTTGTCTATATCGCATTCTTACTGTTGTCTAGATCCCACTCTTACTGTTGTCTAGATCGCATTCTTACTGTTGTCTAGATCGCATTCTTACTGTTGTCTAGATACCACTCTTACTGTTGTCTAGATCGCATTCTTATTGTTGTTGTCTAGATCCCACTCTTACTGTTGTCTAGATCCCACTCTTACTGTTGTCTAGATCCTATTCTTACTGTTGTCTAGATCGCATTCTTACGGTTGTCTAGATCGCATTCTTACTGTTGTCTAGATCCCACTCTTACTGTTGTTTAGATCGCATTCTTACTGTTGTCTAGATCCCACACTTACTGTTGTGTAGATCGCATTCTTACTGTTGTTGTCTAGATCGCATTCTTACTGTTGTTTAGATCCCACTCTTACTGTTGTCTAGATCGCATTCTTACTGTTGTCTAGGTCGCATTCTTACAGTTGTCTAGGTCCCACTCTTACTGTTGTCTAGATCGCATTCATACTGTTGTCTAGATCCCATTCTTACTGTTGTCTAGATCCCATTTTTACCGTTGTCTAGGTCGCATTCTTACCGTTGTCTATATCGCATTCTTACTGTTGTCTATATCGCATTCTTACTGTTGTCTAGATCCCACTCTTACTGTTGTCTAGATCGCATTCTTATTGTTGTTGTCTAGATCATACTCTTACTGTTGTCTAGATCCCACTCTTACTGTTGTCTAGATCCCATTCTTACTGATGTCTAGATCGCATTCTTACTGTTGTTGTCTAGATCGCATTCTTATTGTTGTTTTCTAGATCCCACTCTTACTGTTGTCTAGATCGCATTCTTATTGTTTTTGTCTAGATCCCACTCTTACCGTTGTCTAGATCGCATTCTTACTGTTGTCTAGATTCCATTCTTACTGTTGTCTAGATCGTATTCTTACTGTTATCTAGATCGCATTCTTACTGTTGTCTAGATCGCATTCTTACTGTTGTCTAGATCGCATTCTTACTGTTGTCTAGATCGTATTCTTACTGTTGTCTAGATCGCATTCTTACTGTTGTCTAGACTCCATTCTTACTGTTGTCTAGATCGCATTCTTACTGTTGTCTAGGTCCCACTCTTACTGTTGTCTAGATCGCATTCTTACTGTTGCCTAGGTCCCACTCTTACTGTTGTCTAGATCGCATTCTTACTGTTGTTGTCTAGATCCCACTCTTACTGTTGTCTAGATCGCATTCTTACTGTTGTCTAGATCGCATTCTTACTGTTGTCTAGATCCTACTCTTACTGTTGTCTAGATCGCATTCTTACTGTTATCTAGATCGCATTCTTACTGTTGTCTAGACTCCATTCTTACTGTTGTCTAGATCGCATTCTTACTGTTGTCTAGATCCCATTCTTACTGTTGTCTAGATGGCATTCTTACTGTTGTCTAGATCCCAATCTTACTGTTGTCTAGATCGCATTCTTACTGTTGTCTAGACTCCATTCTTACTGTTGTCTAGATCCCACTCTTACAGTTGTCTAGATCGCATTCTTACTGTTGTCTAGATCCCACTCTTGCTGTTGTCTAGATCGCATTCTTACTGTTGTCTAGATCCCACTCTTACTGTTGTCTAGATCGCATTCTATCTGTTGTCTAGATCGCATTCTTACTGTTGTCTAGATTCCATTCTTATTGTTGTCTAGATCGCATTCTTACTGTTGTCTAGGTCCCACTCTTATTGTTGTCTAGATCACATTCTTACTGTTGTCTAGGTCCCATTCTTACTGTTGTCTAGATTGCATTCTTACTGTTGTTGTCTAGATCCCACTCTTACTGTTGTCTAGATCGCATTCTTACTGTTGTCTAGATAGCATTCTTACTGTTGTCTAGATCGCATTCTTACTGTTGTCTAGGTCCCATTCTTACTGTTGTCTAGGTCCCACTCTTACTGTTGTCTAGATCGCATTCTTACTGTTGTTGTCTAGATCGCATTCTTACTGTTGTCTAGATCCAATTCTTACTGTTGTCTAGATCGCATTCTTACTGTTCTCTAGATCCCACTCTTACTGTTGTCTAGATCGCATTCTTACTGTTGTCTAGATCCCACTCTTACTGTTGTCTTGATCGCATTCTTACTGTTGTCTAGATCCCACTCTTACTGTTGTTTAAATCGCATTCTTACTGTTGTCTAGATCGCATTCTTACTGTTGTCTAGATCCCACTCTTACTGTTGTCTAGATCGCATTCTTACTGTTGTCTAGATCCCACTCTTACTGTTGTCTAGATCGCATTCTAACTGTTGTCTAGATCCCACTCTTACTGTTTTCTAGATCGCATTCTTACTGTTGTTGTCTAGATCGCATTCTTACTGTTGTCTAGATCCCACTCTTACTGTTGTCTAGATCGCATTCTTACTGTTGTCTAGATCCCACTCTTACTGTTGTCTAGATCGCATTCTTACTGTTGTCTAGGTCGCATTCTTACTGTTGTCTAGGTCCCACTCTTACTGTTGTCTAGATCGCATTCTTACTGTTGTCTAGATCCCATTCTTACTGTTGTCTAGATCCCATTCTTACCGTTGTCTAGGTCGCATTCTTACTGTTGTCTATATCGCATTCTTACTGTTGTCTATATCGCATTCTTACTGTTGTCTAGATCCCACTCTTACTGTTGTCTAGATCGCATTCTTATTGTTGTTGTCTAGATCCCACTCTTACTGTTGTCTAGATCGCATTCTTATTGTTGTTGTCTAGATCCCACTCTTACTGTTGTCTAGATCCCATTCTTAATGTTGTCTAGATCGCTTTCTTACTGTTGTCTAGATCGCAATCTTACTGTTGTCTAGATCCCACTCTTACTGTTGTCTAGATTCCATTCTTACTGTTGTCTAGATCGCATTCTTACTGTTGTATAGATCGCATTCTTACTGTTGTCTAGGTCCCACTCTTACTGTTGTCTAGATCGCATTCTTACTGTTGTCTAGGTCCCACTCTTACTGTTGTCTAGATCGCATTCTTACTGTTGTTGTCTAGATCCCACTCTTACTGTTGTCTAGATCGCATTCTTACTGTTGTCTAGATCGCATTCTTACTGTTGTCTAGGTCTCACTCTTGCTGTTGTCTAGGTCCCACTCTTACTGTTGTCTAGATCGCATTCTTACTGTTGTTGTCTATATCGCATTCTTACTGTTGTCTAGATCCCACTCTTACTGTTGTCTAGATCGCATTCTTACTGTTGTCTAGATCGCATTCTTACTGTTGTCTAGATACCACTCTTACTGTTGTCTAGATCGCATTCTTATTGTTGTTGTCTAGATCCCACTCTTACTGTTGTCTAGATCCCACTCTTACTGTTGTCTAGATCCTATTCTTACTGTTGTCTAGATCGCATTCTTACGGTTGTCTAGATCGCATTCTTACTGTTGTCTAGATCCCACTCTTACTGTTGTTTAGATCGCATTCTTACTGTTGTCTAGATCCCACACTTACTGTTGTGTAGATCGCATTCTTACTGTTGTTGTCTAGATCGCATTCTTACTGTTGTTTAGATCCCACTCTTACTGTTGTCTAGATCGCATTCTTACTGTTGTCTAGGTCGCTTTCTTACAGTTGTCTAGGTCCCACTCTTACTGTTGTCTAGATCGCATTCATACTGTTGTCTAGATCCCATTCTTACTGTTGTCTAGATCCCATTTTTACCGTTGTCTAGGTCGCATTCTTACCGTTGTCTATATCGCATTCTTACTGTTGTCTATATCGCATTCTTACTGTTGTCTAGATCCCACTCTTACTGTTGTCTAGATCGCATTCTTATTGTTGTTGTCTAGATCATACTCTTACTGTTGTCTAGATCCCACTCTTACTGTTGTCTAGATCCCATTCTTACTGATGTCTAGATCGCATTCTTACTGTTGTTGTCTAGATCGCATTCTTATTGTTGTTTTCTAGATCCCACTCTTACTGTTGTCTAGATCGCATTCTTATTGTTTTTGTCTAGATCCCACTCTTACCGTTGTCTAGATCGCATTCTTACTGTTGTCTAGATTCCATTCTTACTGTTGTCTAGATCGTATTCTTACTGTTATCTAGATCGCATTCTTACTGTTGTCTAGATCGCATTCTTACTGTTGTCTAGATCGCATTCTTACTGTTGTCTAGATCGTATTCTTACTGTTGTCTAGATCGCATTCTTACTGTTGTCTAGACTCCATTCTTACTGTTGTCTAGATCGCATTCTTACTGTTGTCTAGGTCCCACTCTTACTGTTGTCTAGATCGCATTCTTACTGTTGTCTAGGTCCCACTCTTACTGTTGTCTAGATCGCATTCTTACTGTTGTTGTCTAGATCCCACTCTTACTGTTGTCTAGATCGCATTCTTACTGTTGTCTAGATCGCATTCTTACTGTTGTCTAGATCCTACTCTTACTGTTGTCTAGATCGCATTCTTACTGTTATCTAGATCGCATTCTTACTGTTGTCTAGACTCCATTCTTACTGTTGTCTAGATCGCATTCTTACTGTTGTCTAGATCCCATTCTTACTGTTGTCTAGATGGCATTCTTACTGTTGTCTAGATCCCAATCTTACTGTTGTCTAGATCGCATTCTTACTGTTGTCTAGACTCCATTCTTACTGTTGTCTAGATCCCACTCTTACTGTTGTCTAGATCGCATTCTTACTGTTGTCTAGATCCCACTCTTGCTGTTGTCTAGATCGCATTCTTACTGTTGTCTAGATCCCACTCTTACTGTTGTCTAGATCGCATTCTATCTGTTGTCTAGATCGCATTCTTACTGTTGTCTAGATTCCATTCTTATTGTTGTCTAGATCGCATTCTTACTGTTGTCTAGGTCCCACTCTTATTGTTGTCTAGATCACATTCTTACTGTTGTCTAGGTCCCATTCTTACTGTTGTCTAGATTGCATTCTTACTGTTGTTGTCTAGATCCCACTCTTACTGTTGTCTAGATCGCATTCTTACTGTTGTCTAGATAGCATTCTTACTGTTGTCTAGATCGCATTCTTACTGTTGTCTAGGTCCCATTCTTACTGTTGTCTAGGTCCCACTCTTACTGTTGTCTAGATCGCATTCTTACTGTTGTTGTCTAGATCGCATTCTTACTGTTGTCTAGATCCAATTCTTACTGTTGTCTAGATCGCATTCTTACTGTTCTCTAGATCCCACTCTTACTGTTGTCTAGATCGCATTCTTACTGTTGTCTAGATCCCACTCTTACTGTTGTCTTGATCGCATTCTTACTGTTGTCTAGATCCCACTCTTACTGTTGTTTAAATCGCATTCTTACTGTTGTCTAGATCGCATTCTTACTGTTGTCTAGATCCCACTCTTACTGTTGTCTAGATCGCATTCTTACTGTTGTCTAGATCCCACTCTTACTGTTTTCTAGATCGCATTCTTACTGTTGTTGTCTAGATCGCATTCTTACTGTTGTCTAGATCCCACTCTTACTGTTGTCTAGATCGCATTCTTACTGTTGTCTAGATCCCACTCTTACTGTTGTCTAGATCGCATTCTTACTGTTGTCTAGGTCGCATTCTTACTGTTGTCTAGGTCCCACTCTTACTGTTGTCTAGATCGCATTCTTACTGTTGTCTAGATCCCATTCTTACTGTTGTCTAGATCCCATTCTTACTGTTGTCTAGGTCGCATTCTTACTGTTGTCTATATCGCATTCTTACTGTTGTCTATATCGCATTCTTACTGTTGTCTAGATCCCACTCTTACTGTTGTCTAGATCGCATTCTTATTGTTGTTGTCTAGATCCCACTCTTACTGTTGTCTAGATCGCATTCTTATTGTTGTTGTCTAGATCCCACTCTTACTGTTGTCTAGATCCCATTCTTAATGTTGTCTAGATCGCTTTCTTACTGTTGTCTAGATCGCAATCTTACTGTTGTCTAGATCCCACTCATACTGTTGTCTAGATTCCATTCTTACTGTTGTCTAGATCGCATTCTTACTGTTGTCTAGATCGCATTCTTACTGTTGTCTAGATTCCATTCTTACTGTTGTCTAGATCGCATTCTTACTGTTGTCTAGATCGCATTATTTCTGTTGTCTAGATCGAATTCTTACTGTTGTCTAGATCGCATTCTTACTGTTGTCTAGATCGCATTCTTACTGTTGTCTAGATCGCATTCTTACTGTTGTCTAGATCGCATTCTTACTGTTGTCTAGATCCCACACTTACTGTTGTGTAGATCGCATTCTTACTGTTGTCTAGGTCGCATTCTTACAGTTGTCTAGGTCCCACTCTTACTGTTGTCTAGATCGCATTCTTACTGTTGTCTAGATCCCATTCTTACTGTTGTCTAGATCCCATTTTTACCGTTGTCTAGGTTGCATTCTTACCGTTGTCTATATCGCATTCTTACTGTTGTCTATATCGCATTCTTACTGTTGTCTAGATCCCACTCTTACTGTTGTCTAGATCGCATTCTTATTGTTTTTGTCTAGATCCCACTCTTACCGTTGTCTAGATCGCATTCTTACTGTTGTCTAGATTCCATTCTTACTGTTGTCTAGATCGCATTCTTACTGTTATCTAGATCGCATTCTTACTGTTGTCTAGATCGCATTCTTACTGTTGTCTAGATCACATTCTTACTGTTGTCTAGATCGTATTCTTACTGTTGTCTAGATCGCATTCTTACTGTTGTCTAGACTCCATTCTTACTGTTGTCTAGATCGCATTCTTACTGTTGTCTAGGTCCCACTCTTACTGTTGTCTAGATCGCATTCTTACTGTTGTCTAGGTCCCACTCTTTCTGTTGTCTAGATCGCATTCTTACTGTTGTTGTCTAGATCCCACTCTTACTGTTGTCTAGATCGCATTCTTACTGTTGTCTAGATCGCATTCTTACTGTTGTCTAGATCCCACTCTTACTGTTGTCTAGATCGCATTCTTACTGTTATCTAGATCGCATTCTTACTGTTGTCTAGACTCCATTCTTACTGTTGTCTAGATCGCATTCTTACTGTTGTCTAGATCCCATTCTTACTGTTCTCTAGATCGCATTCTTACTGTTGTCTAGATCCCAATCTTACTGTTGTCTAGATCGCATTCTTACTGTTGTCTAGATCCCACTCTTACTGTTGTCTAGATCGCATTCTTACTGTTGTCTAGATCCCACTCTTGCTGTTGTCTAGATCGCATTCTTACTGTTGTCTAGATCCCACTCTTACTGTTGTCTAGATCGCATTCTTACTGTTGTCTAGATCGCATTCTTACTGTTGTCTAGATTCCATTCTTATTGTTGTCTAGATCGCATTCTTACTGTTGTCTAGGTCCCACTCTTATTGTTGTCTAGATCACATTCTTACTGTTGTCTAGGTCCCATTCTCACTGTTGTCTAGATCGCATTCTTACTGTTGTTGTCTAGATCGCATTCTTATTGTTGTCTAGATCGCATTCTTACTGTTGTCTAGATTCCATTCTTACTGTTGTCTAGATCGCATTCTTACTGTTGTCTAGGTCCCACTCTTACTGTTGTCTAGATCGCATTCTTACTGTTGTCTAGGTCCCACTCTTAATGTTGTCTAGATCGCATTCTTACTGTTGTTGTCTAGGTCCCACTCTTACTGTTGTCTAGATTCCATTCTTACTGTTGTCTAGATCGCATTCTTACTGTTGTCTAGATCGCATTCTTACTGTTGTCTAGGTCCCACTCTTACTGTTGTCTAGATCGCATTCTTACTGTTGTTGTCTAGATCCCACTCTTACTGTTGTCTAGATCGCATTCTTACTGTTGTCTAGATCGCATTCTTACTGTTGTCTAGATCCCACTCTTACTGTTGTCTAGATCGCATTCTTACTGTTATCTAGATCGCATTCTTACTGTTGTCTAGACTCCATTCTTACTGTTGTCTAGATCGCATTCTTACTGTTGTCTAGATCCCATTCTTACTGTTGTCTAGATCGCATTCTTACTGTTGTCTAGATCCCAATCTTACTGTTGTCTAGATCGCATTCTTACTGTTGTCTAGACTCCATTCTTACTGTTGTCTAGATCCCACTCTTACTGTTGTCTAGATCGCATTCTTACTGTTGTCTAGATCCCACTCTTGCTGTTGTCTAGATCGCATTCTTACTGTTGTCTAGATCCCACTCTTACTGTTGTCTAGATCGCATTCTATCTGTTGTCTAGATCGCATTCTTACTGTTGTCTAGATTCCATTCTTATTGTTGTCTAGATCGCATTCTTACTGTTGTCTAGGTCCCACTCTTATTGTTGTTTAGATCACATTCTTACTGTTGTCTAGGTCCCATTCTTACTGTTGTCTAGATTGCATTCTTACTGTTGTTGTCTAGATCCCACTCTTACTGTTGTCTAGATCGCATTCTTACTGTTGTCTAGATTGCATTCTTACTGTTGTCTAGATCGCATTCTTACTGTTGTCTAGGTCCCATTCTTACTGTTTTCTAGGTCCCACTCTTACTGTTGTCTAGATCGCATTCTTACTGTTGTTGTCTAGATCGCATTCTTACTGTTGTCTAGATCCAATTCTTACTGTTGTCTAGATCGCATTCTTACTGTTGTCTAGATCCCACTCTTACTGTTGTTTAAATCGCATTCTTACTGTTATCTAGATCGCATTCTTACTGTTGTCTAGATCCCACTCTTACTGTTGTCTAGATCGCATTCTTACTGTTGTCTAGATCCCATTCTTACTGTTGTCTAGATCGCATTCTTACTGTTGTCTAGATCCCACTCTTACTGTTTTCTAGATCGCATTCTTACTGTTGTTGTCTAGATCGCATTCTTACTGTTGTCTAGATCCCACTCTTACTGTTGTCTAGATCGCATTCTTACTGTTGTCTAGATCCCACTCTTACTGTTGTCTAGATCGCATTCTTACTGTTGTCTAGGTCGCATTCTTACTGTTGTCTAGGTCCCACTCTTACTGTTGTCTAGATCGCATTCTTACTGTTGTCTAGATCCCATTCTTACTGTTGTCTAGATCCCATTCTTACTGTTGTCTAGGTCGCATTCTTACTGTTGTCTATATCGCATTCTTACTGTTGTCTATATCGCATTCTTACTGTTGTCTAGATCCCACTCTTACTGTTGTCTAGATCGCATTCTTATTGTTGTTGTCTAGATCCCACTCTTACTGTTGTCTAGATCGCATTCTTATTGTTGTTGTCTAGATCCCACTCTTACTGTTGTCTAGATCCCATTCATAATGTTGTCTAGATCGCTTTCTTACTGTTGTCTAGATCGCATTCTTACTGTTGTCTAGATCCCACTCTTACTGTTGTCTAGATTCCATTCTTACTGTTGTCTAGATCGCATTCTTACTGTTGTCTAGATCGCATTCTTACTGTTGTCTAGATTCCATTCTTACTGTTGTCTAGATCGCATTCTTACTGTTGTCTAGATCGCATTATTTCTGTTGTCTAGATCGAATTCTTACTGTTGTCTAGATCGCATTCTTACTGTTGTCTAGATCGCATTCTTACTGTTGTCTAGATCGCATTCTTACTGTTGTCTAGATCGCATTCTTACTGTTGTCTAGATCCCACACTTACTGTTGTGTAGATCGCATTCTTACTGTTGTCTAGGTCGCATTCTTACAGTTGTCTAGGTCCCACTCTTACTGTTGTCTAGATCGCATTCTTACTGTTGTCTAGATCCCATTCTTACTGTTGTCTAGATGGCATTCTTACTGTTGTCTAGATCCCAATCTTACTGTTGTCTAGATCGCATTCTTACTGTTGTCTAGACTCCATTCTTACTGTTGTCTAGATCCCACTCTTACTGTTGTCTAGATCGCATTCTTACTGTTGTCTAGATCCCACTCTTGCTGTTGTCTAGATCGCATTCTTACTGTTGTCTAGATCCCACTCTTACTGTTGTCTAGATCGCATTCTATCTGTTGTCTAGATCGCATTCTTACTGTTGTCTAGATTCCATTCTTATTGTTGTCTAGATCGCATTCTTACTGTTGTCTAGGTCCCACTCTTATTGTTGTCTAGATCACATTCTTACTGTTGTCTAGGTCCCATTCTTACTGTTGTCTAGATTGCATTCTTACTGTTGTTGTCTAGATCCCACTCTTACTGTTGTCTAGATCGCATTCTTACTGTTGTCTAGATAGCATTCTTACTGTTGTCTAGATCGCATTCTTACTGTTGTCTAGGTCCCATTCTTACTGTTGTCTAGGTCCCACTCTTACTGTTGTCTAGATCGCATTCTTACTGTTGTTGTCTAGATCGCATTCTTACTGTTGTCTAGATCCAATTCTTACTGTTGTCTAGATCGCATTCTTACTGTTCTCTAGATCCCACTCTTACTGTTGTCTAGATCGCATTCTTACTGTTGTCTAGATCCCACTCTTACTGTTGTCTTGATCGCATTCTTACTGTTGTCTAGATCCCACTCTTACTGTTGTTTAAATCGCATTCTTACTGTTGTCTAGATCGCATTCTTACTGTTGTCTAGATCCCACTCTTACTGTTGTCTAGATCGCATTCTTACTGTTGTCTAGATCCCACTCTTACTGTTGTCTAGATCGCATTCTAACTGTTGTCTAGATCCCACTCTTACTGTTTTCTAGATCGCATTCTTACTGTTGTTGTCTAGATCGCATTCTTACTGTTGTCTAGATCCCACTCTTACTGTTGTCTAGATCGCATTCTTACTGTTGTCTAGATCCCACTCTTACTGTTGTCTAGATCGCATTCTTACTGTTGTCTAGGTCGCATTCTTACTGTTGTCTAGGTCCCACTCTTACTGTTGTCTAGATCGCATTCTTACTGTTGTCTAGATCCCATTCTTACTGTTGTCTAGATCCCATTCTTACTGTTGTCTAGGTCGCATTCTTACTGTTGTCTATATCGCATTCTTACTGTTGTCTATATCGCATTCTTACTGTTGTCTAGATCCCACTCTTACTGTTGTCTAGATCGCATTCTTATTGTTGTTGTCTAGATCCCACTCTTACTGTTGTCTAGATCGCATTCTTATTGTTGTTGTCTAGATCCCACTCTTACTGTTGTCTAGATCCCATTCTTAATGTTGTCTAGATCGCTTTCTTACTGTTGTCTAGATCGCAATCTTACTGTTGTCTAGATCCCACTCTTACTGTTGTCTAGATTCCATTCTTACTGTTGTCTAGATCGCATTCTTACTGTTGTCTAGATCGCATTCTTACTGTTGTCTAGATTCCATTCTTACTGTTGTCTAGATCGCATTCTTACTGTTGTCTAGATCGCATTATTTCTGTTGTCTAGATCGAATTCTTACTGTTGTCTAGATCGCATTCTTACTGTTGTCTAGATCGCATTCTTACTGTTGTCTAGATCGCATTCTTACTGTTGTCTAGATCGCATTCTTACTGTTGTCTAGATCCCACACTTACTGTTGTGTAGATCGCATTCTTACTGTTGTCTAGGTCGCATTCTTACAGTTGTCTAGGTCCCACTCTTACTGTTGTCTAGATCGCATTCTTACTGTTGTCTAGATCCCATTCTTACTGTTGTCTAGATCCCATTTTTACCGTTGTCTAGGTTGCATTCTTACCGTTGTCTATATCGCATTCTTACTGTTGTCTATATCGCATTCTTACTGTTGTCTAGATCCCACTCTTACTGTTCTCTAGATCGCATTCTTATTGTTGTTGTCTAGATCCCACTCTTACTGTTGTCTAGATCCCACTCTTACTGTTGTCTAGATCCCATTCTTACTGTTGTCTAGATCGCATTCTTATTGTTTTTGTCTAGATCCCACTCTTACCGTTGTCTAGATCGCATTCTTACTGTTGTCTAGATTCCATTCTTACTGTTGTCTAGATCGCATTCTTACTGTTATCTAGATCGCATTCTTACTGTTGTCTAGATCGCATTCTTACTGTTGTCTAGATCGCATTCTTACTGTTGTCTAGATCGTATTCTTACTGTTGTCTAGATCGCATTCTTACTGTTGTCTAGACTCCATTCTTACTGTTGTCTAGATCGCATTCTTACTGTTGTCTAGGTCCCACTCTTACTGTTGTCTAGATCGCATTCTTACTGTTGTCTAGGTTCCACTCTTTCTGTTGTCTAGATCGCATTCTTACTGTTGTTGTCTAGATCCCACTCTTACTGTTGTCTAGATCGCATTCTTACTGTTGTCTAGATCGCATTCTTACTGTTGTCTAGATCCCACTCTTACTGTTGTCTAGATCGCATTCTTACTGTTATCTAGATCGCATTCTTACTGTTGTCTAGACTCCATTCTTACTGTTGTCTAGATCGCATTCTTACTGTTGTCTAGATCCCATTCTTACTGTTCTCTAGATCGCATTCTTACTGTTGTCTAGATCCCAATCTTACTGTTGTCTAGATCGCATTCTTACTGTTGTCTAGATCCCACTCTTACTGTTGTCTAGATCGCATTCTTACTGTTGTCTAGATCCCACTCTTGCTGTTGTCTAGATCGCATTCTTACTGTTGTCTAGATCCCACTCTTACTGTTGTCTAGATCGCATTCTTACTGTTGTCTAGATCGCATTCTTACTGTTGTCTAGATTCCATTCTTATTGTTGTCTAGATCGCATTCTTACTGTTGTCTAGGTCCCACTCTTATTGTTGTCTAGATCACATTCTTACTGTTGTCTAGGTCCCATTCTTACTGTTGTCTAGATCGCATTCTTACTGTTGTTGTCTAGATCGCATTCTTATTGTTGTCTAGATCGCATTCTTACTGTTGTCTAGATTCCATTCTTACTGTTGTCTAGATCGCATTCTTACTGTTGTCTAGGTCCCACTCTTAATGTTGTCTAGATCGCATTCTTACTGTTGTCTAGGTCCCACTCTTAATGTTGTCTAGATCGCATTCTTACTGTTGTTGTCTAGGTCCCACTCTTACTGTTGTCTAGATTCCATTCTTACTGTTGTCTAGATCGCATTCTTACTGTTGTCTAGATCGCATTCTTACTGTTGTCTAGGTCCCACTCTTACTGTTGTCTAGATCGCATTCTTACTGTTGTTGTCTAGATCCCACTCTTACTGTTGTCTAGATCGCATTCTTACTGTTGTCTAGATCGCATTCTTACTGTTGTCTAGATCCCACTCTTACTGTTGTCTAGATCGCATTCTTACTGTTATCTAGATCGCATTCTTACTGTTGTCTAGACTCCATTCTTACTGTTGTCTAGATCGCATTCTTACTGTTGTCTAGATCCCATTCTTACTGTTGTCTAGATCGCATTCTTACTGTTGTCTAGATCCCAATCTTACTGTTGTCTAGATCGCATTCTTACTGTTGTCTAGACTCCATTCTTACTGTTGTCTAGATCCCACTCTTACTGTTGTCTAGATCGCATTCTATCTGTTGTCTAGATCGCATTCTTACTGTTGTCTAGATTCCATTCTTATTGTTGTCTAGATCGCATTCTTACTGTTGTCTAGGTCCCACTCTTATTGTTGTTTAGATCACATTCTTACTGTTGTCAAGGTCACATTCTTACTGTTGTCTAGATTGCATTCTTACTGTTGTTGTCTAGATCCCACTCTTACTGTTGTCTAGATCGCATTCTTACTGTTGTCTAGATTGCATTCTTACTGTTGTCTAGATCGCATTCTTACTGTTGTCTAGGTCCCATTCTTACTGTTTTCTAGGTCCCACTCTTACTGTTGTCTAGATCGCATTCTTACTGTTGTTGTCTAGATCGCATTCTTACTGTTGTCTAGATCCAATTCTTACTGTTGTCTAGATCGCATTCTTACTGTTCTCTAGATCCCACTCTTACTGTTGTCTAGATCGCATTCTTACTGTTGTCTAGATCCCACTCTTACTGTTGTCTTGATCGCATTCTTACTGTTGTCTAGATCCCACTCTTACTGTTGTTTAAATCGCATTCTTACTGTTATCTAGATCGCATTCTTACTGTTGTCTAGATCCCACTCTTACTGTTGTCTAGATCGCATTCTTACTGTTGTCTAGATCCCATTCTTACTGTTGTCTAGATCGCATTCTTACTGTTGTCTAGATCCCACTCTTACTGTTTTCTAGATCGCATTCTTACTGTTGTTGTCTAGATCGCATTCTTACTGTTGTCTAGATCCCACTCTTACTGTTGTCTAGATCGCATTCTTACTGTTGTCTAGATCCCACTCTTACTGTTGTCTAGATCGCATTCTTACTGTTGTCTAGGTCGCATTCTTACTGTTGTCTACGTCCCACTCTTACTGTTGTCTAGATCGCATTCTTACTGTTGTCTAGATCCCATTCTTACTGTTGTCTAGATCCCATTCTTACTGTTGTCTAGGTCGCATTCTTACTGTTGTCTATATCGCATTCTTAATTGTTGTCTATATCGCATTCTTACTGTTGTCTAGATCCCACTCTTACTGTTGTCTGGATCGCATTCTTATTGTTGTTGTCTAGATCCCACTCTTACTGTTGTCTAGATCGCATTCTTATTGTTGTTGTCTAGATCCCACTCTTACTGTTGTCTAGATCCCATTCATAATGTTGTCTAGATCGCTTTCTTACTGTTGTCTAGATCGCATTCTTACTGTTGTCTAGATCCCACTCTTACTGTTGTCTAGATTCCATTCTTACTGTTGTCTAGATCGCATTCTTACTGTTGTCTAGATCGCATTCTTACTGTTGTCTAGATTCCATTCTTACTGTTGTCTAGATCGCATTCTTACTGTTGTCTAGATCGCATTATTTCTGTTGTCTAGATCGAATTCTTACTGTTGTCTAGATCGCATTCTTACTGTTGTCTAGATCGCATTCTTACTGTTGTCTAGATCGCATTCTTACTGTTGTCTAGATCGCATTCTTACTGTTGTCTAGATCCCACACTTACTGTTGTGTAGATCGCATTCTTACTGTTGTCTAGGTCGCATTCTTACAGTTGTCTAGGTCCCACTCTTACTGTTGTCTAGATCGCATTCTTACTGTTGTCTAGATCCCATTCTTACTGTTGTCTAGATCCCATTTTTACCGTTGTCTAGATTGCATTCTTACCGTTGTCTATATCGCATTCTTACTGTTGTCTATATCGCATTCTTACTGTTGTCTAGATCCCACTCTTACTGTTGTCTAGATCGCATTCTTATTGTTGTTGTCTAGATCCCACTCTTACTGTTGTCTAGATCCCACTCTTACTGTTGTCTAGATCCCATTCTTACTGTTGTCTAGATCGCATTCTTACTGTTGTTGTCTAGATCGCATTCTTATTGTTTTTGTCTAGATCCCACTCTTACCGTTGTCTAGATCGCATTCTTACTGTTGTCTAGATTCCATTCTTACTGTTGTCTAGATCGCATTCTTACTGTTATCTAGATCGCATTCTTACTGTTGTCTAGATCGCATTCTTACTGTTGTCTAGATCGCATTCTTACTGTTGTCTAGATCGTATTCTTACTGTTGTCTAGATCGCATTCTTACTGTTGTCTAGACTCCATTCTTACTGTTGTCTAGATCGCATTCTTACTGTTGTCTAGGTCCCACTCTTACTGTTGTCTAGATCGCATTCTTACTGTTGTCTAGGTCCCACTCTTTCTGTTGTCTAGATCGCATTCTTACTGTTGTTGTCTAGATCCCACTCTTACTGTTGTCTAGATCGCATTCTTACTGTTGTCTAGATCGCATTCTTACTGTTGTCTAGATCCCACTCTTACTGTTGTCTAGATCGCATTCTTACTGTTATCTAGATCGCATTCTTACTGTTGTCTAGACTCCATTCTTACTGTTGTCTAGATCGCATTCTTACTGTTGTCTAGATCCCATTCTTACTGTTCTCTAGATCGCATTCTTACTGTTGTCTAGATCCCAATCTTACTGTTGTCTAGATCGCATTCTTACTGTTGTCTAGATCCCACTCTTACTGTTGTCTAGATCGCATTCTTACTGTTGTCTAGATCCCACTCTTGCTGTTGTCTAGATCGCATTCTTACTGTTGTCTAGATCCCACTCTTACTGTTGTCTAGATCGCATTCTTACTGTTGTCTAGATCGCATTCTTACTGTTGTCTAGATTCCATTCTTATTGTTGTCTAGATCGCATTCTTACTGTTGTCTAGGTCCCACTCTTATTGTTGTCTAGATCACATTCTTACTGTTGTCTAGGTCCCATTCTTACTGTTGTCTAGATCGCATTCTTACTGTTGTTGTCTAGATCCCACTCTTACTGTTGTCTAGATCGCATTCTTACTGTTGTCTAGATCGCATTCTTACTGTTGTCTAGATCGCATTCTTACTGTTGTCTAGGTCCCATTCTTACTGTTGTCTAGGTCCCACTCTTACTGTTGTCTAGATCGCATTCTTACTGTTGTTGTCTAGATCGCATTCTTACTGTTGTCTAGATCCCATTCTTACTGTTGTCTAGATCGCATTCTTACTGTTCTCTAGATCCCACTCTTACTGTTGTCTAGATCGCATTCTTACTGTTGTCTAGATCCCACTCTTACTGTTGTCTTGATCGCATTCTTACTGTTGTCTAGATCCCACTCTTACTGTTGTTTAAATCGCATTCTTACTGTTGTCTAGATCGCATTCTTACTGTTGTCTAGATCGCATTCTTACTGTTGTCTAGGTCCCACTCTTACTGTTGTCTAGATCGCATTCTTACTGTTGTCTAGATCGCATTCTTACTGTTGTCTAGATCGCATTCTTACTGTTGTCTAGATCGCATTCTTACTGTTATCTAGATTCCATTCTTACTGTTGTCTAGATCGCATTCTTACTGTTGTCTAAGTCCCACTCTTACTGTTGTCTAGATCGCATTCTTTCTGTTGTCTAGGTCCCACTCTTACTGTTGTCTAGATCGCATTCTTATTGTTGTCTAGATCGCATTCTTACTGTTGTCTAGATTCCATTCTTACTGTTGTCTAGATCGCATTCTTACTGTTGTCTAGGTCCCACTCTTACTGTTGTCTAGATCGCATTCTTACTGTTGTCTAGGTCCCACTCTTACTGTTGTCTAGATCGCATTCTTACTGTTGTTGTCTAGGTCCCACTCTTACTGTTGTCTAGATTCCATTCTTACTGTTGTCTAGATCGCATTCTTACTGTTGTCTAGATCGCATTCTTACTGTTGTCTAGATTCCATTCTTACTGTTGTCTAGATCGCATTCTTACTGTTGTCTAGATCGCATTCTTACTGTTGTCTAGATCGCATTCTTACTGTTGTCTAGATCGCATTCTTACTGTTGTCTAGATTCCATTCTTACTGTTGTCTAGATCGCATTCTTACTGTTGTCTAGGTCCCACTCTTACTGTTGTCTAGATCGCATTCTTACTGTTGTCTAGGTCCCACTCTTACTGTTGTCTAGATCGCATTCTTACTGTTGTTGTCTAGATCCCACTCTTACTGTTGTCTAGATCGCATTTTTACTGTTGTCTAGATCGCATTCTTACTGTTGTCTAGGTCTCACTCTTGCTGTTGTCTAGGTCCCTCTCTTACTGTTGTCTAGATCGCATTCTTACTGTTGTTGTCTATATCGCATTCTTACTGTTGTCTAGATCCCACTCTTACTGTTGTCTAGATCGCATTCTTACTGTTGTCTAGATCCCACTCTTACTGTTGTCTAGATCGCATTCTTACTGTTGTCTAGATCCCACTCTTACTGTTGTCTAGATCAAACTCTTACTGTTGTCTAGATCCCACTCTTACTGTTGTCTAAATCGCATTCTTACTGTTGTCTAGATCGCATTCTTACTGTTGACTAGATCCCACTGTTACTGTTGTCTAGATAGCATACTTACTGTTGTCTAGATCCCACTCTTACTGTTGTCTAGATCGCATTCTTACTGTTGTCTAGATCCCATTCTTACTGTTGTCTAGATCGCATTCTTACTGTTGATGTCTAGATCGCATTCTTACTGTTGTCTAGATCCCACTCTTACTGTTGTCTAGATCGCATTCTTACTGTTGTCTAGATCCCACTCTTACTGTTGTCTAGATCGCATTCTTACTGTTGTCTAGGTCGCATTCTCACTATTGTCTAGGTCCCACTCTTACTGTTGCCTAGATCGCATTCTTACTGTTGTCTAGATCCCACTCTTACTGTTGTCTAGATCGCATTCTTACTGGTGTCTAGATCCCACTCTTACTGTTGTCTAGATTCCATTCTTACTGTTTTTTAGATCCCACTCTTACTGTTGTCTAGGTCCCACTCTTACTGTTGTCTAGATCGCATTCTTACTGTTGTCTAGATCCCACTCTTACTGTTGTCTAGATTGCATTCTTACTGTTGTCTAGATCGCATTCTTACTGTTGTCTAGATTCCATTCTTACTGTTGTCTAGATCGCATTCTTTCTATTGTTGTCTAGATTCCATTCTTACTGTTGTCTAGATCCCACTCTTACTGTTGTCTAGATCGCATTCTTACTGTTGTCTAGATCCCACTCTTACTGTTGTCTAGATTCCATTCTTACTGTTGTCTAGATCCCACTCTTACTGTTGTCTAGGTCCCACTCTTACTGTTGTCTAGCTCGCATTCTTACTGTTGTCTAGATCCCACTCTTACTGTTGTCTAGATTGCATTCTTACTGTTGTCTAGATCGCATTCTTACTGTTGTTGTCTAGATTCCATTCTTACTGTTGTCTAGATCCCACTCTTACTGTTGTCTAGATCGCATTCTTACTGTTGTCTAGATCTCATTCTTACCGTTGTCTAGGTCGCATTCTTACTGTTGTCTAGATCCCACTCTTACTGTTGTCTAGATTGCATTCTTACTGTTGTCTAGATCGCATTCTTACTGTTGTCTAGATCTCATTCTTACCGTTGTCTAGGTCGCATTCTTACTGTTGTCTAGATCGCATTCTTACTGTTGTCTAGATCGCATTCTTACTGTTGTCTAGATCGCATTCTTACTGTTGTCTAGATCGCATTCTTACTGTTGTCTAGATTCCATTCTTACTGTTGTCTAGATCGCATTCTTACTGTTGTCTAGGTCCCATTCTTACTGTTGTCTAGATCGCATTCTTACTGTTGTTGTCTAGATCCCACTCTTACTGTTGTCTAGATCGCATTCTTACTGTTGTCTAGATCGCATTCTTACTGTTGTCTAGATCGCATTCTTACTGTTGTCTAGGTCCCATTCTTACTGTTGTCTAGGTCCCACTCTTACTGTTGTCTAGATCGCATTCTTACTGTTGTTGTCTAGATCGCATTCTTACTGTTGTCTAGATCCCATTCTTACTGTTGTCTAGATCGCATTCTTACTGTTCTCTAGATCCCACTCTTACTGTTGTCTAGATCGCATTCTTACTGTTGTCTAGATCCCACTCTTACTGTTGTCTTGATCGCATTCTTACTGTTGTCTAGATTCCACTCTTACTGTTGTTTAAATCGCATTCTTACTGTTGTCTAGATCGCATTCTTACTGTTGTCTAGATCGCATTCTTACTGTTGTCTAGGTCCCACTCTTACTGTTGTCTAGATCGCATTCTTACTGTTGTCTAGATCGCATTCTTACTGTTGTCTAGATCGCATTCTTACTGTTGTCTAGATCGCACTCTTACTGTTATCTAGATTCCATTCTTACTGTTGTCTAGATCGCATTCTTACTGTTGTCTAAGTCCCACTCTTACTGTTGTCTAGATCGCATTCTTTCTGTTGTCTAGGTCCCACTCTTACTGTTGTCTAGATCGCATTCTTATTGTTGTCTAGATCGCATTCTTACTGTTGTCTAGATTCCATTCTTACTGTTGTCTAGATCGCATTCTTACTGTTGTCTAGGTCCCACTCTTACTGTTGTCTAGATCGCATTCTTACTGTTGTCTAGGTCCCACTCTTACTGTTGTCTAGATCGCATTCTTACTGTTGTTGTCTAGGTCCCACTCTTACTGTTGTCTAGATCGCATTTTTACTGTTGTCTAGATCGCATTCTTACTGTTGTCTAGGTCTCACTCTTGCTGTTGTCTAGGTCCCTCTCTTACTGTTGTCTAGATCGCATTCTTACTGTTGTTGTCTATATCGCATTCTTACTGTTGTCTAGATCCCACTCTTACTGTTGTCTAGATCGCATTCTTACTGTTGTCTAGATCCCACTCTTACTGTTGTCTAGATCGCATTCTTACTGTTGTCTAGATCCCACTCTTACTGTTGTCTAGATCAAACTCTTACTGTTGTCTAGATCCCACTCTTACTGTTGTCTAAATCGCATTCTTACTGTTGTCTAGATCGCATTCTTACTGTTGACTAGATCCCACTGTTACTGTTGTCTAGATAGCATACTTACTGTTGTCTAGATCCCACTCTTACTGTTGTCTAGATCGCATTCTTACTGTTGTCTAGATCCCATTCTTACTGTTGTCTAGATCGCATTCTTACTGTTGATGTCTAGATCGCATTCTTACTGTTGTCTAGATCCCACTCTTACTGTTGTCTAGATCGCATTCTTACTGTTGTCTAGATCCCACTCTTACTGTTGTCTAGATCGCATTCTTACTGTTGTCTAGGTCGCATTCTCACTATTGTCTAGGTCCCACTCTTACTGTTGCCTAGATCGCATTCTTACTGTTGTCTAGATCCCACTCTTACTGTTGTCTAGATCGCATTCTTACTGGTGTCTAGATCCCACTCTTACTGTTGTCTAGATTCCATTCTTACTGTTTTTTAGATCCCACTCTTACTGTTGTCTAGGTCCCACTCTTACTGTTGTCTAGATCGCATTCTTACTGTTGTCTAGATCCCACTCTTACTGTTGTCTAGATTGCATTCTTACTGTTGTCTAGATCGCATTCTTACTGTTGTCTAGATTCCATTCTTACTGTTGTCTAGATCGCATTCTTTCTATTGTTGTCTAGATTCCATTCTTACTGTTGTCTAGATCCCACTCTTACTGTTGTCTAGATCGCATTCTTACTGTTGTCTAGATCCCACTCTTACTGTTGTCTAGATTCCATTCTTACTGTTGTCTAGATCCCACTCTTACTGTTGTCTAGGTCCCACTCTTACTGTTGTCTAGCTCGCATTCTTACTGTTGTCTAGATCCCACTCTTACTGTTGTCTAGATTGCATTCTTACTGTTGTCTAGATCGCATTCTTACTGTTGTTGTCTAGATTCCATTCTTACTGTTGTCTAGATCCCACTCTTACTGTTGTCTAGATCGCATTCTTACTGTTGTCTAGATCTCATTCTTACCGTTGTCTAGGTCGCATTCTTACTGTTGTCTAGATCCCACTCTTACTGTTGTCTAGATTGCATTCTTACTGTTGTCTAGATCGCATTCTTACTGTTGTCTAGATCTCATTCTTACCGTTGTCTAGGTCGCATTCTTACTGTTGTCTAGATCGCATTCTTACTGTTGTCTAGATCGCATTCTTACTGTTGTCTAGATCGCATTCTTACTGTTGTCTAGATCGCATTCTTACTGTTGTCTAGATTCCATTCTTACTGTTGTCTAGATCGCATTCTTACTGTTGTCTAGGTCCCATTCTTACTGTTGTCTAGATCGCATTCTTACTGTTGTTGTCTAGATCCCACTCTTACTGTTGTCTAGATCGCATTCTTACTGTTGTCTAGATCGCATTCTTACTGTTGTCTAGATCGCATTCTTACTGTTGTCTAGGTCCCATTCTTACTGTTGTCTAGGTCCCACTCTTACTGTTGTCTAGATCGCATTCTTACTGTTGTTGTCTAGATCGCATTCTTACTGTTGTCTAGATCCCATTCTTACTGTTGTCTAGATCGCATTCTTACTGTTCTCTAGATCCCACTCTTACTGTTGTCTAGATCGCATTCTTACTGTTGTCTAGATCCCACTCTTACTGTTGTCTTGATCGCATTCTTACTGTTGTCTAGATTCCACTCTTACTGTTGTTTAAATCGCATTCTTACTGTTGTCTAGATCGCATTCTTACTGTTGTCTAGATCGCATTCTTACTGTTGTCTAGGTCCCACTCTTACTGTTGTCTAGATCGCATTCTTACTGTTGTCTAGATCGCATTCTTACTGTTGTCTAGATCGCATTCTTACTGTTGTCTAGATCGCACTCTTACTGTTATCTAGATTCCATTCTTACTGTTGTCTAGATCGCATTCTTACTGTTGTCTAAGTCCCACTCTTACTGTTGTCTAGATCGCATTCTTTCTGTTGTCTAGGTCCCACTCTTACTGTTGTCTAGATCGCATTCTTATTGTTGTCTAGATCGCATTCTTACTGTTGTCTAGATTCCATTCTTACTGTTGTCTAGATCGCATTCTTACTGTTGTCTAGGTCCCACTCTTACTGTTGTCTAGATCGCATTCTTACTGTTGTCTAGGTCCCACTCTTACTGTTGTCTAGATCGCATTCTTACTGTTGTTGTCTAGGTCCCACTCTTACTGTTGTCTAGATTCCATTCTTACTGTTGTCTAGATCGCATTCTTACTGTTGTCTAGATCGCATTCTTACTGTTGTCTAGATTCCATTCTTACTGTTGTCTAGATCGCATTCTTACTGTTGTCTAGATCGCATTCTTACTGTTGTCTAGATCGCATTCTTACTGTTGTCTAGATCGCATTCTTACTGTTGTCTAGATTCCATTCTTACTGTTGTCTAGATCGCATTCTTACTGTTGTCTAGGTCCCACTCTTACTGTTGTCTAGATCGCATTCTTACTGTTGTCTAGGTCCCACTCTTACTGTTGTCTAGATCGCATTCTTACTGTTGTTGTCTAGATCCCACTCTTACTGTTGTCTAGATCGCATTTTTACTGTTGTCTAGATCGCATTCTTACTGTTGTCTAGGTCTCACTCTTGCTGTTGTCTAGGTCCCTCTCTTACTGTTGTCTAGATCGCATTCTTACTGTTGTTGTCTATATCGCATTCTTACTGTTGTCTAGATCCCACTCTTACTGTTGTCTAGATCGCATTCTTACTGTTGTCTAGATCCCACTCTTACTGTTGTCTAGATCGCATTCTTACTGTTGTCTAGATCCCACTCTTACTGTTGTCTAGATCAAACTCTTACTGTTGTCTAGATCCCACTCTTACTGTTGTCTAAATCGCATTCTTACTGTTGTCTAGATCGCATTCTTACTGTTGTCTAGATCCCACTGTTACTGTTGTCTAGATAGCATACTTACTGTTGTCTAGATCCCACTCTTACTGTTGTCTAGATCGCATTCTTACTGTTGTCTAGATCCCATTCTTACTGTTGTCTAGATCGCATTCTTACTGTTGATGTCTAGATCGCATTCTTACTGTTGTCTAGATCCCACTCTTACTGTTGTCTAGATCGCATTCTTACTGTTGTCTAGATCCCACTCTTACTGTTGTCTAGATCGCATTCTTACTGTTGTCTAGGTCGCATTCTCACTATTGTCTAGGTCCCACTCTTACTGTTGCCTAGATCGCATTCTTACTGTTGTCTAGATCCCACTCTTACTGTTGTCTAGATCGCATTCTTACTGGTGTCTAGATCCCACTCTTACTGTTGTCTAGATTCCATTCTTACTGTTTTTTAGATCCCACTCTTACTGTTGTCCAGGTCCCACTCTTACTGTTGTCTAGATCGCATTCTTACTGTTGTCTAGATCCCACTCTTACTGTTGTCTAGATTGCATTCTTACTGTTGTCTAGATCGCATTCTTACTGTTGTCTAGATTCCATTCTTACTGTTGTCTAGATCGCATTCTTTCTATTGTTGTCTAGATTCCATTCTTACTGTTGTCTAGATCCCACTCTTACTGTTGTCTAGATCGCATTCTTACTGTTGTCTAGATCCCACTCTTACTGTTGTCTAGATTCCATTCTTACTGTTGTCTAGATCCCACTCTTACTGTTGTCTAGGTCCCACTCTTACTGTTGTCTAGATCGCATTCTTACTGTTGTCTAGATCCGACTCTTACTGTTGTCTAGATTGCATTCTTACTGTTGTCTAGATCGCATTCTTACTGTTGTTGTCTAGATTCCATTCTTACTGTTGTCTAGATCCCACTCTTACTGTTGTCTAGATCGCATTCTTACTGTTGTCTAGATCTCATTCTTACCGTTGTCTAGGTCGCATTCTTACTGTTGTCTAGATCCCACTCTTACTGTTGTCTAGATTGCATTCTTACTGTTGTCTAGATCGCATTCTTACTGTTGTCTAGATCTCATTCTTACCGTTGTCTAGGTCGCATTCTTACTGTTGTCTAGATCGCATTCTTACTGTTGTCTAGATCGCATTCTTACTGTTGTCTAGATCGCATTCTTACTGTTGTCTAGATCGCATTCTTACTGTTGTCTAGATTCCATTCTTACTGTTGTCTAGATCGCATTCTTACTGTTGTCTAGGTCCCACTCTTACTGTTGTCTAGATCGCATTCTTACTGTTGTCTAGGTCCCACTCTTACTGTTGTCCAGATCGCATTTTTACTGTTGTTGTCTAGATCCCACTCTTACTGTTGTCTAGATCGCATTTTTACTGTTGTCTAGATCGCATTCTTACTGTTGTCTAGGTCTCACTCTTGCTGTTGTCTAGGTCCCACTCTTACTGTTGTCTAGATCGCATTCTTACTGTTGTTGTCTATATCGCATTCTTACTGTTGTCTAGATCCCACTCTTACTGTTGTCTAGATCGCATTCTTACTGTTGTCTAGATCCCACTCTTACTGTTGTCTAGATCGCATTCTTACTGTTGTCTAGATCCCACTCTTACTGTTGTCTAGATCAAACTCTTACTGTTGTCTAGATCCCACTCTTACTGTTGTCTAAATCGCATTCTTACTGTTGTCTAGATCGCATTCTTACTGTTGTCTAGATCCCACTCTTACTGTTGTCTAGATAGCATACTTACTGTTGTCTAGATCCCACTCTTACTGTTGTCTAGATCGCATTCTTACTGTTGTCTAGATCCCATTCTTACTGTTGTCTAGATCGCATTCTTACTGTTGTTGTCTAGATCGCATTCTTACTGTTGTCTAGATCCCACTCTTACTGTTGTCTAGATCGCATTCTTACTGTTGTCTAGATCCCACTCTTACTGTTGTCTAGATCGCATTCTTACTGCTGTCTAGATCCCACTCTTACTGTTGTCTAGATTCCATTCTTACTGTTGTCTAGATCCCACTCTTACTGTTGTCTAGGTCCCACTCTTACTGTTGTCTTGATCGCATTCTTACTGTTGTCTAGATCCCACTCTTACTGTTGTCTAGATTGCATTCTTACTGTTGTCTAGATCGCATTCTTACTGTTGTCTAGATTCCATTCTTACTGTTGTCTAGATCGCATTCTTTCTATTGTTGTCTAGATTCTATTCTTACTGTTGTCTAGATCCCACTCTTACTGTTGTCTAGATTGCATTCTTACTGTTGTCTAGATCCCACTCTTACTGTTGTCTAGATTCCATTCTTACTGTTGTCTAGATCCCACTCTTACTGTTGTCTAGGTCCCACTCTTACTGTTGTCTAGATCGCATTCTTACTGTTGTCTAGATCCCACTCTTACTGTTGTCTAGATTGCATTCTTACTGTTGTCTAGATCGCATTCTTACTGTTGTTGTCTAGATTCCATTCTTACTGTTGTCTAGATCCCACTCTTACTGTTGTCTAGATCGCATTCTTACTGTTGTCTAGATCTCATTCTTACCGTTGTCTAGGTCGCATTCTAAATGTTGTCTAGATCCCACTCTTAATGTTGTCTAGATTGCATTCTTACTGTTGTCTAGATCGCATTCTTACTGTTGTCTAGATCTCATTCTTACCGTTGTCTAGGTCGCATTCTTACTGTTGTCTAGATCCCACTCTTACTGTTGTCTAGATCGCATTCTTTCTGTTGTTGTCCAGATCGAATTCTTACTGTTGTCTAGATCCCACTCTTACTGTTGTCTAGATTGCATTCTTACTGTTTTCTAGATCCCACTCTTACTGTTGTCTAGATTCCATTCTTACTGTTGTCTAGATCCCACTCTTACTGTTGTCTAGATCGCATTCTTACTGTTATCTAGATCGCATTCTTACTGTTGTCTAGACTCCATTCTTACTGTTGTCTAGATCGCATTCTTACTGTTGTCTAGATCCCATTCTTACTGTTCTCTAGATCGCATTCTTACTGTTGTCTAGATCCCAATCTTACTGTTGTCTAGATCGCATTCTTACTGTTGTCTAGATCCCACTCTTACTGTTGTCTAGATCGCATTCTTACTGTTGTCTAGATCCCACTCTTGCTGTTGTCTAGATCGCATTCTTACTGTTGTCTAGATCCGACTCTTACTGTTGTCTAGATCGCATTCTTACTGTTGTCTAGATCGCATTCTTACTGTTGTCTAGATTCCATTCTTATTGTTGTCTAGATCGCATTCTTACTGTTGTCTAGGTCCCACTCTTATTGTTGTCTAGATCACATTCTTACTGTTGTCTAGGTCCCATTCTTACTGTTGTCTAGATCGCATTCTTACTGTTGTTGTCTAGATCCCACTCTTACTGTTGTCTAGATCGCATTCTTACTGTTGTCTAGATCGCATTCTTACTGTTGTCTAGATCGCATTCTTACTGTTGTCTAGGTCCCATTCTTACTGTTGTCTAGGTCCCACTCTTACTGTTGTCTAGATCGCATTCTTACTGTTGTTGTCTAGATCGCATTCTTACTGTTGTCTAGATCCCATTCTTACTGTTGTCTAGATCGCATTCTTACTGTTCTCTAGATCCCACTCTTACTGTTGTCTAGATCGCATTCTTACTGTTGTCTAGATCCCACTCTTACTGTTGTCTTGATCGCATTCTTACTGTTGTCTAGATCCCATTCTTACTGTTGTTTAAATCGCATTCTTACTGTTGTCTAGATCGCATTCTTACTGTTGTCTAGATCGCATTCTTACTGTTGTCTAGGTCCCACTCTTATTGTTGTCTAGATCGCATTCTTACTGTTGTCTAGATCGGATTCTTACTGTTGTCTAGATCGCATTCTTACTGTTGTCTAGATCGCATTCTTACTGTTATCTAGATTCCATTCTTACTGTTGTCTAGATCGCATTCTTACTGTTGTCTAGGTCCCACTCTTACTGTTGTCTAGATCGCATTCTTTCTGTTGTCTAGGTCCCACTCTTACTGTTGTCTAGATCGCATTCTTATTGTTGTCTAGATCGCATTTTTACTGTTGTCTAGATTCCTTTCTTACTGTTGTCTAGATCGCATTCTTACTGTTGTCTAGGTCCCACTCTTACTGTTGTCTAGATCGCATTCTTACTGTTGTCTAGGTCCCACTCTTACTGTTGTCTAGATCGCATTCTTACTGTTGTTGTCTAGGTCCCACTCTTACTGTTGTCTAGATTCCATTCTTACTGTTGTCTAGATCGCATTCTTACTGTTGTCTAGATCGCATTCTTACTGTTGTCTAGATTCCATTCTTACTGTTGTCTAGATCGCATTCTTACTGCTGTCTAGATCGCATTCTTACTGTTGTCTAGATCGCATTCTTACTGTTGTCTAGATCGCATTCTTACTGTTGTCTAGATTCCATTCTTACTGTTGTCTAGATCGCATTCTTACTGTTGTCTAGGTCCCACTCTTACTGTTGTCTAGATCGCATTCTTACTGTTGTCTAGGTCCCACTCTTACTGTTGTCTAGATCGCATTCTTACTGTTGTTGTCTAGATCCCACTCTTACTGTTGTCTAGATCGCATTTTTACTGTTGTCTAGATCGCATTCTTAATGTTGTCTAGGTCTCACTCTTGCTGTTGTCTAGGTCCCACTCTTACTGTTGTCTAGATCGCATTCTTACTGTTGTTGTCTATATCGCATCCTTACTGTTGTCTAGATCCCACTCTTACTGTTGTCTAGATCGCATTCTTACTGTTGTCTAGATCCCACTCTTACTGTTGTCTAGATCGCATTCTTACTGTTGTCTAGATCCCACTCTTACTGTTGTCTAGATCAAACTCTTACTGTTGTCTAGATCCCACTCTTACTGTTGTCTAAATCGCATTCTTACTGTTGTCTAGATCGCATTCTTACTGTTGTCTAGATCCCACTCTTACTGTTGTCTAGATAGCATACTTACTGTTGTCTAGATCCCACTCTTACTGTTGTCTAGATCGCATTCTTACTGTTGTCTAGATCCCATTCTTACTGTTGTCTAGATCGCATTCTTACTGTTGATGTCTAGATCGCATTCTTACTGTTGTCTAGATCCCACTCTTACTGTTGTCTAGATCGCATTCTTACTGTTGTCTAGATCCCACTCTTACTGTTGTCTAGATCGCATTCTTACTGTTGTCTAGGTCGCATTCTCACTGTTGTCTAGGTCCCACTCTTACTGTTGCCTAGATCGCATTCTTACTGTTGTCTAGATCCCACTCTTACTGTTGTCTAGATCGCATTTTTACTGGTGTCTAGATCCCACTCTTACTGTTGTCTAGATTCCATTCTTACTGTTTTTTAGATCCCACTCTTACTGTTGTCTAGGTCCCACTCTTACTGTTGTCTAGATCGCATTCTTACTGTTGTCTAGATCCCACTCTTACTGTTGTCTAGATTGCATTCTTACTGTTGTCTAGATCGCATTCTTACTGTTGTCTAGATTCCATTCTTACTGTGGTCTAGATCGCATTCTTTCTATTGTTGTCTAGATTCCATTCTTACTGTTGTCTAGATCCCACTCTTACTGTTGTCTAGATCGCATTCTTACTGTTGTCTAGATCCCACTCTTACTGTTGTCTAGATTCCATTCTTACTGTTGTCTAGATCCCACTCTTACTGTTGTATAGGTCCCACTCTTACTGTTGTCTAGATCGCATTCTTACTGTTGTCTAGATCCCACTCTTACTGTTGTCTAGATTGCATTCTTACTGTTGTCTAGATCGCATTCTTACTGTTGTTGTCTAGATTCCATTCTTACTGTTGTCTAGATCCCACTCTTACTGTTGTCTAGATCGCATTCTTACTGTTGTCTAGATCTCATTCTTACCGTTGTCTAGGTCGCATTCTTACTGTTGTCTAGATCCCACTCTTACTGTTGTCTAGATTGCATTCTTACTGTTGTCTAGATCGCATTCTTACTGTTGTCTAGATCTCATTCTTACCGTTGTCTAGGTCGCATTCTTACTGTTGTCTAGATCGCATTCTTACTGTTGTCTAGATCGCATTCTTACTGTTGTCTAGATCGCATTCTTACTGTTGTCTAGATCGCATTCTTACTGTTGTCTAGATTCCATTCTTACTGTTGTCTAGATCGCATTCTTACTGTTGTCTAGGTCCCACTCTTACTGTTGTCTAGATCGCATTCTTACTGTTGTCTAGGTCCCACTCTTACTGTTGTCCAGATCGCATTTTTACTGTTGTTGTCTAGATCCCACTCTTACTGTTGTCTAGATCGCATTTTTACTGTTGTCTAGATCGCATTCTTACTGTTGTCTAGGTCTCACTCTTGCTGTTGTCTAGGTCCCACTCTTACTGTTGTCTAGATCGCATTCTTACTGTTGTTGTCTATATCGCATTCTTACTGTTGTCTAGATCCCACTCTTACTGTTGTCTAGATCGCATTCTTACTGTTGTCTAGATCCCACTCTTACTGTTGTCTAGATCGCATTCTTACTGTTGTCTAGATCCCACTCTTACTGTTGTCTAGATCAAACTCTTACTGTTGTCTAGATCCCACTCTTACTGTTGTCTAAATCGCATTCTTACTGTTGTCTAGATCGCATTCTTACTGTTGTCTAGATCCCACTCTTACTGTTGTCTAGATAGCATACTTACTGTTGTCTAGATCCCACTCTTACTGTTGTCTAGATCTCATTCTTACTGTTGTCTAGATCCCATTCTTACTGTTGTCTAGATCGCATTCTTACTGTTGTTGTCTAGATCGCATTCTTACTGTTGTCTAGATCCCACTCTTACTGTTGTCTAGATCGCATTCTTACTGTTGTCTAGATCCCACTCTTACTGTTGTCTAGATCGCATTCTTACTGCTGTCTAGATCCCACTCTTACTGTTTTCTAGATTCCATTCTTACTGTTGTCTAGATCCCACTCTTACTGTTGTCTAGGTCCCACTCTTACTGTTGTCTAGATCGCATTCTTACTGTTGTCTAGATCCCACTCTTACTGTTGTCTAGATTGCATTCTTACTGTTGTCTAGATCGCATTCTTACTGTTGTCTAGATTCCATTCTTACTGTTGTCTAGATCGCATTCTTTCTATTGTTGTCTAGATTCCATTCTTACTGTTGTCTAGATCCCACTCTTACTGTTGTCTAGATCGCATTCTTACTGTTGTCTAGATCCCACTCTTACTGTTGTCTAGATTCCATTCTTACTGTTGTCTAGATCCCACTCTTACTGTTGTCTAGGTCCCACTCTTACTGTTGTCTAGATCGCATTCTTACTGTTGTCTAGATCCCACTCTTACTGTTGTCTAGATTGCATTCTTACTGTTGTCTACATCGCATTCTTACTTTTGTTGTCTAGATTCCATTCTTACTGTTGTCTAGATCCCACTCTTACTGTTGTCTAGATCGCATTCTTACTGTTGTCTAGATCTCATTCTTACCGTTGTCTAGGTCGCATTCTTACTGTTGTCTAGATCCCACTCTTACTGTTGTCTAGATTGCATTCTTACTGTTGTCTAGATCGCATTCTTACTGTTGTCTAGATCTCATTCTTACCGTTGTCTAGGTCGCATTCTTACTGTTGTCTAGATCCCACTCTTACTGTTGTCTAGATCGCATTCTTTCTGTTGTTGTCCAGATCGCATTCTTACTGTTGTCTAGATCCCACTCTTACTGTTGTCTAGATTGCATTCTTACTGTTTTCTAGATCCCACTCTTACTGTTGTCTAGATTCCATTCTTACTGTTGTCTAGATCGCATTCTTTCTGTTGTTGTCTAGATTCCATTCTTACTGTTGTCTAGATCCCATTCTTACTGCTGTTTAGATCCCATTCTTACTGTTGTCTAGATCCAATCCAGTCCAGCTTTTGAGAAAAGATGTTTTGTCCCCGTTCAATCGTCGTTTTTTCGGTCGGTTATAATTGGGGCCCTTATAGTTTATCTCGCACATCTCCTTGTCTAGATAGGGCTTCGATTTCGCTTCCTGGGGTCAGTATTTTCTGTCTGTTAGTGAGTTTCAACTTTGGTGGCTTTTCACATGTCTGGTCAGACTCGCACCCATATAAGGCCCGCTGTAGTTGTGTTTCCGCCCCGTCTCATGGTATTTATTCTTTCAGGGAGTGTTTTACCAGTGACTGGATCATGGCACTTAAGCCTGGAGATCAGAGACTTATGATACCACTACCGACTCTTTGATCTGCTAACCCACCTTTTGAACGGAGCGGCTGTAAAGAACTGGGTGTCTGAATTAATGACATGGACTTAGGACATTTTATTCCTCATTACTGGACGTCACAAGGGATGGCATCAGTTGCAACTACATGCGTTTTAGACGATGGAACAGTCCTCCCCGACTAGACAGTAGGAGAGAGATATAGAGTGACAAAGAGGAGAGTGAACACAGTAAAGCTGGAAGATAGTAATTGCCAGACTTTTCAATGTGAGTGTGTATATGGGGGTGATAGAATGTATATAATATAGGATTGTACTGGTGTAGAACCAGATAATATACATTCTTGATTATGTCCTTCCAAGCACTCAACAGGAGCCCAGGTTTTCCCGTGCAGTGACAACTAACGACCAGGTGACGTCAGGATGGAACACTGTTGTTCTGAATACCGACCGGCTGTGTGTCTATCACTTGTAACCCGGCCACACACCCAGAGAGGATACAAGTAACTTTAGAGATGTGTATTTGCTTTATGTGATTGTTGTATTGCATAAACCTCTATAGTTTCACCATCATCATCTTAATAACCATCATATGTTCAATGATATTCATAGTAATTAGTGATTGTAGTTTGTTTTAAACTCATAGTTATCTGTTATTTTCCAATTGTGCGTACATGTTTGTTTGTGTACATTGGTGGGGGGGGGGGAGGGAGGGAAAGGCAGGCTTACCTACATATCAGGGAGGGGAATATTGTCAGGAGGGAAAAATCTACACTGCCTAGTAGTCTAGCAGTATACATAAACCTAGGCATCTAATTTTCCCTTTTCCCACCCCTTTAGGGAATATCAAGACCAGCTAATTTCATCTTTGTTTAACGAGCCACTTGCAGCTGTACTCTTGGATATTCATGGGCTTAATCTTTATTTCAGCAATGTAGATTTTGTTCTGAGTCAGTTTCTGACAAATTGTGGTCTCGGTCAGAGATCAACAATTGTCACTTCTGACTAACTGGGGTTGCTCGCCTGTGATAGGAACAACTTGGTGGCATCATACCCCCACTTCTGAGATTCCATCTATCTTGGTATGTCTTTGAATCTTCTTGGCTTTCTGTGGTATCTCGTGTTGTGGAAGGCTTGATAGCTTGATCTTGGTGGAAAATACTATTTTCTTCTGCCACCATCCACTTTTGGTCCCTGTCATCTTGGTTTTCTTCCTCCTCTTCTACTTCCTCCTCTGTTGCTTCCTCTTCTGTGTGGGACCTGTGTCTTTCTTTGTTTTGAACCGTTCTATCTGTTCTCTTTCTTCTTGAATCTTTGTAAGAGTCTCTTCCGTCTCGGCTTTGATTGTAGCCATTTGAGCGTTATCCTGTTCAATCTTCTGCTGTACTTGCTTCAATTCATCCAGGATGCGCTGAACGGCTGTTATCTGTGGCTCTTCTCCTCCATGCAAGTAACTTTCAATCTCAGGTCCTTCAGTTGGCCTTCCAATTGTGCTTTGTCATATTTTGCTGGTTGGTCGCCTCGTACTGCTTCCTAGCCTCTTTATATGGTAGGCTACCCATCCGTGACCTGTGAGCGGTGTGTAGACTGACTTATCTGATCACTTTGATGACAGTGTGGAGATATCATGATCAGTATCAGCATACCGCTGGTCTCCCTCGCCTAGGGGTTAGCGACTTTCTCCCTAATCCCCTGTACTCTCGTGAGTAACGTGACGATGGCGAGAATCGGTATCTGTTCTAACCGCGTCAGTAACTTACGGGGTATGTGAGCCGGTCGCTCAGAAAGCAATGACAAACTACTGACCTTAATCTTGCCAAGAAATCAACAATCAGCTGAAAGATGCTGATGTTGACAACGATGTCCTGTAAAGGATATACAAACATTTAATTTAATCAGCACACCAGACTCATTCACACTTGTTCCTGGAGCGACACGTTGAGCTTGTCCAGCGGTTACAGTTCTTGACATTTTTAATGTAATAACAGATAAGTTAGCTCGATCAAACAACACTACCAAGTGCAAGACTACTATCTGCACACCAGGACTTGTACTGCACACCAGGACTTGTACTGCACACCAGGACTTGTACTGCACACCAGGACTTGCACTGCACACCAGGACTTGTACTGCACACCAGGACTTGTACTAAGAAGACGACTCATCGGCTGAACTTGTGACAGAAGATGGATGTGTCTGAGACGTGGAGCTGTCTGAGTCATCACTGGACGCGTCTGTCATCATGTCAGTTTTTGACGCTGACTTCAAATCCTGGGAGTTCTTTGTATTGTTGTCTTTGTTACGTGTTTCCCTATGACACGTCACATGCTGTTCTGTTGCCTTGGATATTTCTGCTCTGGCAATTGTGGCATTTCCCTTGGTCTGTGGTGGCTTCTTAGATTTGAGTTCAGCTGTGCTAGGCGTGACTTGTTTTCTCGACACCAGCTGCTCTAATGTTGTCTTCGGTTGCCGAGCAAACCTGGTACACACTGACTCGCCCAGACTGTTGTCGTCGTCTCGATGTACGCCTGGGGGTGTCTGTGGTGCCTCTACTACCGAAGATTTTCCCGCGATGGATGCACCACTCTTCCACAGTTTGGGGCTATTAGCCTGATCTATGTCATCTGATCCATCAAATGGATCGCTGCCTATAAAAAAGTGACCGGATTGGTCAGCTTTATCTGATACCTGGGGAGACAGGCTGTAGCTGAGTTCTCCAGAAGAGGATGTTGTTTGGTCAGATGTGAATGCGTCATATCTGTGTGTCAGTGACAGTAAGCGACTGCCTCTGTCTAGGCTGGATGAGAGATAAAGTTGTTGGGCAATTTCGACACTCTCATCTGATTCCTCTCCCTCGAAGATGACCGGACACGAGGAGCCCCTGGACAGTGCTCCGAGAGGATCTAGCTCCAGATGTAGGCCACCGAGGCGGGACAGTAAGTGTTTACGGTGCAGAAGTTGGCCGTCTTCGTCGTCTGGGAGACCACCTAGAGTGTCCACCCCAGAAATATACATAGCACTCTGGTCATCAGGGCGGGCGATTTTGATTGCTCGTTTACTTTGAGCGGACTTAGAGATGTGCTTCTGCTTCTTAGACACCAGGTGAGAGTCAAGACTGTGCTTCCTGGAGAGGCGCAGGCCTTTCCTAGACTTTCTAGCCTGGATGTAAGGGTTGGGTAAGATGTTGCTGAAAATGTTCGTGATCTTTGAGGGTGCAGTTACGCTCCGATGACCTTCAATCTCATCGGCCTGGTCTAGGTCAGCTCTGAGGTCATGGAGGGACAACTGACCAGATGGCATATCTGGGTAGTCCAGATGTGCTTCTGTAGCGTAAATGTCCGGATCGGAGGAATATAAAGTCTTAGAAGACCTGTCGAACATTCCGAAGTGTTTAGAGGACCTCCGAGAGTACAGTCCTTTCTTGTCGCCATGTTTAACCTGCACCTTGTCTTCCCCGGTGTGTGGGAAATGAGCATCCATCTTCTGGACAACCTTAGCGTGAAGTCCGGCGTCCTGCAGCCACACATCGTCCTCGTGGGCACCACCCACTGTCACACTCTCAAATATATTATCTAGCTGGCGGGAATTTCTGTCAGGGAGGCTGTGCTGACGAGACAGTTCCAGCTTCTTGATTCTGCTGATAGGATTGGCCAGAAGATGAGTGTCGCTGTTTCTCCGTTTGGGAAGCGTACCTTTACTGGGCCAGGAGGAAGCGGTGCCCCACCAGTGTGCAGCCATAGATGACCGATCGTAATTCCCTGACAAGAGATCAGCTCTACTTTCTGGTGTTTCTAGTGGTATGCAAGATAGCTTAATTTCTACCAGAGATGCTCTTGTTTTTGTTTTGAAGCAGTTTATAACGCCCCAGTACCTTTTCACTGTTTCCTATATCTATATCCTTACACACTTGTACTGTTCCGTGCTGTAAGGGCGTGTTTGGCACTTGTGTAGTCTGGCAGTCTGTGTAGCCTGCATCCACTTGTGAAACCACACGTCGACTAACAGACCATGTTTAATTCCCCGCATTCGCTTCTCCTCCCTCAGCTTCTGTCTGTCATCATTCTGTTCCTGTGGAACCTACAGAGTGTAACAGGACATTTTTATTAGTTAGAATTCGTCATCATTGTCATCATTATAGTCATCGTCATAATCACCATCTCGTTATGCTATCATCATCATCGTTATGCTCATCGTAATTATTGTCATTGTCATAATCATCGTTATAATCATCATCATTATCGTCATCATTATAAGCATCTGTCTGTCAAAAATAACTGTCATTTACTGCCTTGTGGTGTATGGGGGGTGGAGGGGGTGTGTCTTGAGCCTGAGGAATTAAGGCCGCCTGGTTAGTGCAGTCGCCGCGAACTGTGCAGGTTAGGGTTTTATTTTTGCCCCCGATAGAAACATAAATCCACATTTGAACACGGGTCTCTCGAAGGATAATGGAGCATTATATCCACTCGGCCAGCCACTCCTCGTTATAGTCGTCATTATTACTGATATGCCACGACGAGCGTTGGATTCGGCTGATTTCATACTGTTGTTGTTTTACTGGTGCTTGGAGACAGATAACAAAAGCTAGGAATGTTAACACGCTTACAGCAACTAAACGAGAAGCTATGCGAGGTACAAATACCCAACTCCTAATTTCACTGTCGGGTGTGCTACACAAAGATGATTAACTGCCCTAGGTGACAGGAGATTTTTGCTGCCCAACAAGGCGCCAGATAACAAGAGCAGTTTGTTGCTGCCAGACAAAGTACTAGATGACAATAGGAGATTGTTGCTCCCTAACGAAGCGCTAGATGACAGGAGATTGCTGCTCCCCGACAAAGCGCTAGATGACAACTGGAGATTGTTGCTTCCCAACAAAGCGCTAGATGTCAGAAGATTGTTTCTGTCCAAAAGATGCCATATTACAACAGGAGATTGTTGCTGCCCGAGAAGGCGCTAGATGACAGGAGATTGTTGCTCCCCGACAAAGCGCTAGATGACAACTGGAGATTGTTGCTTCCCGACAAAGCGCTAGATGATAACTGGAGATTGTTGCTTCCCGACAAAGCGCTAGATGACAACTGGAGATTGTTGCTTCCCGACAAAGCGCTAGATGACAACTGGAGATTGTTGCTTCCCGACAAAGCGCTAGATGACAACTGGAGATTGTTGCTTCCCGACAAAGCGCTATATGACAGGAGATTGTTGCTCCCCGACAAAGCGCTAGATGACAGGAGATTGTTGCTCCCCGACAAAGCCCTAGATGACAACAGGAGATTGTTGCTTCCAGGCAAGGCGCTAGATGACAGGAGATTGCTGCTGCCCGACAAAGCGCTAGATGACAACTGGAGATTGTTGCTTCCCGACAAAGCGCTAGATGACAACTGGAGATTGTTGCTTCCCGACAAAGCGCTAGATGACAGGAGATTGTTGCTCCCCGACAAAGCCCTAGATGACAACAGGAAATTGTTGCTTCCAGACAGGGCGCTAGATGACAACAGGAGATTGTTGCTTCCAGGCAAGGCGCTAGATGACAGGAGATTGCTGCTGCCCGACAAGGCGCTAGATGACAGGAGATTGTTGCTTCCCGACAAAGCCCTAGATGACAACAGGAGATTGTTGCTTCCAGGCAAGGCGCTAGATGACAGGAGATTGTTGCTTCCAGGCAAGGCGCTAGATGACAGGAGATTGCTGCTGCCCGACAAGGCGCTAGATGACAGTAGATTGCTGCTGCCAGACAAAGCGCTAGATGACAACAGGAGATTGTTGCTGCCCGAGAAGGCGCTAGATGACAACAGGAAATTGTTGCTTCCAGACAGGGCGCTAGATGACAACAGGAGATTGTTGCTTTCAGACAAGGCGCTAGATGACAACAGGAGATTGTTGCTTCCAGACAGGGCGCTAGATCACAACAGGAAATTGTTGCTTCCAGACAGGGCGCTAGATGACAACAGGAGATTGTTGCTTCCAGACAGGGCGCTAGATCACAACAGGAAATTGTTGCTTCCAGACAGAGCGCTAGATGACAACAGGAGATTGTTGCTTCCAGACAGGGCGCTAGATCACAACAGGAGATTGTTGCTTTCAGACAGGGCGCTAGATAACATCAGGAAATTGTTGCTTCCAGACAGGGCGCTAGATAACATCAGGAAATTGTTGCTTCCAGACAGGGCGCTAGATGACAAAAGGAAATTGTTGCTGCCAGACAAGGCGCTAGATGACAACAGGAAATTGTTGCTTCCAGACAGGGCGCTGGATGACAACAGGAAATTGTTGCTTCCAGACAGGGCGCTAGATGACAAAAGGAAATTGTTGCTTCCAGACAAGGCGCTAGATGACAACAGGAAATTGTTGCTTCCAGACAGAGCGCTAGATCACAACAGGAAATTGTTTCTTCCAGACAGGGCGCTAGATGACAAAAGGAAATTGTTGCTTCCAGACAAGGCGCTAGATGACAACAGGAAATTGTTACTTCCAGACAGGGCGCTAGATGACAACAGGAAATTGTTGCTTCCAGACAGGGCGCTAGATGACAACAGGAAATTGTTGCTTCCAGACAGGGCGCTAGATGACAAAAGGAAATTGTTGCTAACTGAACGAACGGACGAACGGACGAACAAAGTTTATTTTCAAAGGGTTAAGAATTGGGCACGCAGACCCGTCTAACATTCTGCCCTTCTATCACTCTCTTTCATACATTATTTTATCCGCACATCATTCAAGGCTAACAGAGCACAGCAACAATATAAAAAATATGCATTATAAAGGCATGGGCGATCTAGACAACAGTAAGAGTGAGCTTCACTCCTATCTCTCTTACTCTGGACAAGGTTGCAGATTTCCTAGCATCCTTAAAGTCATCTATTTGTCCTGTATCTATTCTAGTATGATGATGTCTAGCCTACCCATCACACTTCCCTCCACGATCACGGCCATGTCCGCCAAACGTTCGGCTCGCTCGTTGCCTGTCACACGCGAATGCCTTGGTACATAGATGAAATGAAAGTTAGCATTGGCTAACTGTGATGCGGTAAGTGTGTCGGGCCACTCATGTCGTAAGAGGCCAGTCTGGACATTCTTTAGTATGTTTATTGGGTCGCTCAGTACGCATGCGCGTTAATAATTTCGCGTACAGAGCCAATTCAGGGCATTGGGTGCAGCTATTAAGTCCATCGTAAGGTTGCTTTTTGTCACGGCAAAAGCACCACTTGCTTCATGGACAGTAAAATCAAATCAAATCAACTTTATTAGGGTTACAAATTGGGCATGCACCTTGAGTTGGCTGAGAATGCCCATGCACTCCGCTGGCCCTGGACCACAGAGTAATCAGTAAACACCACTCTCGTGATCTCGTGTTTCATGAATTAAAGCTTTGATTTCAGTGTCTGCTGGGGCGGGATCTTTCTCTCTGCGACTTGGGTCAAGCGTGATGAGGACAGAGATGGTAGCACGGGTATCTGCTAGCTGACTTGGGTCAAGCGTGATGAGGACAGAGATGGTAGCACGGGTATCTGCTAGCTGACTTGGGTCAAGCGTGATGAGGACAGAGATGGTAGCACGGGTATCTGCTAGCTGACTTGGGTCAAGCGTGATGAGGACAGAGATGGTAGCACGGGTATCTGCTAGCTGACTTGGGTCAAGCGTGATGAGGACAGAGATGGTAGCACGGGTATCTGCTAGCTGACTTGGGTCAAGCGTGATGAGGACAGAGATGGTAGCACGGGTATCTGCTAGCTGACTTGGGTCAAGCGTGATGAGGACAGAGATGGTAGCACGGGTATCTGCTAGCTGACTTGGGTCAAGCGTGATGAGGACAGACATGGAAGCACGGGTATCTGCAAGCTGACTTGGGTCAAGCGTGATGCGGACAGAGATGGTAGCACGGGTATCTGCTAGCTGACTTGGGTCAAGCGAGATGCGGACAGAGATGGTAGCACGGGTATCTGCTAGCTGACTTGGGTCAAGCGTGATGCGGACAGAGGTGGTAGCACGGGTATCTGCTAGCTGACTTGGGTCAAGCGTGATGCGGACAGAGATGGTAGCACGGGTATCTGCTAGCTGACTTGGGTCAAGCGTGATGTGGACAGAGATGGTAGCACGGGTATCTGCTAGCTGACTTGGGTCAAGCGTGATGTGGACAGAGATGGTAGCACGGGTATCTGCTAGCTGACTTGGGTCAAGCGTGATGTGGACAGAGATGGTAGCACGGGTATCTGCTAGCTGACTTGGGTCAAGCGTGATGTGGACAGAGATGGTAGCACGGGTATCTGCTAGCTGACTTGGGTCAAGCGTGATGTGGACAGAGATGGTAGCACGGGTATCTGCTAGCTGACTTGGGTCAAGCGTGATGTGGACAGAGATGGTAGCACGGGTATCTGCTAGCTGACTTGGGTCAAGCGTGATGTGGACAGAGATGGTAGCACGGGTATCTGCTAGCTGACTTGGGTCAAGCGTGATGTGGACAGAGATGGTAGCACGGGTATCTGCTAGCTGACTTGGGTCAAGCGTGATGTGGACAGAGATGGTAGCACGGGTATCTGCTAGCTGACTTGGGTCAAGCGTGATGTGGACAGAGATGGTAGCACGGGTATCTGCTAGCTGACTTGGGTCAAGCGTGATGTGGACAGAGATGGTAGCACGGGTATCTGCTAGCTGACTTGGGTCAAGCGTGATGTGGACAGAGATGGTAGCACGGGTATCTGCTAGCTGACTTGGGTCAAGCGTGATGCGGACAGAGATGGTAGCACGGGTATCTGCTAGCTGACTTGGGTCAAGCGTGATGCGGACAGAGATGGTAGCACGGGTATCTGCTAGCTGACTTGGGTCAAGCGTGATGTGGACAGAGATGGTAGCACGGGTATCTGCTAGCTGACTTGGGTCAAGCGTGATGTGGACAGAGATGGTAGCACGGGTATCAGCTAGCTGACTTGGGTCAAGCGTGATGCGGACAGAGATGGTAGCACGGGTATCTGCTAGCTGATTTGGGTCAAGCGTGATGTGGACAGAGATGGTAGCACGGGTATCTGCTAGCTGACTTGGGTCAAGCGTGATGTGGACAGAGATGGTAGCACGGGTATCTGCTAGCTGACTTGTGTCAAGCGTGATGTGGACAGAGATGGTAGCACGGGTATCTGCTAGCTGACTTGGGTCAAGCGTGATGTGGACAGAGATGGTAGCACGGGTATCTGCTAGCTGACTTGGGTCAAGCGTGATGTGGACAGAGATGGTAGCACGGGTATCTGCTAGCTGACTTGGGTCAAGCGTGATGCGGACAGAGATGGTAGCACGGGTATCTGCTAGCTGACTTGGGTCAAGCGTGATGAGGACAGAGATGGTAGCACGGGTATCTGCTAGCTGACTTGGGTCAAGCGTGATGCGGACAGAGATGGTAGCACGGGTATCTGCTAGCTGACTTGGGTCAAGCGTGATGTGGACAGAGATGGTAGCACGGGTATCTGCTAGCTGACTTGGGTCAAGCGTGATGTGGACAGAGATGGTAGCACGGGTATCTGCTAGCTGACTTGGGTCAAGCGTGATGTGGACAGAGATGGTAGCACGGGTATCTGGTAGCTGACTTGGGTCAAGCGTGATGCGGACAGAGATGGTAGCACGGGTATCTGCTAGCTGACTTGGGTCAAGCGTGATGTGGACAGAGATGGTAGCACGGGTATCTGCTAGCTGACTTGGGTCAAGCGTGATGCGGACAGAGATGGTAGCACGGGTATCTGCTAGCTGACTTGGGTCAAGCGTGATGCGGACAGAGATGGTAGCACGGGTATCTGCTAGCTGACTTGGGTCAAGCGTGATGAGGACAGAGATGGTAGCACGGGTATCTGCTAGCTGACTTGGGTCAAGCGTGATGTGGACAGAGATGGTAGCACGGGTATCTGCAAGCTGACTTGGGTCAAGCGTGATGCGGACAGAGATGGTAGCACGGGTATCTGCTAGCTGACTTGGGTCAAGCGTGATGAGGACAGAGATGGTAGCACGGGTATCTGCTAGCTGACTTGGGTCAAGCGTGATGAGGACAGAGATGGTAGCACGGGTATCTGCTAGCTGACTTGGGTCAAGCGTGATGAGGACAGAGATGGTAGCACGGGTATCTGCTAGCTGACTTGGGTCAAGCGTGATGTGGACAGAGATTGTAGCACGGGTATCTGCTAGCTGACTTGGGTCAAGCGTGATGTGGACAGAGATGGTAGCACGGGTATCTGCTAGCTGACTTGGGTCAAGCGTGATGTGGACAGAGATGGTAGCACGGGTATCTGCTAGCTGACTTGGGTCAAGCGTGATGTGGATAGAGATGGTAGCACGGGTATCTGCTAGCTGACTTGGGTCAAGCGTGATGCGGACAGAGATGGTAGCACGGGTATCTGCTAGCTGACTTGTGTCAAGCGTGATGTGGATAGAGATGGTAGCACGGGTATCTGCTAGCTGACTTGGGTCAAGCGTGATGTGGACAGAGATGGTAGCACGGGTATCTGCTAGCTGACTTGTGTCAAGCGTGATGTGGACAGAGATGGTAACACGGGTATCTGCTAGCTGACTTGGGTCAAGCGTGATGTGGACAGAGATGGTAGCACGGGTATCTGCTAGCTGACTTGGGTCAAGCGTGATGTGGACAGAGATGGTAGCACGGGTATCTGCTAGCTGACTTGTGTCAAGCGTGATGTGGACAGAGATGGTAGCACGGGTATCTGCTAGCTGACTTGTGTCAAGCGTGATGTGGACAGAGATGGTAGCACGGGTATCTGCTAGCTGACTTGTGTCAAGCGTGATGTGGACAGCGATGGTAGCACGGGTATCTGCTAGCTGACTTGTGTCAAGCGTGATGTGGACAGAGATGGTAGCACGTATATCTGCTAGCTGACTTGGGTCAAGCGTGATGTGGACAGAGATGGTAGCACGGGTATCTGCTAGCTGACTTGTGTCAAGCGTGATGTGGACAGAGATGGTAGCACGGGTATCTGCTAGCTGACTTGGGTCAAGCGTGATGTGGACAGAGATGGTAGCACGGGTATCAGCTAGCTGACTTGGGTCAAGCGTGATGCGGACAGAGATGGTAGCACGGGTATCTGCTAGCTGACTTGGGTCAAGCGTGATGTGGACAGAGATGGTAGCACGGGTATCTGCTAGCTGACTTGGGTCAAGCGTGATGTGGACAGAGATGGTAGCACGGGCATCTGCTAGCTGACTTGTGTCAAGCGTGATGTGGACAGAGATGGTAGCACGGGTATCTGCTAGCTGACTTGGGTCAAGCGTGATGTGGACAGAGATGGTAGCACGGGTATCTGCTAGCTGACTTGGGTCAAGCGTGATGTGGACAGAGATGGTAGCACGGGTATCTGCTAGCTGACTTGGGTCAAGCGTGATGCGGACAGAGATGGTAGCACGGGTATCTGCTAGCTGACTTGGGTCAAGCGTGATGAGGACAGAGATGGTAGCACGGGTATCTGCTAGCTGACTTGGGTCAAGCGTGATGCGGACAGAGATGGTAGCACGGGTATCTGCTAGCTGACTTGGGTCAAGCGTGATGTGGACAGAGATGGTAGCACGGGTATCTGCTAGCTGACTTGGGTCAAGCGTGATGTGGACAGAGATGGTAGCACGGGTATCTGCTAGCTGACTTGTGTCAAGCGTGATGTGGACAGAGATGGTAGCACGGGTATCTGCTAGCTGACTTGGGTCAAGCGTGATGTGGACAGAGATGGTAGCACGGGTATCTGCTAGCTGACTTGGGTCAAGCGTGATGTGGACAGAGATGGTAGCACGGGTATCTGGTAGCTGACTTGGGTCAAGCGTGATGCGGACAGAGATTGTAGCACGGGTATCTGCTAGCTGACTTGGGTCAAGCGTGATGTGGACAGAGATGGTAGCACGGGTATCTGCTAGCTGACTTGGGTCAAGCGTGATGCGGACAGAGATGGTAGCACGGGTATCTGCTAGCTGACTTGGGTCAAGCGTGATGCGGACAGAGATGGTAGCACGGGTATCTGCTAGCTGACTTGGGTCAAGCGTGATGAGGACAGAGATGGTAGCACGGGTATCTGCTAGCTGACTTGGGTCAAGCGTGATGTGGACAGAGATGGTAGCACGGGTATCTGCAAGCTGACTTGGGTCAAGCGTGATGCGGACAGAGATGGTAGCACGGGTATCTGCTAGCTGACTTGGGTCAAGCGTGATGAGGACAGAGATGGTAGCACGGGTATCTGCTAGCTGACTTGGGTCAAGCGTGATGAGGACAGAGATGGTAGCACGGGTATCTGCTAGCTGACTTGGGTCAAGCGTGATGAGGACAGAGATGGTAGCACGGGTATCTGCTAGCTGACTTGGGTCAAGCGTGATGTGGACAGAGATTGTAGCACGGGTATCTGCTAGCTGACTTGGGTCAAGCGTGATGTGGACAGAGATGGTAGCACGGGTATCTGCTAGCTGACTTGGGTCAAGCGTGATGTGGACAGAGATGGTAGCACGGGTATCTGCTAGCTGACTTGGGTCAAGCGTGATGTGGATAGAGATGGTAGCACGGGTATCTGCTAGCTGACTTGGGTCAAGCGTGATGCGGACAGAGATGGTAGCACGGGTATCTGCTAGCTGACTTGTGTCAAGCGTGATGTGGATAGAGATGGTAGCACGGGTATCTGCTAGCTGACTTGGGTCAAGCGTGATGTGGACAGAGATGGTAGCACGGGTATCTGCTAGCTGACTTGTGTCAAGCGTGATGTGGACAGAGATGGTAACACGGGTATCTGCTAGCTGACTTGGGTCAAGCGTGATGTGGACAGAGATGGTAGCACGGGTATCTGCTAGCTGACTTGGGTCAAGCGTGATGTGGACAGAGATGGTAGCACGGGTATCTGCTAGCTGACTTGTGTCAAGCGTGATGTGGACAGAGATGGTAGCACGGGTATCTGCTAGCTGACTTGTGTCAAGCGTGATGTGGACAGAGATGGTAGCACGGGTATCTGCTAGCTGACTTGTGTCAAGCGTGATGTGGACAGCGATGGTAGCACGGGTATCTGCTAGCTGACTTGTGTCAAGCGTGATGTGGACAGAGATGGTAGCACGGGTATCTGCTAGCTGACTTGGGTCAAGCGTGATGTGGACAGAGATGGTAGCACGGGTATCTGCTGGCTCCACTTCCTTCCAAGATTCATGTCTGTTGGTTCGCATACTGGGGGGGGGGAGGAGGAGGGGGGAGGGGGATGGCTTCCTCAGCACGTCCCATCCATGATCTGTCCTTCTTCAGTGGATTTCCTGAAGGTCTTGACAGTACAGCCTGGAGTGGGTGTTGTATGTAGGTAATCACGTGCTCTGGTGAGTTTAGTATGCTATTCATAGAGGGAAAGTCCAAAAGGTATCTCATGGTACGAGAATATTTATCTCTGGTGCATGCGATGGCGTTCCGCAGGCTTTATTGTCTACGTTGTCGAGATCACTTTCTTTGTGCAGTGCATTTCATCAGAATGGGCAGGGCTTTCCCGCCCATTGTCCAGCTGTAGAAGTATTGTCCAGCTGTAGACGTGTTGTCCCTTGTTCCCCAGCTGTAGACGTGTTGTCCAGCTGTAGACGTGTTGTCCCTTGTTCCCCAGCTGTAGAAGTGTTGGCCAGCTGTAGAAGTATTGTCCAGCTGTAGAAGTGTTGCCCAGCTGTAAAAGTGTTGCCCAGCGGTAGACGTGTTGCCCAGCTGTAGAAGTATTGTCCAGCTGTAGAAGTGTTGTCCTGCTGTAGAAGTGTTGTCCAGCTGTAGAAGTGTTGTCCAGCTGTAGAAGTGTTGTCCCTTGTTCCCCAGCTGTAGAAGTGTTGCCCAGCTGTAGAAGTATTGTCCAGCTGAAGAAGTATTGCCCAGCTGTAGAAGTGTTGTCCAACTGTAGAAGTAAAGTCCAGTTGTAGATGTTTTGTCCTTTGTTGCCCAGCTGTAGAAGTGTTGTCCCTTGTTGCCCAGCTGTAGAAGTGTTGTCCAGATGTAGAAGTATTGTCCAGCTGTAGAATTGTTGCCCAGCTGTAAAATTGTTGCCCAGCTGTAGAAGTATTGTCCAGCTGTAGAAGTACTGTCCAGCTGAAGAATTATTGCCCTGCTGTAGAAAGTATTGTCCAGCTGTAGAAGTATTGTCCAGCTGTAGACGTGTTGCAAAGCTGTAGAAGTGTTGTCCAGCTGTAGACGTGTTGCCCAGCCGTAGACGTGTTGTCCAGCTGTAGAAGTATTGCCCAGCCGTAGACGTGTTGTCCAGCTGTAGAAGTATTGCCCAGCCGTAGACGTGTTGTCCACCTGTAGAAGTATTGTCCAGCTGTAGACGTGTTGCAAAGCTGTAGAAGTATTGCCCAGCTGTAGACGTGTTGCCCAGCCGTAGACGTGTTGTCCAGCTGTAGAAGTATTGCCCAGCTGTAGAAGTGTTGTCCATATGTAGAAGTATTGTCCAGCTCTAGACGTGTTGCCCAGCTGTAGAAGTATTTTCCAGCTGTAGAAGTGTTGCCCAGCTGTAGAAGTATTGTCTAGCTGTAGAAGTGTTGCCTAGCTGTAGAAGTATTGTCCAGCTGTAGACGTGTTGCCCAGCTGTAGAAGTGTTGTCCAGCTGTAGAAGTATTGCCCAGCTGTAGACGTGTTGCCCAGCCGTAGACGTGTAGTCCAGCTGTAGAAGTATTGCCCAGCTGTAGACGTGTTGCCCAGCCGTAGACGTGTTGTCCAGCTGTAGAAGTATTGCCCAGCTGTAGACGTGTTGCCCAGCCGTAGACGTGTTGTCCAGCTGTAGAAGTATTGCCCAGCTGTAGACGTGTTGCCCAGCTGTAGACGTGTTGCCGAGCTGTAGACGTGTTGCCCAGCTGTAGAAGTATTGTCCAGCTGTAGAAGTATTGCCCAGCTGTAGAAGTGTTGTCCATCTGTAGAAGTATTGTCCAGCTGTAGACGTGTTGCCCAGCTGTAGAAGTATTTTCCAGCTGTAGAAGTGTTGCCCAGCTGTAGAAGTATTGTCTAGCTGTAGAAGTGTTGCCCAGCTGTAGAAGTATTGTCCAGCTGTAGACGTGTTGCCCAGCTGTAGAAGTGTTGTCCAGCTGTAGAAGTATTGTTCAGCTGTAGAAGTGTTGTCCAGCTGTAGAAGTGTTGCCCAGCTGTAGACGTGTTGCCCAGCTGTAGAAGTGTTGCCCAGCTGTAGAAGTGTTGTCCAGCTGTAGACGTGTTGCCCAGCTGTAGAAGTGTTGTCCAGCTGTAGACGTGTTGCCCAGCTGTAGAAGTGTTGTCCAGCTGTAGAAGTGTTGCCCAGCTGTAGAAGTATTGCCCAGCTGTAGAAGTGTTGCCCAGCTGTAGAAGTATTGTCCATTTGTAGAAGTATTGTCCAGCTGTAGAAGTATTGTCCAGCTGTAGACGTGTTGCCCAGCTGTAGAAGTGTTGCCCAGCTGTAGAAGTATTGCCCAGCTGTAGAAGTGTTGCCCAGCTGTAGAAGTGTTGTCCAGCTGTAGAAGTTTTGTCCAGCTGTAGACGTGTTGCCCAGCTGTAGACGTGTTGCCCAGCTGTAGACGTGTTGCCCAGCTGTAGAAGTATTGTCCAGCTGTAGAAGTATTGTCCAGCTGTAGAAGTGTTGTCCAGCTGTAGAAGTTTTGTCCAGCTGTAGACGTGTTGCCCAGCTGTAGACGTGTTGCCGAGCTATAGACGTGTTGCCCAGCTGTAGAAGTATTGTCCAGCTGTAGAAGTATTGTCCAGCTGTAGAAGTATTGTCCAGCTGTAGAAGTATTGTCCAGCTGTAGAAGTATTGTCCAGCTGTAGAAGTATTGTCCAGCTGTAGACGTGTTGCCCAGCTGTAGACGTGTTGCCGAGCTGTAGACGTGTTGCCCAGCTGTAGAAGTATTGTCCAGCTGTAGAAGTATTGTCCAGCTGTAGAAGTATTGTCCAGCTGTAGAAGTATTGTCCAGCTGTAGAAGTATTGTCCAGCTGTAGAAGTATTGTCCAGCTGTAGACGTGTTGCCCAGCTGTAGAAGTATTGCCCAGCTGTAGAAGTGTTGCCCAGCTGTAGAAGTATTGCCCAGCCGTAGAAGTATTGTCCAGCTGTAGAAGTGTTGTCCAGCTGTAGACGTATTGTCCAGCTGTAGATGTGTTGCCCAGCTATAGAAGTATTGCCCAGCTGTAGAAGTGTTGCCCAGCTGTAGAAGTATTGCCCAGCTGTAGAAGTATTGTCCAGCTGTAGAAGTGTTGCCCAGCTGTAGAAGTGTTGTCCAGCTGTAGAAGTATTCTCCAGCTGTAGAAGGTTTGCCCAGCTGTAAAAGTATTGTCCAGCTGTAGAAGTATTGTCCAGCTGTAGAAGTATTGTCCAGCTGTAGAAGTATTGTCCAGCTGTAGAAGTATTGCCCAGCTGTAGAAGTGTTGTACAGCTGTAGACTTGTTGTCCAGCTGTAGACGTGTCGCCAAGCTGTAGAAGTATTGTCCAGCTGTAGAAGTATTGTCCAGCTGTAGAAGTGTTGTCCAGCTGTAGAATTGTTGCCCAGCTGTAGACGTGTTGCCCAGCTGTAGAAGTATTGTCCAGCTGTAGAAGTATTGCCCAGCTGTAGATGTGTTGCCCAGCTGTAGACGTGTTGTCCAGCTGTAGAAGTATTGCCCAGCTGTAGAAGTATTGTCCAGCTGTAGAAGTGTTGTCCCTTGTTCAGGTGGATATGTGGAGAGTGTGTGTGGATGTGTGGGTGAATGTGTGTGGGGGTATGAGGGATGTGTGTGGGCTGGGGGATGGGTGCGTGATGGGTGCGGGTGATGGATTTGGGGATGTGTGTGTGGGATATGTCTGGGTGGGTGGGGGTGTATGTGCCTGGATGGAGGATGTATGTGTGGATAGTGAGGGTGATTGTAGGTGGGGGGTGTGTGAGTCGGTAGGAGATGTGTGGGGAGATGTGTGTGTGAGTGAGGGATGTGTCTTGGGGAATTGTGTGGGTGTGGTGTTGTGTGGGAGGTGAGATGGGTGTGGATAAAGGATGTGTGTGTCGGTGTGTGGGGTGTGGTTGGGTGTGGGTGTGCGAGTGGATGAAGAATGTGTGTGGGGTTGGGGGACGTGTGTTTAGATGGGTGGTTGGGGTGTGAGAGTGTGGGTGGATAGATGGGAGATGTATATGTTGATGAGTGGGTGAGGGATGTGTGGGTGTTAGTGGTTGAGGGATAAGTACGTGTGTGGAGGGATGTGTGAGGGGATGTATGTATGGGTGGGGCGATGTTTGTGTGTGGGTGGGGATGTGTGTGTGTATATGGGTAGGAGATTGTGGTTAAGGGATGTGTGGCTGGGGGATTGGTGGGTGGAGGATGTGTGGTTGGGTAGAGGATGTGTGGGTGGGTGATTTATATGGGTAGGGTTGTGTGGTTAAGGGATGTGTGTTGGGGAATTGGTGGGTGGAGGATGTGTGGGTGGGTAGAGGATATGTGGGTGAGTGAATGTGTGTAGGTTAGAAGATGGTGGGGGTTATTTGTATGGGTGGGCTCGGGATCTGTGAGTGGGCTGGGGGAGATAGGAGATTATGTGGGTGGATGTGGAATTTTGTGTGTGGGTAGGTGCGTGATATGTGAGTTGGCGGGGAGATGTGTGTGTGTGTGGTTGAGGGATGTGTATTTGGCTGGGTGGTTGGAGGGTATATGTGGGTGGGTGATTGTTGATGTTTAATGGGACGGGTGAAGGATATGTGAGTGGGTGGGGAGATGTGTGTAGGTGGGTGGTTGTGTGTGGGTAGGGGATGTGTGGGTTGGGGAATGTATGTGTGCTTGGGGTGTGGGTGGATGTGATGTGTGGTGGGTTGGAGGTGTGTGTGTGGGTGGGGAGATGTGTAGGTGTGGGGATGTGGTGGATGGGTGGGGGATGTATGTGTGTTTGGGTTGTGTGTGTGGGTGGGTGGGGGATATGGGGTGAACGATGGATGAGTGGCTGGGTGGTGGATGTGTCTCATAACATGGTAATATGCATTGTTTATGTTTACAACATTCATTTGACAATGTTTTTTCCTATGCTGTACTGATGAACGAAAGATGAGTGATTTGGAAGGGCCCTAATGTAAGACCCTTTGTCTTTGTTACCCTTTGAAAATAAAGTCCGTTCGTTCGTTCGTTCGTTCCCCAGCTGTAGAAGTATTGTCCAACTGTAGAAGTATTGTCTAGCTGTAGAAGTGTTGTGAAGGCGAGAGTCTGCTGTTGTGGAATCATTTAGGGAGCAAGTGTGCTTGAAATTTTTTCGCAGTAGATCCGTACACGACAGATCCAATCCTGGCAACATTGCCACAATTAGAATAATTACCCACAATATAATAGGTTATCCATTATTCGTACGTGGATGTGTGCTCTCTCCCCTGCTATTTAATATCTACATCAGTGGTTCTCAACCTTTTTTGGCCCGTGCCCCCTTTCACCATATTTTCAGAACGTCATTCCCCCTTTTCGTTTTTCCTACCTAAAAATCCCGCCCCTGCCCCCAAACAGTATACGAAATAATGGAAGCTAAATATAATAGCATATACTAAAACAAGCCTAGACGTCCACATAAAACATGATTTGTGGGTCTAGTTACTTTATAAATTGAATTTTAAAAGGGTGAGACGGACAGAATCGTACAGTATGAAGGGAAAATCAATATCAAGTAATCGGTTCTTGTATTAACGCGATCTTGAAATAATCTTAATTCCCCTCTCCCTCCTGGAAACGCTAAAATTCCCCCCTGGGGGGAATTCCCCACCGGTTGAAAACCACTGATCTACATGGACAGAATTTCCAAAGAAGCAAGTCTCGACAGAACAGATTTAGAAAATTTAGAACTCTTTACTCCAGATGAAACAACCGATCCACAGGAAATAAATGAACTTCTATTTGCAGACGATCAGTGCCTGTTTTATAGCGACGAGGGCAGACTGCAAAATCATTTTAATAATCTGAGTTCAACATGCAGGAGATACAATATGAGAATAAATACAGCCAAAACCGAAGTAATGCAAGTTAGCAGATCACCAGGCCCACTAAGTATACAGATTAATAACACAACTCTGAAACAAGTTAAAGAATTCAAATATCTTGGAAGTATGGTCACAGAAGATGGCAGATTAGACAGAGAAATTGAAATCAGATGTCAAAAAGCTAGTGCACTTACATATCAACTATCACCCTTACTGAAACATCCAAATATACCCATGTCCACGAAACGACAGATAATAAACACTATATTTACAAGAACCCTTTGCTACCAATCTCAAACCTGGACTTTATCCAAATTACACCTTCACAAAATCAACACCTGCGAAATGAGATGCCTGAGGGGAGAGCTGCCAACTTAACAATCCGAGACCGAGAAAGAAATGCTATTATCAGACAGACTGTGGGATCAACACCTTGTGCCACATTTATTGAAAGACAGAAGATCAAGTGTTTTGGCCATGTCATTAGAATGCAACATCAACAACTACCATCACTGGCCTTACATCAAAGATCATCTGCGACGAGGCCACGAGGACGTCCAAGAAGAAAATGGATTGACGACATCAGAGATATTGTACAACCACACGGAATGACACTATCCAGTGCCGTCCACCGGGCGCTGGAACGCAAATTATTCCTCCCCACGATGCTTGACGGCAGAAGTGGAAAAAGAAGAAGAAGAAGAAGATGATGATGATGATGATGATGATGATGATGATGATGATGATGATGATGATGATGATGATGATGTACGTACGTAGAATGTAAGGGGAAGACATCACATCAATCTCTGAAGAATACGTTTATGGGTATGGGTATAGCTGGGCATGGTCGAAAGCTTATTTACTCTTCTTGGAACCGAATATCCGGCACGGCATATGTGTACATCTGATTAATATGTTCGTGGACAGGAGCTGTACGACCCACAACAAAGGACCAAATACAACAAGGTCTCAAAGGAAGAACATTTAATGTGACTGTACACCTACCTCTACAGGCTGTCTCGACCGCTGCCAACAACTACCACAAATCTAATATGACTGTAAACCTACCTCTATAGGCTGCCAACAACTACCATACATCTAATGTGACTGTAAACCTACCTCTACAGGCTGTCTCGACAGTTGTCAACAACTATCACACATCAGCTGCGTATTCACAAACTGCTTATCTCCATTCTGAACATAAAACCTGTGAAATAAAACGAAATTCCAAATGTGTCTGTTTGATCTGTCGTTATCTGTCTGTGGACACGTGACTGGCGACACAGCTGACGTCGTCGATCAAGATTCCACACATCGGCCGTAGCTGGGCCCGTGCCTGCCTTCAACTCAGCACCACGACAAGGTCGTTGTCTGCCTTCCACTCAGAACCATGGCAAGGTCGTTGTCTGTCACTTTCAGCGATCTCATGACACGGAATGTTCCATGTATAGGAGTTAAAGTTAGTTGCATGTCCTTTACAGGACATTTGCAGTCAACACCAGCATGTTTTGCTGTTTTTGATGTCGTGACAAGTTTACGTTCAGTAGTTTGCCATTGCTTTCTGAATGACTGGCACCCATACCATTTCGTAAAACCCAGCGCAACGCGATCTGCTGCCAAATCGCGCGCAGCTGTGTTTCGAACGAGCGTATGCGGGATCACGAACCGCGTTTGTAACGCCTTCGCCACGAAGAACCGCTTATATAGCAGCACTACTTCTACAGTGTTGTCTGCCACCCTCTGCCAACACATGACACGGAATGTTCCATGTATCGTGGCACTAGCTCCGCCCTACTCGAGAATCCAGCGCTACATTTACTGTGTTGACTGTCACTTTCAGGACGGTACCACCCACCAGGTTGGTTTACTAAGTAATGTTACGTTCAGCAGTTTGCCATTGCCATCTGAACAAGAAGTCGACGTTTCAGATCAACCACCAGTGTACGGAACTATCCCACTACCCCGCTGCCAGTACACACACAGTGTAAGAACGAGGGTTCTTATCCATTCATCCAGGTTAAAGTGCTGATGTACCTTAGAGGCTAGATCAACGGGGCTTTCTAGCCAGGGATATACATTCAAGTGACGGTCCTGTGTGGTCTGTTCTCTTCTGTGGTAACACTTGGAGGAGGAGATGCGAACAGTGGATGTGATTAGAGCAAATGCACGAGGACACTGGAGATATTGTTGGACAAGTTATGAAGAGACGTAAACTTGAAAATATGATGACAACTGGTGAACCTGAGAAGAAAAGACCCAGATGAAAACAACGAGTTAAATATCTGAAAGTTTGTAACACATGGCATAATAGGGACGGGTCACAGGTCTGGTCAGAGACTCGTGTTGACTATCTAAGATTAGTAATTATGATCATGCTCGCTTATCGACGTGGCACATGAAGATAATGCCCTGGAAGACCTTGTAGCCACATTATCGAGTGTTCATAATGATACACAGAAACTGAATATCTCGACGTTATCATCAACAGCACTGGCGTCTGTTTAAGTGGGGTCTGGGAGAGACTGCCCCTACAATGCAGAGGTTAAACAGCTTGAAGGGCTAGGTTATGTGATACCAGCCACCTTATGTCCCGGATACTATGTGATGTGATACCAGCCAGGTTCGTCAGGGTCCAACTACGTGATGTGATATCAGCCACGTTATGTCAGGGTCCAACTCGTGATGTGATATCAGCCAATTTATGTCACTGACCAATATGTGATACCAATCATGTTATGTCACGGAATAACTATACGATGTGATATCCACCACATTATGTCAGGGACCAATATGTGATGTGATACCAGCCACGTTATGTCACTGACCAATATGTGATACCAGCCACGTTATGTCATGGAAAAAACTATGTAATGTGATACCAGCCACGTTATGCCAGGCTCCAAATATATGACGTGATACCAGCCAGGTTATGTCACATTTTGCCACGCACCAACAGCGACGTATGATACCAGCCACGTTAAGCCACAGAATGCCACGCACCAACAACGTCGAATGATACCAGCCACGTTATGTCACGCACCAACAACGTCGAATGATACCAGCCACGTTATGTCACGCACCAACAACGTCGAATGATACCAGCCACGTTATGTTACGCACCAACAACGTCGAATAATACCAGCCACGTTATGTCACGCACCAACAACGTCGAATGATACCAGCCACGTTATGTCACGCACCAACAACGTCGAATGATACCAGCCACGTTATGTCACGCGCCAACAACGTCGAATGATACCAGCCACGTTATGTCACGCACCAACAACGTCGAATGATACCAGCCACGTTATGTCACGCACCAACAACGTCGAATGATACCAGCCACGTTATGTCACGCACCAACAACGTCGAATGATACCAGCCACGTTATGTCACGCACCAACAACGTCGAATGATACCAGCCACGTTATGTCACGCACCAACAACGTCGAATGATACCAGCCACGTTATGTCACGCACCAACAACGTCGAATGATACCAGCCACGTTATGTCACGCACCAACAACGTCTAATGATACCAGCCACGTTATGTCAGGGTCCAACTTTATGATGATGAATCACACACAGCCAATGTGTCCATGATCACGAGAAAACTTCCGCGGCGACTGAAGGAGACTCGTCTTTCTCCTGCAGTTCCCGAGACCACCAACAAGAACTGTGTGACTTACTATTTGACTAGCCATCGTAACCTTTCTACCTAGCTATGCACCGTTTACTGGAAATCGCTAGGGGCTAAGTCCACTGAAAACCCACCTTGGCGGGAGACATGTCGCGAACGCCGCCGAAGTTGAATGTGAAGTGAAAACATGGTTTAAAAAACAGAGCACGCAGTTCTATGTAGCCGGTTTAGGAGTACTGATAAAACTATGGGGTAAATGCATCAATGTTGGTGGGAATTATGTTGAGAAATAAAGGGACAATGTATGTATAAAAATAAATTTGTTTCAAGTTGTTATCATATTTAGTTATTTTTCTGCAGCCATTTGTGACTTACTTATTAACTTACCCTCGTACAACTGCACACACTAACAGGATTTGCTGCAACTAGTATCACTGTTTACAGACCTACTTCACAAATACGGGGAAGGAATCAATACTAGACATGACAATAACATCATGAACAGAGCGTCTAACAAAGTGGGTGCATTGACTGGCTAAATAAGACAGCAATAAGATTCTATAAAGAATTGAGCTGGACCACTCAGATGAGCGGGTCAATTTATAGTTGTCTTCTATAAGAGACATGCTCTGTGAATTAATCTAGTCATTATGTAGGTTTATTTTCAGTGTTCTGTTGAAGTGTGCTGCGCCTTTCCATGTTCTCCATTCTTATCTGTGTTAATTAGTTCATCTGTTGGAGTCAACAAGATCGTGACATTTCTCAGTTTGAGACAACGGTAAACTAGAACATACAAGATTACCACCTCCCTGAGGCGGGGCGAAACTTGATCAACAGAGCACCACCTGGCGACTCTCCCAGGCCCGGCCTTCTAAACTGACGTGGCCAGACATTGGTGGCCATCTGGCAGCCGTGACTGGTGTACAGCACATAGACGTGGCCAGATATTGGTGGCCTTCTGGTAGCTGTTACTGACGTACAGCACACAGACATGGCCAGATATTAGTGGCCATCTGGCAACTGTGACAGACGAACAGCACACAGACATGGCCAGATATTGGTGGCCATCTGTCAACTGTGACAGGCGTACAGCGCACAGACGTGGCCAGATATTGGTGGCCATCTGGCAGCCGTGACTGGTGTACAGCATATAGATGTGGCCAGATAGTGGTGGCCATCTGGCAGCTGTGACTGACGTACAGCACACAGACATGGCCAGATATTAGTGGCCATCTGGCAACTGTGACACATGTACAGCACACAGACGTGGCCAGATATTAGTGGCCATCTGGCAGCTGTGACTGACGTACAGTACACATGACGCGGACAGAAACTCGGAGCCAGTGACAGCACAATGGATCGGTTTGTGAGACGTGTGTCAGAACTAGGTGAACACCTGAACCTATAGGACGGACACACACAAGAGGCACACAGACATGTCAATGAACGGAGAGTGGGGGTGGTGTGTTGATATAATCTGCCTAACTAAATGCTCCTGTATTGATTAGCACTTACAGACGATACAGAACAGTAGAACTAGGCGGATACTCTCGACCAGGTGTTCTCAAACTGTCTACATTTTGGTCATCAGCTAACCATTTTCATCAGACATGTTTCGCCCACTCCATCCTTTTCTCCCTCCACGACTCTCGGTCTCGTAACACCTCCTCCCCCTCCCCCAGTCTACTATAGGAGCAATATGTACCAATACCATACGTAGCATATATTCAACAAATGTTGCATGTCATTTATTATACAATTGTTGCATGTCATATATTAAATAAATGGTGTATGTCCTATGCAGGAAAATGTTAAGTTCTGTAGTTTGCCATGACTTTCCGAACGGGAAGTCAAAGTGGATGTTTAACTGACTTGATTTGGGGTTGAAGCCCTTACATCGACATCAGCGCACCGGGAGTTTTAGCACAAGCAAATGAAGACCCGCGTCAAAGTTGACCTCTATAACATGTCTATGACAATATATGTGAAATGTCGCACATTCTGATTACGCAACCAACTGGGGAAACGTTTCCTGCATGGAGAGAACCTACTGTAACCAACAGACAATCGGAGGCTATTGGAGAAGCAGGGTTCATCTTGACACGACCACAGCGCGTCCCAGAGGGAGTAATTACAGTAGTAGAGAATACACACAAATATGACTTTCCTAAGAGAACATTCATGATAAATTCATAGAGTGTTCACCAGCCTTTATATTTATGTTGTCTAGAGTGTACTGTGATTTATACTTGTTTCTCATGGTTGATATATGAGCGTCAGTTAGTATCTATGAAAGTCTATTTCAACTATAGATTGTCATATATAATATTTACTTTTAGACACGTGACTTCAACCTGTCACGATAAATATACCTCTCTCATTGATGAATGTACATTATACATCTATTCTCGCCCAGCAATAACCACTAGATGTAACAGTCCCGTAGTACGAAAAGGTGGTCAGTCAAAGACACTCAGAGATGGCGAGAAGCAGCAAGGCAAGAGATCGACCACTATGTACACCTCGACTGATGCGACACGATGACCTGTGGTCATGGTATGACCCGACTATCTGTAGACAGAAACCACATCACAGGAACGTGTAGGTCTTCACGGCCTGGAGAGGATGGTGCTGCAGGAAATAACCAAAGGATCTGGCCGACACTAGGAACTCCGAGGAAAGGTCAGACGGTGACACAATCAGACTGCTACAGGTGCCATTAGTATTAGGACTTTTCGCTGGCTGTTACAGATGAGGATGGGGCATTCATGAGAATGTCCCAAGTGCTGTTATCTCGTTTCTTGACTCAACTCAGCTCAACTCAACCAAAGAATTCCAATCACGATCATCTCACAGTCAGTCAAGAATAATATTCATTGGTTGGAATGTTACTGTTGCAGAAAAACTCTTAAAAGAAATATAGAATAGAGTACATGAAGAAAAACACATAGAATGGTGTACAAGAAATAGAAGGGCAATGTAGACATTGACCCAGATCTTGATATTGATTTAAAGGGACAACAATAACACTGGCTCATTAACAACACTAGTTCATATACAACACTGGCTCATATACAACAGTGTCTCATATACAACACTGTCTAATATACAACACTGTCTCATATACAATACTGTCTCATATACAACACTGTCTCATATACAATACTGTCTCATATACAATACTGTCTCATATACAATACTGTCTCATATACAACACTGGCTCATATACAATACTGTCTCATATACAACACTGTCTCATATACAACACTGTCTCATATACAATACTGTCTCATATACAACACTGTCTCATATACAACACTGTCTCATATACAATACTGTCTCATATACAACACTGTCTCATATACAATACTGTCTCATATACAACACTGTCTCATATACAACACTGTCTCATATACAACACTGTCTCATATACAACACTGTCTCATATACAACACTGTCTCATATACAATACTGTCTCATATACAACACTGTCTCATATACAATACTGTCTCATATACAACACTGTCTCATATACAACACTGTCTCATATACAACACTGTCTCATATACAACACGGGCTCATATACAACACTGGCTCATATACAACACTGTCTCATATACAACACTGGCTAATATACAACACTGTCTCATATACAACACTGTCTCATATACAACACTGTCTCATATACAACACTGTCTCATATACAACACTGTCTCATATACAACACTGTCTCATATACAACACTGGCTCATATACAACACTGTCTCATATACAACACTGGCTAATATACAACACTGTCTCATTTACAACACTGGCTCATATTCAACACTGTCTCATATACAACACTGTTTCATATACAACACTGTCTCATATACAACACTGTTTCATATACAACACTGTCTCATATACAACACTGGCTAATATACAACACTGTCTCATTTACAACACTGGCTAATATACAACACTGTCTCATATACAACACTGTCTCACATACAACACTGGCTAATATACAACACTGTTTCATATACAACACTGACTAATATACAACACTGTCTCATATACAACACTGGCTAATATACAACACTGTCTCATATACAACACTGTCTCATATACATAGCACATATACATAAACTCCAGTCTGTATCCACTGAACATCAACTCCAGCCTGTACCCACTAAACATCAACTCCAGCCTGTACCCACTAAACATCAACTCCAGCCTATATCCACTGAACATCAACTCCAGCCTATATCCACTGAACATCAACCCCAGCCTGTACCCACTAAACATCAACTCCAGCCTATATCCACTGAACATCAACTCCAGCCTGTACCCACTAAACATCAACTCCAGCCTATATCCACTGAACATCAACTCCAGCCTATATCCACTGAACATCAACTCCAGCCTATATCCACTGAACATCAACCCCAGCCTGTACCCACTAAACATCAACTCCAGCCTATATCCACTGAACATCAACCCCAGCCTGTACCCACTAAACATCAACTCCAGCCTATATCCACTGAACATCAACCCCAGCCTGTACCCACTAAACATCAACTCCAGCCTGTACCCACTGAACATCAACCCCAGCCTGTACCCACTAAACATCAACTCCAGCCTATATCCACTGAACATCAACTCCAGCCTATATCCACTGAACATCAACTCCAGCCTATATCCACTGAACATCAACCCCAGCCTGTACCCACTAAACATCAACTCCAGCCTATATCCACTGAACATCAACCTCAGCCTGTACCCACTAAACATCAACTCCAGCCTATATCCACTGTACATCAACCCCAGCCTGTACCCACTAAACATCAACTCCAGCCTATATCCACTGAACATCAACTCCAGCCTATATCCACTGAACATCAACTCCAGCCTATATCCACTGAACATCAACTCCAGCCTATATCCACTGAACATCAACTCCAGCCTGTATCCACTGAACATCAACTCCAGCCTATATCCACTGAACATCAACTCCAGCCTATATCCACTGAACATCAACTCCAGCCTGTACCCACTAAACATCAACTCCAGCCTATATCCACTGAACATCAACTCCAGCCTATATCCACTGAACATCAACCCCAGCCTGTACCCACTAAACATCAACTCCAGCCTATATCCACTGAACATCAACCCCAGCCTGTACCCACTAAACATCAACTCCAGCCTGTATCCACTGAACATCAACTCCAGCCTATATCCACTGAACATCAACTCCAGCCTGTATCCACTATTGCATCAGTTCTGAGTGGGTTCATAAAATGTGCTCTTGACAAAATGTCCGTGTCTGGGGTTCTCCGCTTCACCACCACCCTTTCACTTGTGACAAAATGTCCATGCCTGAGCTTCTCCGCTTCACTTCCCCATCCCCTCATTTGTGACAAAATGTCAATGTCTATGTTTCTCCGATTTCCCCCCCCCCCCACCCCTCACTCTTGACAAAATATCCATGTCTGTGGTTGTCCGTATCACCGCCCCATACCCTCACTCTTCACAAAATGTCAGTGTCTGGAGTTCCCCGCTTCACTCCCCCTGCCCCACCCTCACTCTTAACAAGGAAGCTGATGTACATGTGTCCCTAAAGCCATCTGTTCGTCCAGCCTTCCGTCATGTTGGCTGCAACAGTTCTGTCTCCTGTGTTTTCGACTGTGATTGGTCTACGTTTTCTTGATGTTGTTAATGTTGTTGTTACAGATGTTGTTATTGATGTTATTAATGTTGTTGGTTAGGATGTTATTAATGGTGTTGTTAATGATGTTGTTATTGATGGTGTTAATGGTGTTGTTAATGATGTTGTTAGTGATGTTGTGCTGTGTGGTGGTTGGCTTGAAAGCCAGAAACCAGAAATGTGTTTTGGGCGAGCCACTTATAAGATCGCAGCGTGCAGCCAGCGGGGATTCCCCAAGGGTGATCATTGCTGCTCCCCGCACGGGATGTTTCAGAAGTGAGTCTCTACAGTCCGCCCCAAGTGTACGCGGCCATGCCATGCCATGTCTGAGGACACTCCATGATGAGGTGCTCAACTCGCAAGTTTGTCTTTGTCAACTGTGGACAGTCGTTGTGCCTTTATGTTATCTCTTTCTTGCACATATTTCATTTGTCCTTATCTGTCTATTTCTGTATCCGGCTACCAACGACCTCCACAATAGTAATGGCTGTATGGTGTTGTTGATAGTCACAAGTGCAGGGTGTATTTGTAATAACTGGACTTTTTGAAAATATTGCCGTTCCAAATTTTGTATTCACCGTATATGGAAGAACTCCATGACTGGAAAGAGTCATTATTGATACCTATCTTTAAGAAAGGAGACAAGTTCCAATGTGGAAATTATAGAGGAATATCACTACTGTCCACAAGCTATAAGATACTATCCGCAGTATTACTAAATAGACTAAAACCATATTCAGAAGACATATTAGGTGACTACCAGGCGGGTTTTAGACAAAACAGATCAACAATAGATCAGATATTTATCTTACGACAAATAGCCGAGAAACATTGGGAATATAAAAGAGATCTCCATAACATTTTTGTGGATTTTAAAAAGGCTTATGATAGTGTCCATAGGAATAGTCTATGGAATGCTATGCAGGAATTTGGAATACCAAGGAAGTTAATCAACATGACCAGACTATGCATGGAAGATACTTATAATATAGTAACATATAAAGGCAGGAAATCAGACCCTTTCCAAATAACATCTGGCTTGAAACAGGGTGATGCACTATCGCCGCTACTCTTCAATCTGGCTCTAGAGAAAGTTGTAAGGAAGGTAATGGAGGAATGTGATATTGGAGAAACATCCAAGCTGCTTGGTTATGCAGATGATATAGATATTATAGGGCAAAATGAACAAAAGACATTGGAAATATTGACTCACTTAAAGGAAAAAGCCCAACAGATGGGGCTGGTTATCAACCAAGATAAGACAGAATATATGGTAATTTCAAGAGACGGAATGGCTAAAAACTCTGGCCACATACAAATAGATAATATGACCATTAAAAGAACGGAAACATACAAATACCTGGGTACAATCTTCAACTGCTCCAACATCATAAGGGAAGAAATACAAACTAGAATCAACTCTGGAAATAAGATATACTATGCACTACAACATCTACTAAAATCAAATGCGCTATCTCGTAACACCAAAATCACAATATACAAAACACTGATCAGACCAGTTGTGCTGTATGGCTCTGAAACCTGGAGTACAACGAAAGGAGACGAAGCCTTGTTACAAACCTTTGAGAACAAAATTTTAAGACGCATCTTTGGAACCATTAGGGATACACAAAGTGGAGAGTGGAAAAGAAGAAGTAACAAAGACATTTATGATCTGTTAAAGTCCCCGCTAATCACTGGTATCGTGAAGGCTAATAGACTACAATGGCTGGGGCATATAGAAAGAATGGAAGATAATAGGGAAACAAAACTCGCTTACACTCGGGAAATAAATGACCGTAGACCCCGAGGTAGACCAAGAAGACGGTGGAGAGATAATACATATACAGATCTACAAGCACTTGGAATCAACGACTGGCAAGAGAAGGTCCACCAGAGAGACGAATGGAGACGGATTGTATCTGCAGCAAAGAACCTCAATGGCTCGGAACGCTGAAGAAGAAGAAGAAGAAGAAGAAGAAGAAGAAGAAGAAGAAGAAGAAGAAGAAGAAGAGAAGAAGAAGAAGAAGAAGAAGAAGAAGAAGAAGAAGAAGAAGAAAGAGAAGAAGAAGAAGAAGAAGAAGAAGAAGAAGAAGAAGAAGAAGAAGAAGAGGAGGAGGAGGAGGCGGAGGCGGAGGAGGAGGGAGGAAGAAGAAAGAAGAAGAAGAAGAAGAAGAAGAAGAAAGAAGAAGAAGAAGAAGAGAAGAAGAAGAGAGAAGAAGAAGAAGAAGAAGAAGAAGAAGAAGAAGAAGAAGAAGAAGAAGAAGAAGAAGAAGAAGAAGAAGAAGAAGAAGAAGAAGAAGAAGAAGAAGAAGAAGAAAGAAGAAGAAGAAGAAGAAGAAGAAGAAGCAGAAGAAGAAAGAAGAAGAAGAAGAAGAAGAAGAAGAAGAAGAAGAAGAAGAAGAAGAAGAAAGAAGAAGAAGAAGAAGAAGAAAGAAGAAGAAGAAGAAGAAGAAGAAAAGAAGCAGCAGAAGCAGAAGCAGAAGCAGAAGCAGCAGAAGCAGAAGCAGAAGCAGAAGCAGAAGCAGAAGCAGCAGAAGAAGAAGAAGAAGAAGAAGAAGAAGAAGAAGAAGAAGCAGAAGCAGAAGCAGAAGCAGAAGAAGAAGAAGAAGAAGAAGAAGAAGAAGAAGAAGAAGAAGAAGAAGAAGAAGAAGAAGAAGAAGAAGAAGAAGAAGAAGAAGAAGAAGAAGAAGAAGAAGAAGAAGAAGAAGAAGAAGAAGAAGAAGAAGAAGAAGAAGAAGAAGAAGAAGAAGAAGAAGAAGAAGAAGAAGAAGAAGAAGAAGAAGAAGAAGAAGAAGAAGAAGAAGAAGAAGAAGAAGAAGAAGAAGAAGAAGAAGAAGAAGAAGAAGAAGAAGTATATGGATTCATGCAACACACACTGCTATAATGTGTCTTATTTTCGGTAAAGTGTTCACATTACAACTCTATTCATAAATGGTGTTGGAAATATCCATCACGGTTTAGTTGGCAAGAACGGATACGTTTTGTTTTTTTATGTTGTCAAAGACGTTGTGCAGTTCGGACTGTGTAATGTTATTAATGTTGTTGATGATTGAAACCTGAAGTTCTATTATTGTGTGGGGATTGTTTTCGTACTCTTTTCCTGGGCAGAAAATGGGCAGAGGTGTGTCAAAGAGTAAGCACAGACAAGTCACTGAAATTGTTCTGGCGACTACATAAAAGCATGAGTGGTGTAGTCAAGAATAAGAGCATTTCTGACTTCCAAGGTGCTGACCTCATCTGGCAGAGGATTGACGACGACAAGGGCAAAGCCCTTGTCGAACGCTACCTTGAGCAAAGCAACCAGACAGACATGGGAGGCCGAAATCTGGCCAAGGAGGTCACCTCAGACAGATGCAAGGCCCAGAACACTTCGGATGAAGACACAGTGACAGTGAAAGAAATCAAGGCTGTGCTTCGACGATCAAAAAACAGTGCTCCAGGTCCTGATGGCATAAGATACGACGACATAAATAGATGTACCGACAATGAGCTAGAGAAACTAGCAGACATGTACAACAGTATAGGGAGTGCTAGCATCAAGGAGGAATGGTTACACAGCTATCTGATTCCCTTGCCGAAGCCTGACAAAGACCACAAAAAAATTCAGGGATATCGAATTATAACCATGCAGAATACAATAGGCAAGCTGCTGGAGAAGGTAATTGCCAGGAAAATATCAAGCCAACTAGAGAGGCAAGGTGTTTTCCCACCCACCCTGGGTGGGTACCGTCCAAAGAGAGAAACCTGGACCAATGCAGCAGTCTTTGCCCAGGATGTCTATGAAGGTTTCCACTCAGGCACTGAAACCGTTGCTGCAGCGATTGATCTTGAGGACGCATACAACAGAGTACCACTGGATTTTTTAATGTTTCAGCTTCTCGAACTAAACGTAAGTCCATTCCTTCTTAGTTGGATTACTGCAGCCCTCTTCCAACGGAAAGTAGTTTTTAGATGTGGCAGTTGGACTTCGGAACCAACAACAATATATCCTGGCCTACCACAGGGATCACCATTATCTCCGGTACTGTTCAACGCCTACACAGTGAGAATCACCAGTGAGCAGATCACGGGACCTGGCAGGACATTGTCATATGCCGATGATGTTTTAGTGTATCGTCAGGGTAAGGATAGAGAGGAGGTTGGTGTGGAACTACAAACCGAACTCAATCGCATAAGTACTTGGTGTGATGAAGCTGGGGCAATGTTCAACCCAACAAAGGCAACAGTGACTTGGTTCTCGTTGAATAATCATATTGTCAACACTCCAACACCAACTGTAATGCTGTGTTCAGAAACGGTGGAAAGAACGCAGGCAATGAATTACCTGGGGATACGGTTTGATCGAAGTCTTGCTTATAATGTGCACATAGACCAGGTGATAACAAAGGCCAAGCGGGGTTTGGCAGCGATGCGGGTGATGGCGGAAGCAAACTGTGAGCAGCGCCATCTATGTCTTCTGTAAGAGGGGTTGGTCATGTCTGTTTTGGAGTATGCAATGGCAATCCTGACTCTCAGCCATAAGCAGATAGAAAGGATGGAAAGGATACAGAATGAAGCTATGCGCATTATTCTTGGATGTACAAGAGATACAGCATGCAGGGCGATGCGCTACCTTCTTGATTTTCCAACCATTGAAGAGAGAATACAAGTTTGCAGGGCACGCGCCTACCTCAGAATTAACGCAAACACACAACATCCACTGCATAGTGAAATTAGGAAGGTGAAGGGCAGCAGGTTAAAAAGAGGACGGTCGTGGATGGGTCAAGCCGAAGACATTCTTCAACAGGTGTGTTCACTTGAGGACTTAGAACCTGGCGAGGAGTGGGTGCAAGTGCCAACAGACTTCTGCACATCCTTTTCAGTTTGCATCCAACTAGATAGAAAATGCAGACAAGAAAATCCGGCTGCTGTTGAGGCTGAAGTACAAGCGTTGATTTTCGAGAATTCGCTAGACGGTGACGCGGTCATCTACACAGATGGGTCGGTCGTCCGACATGTGAGAAGCTCATGGGCCTTTACAGCTCGGGCCGGAGGGAGAATTGTGAAGGAGGACTCTGGTGCTTTCACTGAAACCACAAGTAGCCTGACCATGGAAGTCATGGCAGTAAGTAAAGCAATAACATGGCTCGAGACACAGACATTCACTAGGGCTTGTTTCCTTAGCGACTCAAAGAACATGATCAAGAGGATAGAGGAGGGGTCGATCCGAAGAGAATGGTTGCTGCCTTTGGAGCGGTCTCGACTGGCAAAGATTAGTTTCATCTTCGTGCCAGGGCATACGGGAGTACAAGGAAATGAGCGGGCTGACAAGCTCGCAGGTGAGGCTACTGTGGAGGGCGGACGCGCCATGGACCAGGCCGACATTCTGAATGCTCTACGAGAAGTAAGACTTTTGCGAGAACCAAGTGATGACTGTGAATCTACAACAATGGCCAGACTGCGAGAGCAGCAAATTAAAAGAGGGGTGGCCAAACAAGAACACTACGCAGGAAGCCAAAGAGGATTTATAAACCAACACAGAACTGGCGTCGTTAGCCGCTACACGTTGCGGGATTTGCTGAGGAAGGGATCCGAGCACTTATGGACTGAATGGTTCGATGTGCAATGAGGATGATCTGTCGACTAACTAACTAACTAACTCTTTTCCTTTAAATGCCGCCCAGACGTTATAATCCGGGATATTAAGATCAGGAGAGTGTACAAGCCAAATTCCGCGAGAGATTATGCGATTTGCATAAAGACCACCGTTAGGAAACACACTTCCACCAAAACATACTGTTTCTTCAATAGTCAACACCATTATTATCATTGATTTTCTCTATTCAGGTCATAATTGTGATTTCTGTTCACCTGTATTGAGTTCGTTGTAAGGTTCATACGCTGTCTCTCCCTCTCTCTCTCTCTCTCTCTCTCTCTCTCTCTCTCTCTCTTTCTCGCTCTCTCTCTCTTTCTCGCTCTCTCTCTCTTTCTCTCTCTCTCTCTCTCTCTCGCTCTCTTTCCTTCTCTCCCTCTTTCTCTCTCTCCCTCTTTCTCTCTCTCCCTCTCCACCGCTGTCTCTCTTTCTATGATAGATCATACTATTCTAATTAAAAAACTAGAAACAATGAAAGTAAGCTTTAATATAGTGACATTAATAAACTCATTTTTATTAGACAGAAAACAAGTAGTATCACATAATAAGTCTCTACCTCAAGCCATTACCATTAATATTGGAGTACCTCAGGGGTCTATACTTGGCCCTTTGTTATTTGCCATTATTATCAATGATCTTCCCTTAAATCTGCCGTCTTCCTGCGATCTATTTGCAGACGACTGCACAGGATATACAAACGCTATTGATCGTAATGTGCTAGAATTATCCTTGCAACAGGAAATAAATAGTGTAGTTAACTGGAGTCATGCAACATTTCAAATTAACATTTCTAAAACAAAATCTATGTTAATAGGAATCAGGCAAAGACTTCACACGCTAAACTCGCAGAGAACTCTACAGCTGCACATTGGTAGCACGCCTATAGAAAGTGTAAACGAACACAAGGCACTGGGTCTTATCATAGATCAAACTCTATCCTTTAGTTCCCATGTTCATATTCTAGTTAAACAAATAGCCCAAAAAGTATACCAACTTGCCACAATTAAAAATTTACTCGATGAAAACACAAGAAGGATATTCTATACCTCCCACATACAAACACATATTGATTATTGCTCCACAATCTGGAATGGATGCTCAAAATCAATAACAAAACTCCTTTATTCACTCCAGAAAAGGGCAGTGCGTTTAATCAATGGTGATAAGCTTACAGACACTTCTAATCTACATGAACGTCTTCAGTTACTGCCACTCCACAAACGCCTACTTTTTAATAAGGCTAAACTTATTCACAAACTCCTATTTCAAAATGCTCTAAGCTACCTTTGGCCATTGTTTAAATATAACGCAAGACATAGTGAACTGCTAAATATACTTCATGTCCCTAAACCTAGGATAGATTTATATAAAACAAGCTTAGCATACTCTGCCACAGTTGTGGAACAATCTTCCACAAGAAATCAAAGACACCACCAATCATTATACATACAGTCGCAACCTGTTTGAACACTACCTCAGGACAGACTACGTTCCCCATAAAATTTTTAGAAAGACAATAATAATGGTAAATTATCTCGAACGACAACTAGCCAAAAAAAAAACATTCCCATATGTATGGAACGCTACACCTTCATTGGGTATGTATAATGCCCATGTTAAACATTGCCTCAATGAGCCATGTATTATTGATTATTTTTCATGCGTTTTGTCTGCCTGTCTGTCTGTCTGTCTGTCTCTGTCTGTCGCTCGCTCTCTCTCTCTCTCTCTCTCTCTCTCTCTCTCGCTCTCTCTCGCTCTCTCTCTCTCTCTCTCTCTCTCTCTCTCTCTCTCTGTGTGTGTCACAGGAGCCCCAAATACATGTCTTATTTTATATCTGCATACCCAACCACAGTTGTGATTCTCTTATGTGGTGGTATGGCAAACTGCCTTCTATCTAAATGATGTTCTGTTTTGCATTACACCCATCTCGTCGCTCTAATTCAGAGTCATCATTCACGTTCATTGTCTCATCTTCTCACGTTACGATTTCCGGATGTGAAATCTGTCAACAGATCCTACTACCTGACTCAACATAAATCACGTGACGGGTAGAAAGGTGTACTCCTACTCGTGTTCACATTTCCGCCTGAGATCGTGAGAATCACGTAACAGAAATACCCGCAAGTTTACGCCAGAGCTAAATTCACCACAGCCAACAGATATCCCCTAGAAGCATCAAGATGAGTGAACTACTGCAGCTACTGAGGACATTTGCCCATCTGATTGAGTCAGACACGGCCATCGAGCTGGGCGAGACAAGTGAGTTCCTGAGGGGTACCTTTAGCATCCTGGAGTTCGATGAAAACAGCAAGGAGCAGCTCGACCAGCTGAAGGTAAGTCAGTGCATCCATGCCACCTTGCAGTCTGTCAGTACCTGTCTGTCGGTACCTGTCTGTCAGTACCTGCCTGTCAGCATGGGTAGGGAGTCTGTGCCACCTTGCAGTCTGTCAGTACCTGTCTGTCAGTACCTGCCTGTCAGCATAGGTAGGGAGTCTGTGTCACCTTGCAGTCTGTCACTACCTGTCTGTCAGTACTTGTCTGTTAGTACCTGTCTGTCGGCATAGGTAGGGAATCCATGTCACTGTCTGTCACCATGAGTAAGTAAGGCGACAGTGGCAGTTTATCTTTGCCAACGCATTTATGTCCATCCATCAGGCATCCGTGCCACAGCAATTTCTGTGAGACATATCTAAATGTCCCCCGAGGACGTACACATACATCTAATGTCCTCTGAGGACATATACAATGTGCTTTGGGCTCCCACGTGTTTTAATTATTTTCATGTCTTCTTGGTTGATTCATGTCAGCATTTATGTGTTGCTGATCAGTTGGGCATTGTGATATGGACTCAGGTGAAAGTTGACCAATGTTCCACAGACAGGCTGTGTGATTGTTGACCAATATGTCATATGGTCAATATTTGAGCCACAACGTGTCCGCTGATCCTGGATCAACGCGTACCCACAACTGAAAAACAAACTTAGTTAAGCGACGCCAAGTATAAATGTGTTACCCTTTAACTTAGGAACAACTAGGCAACAGACATCGACCCGGTAGCTTCATCAAGCCCTCGGCTGTAGGTCCACCTCTGGGTCCCCAGAAGGTCCAACATGATACAGCTGGTCGAATACACGGCCTCCCATTTCAAGGACAAACTTTACCTCTACTGTAGATCAATCTCTAATGCTCTAAGAAGTTGCATGTTATACAGCTGGATGAAACGGTCGTGAAAGGATGGCTTCAACAACAACCTCCACTGTAGATCAATCTCTAATTCTCTAAGAAGTTGCATGTTATACAGCTGGATGAAACGGTCGTGAAAGGATGGCTTCAACAACAACCTCCACTGTAGATCAATCTCTAATTCTCTAAGAGTTGCATGTTATACAGCTGGATGAAACGGCCGTGAAAGGATGGCTTCAACAACAACCTCCGCTGTAGATCAATCTCTAATTCTCTAAGAGTTGCATGTTATACAGCTGGATGAAACGGCCGTGAAAGGATGGCTTCAACAACAACCTCCGCTGTAGATCAATCTCTAATTCTCTAAGAGTTGCATGTTATACAGCTGGATGAAACGGCCGTGAAAGGACGGCTTCAACAACAACCTCCGCTGTAGAGCATTCTCCGAGATGCCAAGTATACAGCTGGCTATAGAAGCGGCCTCCCTTCTTAATGACCGGCTATCCGAATGACCTCTTCGGATCGGGTCCTGAAGTACACACTCACGGAGCCCGCCGAAGATCTCCGAGCATTACCTCACGAAAGTGACGGCAACTCACCATTCCCAGAGTTTTTATCAGTGTGCGATTTACAACAGCAAATATCTACGTACATTCAAAGACTTGAGTTATGTTTCTCGGGACCCGTGACGTTCATGACAACCCCGATACATAACTGCGTATGAATCCAGAAGACGGTCCTAACTCTTTTTACTCGGAAATCCCCACTCACCCGCCTTACAATGTGGCCTAGCCGCATGAACGGGATGGGACAAAAGTGGGTAAAATGTTGTCCCGTCTGAGGCCCACTTCCGTTTCGGGACAGTACATAAACTGGTAGTTGATATTGTGTACATAAACAACTAGTAGGCACTGTGTATATAAATTGCTACGGTGGGGAAGGGGGGGGGTAAGACACTGTACATAAACTGCGACTGATTTACTGTGTACATAAACTACGATTGTCTACTGTGTACATAAACTACGATTGTCTACTGTGTACATAAACTGTGACTGTCTACTGTGTACGTAAACTGTGACTGTCTACTGTGTACATAAACTGTGACGTCTACTGTGTACGTAAACTGCGACTGTCTTACTGCGACCATAAACTACGATTGTCTACTGTGTACATAAACCACGATTGTCTACTGTGTACATAAACTACGCTTGTCTACTGTGTACATAAACTACGACTGTCTACTATGTATATAATGTACGACTGTCTACTGTGTACATAAACCACGATTGTCTACAGTGTACATAAACTGTAACTGTCTACTGTGTACATAAACTACGATTGTCTACTGTGTACATAAACTGTGACTGTCTACTGTGTACGTAAACTGCGACTGTCTTACTGCGACCATAAACTACGATTGTCTACTGTGTACATAAACTACGACTGTCTACTATGTATATAATGTACGACTGTCTACTGTGTACATAAACCACGATTGTCTACAGTGTACATAAACTGTAACTGTCTACTGTGTACATAAATTGCGACTGTCTTACTGTGTACATAAACTACGATTGTCTACTGTGTACATAAACTGACTGTTTACTGTATTCATAAACTGCGACTGTCTTGCTGTGTACATAAGCTACGATTGTCTACTGTGTATATAAACTATGACTGTCTACTGTGTACATAAACTACGATGGTCTACTCTGTACATGAACTGCTACCGGCACTGTGTACATAAACTACGACCGTCTTACTGTGTACATAAACTACGACTGTCTACTGTGTACATAAACTACGACTGTCTACTGTGTACATAAACTACGACTGTCTACTGTGTACATAAACTACGATTGTCTACTGTGTACATAAACTGCGACCGTCTACTGTGTACATAAACTACGACTGTCAACTGTGTACATAAACTACGACTGTCTACTGTGTACATAAACTGCGACTGTCTACTGTGTACATAAACTGCGACTGTCTACTGTGTACATAAACTGCGACTGTCTACTGTGTACATAAACTACGACTGTCTACTATGTACATAAACTGCACTGGACCCCGCAGGCCAAGTTTCTCCGCATCAGGAAGGAGATGAACGGGCTGGACAGCGTTGAGTTTGAAGAGGCTCTCATCCCCATGCTGGCTAAAGGCATCAGCAACAACCACATCCAGACTACCTTTCGGAAGATGGATCCTTGCGACGAGGGCCAAGTCACCTGGAATGATTTCATTAACTTCGCTATAGAGGTGAGTGCTGCGATGCTCTTACACACTGATGCAGTAGCGAGTAGCAGTGTTCTGTAGGTAAACAGTTAGGTGCGTGTCCGTACATTAATATCATTCGAACGTTCACACATACATGTATTTATGTGTAGCAAGATGTGGGTCGTCGGCGTGGCCGAAAGGACAAGACCGCTCGATCTTAAACGTTCGGATAGCTGATGGTGGGAGAGTGAGTTCAGTCCTTATACCGGAATTAAGTAGGCCTGAAACTTTGGCATCTCGTTCAGAAAGCAATGACAAACTTCTGAACATACAGTTGTCTCGACAAATGACCTGGGGTTGGTCGCCACGTCCTGTACAGGGCATGCTAGTGTGTTTTTAGCAACATGTGATTCTCGATGTTGAACACTTATTTGTGTTATGTTAAATATAGTAGTAGAGTCATATCATTGGTTGAACACATGTATCAGGTAGTACACAGACGAGGTTGAGGCCACGTCCTGCCATAGTTACTTCTGTTCACTACGACATCCGTACGACCGCTGGCGTGCACCGAGATGATTTGTTCCCTGGATGAGAGATGAGGATCGATGTTCCAAAATGTCGTTTTGTGCATGCTAAAATGTCCACGTTATATACAAGCTAAATTTGTCACGTAGTGTACAGGCTAAAGTCGTGACGTTATGTATCAGCTAAAGTCGTCACGTAGAGTATAAGATTAAGCCATCACGTAGTGTACAGGCTAAAGTCGTGACGTTATGTATCAGCTAAAGTCGTCACGTAGAGTATAAGATTAAGCCATCACGTAGTGTACAGGCTAAAGTCGTGACGTTATGTATAAGCTAAAGTCGTCACGTAGAGTATAAGATTAAGCCATCACGTAGTGTACAGGCTAAAGTCGTTGCAGTGTGTGTAAGCTAAGCTTACACCCCGTTGTGTATACGCTCAGTTGTTGGACATTGTAGTAACAGAGTGCAAAGAAATGGCTCTCCTTGAACTTCAAGATAACAATAACAATGGTGATATCAAAGTAAAATGTGACTCCAAAATGTGAAGTGACAATAGAAGAAAAATACGTAAACAATTGGATTTTAAATACCATGGGGCAATGATAACATCAGATGGAAGATGCACAACAGAGATTAAGAACAGAACAGGGCAAGCAAAAGCTACATTTAAAAAAATGAGAAGTATCTTATGCAATAAATCACTATAGCTGAGTGTAAGAAAGAGAGTGCTGAAGTGCTATATAGAACTAGTTTTGCTGTATGGCAGTGAATCTTGGAATGTAAATTAGCAAATTAAGAAAGACATTGGAAGCATCAGAGATGTGGTTCCTCGGGCGAATGTTGCAAATTCCTTGGACTGCCAGAGTAACTAACAACGATTGCCTGAAAGAGGCTAATGAAACTAGAACATTGTATACAACAATAAGAAAGAGACTAACAGCTTTCTTTGGTCATGTGAGGAGAAGAGAGACGTTGGAGAACATCGTGACAACTGGAGAGATCGAGGGGAAGAGAGGCAGAGGCAGATCAAGAGAAATGATGATGGATTGATTGAGACGGTGGCATGAAGGAATATCATCTGCAGAGTTGACCCAAAAAATCAAAGACCAAGATCTGTGGAGAGCCATGAACGCCTACGCCAGCTGGCAGAGCGCTTGATGATGATGATGATGATGATGATAAGGAGGAGGAGGTGGAGAAGGAGTTGACGACCGAATATATTTATACTTCCAGTGCATGTGTGTGTGTGTGCGTATGTGTGTGTGTGTGCGCGCGCGCGCGCGTGCGTGTATGTGTGTGATTTCATTGATTGTCAGACTTAGGCAGCCAAAAATGTATGTCTGTATATGTGCAGGAGATGATATCATTGACTGACAGACATAGGTAGAGAAGGATGTGTGTGTATGTGTGTGTGTTTGTATGTGTGTGTGTGTGTGTGTGTGTGTGTGTGTGTGTGTGATAACACCATTGACAGACAGGCTTAGAGAAGTATATACGTCTGTGGTTGTCAGGAACACAGCAAGCGTCTACAGATGAGGGGTACAATGGATGAGATGCCATTTGCTCCGGATGTGATCACAATCAAACATCAACACAAGGACCCTATCACTAAGATTACATTTATGCCCACAGTTGATGCCAACACCAAACACATCGACTGGGGCATCGGTAAGTTGTCTCCTCATATCCAACACATCGACTAGGGCATCGGTAAGTTGTCTTTCCCTCTCGAACACATTGACTGGGGCATCGGTAAGTTGTCTTTCCCTCTCGAACACATCGACTGGGGCATCGGTAAGTAATCTCCTCTTGTACAACACATCGACTGGGGCAACGGTAAGTAATCTCTTCCTGTACAACACATCGACTGGGGCATCGGTAAGTAAGCTCCTCTTGTCCAACACATCGACTCGGGTATCGGTAAGTTGTCTCCTCCTGTCCAACACGTCGACTAGGGCATCGGTAAGTTGTCTCCTCCTATCCAACACATCGACTCGGGCATCGGTAAGTTGTCTCCTCCTGTCCAACACGTCGACTAGGGCATCGGTAAGTTGTCTCCTATCCAACACATCGACTGGGGCATCGGTAGGTTGTCTCTTCCTGTCCAACACATCGACTCGGGCATCGGTAAGTTGTCTCCTTCTCTCCAACACATCGACTGGGGCATCGGTAGGTTGTCTCTTCCTGTCCAACACATCGACTCGGGCATCGGTAAGTTGTCTCCCTCTCTCCAACACATCGACTGGGGCATCGGTAAGTTGTCTCCTCCTATCCAACACATCGACTGGGGCATCGGTAAGTTGTCTCCTCCTATCCAACACGTCGACTGGGGCATCGGTAATTTGTCTCCTCCTATCCAACACGTCGACTGGGGCATCGGTAAGTTGTCTCCTCCTGTCCAACACATCCACTAGAGCATCTGTAAGTTCGCTCCTCCTATCAAACACATTGACTGGGACATCGGTAAGTTGTCTCACCCTAACTCCACCACATTGACTGGGACATCGGTAAGTTGTCTCACCCTTACTCCAACACATCGACTGGGACATCGGTAAGTTGTCTCACCCTAACTCCAACACATTGACTGGGACATCGGTAAGTTGTCTCACCCTAACTCCAACACACCGACTGGGGCATCGGTAAGTTGTCTCACCCTAACTCCAACACATCGACTGGGGCATCGGTAAGTTGTCTCACCCTAACTCCAACACATCGACTGAGGCATCGGTAAGTTGTCTTTCCCTCTCGAACACTTTGACAGGGACATCGGTAAGTTGTCTCACCCTAACTCCAACACATTGACTGGGACATCGGTAAGTTGTCTCACCCTAACTCCAACACATCGACTGGGGCATCGGTAAGTTGTCTCACCCTAACTCCAACACATCGAATGGGGCATCAGTAAGTTGTCTCCTCCTGCCCAACACATCGACTGGGGCATCGGTAAGTTGTCTCCTCCTATCCAACACATCGACTGGGGCATAGGTAAGTTGTCTCTTCCTGTCCAACACATCGACTGGGGCATCGGTAAGTTGTCTCCTCCTATTCAACACGTCGACTGGGGCATCGGTAAGTTGTCTCCTCCTATCCAACACGTCGACTGGGGCATCGGTAAGTTGTCTCCTCCTGTCCAACACATCGACTGGGACATCGGTAAGTTGTCTCCTCCTGTCCAACACATCGACTGGGGCATCGGTAAGTTGTCTTCTCCTATCCAACACGTCGACTGGGGCATCGGTAAGTTGTCTCCTCCTGTCCAACACATCGACTGGGGCATCGGTAAGTTGTCTCCTTCCGTCCAACACATTGACTGGCTCATCAGTAAGTTGTCTCCTTGTGTCCAGCACATCGACTGAGGCATCGGTAAGTTGTCTCCCCCCCCCACCCCCCACCCCCACCCCCCAATCGACTGGGGCATCAGTGAGTTATCTAGCGAAGATGTTAAGGAAAGACCAGAGCATCCAAGGACCTGTCCGTAGTGCACTAATGGTGCTCTTTTATTCATCACTAACCACTCGTCACTGTGACACAACACATTGCCAGTACACATTGTCAACTACAACACACCACACTACCAGACTCCAGACTCTACACATTCCAGATTTCCACTACACACAATTTGAACTACCATGCTGATGCACTTATATGCCTCTGGACTTCCATATTCCACTCTAAACTCACTATCAAGTCTAGACTACTATATAGACTATCATCTATACTATTATACTCCGTCGTATCTACCACACTATACACTCTATACTACCATCTAGATTACCACACTATACACTCTATACTAACATCTAGATTACCGCACTATACACTTTATACTAACATCTAGATTACCACACTATACACTCTATACTAACATCTAGATTACCACACTATACACTCTATACTACCATCTAGATTACCACACTATACACTCTATACTAACATCTAGATTACCACACTATACACTCTATACTACAATCTAGATTACCACACTATACACTCTATACTAACATCTAGATTATCACACTCCGCCGTATCTACCACACTGTATACTCTATATTACCATCTAGATTACCACACTCGGCCCTATCTACCTCACTATGCAGTCTAGACTACTTTTTTAGACCGAAATCTATACTATCACAACGGATGCAGTTAGTAATCTCGCTTACCACGTTTAAAACACAGCTGCCTTGTGTTGGGTTTTCGTTTACGAAATGGTATGGGTGCCGGTTTTTCAGAAAGCAATGGCAAACTACTGAACGTAAATTTGCCACGAGATCACAAAGAGCACAAACAAAATTGCTGGTGGTGAATGCGACGTCCTGTAAAAGGATATGCAACTAACATTTTCACTACACTATCAAATTCCACTCTGACTACCACAATATACTGTCTAGACTACCACACTATGCTGTCTAGACTACCACACTATACTGTCTAGAATATTATCTAGACTACCACACTATACTGTCTAGACTACCACACTATACTGTCTAGAATAATATCTAGACTACCACACTATACTGTCTAGACTTCCACACTATACTGTCTAGAATAATATCTAGACTACCACACTATACTGTCTAGACTACCACACTATACTGTCTAGACTACCACACTATACTGTCTAGAATATTATCTAGACTACCACACTATACTGTCTAGAATATTATCTAGACTACCGCACTATACTGTCTAGAATAATATCTAGACTACCACACTATACTGTCTAGAATAATATCTAGACTACCACACTATACTGTCTAGAATAATATCTAGACTACCACACTATACTGTCTAGACTATTATCTAGATTACCGCACTATACTGTCTAGATTACCACACTATACTGTCTAGACTACCACACTATACTGTCTAGATTACCACACTATACAGTCTGGACTACCACACTATACTGTCTAGACTACAACACTATACTGTCTAGACTACCACACTATACTGTCTAGACTACCACACTATACTGTCTAGACTACCACACTATACTGTCTAGACTACCACACTATACTGTCTAGACTACCACACTATACTGTCTAGACTACCACACTATACTGTCTAGACTACCACACTATACTGTCTAGACTACCACACTATACTGTCTAGATTACCACACTATACTGTCTAGATTACCACACTATACTGTCTAGATTACCACACTATACTGTCTAGATTACCACAATATACTGTCTAGATTACCACACTATACAGTCTAGACTACCACACTATACTGTCTAGATTACCACACTATACTGTCTAGATTACCACACTATACTGTCTAGATTACCACACTATACTGTCTAGATTACCACACTATACTGTCTAGATTACCACACTATACAGTCTAGACTACCACACTATACTGTCTAGACTACCACACTATACTGTCTAGACTACCACACTATACTGTCTAGACTACTACACTATACTGTCTAGACTACTACACTATACTGTCTAGACTACTACACTATACTGTCTAGACTACTACACTATACTGTCTAGACTACTACACTATACTGTCTAGACTACTACACTATACTGTCTAGACTACTACACTATACTGTCTAGACTACTACACTATACTGTCTAAACTACTACACTATACTGTCTAGACTACTATCTAGACTACCACATTCATCATCATCAAGTGCTCTGTCGGCTGGCGTAGGCGTTCATGGCTCTCCACAGATCTCGGTCTCTGGTGTTCTGGATCAAATCTGCTGATGATATTCCTCCATGCCACCGTCTCAATCCGTCCAGCATCATTTCTCTAGGTCTGCCTCTGCCTCTCTTCCCCTCGATCTTTCTGAACTATCACACTAGGCACTCTGGATGTCTTAAAGTTACCTGTGAAATGTTAAGTAACCTGAAGGTCAGCTTGTTTTACCTGAGTGAATGTTCAACGTGATTCCAGGTAAATATTTGGTCCTGAGTCGGGAAGGTCTGATGTCGGTGTGGTCCTCACGCATGAGAAACAAAGGCTACGCCAACCTGACGTCACGTGACAGGAAGGACGGGTCCTGGTACATCGACATGGTGGCCATGTACCACAATAACTTCATCTCCGTGGCCACCACGTCACGGGACGTTTCGTTCTACGACTACACCCAGCAAGGCTGGACCAAGAAGTAGGTTCACGCCAGAGACTGATCACCGTAGAGTAGATCCTGTGTGTCTTATCTTGTTTTATGGCCACTTTTCCAAGTCTTTGTAACATGTTATTATATGTAATGTTATGTCACATGTCTTACCTCATCATCATTATCATCATGTGCCGTGTTGTCAGGCGTTGGCGTTCAAGTCTCTCCATAGCTCTCTACCCTTGATGATCTGCATCAACTCTACTATTCTATTCCTCCAAGCCGTCTCTGTCCATCCAGCATCATTGCCCTCGGATTGTCTCTACCTCTCATCGCACACATCTGTAGAGTCATGATGTCATCTAATGGTTCTCTTCTGACAATTTTACTAAATAATGTTGTTTATTGGGGGAGGCTAGGTGTGTGCGAATTGGTTACGGAGGCAGTTCATAAACCCCGCATACCCACGTTCGAAACACAGCTGTGGGCGATATGGGAGCAGACCGCCTTACGTTGGTTTTTTATGAAATGGTATGGATGCCGGTCGTTGAGAAAGCAGTGGCAAACTACTGAGCGTAAACTTGCAAAAAATTCACGAACAGCCAAAAAAATGCTGGGGTTGACTGCTACGTCCTATAAAGGATATGCAACAACTTGTTATTAAGGTGTATGGATGATCCCGCATCAATACTTCAGCCGGGGGCGTAAGTTCCAGTCCCCATCCAGCCGGAGATTTGTCTAACCATGAGCCCAGACTCTCAATAATGGGTGCCGGAGATTTGTCTAACCATGAGCCCGGACTCCCAATAATGGGTGCCGGAGATTTGTCTAACCATGAGCCCGGACTCCCAATAATGGGTGCCGGAGATTTGTCTAACCATGAGCCCGGACTCCCAATAATGGGTGCCGGAGATTTGTCCAACCATGAGCCCGGACTTCCAATAATGGGTGCCGGAGATTTGTCTAACCATGAGCCCGGACTTCCAATAATGGGTGCCGGAGATTTGTCTAACCATGAGCCCGGACTTCCAATAATGGGTGCCGGAGATTTATCTAACCATGAGCCCGGACTCCCAATAATGGGTGCCGGAGATTTGTCTAACCATGAGCCCGGACTCCCAATAATTGGTGCCAGAGATTTGTCTAACCATGAGCCCGGACTCCCAATAATGGGTTCCGGAGATTTGTCTAACCATGAGCCCGGACTCCCAATAATGGGTGTCAGAGATTTGTCTAACCATGAGCCCGGACTCTCAATAATGGATGCCGGAGATTTGTTTAACCATGAGCCCGGACTCCCAATAATGGTTTCCGGAGATTTGTTTAACCATGAGCCCGGACTCCCAATAATGGGTGCCGGAGATTTGTCTAACCACGAGCCCGGACTCCCAATAATGGGTGTCGGAGATTTGTTTAACCATGAGCCCGGACTCCCAATAATGGGTGTCAGAGATTTGTCTAACCATGAGCTCGGACTCTCAATAATGGGTGCCAGAGATTTGTCTAACCATGAGCCCGGACTCTCAATAATGGGTTCCGGAGATTTGTTTAACCATGAGCCCGGACTCCCAATAATGGGTGCCGGAGATTTGTCTAACCATGAGCCCGGACTCCCAATAAAGGGTGTCGGAGATTTGTCTAACCATGAGCCCGGACTCCCAATAATGGGTGCCGGAGATTTGTCCAACCATGAGCCCGGACTTCCAATAATGGGTGCCGGAGATTTGTCTAACCATGAGCCCGGACTTCCAATAATGGGTGCCGGAGATTTGTCTAACCATGAGCCCGGACTTCCAATAATGGGTGCCGGAGATTTATCTAACCATGAGCCCGGACTCCCAATAATGGGTGCCGGAGATTTGTCTAACCATGAGCCCGGACTCCCAATAATTGGTGCCAGAGATTTGTCTAACCATGAGCCCGGACTCCCAATAATGGGTTCCGGAGATTTGTCTAACCATGAGCCCGGACTCCCAATAATGGGTGTCAGAGATTTGTCTAACCATGAGCCCGGACTCTCAATAATGGATGCCGGAGATTTGTTTAACCATGAGCCCGGACTCCCAATAATGGTTTCCGGAGATTTGTTTAACCATGAGCCCGGACTCCCAATAATGGGTGCCGGAGATTTGTCTAACCACGAGCCCGGACTCCCAATAATGGGTGTCGGAGATTTGTTTAACCATGAGCCCGGACTCCCAATAATGGGTGTCAGAGATTTGTCTAACCATGAGCTCGGACTCTCAATAATGGGTGCCAGAGATTTGTCTAACCATGAGCCCGGACTCCCAATAATGGGTTCCGGAGATTTGTCTAACCATGAGCCCGGACTACCAATAATGGGTGTCAGAGATTTGTCTAACCATGAGCCCGGACTCTCAATAATGGGTTCCGGAGATTTGTTTAACCATGAGCCCGGACTCCCAATAATGGGTGCCGGAGATTTGTCTAACCATGAGCCCGGACTCCCAATAAAGGGTGTCGGAGATTTGTCTAACCATGAGCCCGGACTCCCAATAATGGGTTCCGGAGATTTGTCTAACCACGAGCCCGGACTCCCAATAATGGGTGTCGGAGATTTGTCTAACCATGAGCCCGGACTCCCAATAATGGGTTCCGGAGATTTGTCTAACCATGAGCCCGGACTCCCAATAATGGGTGTCGGAGATTTGTCTAACCATGAGCCCGGACTCCCAATAATGGGTTCCGGAGATTTGTCTAACCATGAGCCCGGACTCCCAATAATGGGTGTCGGAGATTTGTCTAACCATGAGCCCGGACTCCCAATAATGGGTTCCGGAGATTTGTCTAACCATGAGCCCGGACTCCCAATAATGGGTGCCGGAGATTTGTCGAACCATGAGCCCGGACTCCCAATAATGGGTGTCGGAGATTTGTCTAACCATGAGCCCGGACTCCCAATAATGGGTTCCGGAGATTTGTCTAACCATGAGCATGGACTCCCAATAATGGGTGTCGGAGATTTGTCTAACCATGAGCCCGGACTCCCAATAATGGGTTCCGGAGATTTGTCTAACCATGAGCCCGGACTCCAAATAATGGGTGTCGGAGATTTGTCTAACCATGAGCCCGGACTCCCAATAATGGGTTCCGGAGATTTGTTTAGCCATGAGCCCGGACTCCCAATAATGGGTGCCGGAGATTTATCTAACCATGAGCCCGGACTCCCAATAATGGGTTCCGGAGATGTGTCTAACCATGAGCCCGGACTCCCAATAATGGGTTCCGGAGATTTGTCTAACCATGAGCCCGGACTCCCAATAATGGGTGCCGGAGATTTGTCGAACCATGAGCCCGGACTCCCAATAATGGGTGCCGGAGATTTGTCTAACCATGAGCCCGGACTCCCAATAATGGGTTCCGGAGATTTGTGTAACCATGAGCCCGGACTCCCAATAATGGGTTCCGGAGATTTGTCTAACCATGAGCCCGGACTCCCAATAATGGGTTCCGGAGATTTGTCTAACCATGAGCCCGGACTCCCAATAATGGGTGTCGGAGATTTGTCTAACCATGAGCCCGGACTCCCAATAATGGGTTCCGGAGATTTGTCTAACCATGAGCCCGGACTCCCAATAATGGGTTCCGGAGATTTGTCTAACCATGAGCCCGGGCTCCCAATAATGGGTTCCGGAGATTTGTCTAACTATGAGCCCGGACTCTCAATAATGGGTGCCGGAGATTTGTCTAACCATGAGCCCGGACTCCCAATAATGGGTTCCGGAGATTTGTCTAACCATGAGCCCGGGCTCCCAATAATGGGTTCCGGAGATTTGTCTAACCATGAGCCCGGACTCCCAATAATGGGTTCCGGAGATTTGTCTAACCATGAGCCCGGGCTCCCAATAATGGGTTCCGGAGATTTGTCTAACTATGAGCCCGGACTCTCAATAATGGGTGCCGGAGATTTGTCTAACCATGAGCCCGGACTCCCAATAATGGGTTCCGGAGATTTGTCTAACCATGAGCCCGGACTCCCAATAATGGGTTCCGGAGATTTGTCTAACCATGAGCCCGGACTCCCAATAATGGGTTCCAGAGATTTGTCTAACCATGAGCCCCGGACTCCCAATAATGGGTTCCGGAGATTTGTCTAACCATGAGCCCGGACTCCCAATAATGGGTTCCGGAGATTTGTCTAACCATGAGCCCGGACTCCCAATAATGGGTTCCGGAGATTTGTCTAACCATGAGCCCGGACTCCCAATAATGGGTGCCGGAGATGTGTCCTGGGAAGTACAGTGGTCCGTGTGACATCAACAACAGCCCCGACTGGTCAGACCGTGGGTGCTTAGCACCTTTACCCACTAGGTCGTCTGATGGGGTCAAAGACCTTTGTCTACTTGTACTGATTATTTGCTTGACTGTTGTGGTATTTGAAATCAGCCAGTCGCATACATCAATCACTCAATCAGTCAATCACACAAAGCAATCAGTCAATCGCATAAATCAATCACTCAATCACATAAATCAGTCACTCAATCAGTCAATCAGTTCAAGTGTGTATCCTAAGTGTGAAGACGAGAGTGCCGGTAATGTACTGGGCTCGAATACGCTGGGGGTGTGTGTTTAAACCTCTCTGTCCTCCCGTGCAGATCCCACCCACACTGGGTACCAGGACTGTCTTAGGAAGTAAACTCGACCGCCGGGATATCAATCACAACCACTCAGCCTGTCCCGGTGGGGTAGCAAAATGTGGGTGGGGCACTATATGCCCTCGGTGTGTGAAAGGATTTCTATACGTGTAAATGTATGTGTATAAGTGTGTTTTGTGGCAATCAATGTGCTGTCTCGTGTAAGTGTAAACACGTGTGTGTTGTGGCAATCAATGTGCTGTCTCGTGTAATTCAACACAGATGTGTGTTGTGGCAATCAGTGTGCTGTCTCGTGTAAGTGTAAACACGTGTGTGTTGTGGCAATCAATGTGCTGTCTCGTGTAATTCAACACAGATGTGTGTTGTGGCAATCAGTGTGCTGTCTCGTGTAAGTGTAAACACGTGTGTGTTGTGGCAATCAATGTGTTGTCTCATGCGAGTATGCAATGTGTCCAGGACAGAGTGAGTGTTGTACTCCCCAGGTACTGGCTGCGCCGCCTCCCCCAGTGTGTCACCTGCATGAGTTACTGGGCTGGCCTGGAGTCCGAGCAGGTGGCTGTCCTGCTGTGGGGCGACACCTCCGGCGCCGTGTCCATCCTGGAGTTTGACCTGTCACAGATGTCGCCCATGTTTGGGGTCAGGATCCGTGAAGGTACTCGGCTGTTGTGACTGTCCGCATGTTTAGTGTTGAGATCTAAGATGTGTTGTGACTTTCTATATTTTGAGTGTTGAGATCCGAGATGTATTATGCCACTTCTCTGTCTGTCTGTCAGTTTGTTTGTCCGTCCGTCCGTCTGCCCGCCCACCCGCCTCTTACCCCCCCCCCCCACACACTCACACACGCACACACGCAGGCACGCACGTACGTACGTATATGCAAATACCGCTGACACATGCCTGGGGTCATTGACATTAAGGAGAATGACCGTGCTAGTACATAAACAAGTGACTGGGCATGAGAAACAATCGATGAAAGTTAGAGACAGTAAGGTAAGTGACCCTAGTAGGGAGACTACGAGAAAAACAACCAGCCATGAGAAATAATGGTGAGGGTGAGCGCAGACCCCCAGGGTGGAGGGGGGGGGGGAGAGAGTTTAGTTCTGGGTGAAGTCAGAGGACTTGAGGACAGTTGATATATTGGCGCCGAGCGGATCTGTAAGCTAATGAAGTGGGAGCTTAGACTGACTGCGGTCAGATCTGTGGTTGTGTTGTTCTCCCAGTTGGGAATGCAGGCTTGAAACCCAGTGGGGGTTGGATAGTTAATGGAGGCCTGAACCCAGAGTGGGTTTATAGTTAGTGGAGACTAGATCCAGTGTGTGGGTGTATTGTGTGAAATCCAGCTGTGGATAGTAGCTGGATTACCTGTCTTGTGGATTTGATATGAAGCAGGCGTGAGAAGACAGTGAATGTGTGCGTGTTAAGTTGTGAGGAGGATATGGATATTCTATGGATTATAGTGTTTCTGGATATATAAATATGTTCCGTTTGTCCGTGTTCTTTCTGCAATAAAGGATTATGTGCGCCAACTCAATCTTGTTTAATGACTGGTGAATGTGCACTACGGGGTGAGTTACATTGTAAGACAGTTAAATAGCTCAGTTGACACACCAGGAGTATCGTTACATAGACAACGACCATACCACAACGTACACACATTGACAAGTCAGTGGCAGACATGTCAATCTATGACTGAGTGTAATCAATGTCTGTGATTAGATGTTTACATTGACTATTTAACAGACAGACATAAATGCAGTCATTCAGGCGGCTTGGCAGATAGATATGTATACCGACAGACAGGCAGAGAGACAGATATAATGTTGTCTGTGTGTGTTATTGCCTGTGACTAAGTCTGTTCCCATCAACCTGCAGTCTGCAACGAACTGTGGTACTCCGACCTGGTCAAGGGCGAGTACTCGTTCGTCACCCTGCGAACCTATAAAGGCATTCACAAGAACTGGGTCAAGGAGGTCAGTAAACATACAACGTTTGTACAACATACAACATTTCTTGTGTTTTTGTTTCTTTGCTTTGTACTCAGGCATAGTCTATTCACGTGGTACTACATCTAGTCAGTGTTGCCATCTCCCTTTGACGAAAAACCACCCACATCGACCCAAAAAAGCACTAAAAAGCACCAAACATTTTTGGAAAGCAACAAAAAAAAAGCACCAACTGTTTTTATTACAAACGTAACAAGGTAGCACATTATAATTTATTATTATCACTTCATATTACAATGAAGTTTATTCCAGACCCGCCAAATCCCAATCAGAACTACTCTCGAGCCAAAAAAGCACTAAATTGCAATAATTTTTGGGAAATCACTAAAACAAGCACTGGCGGCATTCATTCAAAATGTTATAAAGTAGCACATTATAATTTATTATTATCACTGAATATTAGAATGAAGTTTATTCCAGATCTGCCAAATCCCAGTCAAACAACTCCTCTTCAGTTTCTGTAGCTATTTCCTGCTGTGTTTGCTCTTGCAATGATGATGATGATGATGATGATGATGATGATTGAAAGAAACGTGTATATGATTCCTGTGATCCAATTTTTCGTAGAATATCCTTAGGTAGTTTTTAATCATGATAGCATTTGCCATATCTTTTCATTCCATATCTAATAGTCAAAACAGCTGTCAAACTCTTTATGCTCAGTCTATTCCGCAATTTTGATTTTATAATTCCCATCTGACTGAAAATACGCGCCACGTCCGCATTAGAATGAGGTAAAATGAGCACAGTTAAAGCTAAATCTGTAAGATCTTGGAATGGATTTTCACCGGTGGCATCCCTGTATGAGGCTATTTCTGCCCACAGTCCAAGTATGTCAGAGGTCTGTGTCCACTGCACATGATGAAGTTTTCTCCACTGGAAATCGATGCGGGTGAGAGTAGCTGCATCTTCTACAAACATTTTAGCAGGATCCAATATACAGGGCTTCATTGGCTGTTGACATTTACTTCCACTAAGACAAGACATGTACAGCAAAACTCGAACGTTATCGGGCAAAATAATCGCAGCTGTGTCAACAGCTCTATTAAAAACTGGATGCACTTTCCACGAATTTCTTTCTCATCAGGAAACTTGTAGCCTGCTATTTCTTTCTCAAACTCATAACCTAGATTGGGATTAGGATCTAAATAATCTTGAATAGCATCACTTTCTGTTATTTTTTTCCCCAGGGATAACAATCTTTGAACTGATAGAATCAGTAAGTTGGATAAGATCGCTGAGTAGTTTTGTTGGATCCTGTATATCTGCTTCGAATTTCTTTTTCACACTTTGAACTTCTCCAAGAATATGCTTGAGAAATATGAGATACACATAGTTTTTCATGTCACTAAACATAGAATGTAGACGGTCTGCTGTATAACAGCGCTCGTTGAGTCTTGCTATATCAAAATGAGTTATGAGCTCGACCACTGCTGCAATATTCTGACAACGGCAGATTGAATGGACATCCATCGTGTCTGACTTAATTGAACAACCTTCAGCGGATGTTGTCCATCATTTAATAAAGCAAAAATCTCCCTGTACTTTGCTTGAAGACTTGAGTGAGAAAACCAGTTATATGTTTCTCTAATCATGAACTCTATGTTCCTGGACAGACAAGCAGCTGCAGCCTGTGACACTTCCAGCTGAAGGGAATGACATACACACCTAACTAGTACCAGATGAGGAACTACGGATTTTAATTTTGTATATACTCCATTGTTTACACCTGTCATGACAGATGTATTGTCAGTGCCGAGTGCAACTAGTCTTTGCAACTCAAGTACATTCTTGTTTAAACAGTCTTTTAACGCATTGCATATTGCCTGCGCGTTGCAGTCACTCACTTCAACTAAATCGTATTAAAGGGAGTTAAATTAGTTGAATATTGCGCGGTAACGTACTAAGATTGTTTTACTCCCTCGCTTCAGTTCAAATTCGGCTTTTTAGTGTTCCCAAAATTATTTTTAAAGTAATTTTTACCCACCTCAAAAAAGCACCAAAAAGCACCAAACAAATGTTGTGAAGCACTAAATTTGCACGGCCGCGCTAAAAGCAAAATTTTCGCACTAAATGACTTGAAAAAGCACTAAATTTGGTGCGAAAAGCACTAAAATGGCAACTTATAATCTAGTAGATGCTACTACTGGGGACTGAACTGGACTGGGTTCTGCCTGTGGATTGGGGTCCCTTTTACCAGTATCACTCGCCATCACGTAAGGTGCATGTAACTTATGTCACCAAGTCAAGAACGAGAAGTCAACATTTTAGTCCAACTGACCGGTGTAGGGGATGGTCCCAATAACTCGGCATCAGCGCACCGGACCTCCACATACACGATGTTTGGTCTATATCTATAATGACCAAAGTACAACTTCCTCACAGTTATCTTCTGTATTATATTGAGTATTTATCTTCAGCATTATCTTCAGTATTACCTTCAGTATTATCTTCAGTATTATGTTCAGTGTTATCTTCAGTATTATCTTTAGTATTATTTTCACTATTACCTTTAGCTTTTATTTTTGTAATTTAGTTGCATGTCCTTCACAGGACGTAGCAGTCAACCCCAGTATTTTAGCTGTTCGTGATTCCTGGGCATGTTTTGCGTTCAGTAGTTTGCCATTGCTTTCTCAACGACCGGCACCTATACCCTTTTCGGAAAAAAAACCGGCACCACTGTGTTTCGAACCTGGGTACACGGGATTACAAATCGCGCCTGTAACCCCTTCGAAACTGTCTGTGGCATCGTTGTGAAATTTTTCCTGCCGTCTTATATTTATTTATTTCGCCAATGGAGATAACTAAGATATTTCAGGTAACTGCAGAACGTCAGTGGCGAAAAGTGAAGAATTTGGATTACAATCGGCAAGTCATGTAACACAAAGTGTGAATAAAATAAATGTAGCTGTGGTCAAGCTGTGGACATGTCAACAATATAAAATAGCATGAAGTAATGCAGATCTACAGAACACAGTTACGAAACATACAGAACCGTGCGGCGACTTGCCTTCATCACTAAGCAAATACACAAAACACCACATGTAAACAAGGAGAGATGATACTACAGTGACTACATTAAGGCATTGGGTTCTGTAAGGCTGCCTGACTTGGTGTCATTTTATATTTTAAGTCCCGCGAAGTGTGGGAGGTCCATTAACTGAGGACATTCAGATCATGATCAATCCCCGTCGACATATCGCTGATTATTTTTGCAGCTCATTGCTTCCGTGGGCATTTACCTTGGACTAGGTCATATGTAGTGCAGCCGGGACAGGTCTGCCTCTGTCTACAATGTGATCAATTTGAAGGACAGACGGATACACAGACATACTAGCAAACAGACAGGTAGACAGACGCACAGACGGACAAATGGACGGATAGATACTGGGACAGACTTGCAGATGGACGTAAGAAACGACATGCAGACAGAAAGTCAGAGAAATAGAGAAAGAAATACTTGAACGGGCCGAGAGATGGACGAGCCGAGAAATGGACGAGCCGAGATATGGACAGACCGAGAGATGGACGGACGGAGAGATGGACGAGCCGAGAGATGGAGAACCCGAGAGATGGACAAACCTTGTGTTGAACAGACCGGAAAATGGACTGACCGAGCGATGGACAGACCGAGAGATGGACAGACAGAGAGGGGTAACAGACAGAGGATAGACGAGCCGATAGATGGACAGACCGAGAAATGGACAAACCTTGTGATGATCAGACCGAGAAATGGACAGACCGAGAGATGGACAAATCATGTGATGAACAGACAGAGAAATGGACAGACCGAGAGATTGGCAGACAATGAGAGACAGACGGACAGAGCGACGAACACACCGATAGACAAAGGAGACCATGCACTGAATGTCAGGTCACTGGTGTAGGTCAAGTACATTCCACAAGCTACCAGCTTCGTGTCCTGCTGCATGGATGACAGCACGGCCCTGTACATGAGTCATGTGGACACCAGCAAGAAAGCGCCCGCCTACTTCGCCTGTTACAAGGGAGTTCTCTGCTTTGACTACAGGTTAGTTCCCCCTGTGTGACTACAGGTTAGTTCCTGTTATATGACTACAGGTTGGTTCCCCCTGTGTGACTACAGGTTAGTTCCCCTTGTGTGACTACAGGTTAGCTCCCCGTTGTGTGACTACAGGTTAGTTCCCCCTGTTTGACTACATGTTAGTTTATGTGGTGTGAATACAGGTTAGTTACCGTTGTGTGACTACAGGTTAGTTCCCGTTGTGTGACTACAGGTTAGCTCCTGTTGTGTAACTACAGGTTAGTTCCCGTTGTGTAACTACAGGTTAGTTCCCGTTGTGTGACTACAGGTTAGCTCCTGTTGTGTGACTACAGGTTAGCTCCTGTTGTGTAACTACAGGTTAGTTCCCGTTGTGTAACTACAGGTTAGTTCCCGTTGTGTAACTACAGGTTAGTTCCTGTTGTGTAACTACAGGTTAGCTCCCGTTGTGTAACTACAGGTTAGTTCCCGTTGTGTAACTACAGGTTAGTTCCCATTGAGTGACTACAGGTTAGTTCCCGTTGTGTAACTACAGGTTAGTTCCCGTTGTGTAACTACAGGTTAGTTCCCGTTATGTAACTACAGGTTAGTTCCCTTTGAGTAACTACAGGTTAGTTTCCATTGTGTAACTACAGGTTAGTTCCCGTTGAGTGACTACAGATTTGTTTATGTGGTGTGAATACAGGTTATTCCCCGTTGTGTGACTACAGGTTAGTTCCCGTTGTGTGACTACACGTTAGCTCCCGTTATATGACTACAGGTTAGTTCCCGTTGTGTCACCACAGGTTAGTTCTCTGTCGCGTGGCTACAGATTAGTTCCCGTTATGTGACTAAAAGGTAGTTTCCTTTGTGCGACTATAGTTGTTTTCACGTCATATGACTACATGTTAGTTCGCGTGATGTGATTACAGGTGACTTCTCCTGATGTGACTATAATTTAGTTCCCGTTATATGACAACAGGTGAGTTACCGTAACATTACTACAGGTTAGTTCCCGTTATATGACTACAGATTACTTCCTGTGATGTGACTACATGTTAGTTCCCATGATGTGACTACATGTTAGTTCCCGTCATGTGACTACAGGTTAGTTCCCCTTGTTTGACTATAGGTTAGTTCTCGTGACAAGAATATTGGTTAGTTCCCATGACATGACTACAGTTTAGTTCTCATGACATGACGACATGCTAGTTCCCGCTATATGACTGTAGGTTAGTTCCCGTGATGTGACTACAGGTTCGTTCCCGTGATATGACTACTGGTTAGTTCCCGTGATATGACCACTGGTTAGTTCCAGTGATGTGACTACAGGTTAGTTCCCGTTATTTGACTATAGGTTAGTTCCGTGACAATAATATTAGTTAGTTCCCGTGATATGACTACAGTTTAGTTCCCGCGATGTGACTACTGTTTAGTTCCCATTACATGACTACATGTTAGTTCCCGTGATATGAATGCAGGTTAGTTCCCGTGATGTGAATACAGGTTAGTTCCCGTTATATGACTATAGTTTAGTTTCCGTGACAAGAATATTGGTTAGTTCCCGTGATATGACTACAGTTTATTTCCCGAGATGTGACTACTGTTTAGTTCCCGTTACATGACTACATGTTAGTTCTAGTGACATGGCTACAGGTTAGTTCCCATGACATGACTACATGTTAGTTCCCGTGATGTGGCTACATGATAGTTCCCGTGATGTAACTACAGCTTAGTTCCCATGACATGACTACATGTTAGTTCCCGTGATGTGGCTACATGATAGTTCCCGCGATGTAACTACAGCTTAGTTCCCATGACATGACTACATGTTAGTTCCCGTGATGTGGCTACATGATAGTTCCCATGACATGACTACAGGTTAGTTCCCGTGATGTGACTATAAGTTAGTTCCCTTGTGTAACTACAGCTTAGTTCCCATGACATGACTACAGGTTAGTTCCCGTGATGTGACTATAAATTAGTTCCCTTGTGTAACTACAGCTTAGTTCTCTTGGTATGACTACAGGTTAGTTCCCATGACTATAGCTTAGTTTACAAGGTATGACTTGTAGCCATGATCTGAACATCCTTGTTGTCCTTTCAACCATGAACTAAACATCCTTGTTGTCCTTGCAGCCATGAACTGAACATCCGTGTTGTCTTAGCAACCTTGATCTAAACATCCTTGTTGTCCTTGCAGCCATGAACTGGAAGTCCCTTTTGTCCTTCAGCCATGAACAGAACATCCTTGTTGTTCTTGCAGCCATGAACTGAACTTTATTTTATTGTTGTCCTTTCAGCCATGAACTGAACATTCTTGTTGTCCTTTCAGCCATGAACTGAACATTCTTGTAGCAGCAGGCATTGACTGTAACATCTGGATGTACAACCCGTACATCCCGCACAAAGTGGTGGCCGTCATGGAAGGTAGCAACAGCCTCCACACCTCTATATGTTTGCTCATCATAATTCATGTATCACTAGATGGTTGCTTATCACACAACACTAGAGGTTTGCTTATCACACATCACTGGATGTTTGCTTATAACACATCACTAGATGTTTGCTTACCACGTGTCACACATCACTAGATATTTTCTTATCACATCACAAGATGTTTGCTGATCACATTACTAGATGTTTGCTTATCACACATCACACATCACTAGATGATTGTTTGCTTATCACACATCACTAGATGATTGTTTGCTTATCACACATCACACATTACTAGATGTTTCTTTGCTTATCACACATAAATAGATGTTTGCTTGTCACAGATCACTAGATGTTTCTTTGCTTATCACACACCATTAGATGTTTACCTCTCACAAACCACTAGATGTGTATTTATCTCAGATATGTAACTGTACTATACAAGCAGTTGTGCTGTGTTTGTGGGTAGGGACAGTGTGTTTCAGACATCATATATATATTCATTGATGTCTCGCAAACATAAATGTAGATAGATGTTTTATATTATAAACATAACACGCGTACCTTCAGTTTATTATACATATGACACGTGTATGTACAGGATGACAGAGATATATAATAACGTATAAATAATCTGTTACGTGCTGTAGACAGATGCTGTGTGTTACAGAAATTATGGATGTGGATACTGTCATTTATTAAAACATCACATTGTAGGTAGATGTATTGTGCCCCAGGCATCACATAGAGGTAATATGTTCCAGACATCACATAGAGCTAATATGTTCCAGACATCACATTAAGATAATATGTTATAGATATGACACACGTAGATATTAGTTAAAAATTATGCGAACAAAAGTTACACACCAACGCCACCACCACCACCATCACCACCACCACCAACAGCAACAAAAACAACAATAACAACAACAACAACGATGACGAAGCCACAACAACGACAACAACATCGACAACAACAATATAATGATACTGGTAACAGTACAGTCGCAGACTTCAATGTCAGAGACTAATGTGATTCTGTCACCTGCCTAGGTCACGTGCGACCTGTCGCTCACGTGAAGATCAACGAGAATGACAACTACTGCGTCAGCGTGGACCTCAGCAAGACTGTCATCATCTCCAACCTGTCCTCGCAGGAGGTCATCATGGTGGGTACTGCCACTTGTCATCATCTCCAACCTGTCCTCGCAGGAGGTCATCATGGTGGGTACTGCCACTTGTCATCATCTCCAACCTGTCCTCGCAGGAGGTCATCATGGTGGGTACTGCCACTTGTCATCATCTCCAACCTGTCCTCGCAGGAGGTCATCATGGTGGGTACTGCCACTTGTCATCTGTAGAACTGGTCATCGTGGTGTTTATAGTCATCTATCATCTGTAGGACTTGTCATCATGGTGGGTACTGCCACTTGTCATCTGTAGAAATTTTCATCGTGGTGTTTATAGACATCTATCATCTGTAGGACTTGTCATCATGGTAGGTATTTGTTCTGTGTCTTCTATCGAACATGTTCCACACATCTTTCCACTTCTCACAATGTTCTCTGGTCTTTGGCTTCTTACAACATAGTCACAACGTGACGACTGCCTCCTTTCCACTTCTCACAATCTTCTTTAGTCTTTGCCTTCTTACAACATAGACAAAACATGACGACTGTCTCCTTCTGATGTTTGTGATAAGTTGTCTTTGTGTCTTTGCCAGGTTAAATACGCTGTGATGAATTATTGTGGCTGTGCAATGAATGCTCACTATTCTTTTATACAACCACATGTCTAAAGATTCTAGTAATGTATTTCCTTGTTTACTATTGTCCAGGATTCCCAGTCATATGTAACATACAAGAACGAGGTTGTAACCTCCAGTGACAAGGATGTCTTACAGCAGTTATTGTGTATTCTATAACAGTGACAAGGATGACTTTTAGCAGTTGTTGTGTATTCTATAACAGTGACAAGGATGACTTTCAGCAGTTGTTGTGTATTCTATAACAGTGACAAGGATGACTTTCAGCAGTTGTTGTGTATTCTATAACAGTGACAAGGATGACTTTCAGCAGTTGTTGTGTATTCTATAACAGTGACAAGGATGATTTTCAGCAGTTGTTGTGTATTCTATAACAGTCACAGTTCGATGGTCATGTTCTGTTCTGTATCTCTGTGACAAATACTCCACCTGTCGCCATCCGAGTGCCCAGGTATGTCAACTTCTGCACGTGTCCTAAAGTAACATCACTTACTGTAAGTGTCAGTGGTCATGAGTTCGAATCCTTCTCTAGGCGGACCCTGCTACCAGGTAGAACCAGCGTAACGTGGGTACCATGACATTTTGTAGGAAGTAAAGGCGGCAGACATTTTAGTGGCCACAGCACAGACCGACAGCCGATTGGTACACACAAACACCAAGCTTGCACCATTGCGCCATGTTCACGAAACGCCTTCAGACGTTGACAAGGGCTCTTCGCTTGCTGGCTTAGTTAATGTATTTGTACATGCAAGCATGGTCTGATTCCTTGGTATTTCCGTTAAATTATTTCTTTCTGTTATTCAAGTTGAGGTCTAAGATTTTCACTGTCTGCTGCCACTGTATCTATCATTTCCTGTAGTTCCTTCTGACTTGTTGCTATCACTACGGTGTCACCACTGAACTAAGTTATTTATTGATCCACCAGTCAGCATCCCTGTCATACTATCTCTAGATTTCTATCGATTGGGTGATGTATAAATGATCGCAGTCACCTATTTATTAATGGTCTCATTTATTCGGGGATTGACTGATTGATTACTTCACAAAATAATTGAAATATTGAATAATGAATGGACGGGATGATTAATAGTTGACTATGCACGGATTGACTAATTCATGACTTATTCATAGACTGATTAAAAGGTTGCTAAACCAATGTTTCATAGATAGTCTATTTCATGGAATGAATTGTAGATAGTTTGACTAACATCATAGATTGACTGATTCATGCATTGGTTGATTTAAAAATGGACTGTTTCGTGCATTGATTTATTCATAGATTGACTTTCATGCATTCATTTATTTATGGATTGACTGTTTCACGCATTTATTGATTAATGAGTTGACTTTTTTGTGCAATTATTTATTCGTGGATTGACTGATTCATGCATTGATTTATTGATAACTAATTGATGTGTGGATCGAATAAATGATTCATATATTGACTATAGCATGAGTTCAACGACTCATGCATTGCTACATTCATGATTTGGTTAATCCATACACTGATTGATGGATAGATTGTCTGATTCATGGACTGGTTGACATGGATTGGTTGAGTCGGGCATTAATGTCCTCATGCATTGGTTTGTTTGGTTTCCCGACACAGCGCATACCTGGACAGACGGTGCGCATGGGCAACTCTCAGATCAACACTGTCTACCTGAATAGTGTCAGGAGAATGTGTCTTCTGGGATCCTACGAGTGAGTCTCTGGTGTCGTGTCTCAAGTTCTGGTGTCGTGTCTCAAGTTCTGGTGTCGTGTCTCATGTTCTGGTGTCGTGTCTCAAGTTCTGGTGTCGTGTCTCATGTTCTGGTGTCGTGTCTCAAGTTCTGGTGTCGTGTCTCAAGTTCTGGTGTCGTGTCTCATGTTCTGGTGTCGTGTCTCATGTTCTGGTGTCGTGTCTCAAGTTCTAGTGTCGTGTCTCAAGTTCTGGTGTCGTGTCACAAGTTCTGGTGTCGTGTCTCAAGTTTTGGTGTCGTGTCACAAGTTCTGGTGTCGTGTCTCAAGTTCTGGTGTCGTGTCTCAAGTTCTGGTGTCGTGTCTCAAGTTTTGGTGTCGTGTCACAAGTTCTGGTGTCGTGTCTCATGTTCTGGTGTCGTGTCTCAAGTTCTGGTGTCGTGTCTCAAGTTAAGGTGTCGTGTCACAAGTTCTGGTGTCGTGTCTCATGTTCTAGTGTCGTGTCTCAAGTTCTGGTGTCGTTTCTCAAGTTTTGGTGTCGTGTCACAAGTTCTGGTGGCGTGTCTCATGTTCTGGTGTCGTGTCTCAAGTTCTGGTGTCGTGTCTCAAGTTCTAGTGTAGTGTCTCAAGCTCTGCTGTAGTGTCTCACGTTCTAGTGTAGTGTCTCAAGTTCTAGTGTAGTGTCTCAAGTTCTGGTGTCGTGTCTCACGTGTTAGTGTAGTGTCTCAAGTTGTAGTGTAGTGTTCCGCGTTCTGGTGTAGTGTCTCACATGTTGGTGTCGTGTCTCAAGTTCAGGTATCGTGTACATTGTCATTGAGAACAGTGACTTCAGCATGGTATGCGACCACTAATGCCTGGTGGCAAACAAGGCACTAATAATGGTCACATCCCTGTCAGGCGGGAACTCCGTGGTGAAGTGGCTAAGCCACATGTTTCACATTACGGAGATCACTGGTTCGTTGTCTGTCTCCGACATTTGTTTCACTAAGGCAATTTTTTTCAGAGACCCAGGTAGTGGTCGGAGTTTCGTGCACGGTGCTGCGCTTTCGGGGCCGTTCTGTTGAAATAAGGCCGATGTATATGGGAATGGAGCCTGGTGCAGTGAAGTGGCTTCTCGTGTCTGGAACTTGTGTCCTCACGCTATCAGTTGGCGTCCAACTCTAGAACATTGACTGCAGCGAGTAAAGGCAGCCGTTCAACAGCTGATCCTGCCATGACCTGTACGTGTTAGACCTTCACATGTTCTAGGCCATGACGTGTACGTGTTAGACCTTCACATGTTCTAGGCCATGACCTGTACTTATTAGACCTTCACATGTTCTAGGCCATGACCTATATATGTTAGACCTTCACATGTTCAAGGCCATGACCTGTATGTGTTAGACCTTCACATGTTCTAGGCCATGACCTGTAAGTGTTAGACTTTCACATGTTCTAGGCCATGACCTGTAGGTGTTAGACCTTCACATGTTCTAGGCCATGACCTGTATATGTTAGACCTTCACATGTTCAAGGCCATGACCTGTATGTGTTAGACCTTCACATGTTCTAGGCCATGACCTGTAAGTGTTAGACCTTCACATGTTCTAGGCCGTGACCTGTAGGTGTTAGACCTTCACATGTTCTAGGCCATGACCTGTATATGTTAGACCTTCACATGTTCAAGGCCATGACCTTTATGTGTTAGACCTTCACATGTTCTAGGTCATGGCCTGTACGTGTTAGACCGTCACATGTTCTAGGCCATGACGTATGAAGTGGAGTGACCAGTCCCCGGTCCCGCCGCCTTGCCTTCCCAGGTAATACCTCAGACACTTGTGACAATTGTCGAGACCCATGTTTATGAAGCTGCGTCGACCCTAGAGCCCCATAGTTTGGCATGAAACAATCCCGTCACAGCTGGGGACTGCACCCCGTCTACTGTCTCCACGGGCTAGCTCACGAACCGCAATGAAAAGCAGATTCCTGTATTCGCTCTGAAAATGCACAGCACTCGCTCTTTGAGTCTTGCATAACTGTCTCAGTTACATTGCCTGTTACAAGGTCATCAAATGTGAGATCTACAACTAGAGACTTAAGATGTCGAGGTGATGGAAAGGAAGACACGCCTGTGAGATGTAGAGTGTCCACTAATATTATGTTGTGGCAACGGTCCAGCTGAACAACTCCTTCGGACACAGACTGGATATTCATGTGTGCATATATTGGTTTTGGTGAATTATAAACACATTGCACTCTTGCTTTGTAACAAATGTTCAGGAACGATGGTTCGTTAAAAAAACATGATGATGATCATGAAGATGATAATGATGAGGAGTGTGTGCAGAGGACTACAAGATGTTTCTTGGATTCTTTCCGTAAAATGTGTATTGACAATTGTATGTTGTGGTGATACAGTTGTATGTTGTTGTGATACAGTTGTATGTTGTTGTGATACAGTTGTATGTTGTTGTGATACAGTTGTATGTTGTTGTGATACAGTTGTATGTTGTTGTGATACAGAATGTGTATTCACAGTTGTATGTTGTTGTGATACAGTTGTATGTTGTTGTGATACAGTTGTATGTTGTTGTGATACAGTTGTATGTTGTTGTGATACAGTTGTATGTTGTTGTGATACAGTTGTATGTTGTTGTGATACAGTTGTATGTTGTTGTGATACAGTTGTATGTTGTTGTGATACAGTTGTATGTTGTTTTGATACAGTTGTATGTTGTTGTGATACAGAATGTGTATTCACAGTTGTATGTTGTTGTGATACAGTTGTATGTTGTTGTAATACAGTTGTATGTTGTTGTGATACAGTTGTATGTTGTTGTGATACAGTTGTATGTTGTTGTGATACAGTTGTATGTTGTTGTGATACAGAATGTGTATTCACAGTTGTATGTTGTTGTGATACAGTTGTATGTTGTTTTGATACAGTTGTATGTTGTTGTGATACAGTTGTATGTTGTTGTGATACAGTTGTATGTTGTTGTGATACAGAATGTGTATTCACTGTTGTATGTTGTTGTGATACAGTTGTATGTTGTTGTGATACAGTTGTATGTTGTTGTAATACAGTTGTATGTTGTTGTGATACAGTTGTATGTTGTTGTGATACAGTTGTATGTTGTTGTGATACAGTTGTATGTTGTTGTGATACAGTTGTATGTTGTTGTGATACAGTTGTATGTTGTTGTGATACAGAATGTGTATTCACTGTTGTATGTTGTTGTGATACAGTTGTATGTTGTTGTGATACAGAATGTGTATTCACAGTTGTATGTTGTTGTGATACAGTTGTATGTTGTTGTAATACAGTTGTATGTTGTTGTGATACAGTTGTATGTTGTTGTGATACAGTTGTATGTTGTTGTGATACAGTTGTATGTTGGTGTGATACAGAATGTGTATTCACTGTTGTATGTTGTTGTGATACAGTTGTATGTTGTTGTGATACAGTTGTATGTTGTTGTGATACAGTTGTATGTTGTTGTGATACAGTTGTATGTTGTTGTGATACAGAATGTGTATTCACTGTTGTATGTTGTTGTGATACAGTTGTATGTTGTTGTGATACAGAATGTGTATTCACAGTTGTATGTTGTTGTGATACAGTTGTATGTTGTTGTGATACAGTTGTATGTTGTTGTGATACAGTTGTATGTTGTTGTGATACAGTTGTATGTTGTTGTGATACAGTTGTATGTTGTTGTGATACAGTTGTATGTTGTTGTGATACAGTTGTATGTTGTTGTGATACAGTTGTATGTTGTGATACAGAATGTGTATTCACAGTTGTATGTTGTTGTGATACAGTTGTATGTTGTTGTGATACAGTTGTATGTTGTTGTGATACAGTTGTATGTTGTTGTGATACAGAATGTGTATTGACAATTGTATGTTGTGTTGATAGAGAATGTGTATTAACAGTTGTATGTTGTTGTGATACAGTTGTATGTTGTTGTTATACAGTTGTATTTTTTTGTGATACAGAATGTGTATTGACAGTTGTATGTTGTTGTGATACAGAATGTGTATTGACAGTTGTATGTTGTTGTGATACAGAATGTGTATGCTAATAAGGCAGCGTGTGGAGGGACTGAACGTGGAGGTGAGGTCACATGACCACAAGCTGGTGGGAGCACTGTACAGCACTCCGTTCGAGCAAGTGGTGAGTACATCACGCCTCGTAACTTTCATCATGAGACCACATTTCTGTGGTAGATCGTGTGACCTCATTACTCAGCCAAATGGTGAGACCTCATTATCTTGGGAGAAGTTGTGACCTCATTATTGTGATAGATGGCGTGATCTCATTATTTGGTAAATGTGACTTCCTTCTGTGGTAGATGGTGTGACCTCTTTACTATGGTGGATGGTGTGATATCATTATGTTGGTAGATGGTGTGACTTTATTACTGTGGTAGATGTTGTGACCTCATTAATTCGGTATATGTTGTTACCTCATTAATGCGATTGATGTTGTGATCTCATTACTGTGGTATATGTTGTGACCTCATTACTGTGGTAGATGTTGTGACCTCATTACTGTGGTAGATGTTGTGACCTCATTACTTAGAGGCCTATGTAAATTACTGTCATGTCCGTTTTCTGCCTGCGCCATTCTCACTCTGAGGTTACTTCATGACCAGGTGAGTGTATGCAGAGGGTCGATGGTTCGAGTCTGGGACGTCATCACTGGGACCAGGGTTATGCAGTTTGGAATGGCACACTGCAAGAAGGTCCAGGTACTGTTCCCAAAATGTCAGTGATTGTAACATAGTATATGTGACTACCAGGCTGCCAGTGCAGTCTCAGTACATGTTGCAACGGTTCCATGGGCTTTCTCTTCTCTTCTTTATGGTCTCGAACGTCACACATAAACATCGTTAAAACATGTGTTATTATGTTGTTTATATTGAACGTTCTGACATTATCCATCCATCATGTGCCATGCCGGTAAGCGTGGGCGGTCATGTTCTGCCATCTCACTCGATCACCAGAGTCGTGGATCAGCTCCGTGTTTCTGTCTCGACCATGCCACAAGGCCAAGCCATCCAGGTACTTGCTTCTAGGTCTTCCCCTTGGTCTGTTCCCCTCGATCTTACCAGTTGTAACCAAATTCTCCAATCCATTTCTTCTCATAACATGCCCAAAAAATTTTGACTGTCTACGTCTAATTTCTCTAATCAATTTAGATCTTCATTTGTTTCTTGAAGGACTTGTTCATTGGTCTTTCTGGCTGTCCATGGTATTCTTTGCATTTTCCTCAGAAACCACATCTCTACAGCCATCAGATGTTTTTCAGCCTGACTGCTCATTGTCCACGCTTCACATCCATACAAAAGTACAGGTTCAATGTAGCATCTCAACACTCTTTTTCTCGTCTCTGACATTATACGAAAACTTTAAGTCTAAAAACAAGTGTTTTGCATTATTTAGATTGAACTCATTTCATTCACATTACTTAGATGTAATATATCAGTTGTATTAATAAGAATGCACACCTCACTTTACATCTTTTGTTCATGTCAACAATTGTAGAAGTGGGTGTTCCTGGGAAACCGTCAGATCTCGAAGACTACCCCGGGAAGGCTCGTGGCAGGATCATACATGTCAACATCATCGGCATGTGTCGTGGCATGTATCGTGGCATGTATCGTGGCATGTATCGTGACATGTGTCGTGCTGGTAGTCTCGTGGCATGTCTCGTGGTATGACTCGTGGTATCTGTCGTGACGGTAGTCTCGTGGTATGTCTCGTGGCATGTGTCATGTTGGTAGTCTCGTGGTATGTGTCGTGGCAAGTGTCGTGCCGGTAGTCTCGTGGTATGTCTCGTGGCATGTGTCATGTTGGTAGTCTCGTGGTATGTCTCGTGGCATGTGTCGTGACGGTAGTCTCGTGGTATGTCTCGTGGCATGTGTCATGTTGGTAGTCTCGTGGTATGTGTCGTGGCAAGTGTCGTGCCGGTAGTCTTGTGGTATGTGTCGTGGCATGTCTCGTGGTATGTGTCGTGGCATGTGTCGTGGCATGTGTCGTGCAGGTAGTCTCGTGGCATGTGTCGTGGCATGTCTCGTGGCATGTGTCGTGGCATGTGTTGTGCAGGTAGTCTCGTGGCATGTGTCGTGCAGGTAGTCTCGTGGCATGTGTCGTGGCATGTCTCGTGGCATGTGTCGTGGCATGTGTCGTGGCATGTGTCGTGGCATGTCTCGTGGCATGTCTCGTGGCATGTGTCATGTTGGTAGTCTCGTGGCATGTCTCGTGGCATGTGTCGTGGCATTCTCGTGGCATGTGTCGTTGTATGTGTCGTGGCATGTGTCGTGGCATGTGTCGTGTCTCTAGTCTCCGCGGCATGTGTCGTGGTATTAGTTAGTTAGTTAGTTAGTCGCAGTTCCAACTTCACAGCAACGGGTCATCCCCATTATGCTCCATTCCTGTGCCAGTGAATATCACACAAAACGCTCCCCACTGCCCAATGTGAAAAGTGGAAAAGACAGGAGTCTCGACAAATAACAGCCCGCACAGATACACTGTGCATAATGCCGCCACCAGAATGTCAACACAATAGTCCCCCACAAAGCACCCAGTTCATTTCTGATGGAATCGGCAGTCATTTTCCCATCTGGATGTTTCCTAGATGTTCACCCACACAGTCCACGAAATACAGTTCATCGTCAATGGCAGTGGCAGTCAACCAGAAGCCCAGCAGCCACGCATTTCTGCATAAGGCAAAAACCGGTCAACTCTGGGACATAGCCATCTGCCATTGCTCAGAACATGCAGTCACGTTCCAAAAGACCTTGTGTCATGTGTCGTGGTATGTGTTGTGGTATGTGTCGTGGCATGTCTCGTGGTATGTGTTGTGGTATGTCTCGTGGTATGTGTTGTGGTATGTCTCGTGGTATGTGTCGTGGTATGTGTAGTGCCGGTAGTCTCGTGGCATGTGTCGTGCCGGTAGTCGTGAGCGGTCAGGGTTCATCATCTCACAGGATCTGCCCAATCATGGATCAGGGCAGTGTTTTGTCTCCAATATGCCTTATGGCCACGTCGTTCATGTATTGAGTTCTTTGTCTTCTCCTTGCTCTTCTGTCCATCAAGTGTACCGGTTGCCGCTGGCTGGTATTGTATTCGTGTTATATTGTGTATGCTTCATGTGACTTTGTCTGCACGTAAGTTCAGTTGTCGAGTATTGCAAATCTCGATGTTTCTACCTAGACGCCGCAATGCAAACGAGGAACAAGATGAGGTGAAAGTAGATGAGATGAAATTATATGAGATGCGATGGGATAAGGTGAGATTAGATGAGGTGAAATGAAATTAGATGAGATGAAATTAGATGAGGTGAGGTGAAGTAAGATGAGATGAGGTGAGATGAGGTGAGACGAGAAGTGATGAGATGATATAAGATGGGATTAGATAAGATGAGGTGAGATGAGATGAGATGAGAAGTTTCTGCAGCCATGTAAGTCTTTTGTGTTGCTGTTTGACCAACATGAGGCCTCGATAGTTTCGTGTGGCAACAGTCTGGCAAGCCCCGTCTACTGCCCGCTCATGCAGAAGATTGCACACTTTTGGAAATGTTCACAGCCAGCTCACCTGTAAAATAATACCATGATAGTACATTCATGGGTATTGATTGCCTGTCACTGAAGAATGAGAGAGGTGTAGACATTCAAAGCAGTCTATGGCTTTGAACCTCCAATCATCCAGAGCAAATCCTCCTATAATAATGTTATAATACGTACTGAAGGATGACGGTATCTAGTCTTTGCTGGCTACATGGGGGATGTTGTCTCCGTAACTTTAGCAGAACTTGGCTAGACCCACAGCCACAACTCTCAAGGCAGGTTCACAGTTAGGGTCGAGACTTGGTGTCCGGCAGTTCTCTGTAGCAACATCATGAAACATGGCTGATGGAGCCATCACTGGTCCTGCAACCAACAGCAGGGACCTGACGGGGCAGTCTGTCTGAGTGACAGGATATCATAATCTGTAGTCCCTAGAGGGAAAACATTAAGACTAGTCTCTAACAGGATATCATAATCTGTAATCCCTAGAGGGAAAACATTAAGACTAGTCTCTGACAGGATATCATAATCTGTAGTCCCTAGAGGGAAAACATTAAGACTAGTCTCTGACAGGACATCATAATCTGTAATCCCAAGAGGGAAAACATTAAGACTAGTCTCTGACATGATATCATAATCTGTAATCCCTAGAGGGAAAACATTAAGACTAGTCTCTGACGGGTGTCATATATTTTTGAAGGGAGTGGGAGATCACTGTAGTGCATGCCCCATCTCTAACAAAAGAAGTAGAGCCCCATCTTCTTCTATCTTCAATAACCCCAGAATATGAACCTTGAGTTATCTGCAGGCCTCGTTCTATTAAGTAGTCTAGGAGATATAGATTATGGCCCTGGTGAGAATAATGATTACTAACTGGGATTCTGTCCCTTCTCCAAGGATTCTTTAGCTCTGGAGCCCCCTTTTATTGGTTATCAAATCTGAGGAAAGTCTGGAGAATTTTCTCAGCCTGATTTAGATGAAGAAAACATGGATATTGAGCAGTTGATAGATCTAGAGTCTTCTCTCCCCCATTTTAGTAAGTCATTATGAGTGGATTTATTTTTAAACAACCAAACACATAATCAATCACATTAGATTCTGACAACATGATGTACAAAGAAGATGCTGACTCACAGATAGGTTTGAACTGATAAATTAACAGAAGGTCAATTCATGTTAATCATTTATTGACTGGGCTTGAGCCTTCTGGCCAGTACATACATCTCCATTGTGATTTACACAAGATACATTAGAAAAGTTGCATATTGGACCAGTGTCACAGGCCCTCAATAAACAAGCATCAATACATGAGAGGTCAACAAGTGTGAAAACATAGTAAACATTTTGATGTTACACATGTTAAGTGTGATGGTAATTCAACAATTAAATATCAGTTTCCTGAAATTGGGTGTGGTGTGTACCAATTAGAAAGGTAACCTGGTGACTGGAAGATTTGGTAAGCCAGGGTCCATTGACTGATGGATCCACTTCAGGTCTGCCCGTATAGCTCCTCTGAAGGCCTCCCCATACTTTGCTCATGGCCAAGTCATCCTCCATCTCACTTGTGGTTCATCTCTCTCTCTCTCTCTCGGCTTCCCTCTTTCAGGTCTGATTTAGATGGTTAGTTTGCTGATGTGTTGGGTGGTTGTTGGTATGTAGCCACCAAGAATCACTGATGAATATTCACATATATATGTACATTCCTACCAATACAATATTCTAAAAGTAGGTCAGAAGAAATCTAAATTCCTGAAGTAGGAACTAGTTCCCCCTCCCCCCTTTTTCTCTAAGCTAGTGTTGGGTTAATTTGGGGTGGTCAGAGTTTATCACACTGTGTACGCCTTGTATCAACTGGTTCCTGCTGTATGTAAGTTCTCATTTGACCTGGGGTCAGTGAACGTGTACAGTAAGACAGTGACAAGAGTGAGAAGGTGTCAAGATGCATGTAAATAAATGACATACATTTATAACATTTCTTCCACTCAATGGTGTTTACAATGTGTATAAATAATACTCTGTGTTTTCCCAATTAACCAACTTCTTCTTCTTCTGTGTCTAATAACTCTCTCCCATTATCTGTTGTTGTTGTGATGTTGAGTGTTGGGTTGTGTGGTGATGAGTGGTGTTGAGTGGTGTTGTGTTTTAAGTTATGTTGAGTAATGAGTTAAGTTCACTTCGTGTGATGGAGTTCCGCGAAGTTCAACTCTTCTGAGGTAATGCAGTTCATAGGTGCTCTTATCTAATTAAATTGTGACATAAATATAAATATTTATCCTTCAAACACTATCCATTCAATAGATGAAGCAGAAAGAAAAGATTGGATTTCTCTCCCAACTTTCTAAATTGAAAATAGACATAGATAAGTCTGTTTTAAAACAAGACACTTATTCTAGTACACGAACTGTCATTTCAGCTGTAGGTAGTGATAGCATTTTTTATCAGTGTCTGCTGAAATGCACAAGATTGCTTTAGAATCATCACTTCGTACAGTTTTTCAGAATAGAATGGAGTAGTATAATGCACTTCCCAAAGTTAATAATTATCTTTAAGAATATCAGAGATTGCAGTTTCATCGAAGAGAGTATTGGAGTGTCAGTTTGCCCGGGAACGGCTCTGCGTCGTCAGAATCTACAGTCGAGCATTTTTACATTTCAGAGGTTTTAATTAATAAAAATACATTTCAATTGACATCACAAACACTGGATACCATTTATGGATACCTGATACATCGGGTTCTTAGTCTAATCTCGGGAATTATAAGCTTACCTCGGATCTAGACACTCCGCAATCCCATGTTTGAAAATTTGGTCACACCAGCTTCTCACTGCTGTTCATCAGGCTAGTTGCAGGAAAATTGCGGGCTTACCATATTCTGATGAAATATTAACATATGCAAAGCATGCGTTGGCGCGAAAGCGGGTCACATGTCTATTTCGTCCAATGGTCTTCCGAGCTTTGTCTGATGAAATCTTTCTAAGAATCCACGTCATCTGTCACTTATGCAGTTTCAGTTTCGATGTTAAGTTTTAAGTCCTAGTTCCAGTTTGCGGTTGTGAAGTCAATTGTTTTATTATTTCCTCTTCTTGGCTTGCGGTCTTGCTAACTGAATAATGGTGGTTAGCCATTATGCTACATGGCCCCACTCCAGATTGTTCTATGGTATGGAACTATGTTTCCAACATTTTCAGTTATCAAGCTGTTCCCATTTCCCCCCTTGTATTTTCTTCTGCATCTGATTGACCTGGTTCATCAGGCACTGGGTGTCGACTCAAGAAGTCTGCTCCCACATTCATTTTCCCAGGAACATACTCAACCTGGAACGAGTAAGGTTGAAGAAGCAGCGACCACCTCATAAGTCGGGCATTCAGAGTCTTAGATGCTGCGAGAAACATGAGTGGTTGATGGTCACATTGCACTGTGAAGTGTTTGCCATATAGGTATGCCTGAAATGTCTGTACTCTCCATACGAGCGCAAGACATTCTCTCTCGATAGTACTGTAATTTCTCTCTGCTGCATTCAATTTCCTGCTAGCATAGGCTACAGGGAATAGCTCTGATGGTAGATCTCCCTTTCTCTGCAACAGCGTTGCCCCAATTCCTATGTTACTGGCATCGGTGCGCAGCACAAATGGTTGGTCGAGGTCTGGTAGATGTAAGACTGGATGAGTAGTTAATGCCTGCTTTAGTGCTGTGAAAGCTCTCTCACAGTCAGCTGACCAAGTGACTTTCTCTGGTTTCCACTTTTTGGTAAGATCCGTTAAAGGTGCTGACAGAGTATTGAAGTCCCTGATGTATTTTTGATAGAATCCACATAAGGATTCAAATGATCTTACATCCTTCTTTGTTTTTGGACGAGGTGCTCTCTGGAGTTTGTCCACATTTCCCTATTGTGGAGTTATAAGTCCATGAGATATCTTATGACCTAGAAAGTCCAATTCTTGGAATCCTATCTGACACTTCTTTGGTCTAGCCGTCAATCCAGTTTCTCTGAGGCGCCTGAACAAAAGATGCAGGGTTTCTACATGCTCTTCAAATGTTTCAGTGGCGATCAGAATGTCATCCATGAAGTGACTGATGTCTGGATGCTTTAGTGGGTCAAGTAATTTTCTCATCATACGTGTAAAGACGCTGGGAGCATTACTTAATCCGAATGGAAGAACGTTGAACTCATAGTGTCCTCCAGGCGTGCTGAAAGCTAACCATGGTCTAACTTCCGGTTTTACAGGAATCTGGTAATATCCCTTACTGAGATCAATCCTAGTAAAGTACTTAGCTCGGTTGAGTGCTGTGAAGAGTTTATTCTGATCAGGCAGAGGTTCTGCTTGGAATTCAGTAATAGCATTGAGCTGTCGATAATCGATGCACAATCTATGTTCTCCGCTTGGCTTTCTCAATAAGACGACGCTAGCACTGTAAGGTGATTCAGATGGTGAGATTATTCCTGTGGTGAGCAGCTGTTGTATTTCTTCCTCTAAAGTCTTTTGCTTTGCATAAGGAACTGGGTAAGTCTTGACTCGCACAGGCACTGTGTCATTTAACTTCATGTCAAATTCCTCCAAATCAGTTCTTCCTGGCTTATCAGTAAGTACTTCTGCATATTTTGCCATAAGTTCCCTAATCTGCTTTTGCTGATCCTTTGTTAAGTTGGGATTAATTTCCACATCCTTAAAGGTCTCTTTGGCTTGCAGTTGGCACTCGACTCCCATTGTTGATCCTTCTTCGACTTCAGTAGCCACACTCATGGCCATCAGATGTGCTGGATCGGTGGTTGAGGGTCTTTCATGAAACTTCTTCAAGAGGTTTATGTGAAATACTTTCATCTTGCCTTTGACTGAAATTCGGTAGTTGGTACGTGAGATCTTCTCCGTCACTACATAAGGTCCTCTCCATCCTATTTGCAGCTTATTCTGACTGGTTGGAAGCAGCAACATCACCTTCTCTCCTACCTCTAACTCTCTATCCTTTGCCTTGCGGTTGAAGTTACGAGCAATTCTTCGTCTAGCTTGACGTAGATTGACATTCGCTTGTTTCCAACTGTGTTGTAAACGATTTTTCAACTCGGCAACATATGTAGATGCAGTCACGACTGTATCATCTGTAGTATTATCAGTCCACGTTCGAAGTAACGCCTCCAGTGGTCCCTTGATCGGTCGTCCAAACAACAATGTGGCTGGAGCAAAACCTGTTGAGTGATGGGGTACCTCCCTGTAAGCGAATAAAGCTGCGGGTAAATACAAGTCCCAATCCTCTGTCTTCTCCTTGGCAATTTTGCGCAGGATAATAATCAATGTCCCATTCCACCTTTCCACAAGTCCATTTGACTGAGGGTGATATGGTGAACTGAAGATATGGCGTGCATGAAAAAGTCTGAAGGTCTCTTCCATGAGCTTACCACGAAACTGTGAACCGTTGTCCGTCAAGATCCTTTGTGGGAATCCTAGACGTGTGAATATTCCTAATAATGCATCAGCGACGTGTTTGGAGTCACAGCTGGGCATAGGAACTACTTCGGCCCACATGGTTGTTGTGTCCACAAGCGTTAATATGAATCGGTTTCGCCTCTTTGTTGCTGAGAGAGGTCCGATGATGTCTACAGCCACTTTCTCAAATGGAATTCCAGTGATTGGCGATTCGCCCAACATTGCCGGTGGTGTCCGGTGTTTTGGTGATACTTTCTGACACTGTGGGCATGATTTTACAAACCGTTGTATGTCTGAATTCATCCCTGGCCAAAAGTAGTGAGTGGTAATTCGCTGTGTAGTAGCGTTGATACCCATGTGCCCACTGAATGGTAGACTATGACCCATCTCTAAGATCTGAGTCCGGTATTGAGTTGGAACAACAAGTTGATTAAACTCTTGTCCAGCTCGTCCTGCTTTTCTGTAAAGAAGTGCTGACTTCATGAACAGATCACCTTTACGTAGAGGTAAATGTGATTTTGGCAGTTTTCTGAAGCAGGGTTCCAAGGTGCTATCGGCTTCTTCTGCCCTCTTCAGTTCCTCCGTTCGAGGGATTGGCGTAGTTGTTTCTGGAGTTTTTGTTGCCTGGGATCGAGTGGTCATGGTCGCCATCGCCACAGGTTGAACAGGTTCTCCTAGAACGATAAATCTACAGCCGAGGATTATAGGATATATCGGATCAACCAATACTGCTGCCTTGATTGTCCCGGTGACATACCGCGAGGCTATGTTCACTTTTGCCACTGGAAGAGACATATTTGTTGAACTCTTCAGTGGTGCCTGTAATTCCACTATTTCCTCTGTCACCTGTTCAGGGTGAACTAAGGATGATGAGACAACACAGTCATACGATAATCCAGTATCACATAAACAGGTAGTCTTGAATCCATTTAGTAAGATGGATTCTACAACCGGAATACGAGATGAGGTGTCTTGATGAGGTGTTTGTTTGGACGTTTCACCATTGCTCACTTTTTTCTCTTTTCGGTTGGCCAAACAGGCCGCTGTGTGTGGAGGTGGCTTCTTCCTGCAATTCTGAAATGTGTGACCTCTAATTTTGCAATGGGTACAGAATGGTTTGTCCTCCTTCGGCGCTGTTTGGACTGAGTTTTGGGTGTTTTTCTTGGATTTCCCCTTTTTCCCGGTGGCTACAGTGTTTTCACCCTCTTTTGGCTGTGGAGTTTTGTTTTGAGAGGGGGTGTTGTTCAAACGTCCCTTTCCTCCCATCTCCTTCTGAGATTTTTCAAATCTCTCTGCCAGGATGATTATAGTTTCCAGGCGGTCAGCCCCGTTTTGGGTTAAGAATGCCTTTATTTCGTTCTGCATTTTCCCCTTGATCTGATCAATGATGATCATTTCACGGAGTCCTTCAAAACTTTCCTCAAATCCTCCCAAGCAAGCCCATCTTTGTATGTATGACTTCAGTCTTTCAACGAGTTGCGCGTAACTCTCACCCGGTTCCTTCCTTGCGGCTTTGAATCGAGCCTTGTAAGAATCCCCGTCCACTTCGAATCGGCTCAAGAGTGCCTTTTTCAGTGTTTCGTATTCTTGTTGTTCTTCACGAGTAAGTCTTGAGAACACTTCATACGCGGTGGATCTTAAGGCCTGCGCTAACTTCGTCGCCCATCTACTTTCTTCAAGCCCACAGCTGACAGCCATTGCCTCGAAGCGTGATAAAAATCCTTCGATGTGGTCAGTCTGATCATTAAAGGGTTTCAGAGGAAATGACATAGCTCCTGAATTAAGGTGAGAGACGTGAGGAGGTGGTTCTGTCACTGGCGATCCTGATGAGGTTGAGGGTGTAGGACCACTCCCTTTCTCTATTCTCCGGATCTCCACTTCAGTCTCCATTCTCCTCAACTCCAGTTGGTGTTGACGCTCTCTCTCCTTATCTTCCATTTCAGCCTGTAGTCGTTTCTCTTTCTCCTCCAATTCTGCTTGAAGTCGTTTTTCCCTCTCAGCCAATTCAGCCTGAAGCTGTTTTTCCCTCTCAGCCAATTCAGCCTGAAGCTGTTTTTCTTTGAGAGCCAATTTCGCTTGCAGTCTTTCTCTTTTGTCGAATGCATCTGAAACATAGTTAGCTAGCTCAGGGCCATCTAACCCGCATTCCCTACCCGTTTCTGTTATTTGGGCTCTAAACTTTGCAGTTTCCGCCATGCTTAGAATTTATTGCTTTATTTGCCCTGCCTAAAAAATATAATTGCAGTTAGTCTGATCCGCGTAAGCTTGTCAGTCCCTGATCTGCAAATATACAACAGAGCATGTGCAATGTTAAAAACACCCTATGTTATGTCTGTCTGTCAATGCTGGAAAAGCCAAAGGCAGCAGGCACTGAAGTAACCAGATTTAATTCCTAGTAACGAAAAGAATCTGAAATTAGACAGAGTTTTCCCAACGGATAAGATTTTCCGGTGGTTGATGAAATGCTGTTAAGTTCAGACTCCACAGGAAAAGAACACCTTCTCTGGAAGAGAAGTAGTGTTGGTATAGTAGATACACACTATATATTTCTCCTGGAGCACCTCTCTCTGAAGTATAAGCCTATTTGAACATGGCTCCCTTCTTCAGGAGGAATGATCAGTCACCTACTCTTATTTATCTGTTAATGTCATTCATATCATGTGGCTGTCAATCAATATAAGAAAATGACAATGTTCAAAATCCAAGGATAATTGTGTTAATGTTTTATGTAATTGTTTAAAGGTTAATATATGGGAACCATCCAGGACGTAGCCGACAATATGTCATATATTTTTGAAGGGAGTGGGAGATCACTGTAGTGCATGCCCCATCTCTAACAAAAGAAGTAGAGCCCCATCCTCTTCTATCTTCAATAACCCCAGAATATGAACCTTGAGTTATCTGCAGGCCTCGTTCTATTAAGTAGTCTAGGAGATATAGATTATGGCCCTGGTGAGAATAATGATTACTTACTGGGATTCTGCCCCTTCTCCACGGATTCTGTAGCTCTGGAGCCCCCTTTTATTGGTTATCAAATCTGAGGAAACTCTGGAGAATTTTCTCAGCCTGATTTAGATGAAGAAAACATGGATATTGAGCAGTTGATAGATCTAGAGTCTTCTCTCCCCCATTTTAGTAAGTCATTATGAGTGGATTTATTTTTAAACAATCAAACACATAATCAATCACATTAGATTCTGACAACATGATGTACAAAGAAGATGCTGACTCACAGATAGGTTTGAACTGATAAATTAACAGAAGGTCAATTCATGTTAATCATTTATTGACTGGGCCTGAGCCTTCTGGCCAGTACATACATCTCCATTGTGATTTACACAAGATACATTAGAAAAGTTGCATATTGGACCAGTGTCACAGGCCCTCAATAAACAAGCATCAATACATGAGAGGTCAACAAGTGTGAAAACATAGTAAACATTTTGATGTTGCACATGTTAAGTGTGATGGTAATTCAACAATTAAATATCAGTTTCCTGAAATTGGGTGTGGTGTGTACCAATTAGAAAGGTAACCTGGTGACTGGAAGATTTGGTAAGCCATGGTCCATTGACTGATGGATCCACTTCAGGTCTGCCCGTATAGCTCCTCTGAAGGCCTCCCCATACTGTGCTCATGGCCAAGTCATCCTCCATCTCACTTGTGGTTCATCTCTCTCTCTCTCGGCTTCCCTCTTTCAGGTCTGATTTAGATGGTTAGTTTGCTGATGTGTTGGGTGGTTGTTGGTATGTAGCCACCAAGAATCACTGATGAATATTCACATATATATGTACATTCCTACCAATACAATATTCTAAAAGTAGGTCAGAAGAAATCTAAATTCCTGAAGTAGGAACTAGTTCCCCTCCCCCCCCCCTTTTTTTTCTCTAAGCTAGTGTTGGGTTAATTTGGGGTGGTCAGAGTTTATCACACTGTGTACGCCTTGTATCAACTGGTTCCTGCTGTATGTAAGTTCTCATTTGACCTGGGGTCAGTGAACGTGTACAGTAAGACAGTGACAAGAGTGAGAAGGTGTCAAGATGCATGTAAATAAATGACATACATTTATAACATTTCTTCCACTCAATGGTGTTTACAATGTGTATAAATAATTCTCTGTGTTTTCCCAATTAACCAACTTCTTCTTCTTCTGTGTCTAATAACTCTCTCCCATTATCTGTTTTTGTTGTGATGTTGAGTGTTGGGTTGTGTGGTGATGAGTGGTGTTGAGTGGTGTTGTGTTTTAAGTTATGTTGATTAATGAGTTAAGTTCACTTCTTGTGATGGAGTTCCGCGAAGTTCCAACTCTTCTGAGGTAATGCAGTTCGTAAGTGCTCTTATCTAATTAAATTGTGACATAAATATAAATATTTATCCTTCAAACCCTATCCATTCAATAGATGAAGCAGAAAGAAAAGATTGGATTTCTCTCCCAACTTTCTAAATTGAAAATAGACATAGATAAGTCTGTTTTAAAACAAGGCACTTATTCTAGTACACGAACTGTCATTTCAGCTGTAGGTAGTGATAGCATTTTTTATCAGTGTCTGCTGAAATGCACAAGATTGCTTTAGAATCATCACTTCGTACAGTTTTTCAGAATAGAATGGAGTAGTATAATGCACTTCCCAAAGTTAATAATTATCTTTAAGAATATCAGAGATTGCAGTTTCATCGAAGAGAGTATTGGAGTGTCAGTTTGCCCGGGAACGGCTCTGCGTCGTCAGAATCTACAGTCGAGCATTTTTACATTTCAGAGGTTTTAATTAATAAAAATACATTTCAATTGACATCACAAACACTGGATACCATTTATGGATACCTGATACATCGGGTTCTTAGTCTAATCTCGGGAATTACAAGCTTACCTCGGATCTAGACACTTCGCAATCCCATGTTTGAAAATTTGGTCACACCAGCTTCTCACTGCTGTTCATCAGGCTAGTTGCAGGAAAATTGCGGGCTTACCATATTCTGATGAAATATTAACATATGCAAAGCATGCGTTGGCGCGAAAGCGGGTCACATGTCTATTTCGTCCAATGGTCTTCCGAGCTTTGTCTGATGAAATCTTTCTAAGAATCCACGTCATCTGTCACTTATGCAGTTTCAGTTTCGATGTTAAGTTTTAAGTCCTAGTTCCAGTTTGCGGTTGTGAAGTCAATTGTTTTATTATTTCCTCTTCTTGGCTTGCGGTCTTGCTAACTGAATAATGGTGGTTAGCCATTATGCTACAACGGGATATCATAATCTGTAATCCCTAGAGGGAAAACATTAAGATTAGTCTCTGACAGGATATCATAATATGTAGTCCCTAGAGGGAAAACAGAAAGAGTTGTTCCTGGCTGATGGTCCAATACCAACAACACACATGAAGACAATCAGCAATGTGGCATGCACATCTGTCATATCTCTGCGTGAGGTCAGAGATAACCATCACTGTCACTCTTGGTATGCCTTGGACCACTTACAGTAGCTCGTAAATCGGCTCAAAACTCTCCTTACAGCAGATCTGGTGCTGGGAGACTCAAACCCACATCCAGTCAACTATACGGCTCGTATTGCATTCCGTTGCTTCTGCGGGTCAGTTCAGGTCAAGCCTTTCTACAAGATCATGTAGTAATTTCTGTGATGACATATGGTGGACGTGTCTTTTGTGTGTAGATCGGAAGCATTGATTTTCATATTACCATTACCATTCATTACTTGAAATATATCCTGTAAAATGAGCAGGTAAAAATATGGATTTTGGAGCGTGAACTCCGAGAGATGACCTCTGCACTGTAGGAGTTAGTTTCCCGAGAAAATCACTATAGTCACTTGGACAGGCAGATATATTGTTGAGTGAAGTGTTCCCGGCAGTGCCACGGCTTCACGTGACTAGGCAGTTTGAAGACAACTTGTTGACACGGTGACTGGATATGGCATTGCACTTTGTAGATTACTTGACGGCTGTGTCACATGACATGACATAATAGTTTCATGACAACCCCTTGACTCAGGGACTGGACATGACATGACATGACATAATAGTTTCATGACAACCCCTTGACTCAGGGACTGGACATGACATAATAGTTTCATGACAACCCCTTGACTCAGGGACTGGACATGACATGACTTTTGGTAGACAACGTGTGGGCTGTTTCATATGACATTACATGACTGCTGGTAGACTTCCCGTGGACTCTATGACTGAACATGATACGACTGTTGGTAGCCAACCGGTGGTTGTGCTGTTGCTCCCCAGGGTCGCCTGATACCGGTGGAGATAGAATGCATCGCGATGACAGAAAACAAGAAACGGTTGTTCACGGGCGCCGAGGGCATAATCAAGATTTGGAACTTCAGCGTCGGCGTCGTCTTGAGGTAGGCACGGGTCAATCTTGCACTAGAAGAATGAGGTTATGGTACGCTTCGTTCCATGAACCTGTTGCCTTCATTCCGACTCTCTGGAAGCTATCCGTCGTTGTTCCATGGCAGTGGTGCCTTCATTCCGACTCTGGAAGCTATCCGACTGTGTTCCCTGACCTTGTTGCCTTCATTCCTACGCCAAGAAGCTATCAATCGTTGTGCCATGACTTTGTTGCCTTTATTCCGTCTCTCTTCAAGCTGTCCATCGGTGTTACATGATCTTGTTGCCTTCATTCCTACTCTCTGGAAGCTGTCCATCGGTGTTCCATGTTCTTGTTGCCTTCATTCCTACTCTATGGAAGCTGTCCATCGGTGTTCCATGATCTTGTTGCCTTCATTCCTACTCTCTGGAAGCTGTCCATCGGTGTTCCATGACTTCTTTGCCTTCATTCCTACTATCTGTCCATCGGTGTTCCATGATCTTGTTGCCTTCATTCCGACTCTCTGGAAGCTGTCCATCGGTGTTGCATGACCTTGTTGCCTTCATTCCAACTCGCTGGAAGCTATCCGTCGTTGTTTTCATCTGATCTGATTCTTCCACGTTCTATCTTAATGTGTACCTTATTTTCTGTAGTTTCATTTCTTCACTGCTTATCTGTTTCTTTCCTCTTTTTTTCCTCCTCCTCCTCCTCCCCCCCCCCCCTTTACGTGTGCGCGACTTTCAGTCTGACTTTGTGTTCTCATATTGCGTCTTTTTCTTATTATCTTCTTCTTCTTTCGTTAAATTTATATTGGTTCTTGATTTCGTTTCTTTTTCCCGATGTGTTCTTTCTTAAACGTTGTAAAATCTGTTCTCACTTTGTAACTGTTCTTACTTTCACTTTTGTTGTTGTTGTTTTTGTTGTTGTTGTTTTTGTTGTTGTTGTTTTTGTTGTTGTTTTTTTTTTTTTAAAGCAGAGCCCTAACCTCTGTGGTTTGAGTAGCTGGTTCAAACCCTTCGACAAAGTCTCCAAGGTATTCCCAGGTATGCACTAGATACCCGACTTCCATATATGCACTAGATACCCGACTTCCAGGTATGCACTAGATACCCGACTTCCAGATATGCACTAGATACCCGACTTCCAGATATGCACTAGATACCCGACTTCCAGATATGCACTAGATACCCGACTTCCAGATATGCACTAGATACCCGACTTCCAGATATGCACTAGATACCCGACTTCCAGATATGCACTAGATACCCGACTTCCAGATATGCACTAGATACCCGACTTCCAGGTGTGCACTAGATACCCGACTTCCAGATGTGCACTAGATACCCGACTTCCAGATATGCACTAGATACCCGACTTCCAGATATGCACTAGATACCCGACTTCCAGATATGCACTAGATACCCGACTTCCAGATATGCACTAGATACCCGACTTCCAGATATGCACTAGATACCCGACTTCCAGATATGCACTAGATACCCGACTTCCAGATGTTTTGGGAACTAAAGAGACGACAAAGATGATAACTGGGTACCTCATACCATAAGACCTTGAGCTAGCATGTGTATAGTACAGTAGTTATCTCATGTATGGTTGCTAAAGTTTGTTACTTGTCCTGTATAGTACATCAGTTATCTGTTGTATGGTTGCTAAAGTTAGTTATTGGTCCTGTAGAGTACAGCAGTTGTATATTGTATGGTTGCTAAAGTTTGTTACTTGTCCTGTATAGTACATCAGTTATCTGTTGTATGGTTGCTAAAGTTAGTTACTTGTCCTGTAGAGTACATCAGTTATCTGTTGTATGGTTGCTAAAATTAGTTACTTGTCCTGTAGACTACAGCAGTTATCTGTTGTATGGTTGCTAAAGTTAGTTACTTCTCCTGTAGAGTACAGCAGTTATCTGTTGTATGGTTGCTAAGTTAGTTACTTGTCCTGTAGAGTACATCAGTTATCTGTTGTATGGTTGCTAAAGTTAGTTACTTGTCCTGTAGACTACAGCAGTTATCTGTTGTATGGTTGCTAAAGTTAGTTACTTGTCCTGTAGAGTACATCAGTTATCTGTTGTATGGTTGCTAAAGTTAGTTACTTGTCCTGTAGACTACAGCAGTTATCTGTTGTATGGTTGCTAAAGTTTGTTACTTGTCCTGTAGAGTACATCAGTTATCTGTTGTATGGTTGCTAAAGTTAGTTACTTGTCCTGTATAGTACAGTAGTTATCTGTTGTATGGTTGCTAAAGTTAGTTACTTGTCCTGTAGAGTACATCAGTTATCTGTTGTATGGTTGCTAAAGTTAGTTACTTGTCCTGTAGACTACAGCAGTTATCTGTTGTATGGTTGCTAAAGTTAGTTACTTGTCCTGTAGAGTACATCAGTTATCTGTTGTATGGTTGCTAAAGTTAGTTTCTTGTCCTGTAGAGTACATCAGTTATCTGTTGTATGGTTGCTAAAGTTAGTTACTTGTCCTGTAGAGTACAACAGTTATCTGTTGTATGGTTGCTAAAGTTAGTTTCTTGTCCTGTAGAGTACATCAGTTATCTGTTGTATGGTTGCTAAAGTTAGTTTCTTGTCCTGTAGACTACAGCAGTTATCTGTTGTATGGTTGCTAAAGTTAGTTACTTGTCCTCTATAGTACAGTAGTTGTATATTGTATGGTTGCTAAAGTTTGTTACTTGTCCTATAGAGTACAGCAGTTATCTGTTGTATGGTTGCTAAAGTTAGTTACTTGTCCTCTATAGTACAGTAGTTGTATATTGTATGGTTGCTAAAGTTAGTTTCTTCTCCTGTAGAGTACAGTAGTCATTTGTTGTATGGTTGCTACAGTTAGTTACTTGTCCTCTATAGTACAGTAGTTGTATACTTTATGGTTGCTAAAGTTAGTTTCTTGTCCTGTATAGTACAGTAGTTATCTGTTGTATGCTTGCTAAATTTAATTTCTTGTCCTGTAGAGTACAGCAGTTATCTGTTGTATGGTTGCTAAAGTTAATTTCTTGTCCTGTATAGTACATCAGTTATCTGTTGTATGGTTGCTAACGCTAGTTACTTGTCCTGTATAGTACATCAGTTATCTGTTGTATGGTTGCTAAAGTTAGTTTCTTGTCCTGTAGAGTACATCAGTTATCTGTTGTATGGTTGCTAAAGTTAGTTACTTGTCCTGTAGAGTACAGCAGTTGTATATTGTATGGTTGCTAACGTTAGTTACTTGTCCTGTATAGTACATCAGTTATCTGTTGTATGGTTGCTAAAGTTAATTTCTTGTACTGTAGAGTACAGCAGTTATCTGTTGTATGGTTGCAAAAGTTAGTTTCTTGTCCTGTATAGTACATCAGTTATCTGTTGTATGGTTGCTAAAGTTAGTTTCTTGTCCTGTAGAGTACATCAGTTATCTGTTGTATGGTTGCTAAAGTTAGTTACTTGTCCTGTAGAGTACAGCAGTTATCTGTTGTATGGTTGCTAAAGTTTGTTACTTGTCCTGTAGAGTACATCAGTTATCTGTTGTATGGTTGCTAAAGTTAGTTACTTGTCCTGTAGACTACACCAGTTATCTGTTGTATGGTTGCTAAAGTTTGTTACTTGTCCTGTAGAGTACAGCAGTTATCTTTTGTATGGTTGCTAAAGTTAGTTACTTGTCCTGTAGAGTACAGCAGTTATCTGTTGTATGGTTGCTAAAGTTTGTTACTTGTCCTGTAGAGTACATCAGTTATCTGTTGTATGGTTGCTAAAGTTAGTTACTTGTCCTGTAGACTACAGCAGTTATCTGTTGTATGGTTGCTAAAGTTTGTTACTTGTCCTGTAGACTACAGCAGTTATCTGTTGTATGGTTGCTAAAGTTTGTTACTTGTCCTGTAGACTACATCAGTTATCTGTTGTATGGTTGCTAAAGTTAGTTTCTTGTCCTGTATAGTACATCAGTTATCTGTTGTATGGTTGCTAAAGTTAGTTTCTTGTCCTGTAGAGTACATCAGTTATCTGTTGTATGGTTGCTAAAGTTAGTTACTTGTCCTGTAGAGTACAGCAGTTATCTGTTGTATGGTTGCTAAAGTTTGTTACTTGTCCTGTAGAGTACATCAGTTATCTGTTGTATGGTTGCTAAAGTTAGTTACTTGTCCTGTAGACTACACCAGTTATCTGTTGTATGGTTGCTAAAGTTTGTTACTTGTCCTGTAGAGTACAGCAGTTATCTTTTGTATGGTTGCTAAAGTTAGTTACTTGTCCTGTAGAGTACAGCAGTTATCTGTTGTATGGTTGCTAAAGTTTGTTACTTGTCCTGTAGAGTACATCAGTTATCTGTTGTATGGTTGCTAAAGTTAGTTACTTGTCCTGTAGACTACAGCAGTTATCTGTTGTATGGTTGCTAAAGTTTGTTACTTGTCCTGTAGACTACAGCAGTTATCTGTTGTATGGTTGCTAAAGTTTGTTACTTGTCCTGTAGACTACATCAGTTATCTGTTGTATGGTTGCTAAAGTTTGTTACTTGTCCTGTAGACTACAGCAGTTATCTGTTGTATGGTTGCTAAAGTTAGTTACTTGTCCTGTAGACTACAGCAGTTATCTGTTGTATGGTTGCTAAAGTTTGTTACTTGTCCTGTAGAGTACATCAGTTATCTGTTGTATGGTTGCTAAAG
>OY992880.1:141314425-141466925 GCA_963921405.1 Cepaea hortensis | reverse complement strand
TACACACATCCACTACTGTACCCGGTGAGACAACCTCAGTACACACATCAACTACTGTTACCAGTGAGACAACACCAGTACACACATCAACTACTGTTACCAGTGAGACAATCCCAGTTCGCAAATCCACTACTGTACCCGGTGAGACAACCTCAGTACACACATCCACTACTGTACCCGGTGAGACAACCCCAGTACACGCATCCACTACTGTACCCGGTGAGACAACCTCAGTACACACATCAACTACTGTTACCAGTGAGACAACACCAGTACACACATCAACTACTGTTACCAGTGAGACAACCCCAGTTCGCAAATCCACTACTGTACCCGGTGAGACAACCTCAGTACACACATCCACTACTGCACCCGGTGAGACAACCTCAGTACACACATCCATTACTGTACCCGGTAAGACAACCCCCAGTACACATATAAACTACTGTTACCAGTGAGACAACCCCAGTTCACACATCCACTACTGTACCCAGTGAGACAATCCCAGTACACACATCCACTACTGTACCCGGTGAGACAACCCCCAGTACACATATCAACTACTGTTACCAGTGAGACAACCCCAGTACACACATCCACTACTTCACCCAGTATATTTGGACATTAGAACTTGCGGAAAGATTTGGCTGGTTGAACATGTAGTGTAGATTTGGCTGGTTGAACATGTAGTGTAGATTTGGCTGGTTGAACATGTAGTGTAGATTTGGCTGGTTGAACATGTAGTGTAGATTTGGCTGGTTGAACATGTAGTGTAGATTTGGCTGGTTGAACATGTAGTGTAGATTTGGCTGGTTGAACATGTAGTGTAGATTTGGCTGGTTGAACATGTAGTGTAGATTTGGCTGGTTGAACATGTAGTGTAGATTTGGCTGGTTGAACATGTAGTGTAGATTTGGCTGGTTGAACATGTAGTGTAGATTTGGCTGGTTGAACATGTAGTGTAGATTTGGCTGGTTGAACATGTAGTGTAGATTTGGCTGGTTGAACATGTAGTGTAGATTTGGCTGGTTGAACATGTAGTGTAGATTTGGCTGGTTGAACATGTAGTGTAGATTTGGCTGGTTGAACATGTAGTGTAGATTTGGTTACTTGAACATGTAGGGAAAATTGAGCTAGCTGAACTTGTAAGGAGCATTTGATTCGTTGAACATGTAAGGAAGATTTGGCTCGTCGATCATGTACATTGAACATGTTCAGATAGGGGATAGTCTAGTGGTATGTTTCCTGATGTCTAACACACGGAGGCACGGATGTCGAGGAACAATAGGATGAATGATTGTATCAATCATAATGGTTGGTTGGTTGATTGGTTGACTAGTTGTTTGGTTGGTTGGTTGGATTATTAGCTGGTTGTTTGACTAGATGGTTGGTTGTTTGGTTGGTTGGTTGGTTTATTAGTTGGTTGGTTGGTTGACTGGATGGTTGGTTGGTTGGTTGGTTGATTAGTTTGTTGGATGGTTGACTAGATGAAAAGTTGGCAAGATGGTTGGTTGACTAGATGGTTGGTTGGTTAGATGGTTGGTTGGCTAGAAGGTTGGTTGACAAGATGGTTGGTTGGTTAGATGGTTGGTTGGTTGGTATATGGTTGGTTGACTAGATGGTTGGTTGGCTGGATGGTTGGTTGGTTAGCTGGATGGTTGGTTGGCTGGATGGTTGGTTGACAAGATGGTTGGTTGGTTAGATGGTTGGTTGGTTGGCTATATGGTTGGTTGACTAGATGGTTGGTTGGTTAGCTGGATGGTTGGTTGGCTGGATAGTTGGTTGGTTGTATGTCTAGATGGTTGGCTGACTGGATGGTTGGTTGGCTGGATGGTTGTTTGCTTGGCTGGATGGTTGGTTGGTTAGTTTGTTAACTAGATAGTTCGTTGGCTTGATGGTTGGTTTGCTGAATGGTTGGTTTGCTGCCTGGATGGTTGGTTGGTTGGTTGGTTGGTTGGTTGGCTGAATGGTTGGTTGGATGGTTGGTTGGTTGGTTGGTTGGCTCTCCTCCGACAGGGTGCCGAAGTACCAGCGTCAATGTGACTGTGTGGTAGAACACAGAAACCAGCAGCCCGTGCAAGGCTGCTACTGGAAGCCCACATCTGTGGTGAGCCATACCTAGGTCATGTCTCGGCACAGCATTCGTGGCCTGGCAGGGCTGTCTACCACAGAGACATATATATGTGCTTGGTTGTGTGATGAGAAGAGGGACATATGTAAGTGTGATGAGAAGAGGGACATATGTTTGTCCCATGAAAACAACATTCCTTGGTTGTGTGATAAGAAGAGAGACATATGTATGTGCCATGAAAACAACATTCCTTGGTTGTGTGATAAGAAGAGAGACATATGTATGTGCCATGAAAACAACATTCCTTGGTTGTGTGATAAGAAGAGAGACATATGTATGTGCCATGAAAACAACATTCCTTGGTTGTGTGATAAGAAGAGAGACATATGTATGTGCCATGAAAACAACATTCCTTGGTTGTGTGATAAGAAGAGAGACATATGTATGTGCCATGAAAACAACATTCCTTGGTTGTGTGATAAGAAGAGAGACATATGTTTGTCCCATGAAAACAACATTCCTTGGTTGTGTGATAAGAAGAGAGACATATGTTTGTCCCATGAAAACAACATTCCTTGGTTGTGTGATAAGAAGAGAGACATATGTTTGTCCCATGAAAACAACATTCCTTGGTTGTGTGATAAGAAGAGAGACATATGTTTGTCCCATGAAAACAACATTCCTTGGTTGTGTGATAAGAAGAGAGACATATGTATGTGCCATGAAAACAACATTCCTTGGTTGTGTGATAAGAAGAGAGACATATGTATGTGCCATGAAAACAACATTCCTTGGTTGTGTGATAAGAAGAGAGACATATGTATGTGCCATGAAAACAACATTCCTTGGTTGTGTGATAAGAAGAGAGACATATGTATGTGCCATGAAAACAACATTCCTTGGTTGTGTGATAAGAAGAGAGACATATGTATGTGCCATGAAAACAACATTCCTTGGTTGTGTGATAAGAAGAGAGACATGTGTATGTGCCATGAAAACAACATTCCTTGGTTGTGTGATAAGAAGAGAGACATATGTATATGCCACCTACACTCACCAGGTAAAATTATCATTGTCCACACCCCAGCTCTCGTACACTCAACCCCTGAAATAAACACTATACATGTTGCCGTATGACACCAGTCCAGGAAAGTTAATGTCACATAGTCGTAGCCGCATCAGTTGCAGCATATCGACCTGTGAATTCATAGATCTCTTTATCCCTCCAGTCCTGGCAGAAGAGACACAACGAAGACTGTCTCAGCCTGTGCATCCTCGAACCCAACCTCATAGCGTCATCCTCGTACGATGGAAGTATTGTGGTCTGGTCCCGGGAAACGACCGAGTCCTATTGTCTGTAAGTAACCTTCTCTTTTCTCGTCTTCATCACATCTATCATCTTCAATAAATACTGCACCGCGCAGGTCTTTGTTATTGTTTTCTTAACAAGATACGCTTGTCTTCAGCGGTGACACGTACATGTCCGATCTGTGTTACCTGACGTTGTGTCATTTGTTTCATGTGTTAAAGGCAGCGAGGCAAGGAGGCAGCAGTTAGTGTGGTACAATTCTGATATTCCCAACGGTAAACGTCATTCTTGTACTCTTGGCCTCCCGAGGTCTATTTTGCCGGACAATGAGATCTGGGCGTGTCGTCTGCCAGACCAGCTTCAACTTTGACATATCCATACATCTCCAGCATTATTAACATTGGGGGAGGAAGGGGGTCATCCAACTTACACGGCTAATGGGCACTGGAAATATGGTGCTAAATCCATATTTTTATATACCACTCGGCACTAGATGGCTGATTTTGTGGCCAACACTCGGCACTAGATGGCTGATGTGGTCGCCAACACTCGGCACTAGATGGCTGATTTTGTGGCCAACACTCGGCACTAGATGGCTGATTTTGTGGCCAACACTCGGCACTAGATGGCTGATTTTGTGGCCAACACTCGGCACTAGATGGCTGATGTGGTCGCCAACACTCGGCACTAGATGGCTGATTTTGTGGCCAACAGACGGCACTAGATGGCTGATTTTGTGGCCAACACTCGGCACTAGATGGCTGATTGGGTGGCCAACACTCGGCACTACATGGATGATGTGGTCGCCAACACTCGTCACTAGACGGCTGATGTGGTCGCCAACACTCGTCACTAGACGGCTGATGTGGTCGCCAACACTCGTCACTAGACGGCTGATGTGGTCGCCAACACTCGTCACTAGACGGCTGATGTGGTCGCCAACACGTTGGCCGCCGTTACTATCCAAGTAATTTATTGGTACTCGTGTTTGTCTCATCCACCTCGGAAATCAGGTCATTTTTTTTAAATATTCAAAACTGTCGCTTTGTGCTCGAACCTGCGACCATCGGTACGGTAGCCTAGCGTCTATCCGCCAGGCTACAGCGGCTGTCTCTACTAGTGCTGTGTAACTGACGCGCTGAAATAATGCCATACCGTGATGAAATACTGGCACAAAGCGTGGATACACTGTGTTCTTTGTTCATCTCATGAGACGAGAGACATGGGAGAACATTCTTGTCTCCGGACAGATCAACACAAGCAGAGGTAGAGGCAGACCGAGACAGATGATACTGGATGGTCAGACACTCTAGCCCGGAGGACATCGTCAACATGATTGGCTTCGAATACCAGGGTAGAATTCCTGCGGGGATCTGCTGTTCATGGATTCAACTTGATGTTCATTCCGGGTCATGATGGTTGAGTGAAAATACATCAGCTGATAGACTTGCTGGCTCTGCATCTCCTGCAGATGGCCAGCCCATGGATCGTGCCGATGTTATTAAAACTCTTAGAGAAATGTCGAGAGCGGAGGTCTTTTACAGCAGTGAATCCACATTGTTCTATAGAATGAGAGACTTAGGAGTAAGAATCGGCACGGCCAGACACGAGAGGTACATCGCGAAAACGAGGTGCCTCGTCAACCAACACAGAACTGGCACTACTAGCCACCGGACGCTGATGCATATGCTGGGGGGAGGATCTGAACACCTATGGACATGTCCGGAGTGCAAGGATGATACCAAGACATAACTAACACACCATGAACTGTGGTCTGTGACAATGCATGAACACGTACACCCTTCACAGGGCGCACGGCGATGAGGATACCAGATGGGCGTCCTTCTCTGTGACAATTCTGTCACTGTTTTATCAGTTAACTGAGGATACCAGATGGACGCCTTTCTCTGTGACAATTCTGTCGCTTTTTACCAGTTAACTGAGAATACAAGATGGACGCCTTTCATCTCATCGCATCTGATCTCATCATGTTCCTCTTGTACCTAGCGGTGTCGAGGTGAAGTATAAACAGCGGGAGAGTGCCCGCTTATGAGCTTCATGTATCGATATTCCCATGGACTCTGTTATAATTGCGTTCGTCGTTTACGTGGTCGGCCTCTTCCTCTGCTTCCCTCTGGTCTGTACATCATTGCTTGTTGTGGTATACTGTTAGTTGGTAACCTACTTACATGGCCAACCCATTTGACTTGCTGCCTTCTAATCAAATCTAGTGCAGCTATAACCCCCACTTTTATTATTTAACTCATAATACAAAATGGACGCCTTTCTCTATGACAATTTTGTCGCTGTTTTACCAGTTAACTGAGAATACAAGGTGTGTCAGGTCTTAGTCAGATATGACTGAGTTACCGTATGACAGTAGACGGTACTACCTGCTTTCTGTTAGCGCCGAATGTTGGGCGGCGCTTACCATACCCGACACTGCATATTGTGCCAACGGCTTCGGGTGGAAGAGCGCAATTGGGAGGGTACAATCCTTATCCTGATGCGAGGAAATGCAATCTAAAGACTAAATGTCATAGCAGGGCAGACCAGGTCCTAAGCCTTGGTTGACAGCTGGTCTAGGATTGAAGCTCCGACAGGCAGACAGTTAGAGCATTGTTTTGCTGATCCGGAAGCTTCTGCAGCTTGTCTTCTTCCAGATGTATAGGTGTTACCATTTCTCTGGAGTGAACTAGGCAGGCCGAGAGAGGGATCATGCTTCATGGGCAACACATGGTCTCTATATCTTAACCCAGGCTTTGTGCTATGGAGATGTATAACTCTATCCTTAGTCTTAACCGGTCTCGGAATCAAAGGGAGGGGTAGCAGTTATGGGTTATAAGTGCTTGTCAATTGGCGTAGACATGGGTTGCCACTGTGGGAGACACCTACAGGTGTCACTGATCAGCTACCGCCCGCCTCAAGCTGGGCAGCCCAAGGCCAATTGGGTGCTGATCCGCCACAGCCTGCCTGCTTCATTGGGTGCTTGAGGCTAGGACACAATCTGAATCGCAGGCTGTAAAGCCAATGCACCAGGTATTACTATAAAGAAAAATAGAAACCTCAAGCTACGGCTTGCAACCTGGAACGTGAGAACCATGTGTCCAGGATTTTCCACTGACTTGACAAATATTGACGATGTGAGACAAACGACTGTGATTGATGCCAAACTCAGTCGTCTTAACATTGATATTGCTAGCCCGCAGGAGACTCGCCTCGCTGAGGAAGGTTCACTCGGGGAACACAATTACATCTTTTTGGGGGGAAGGGTAGAGGGCAGGCATAAAAAAAAGGCAACATGGTGTGTGGGCTTTGCAGTGAAGAATTCGCTACTGGGAATGATTGAAATTCCAGCTGGAGATAATTAAAGACTGTTATTCGTGTGCTTGGCAACCTCTTGTGGTGTTGCCACCATTATTACTGCATATGCACCGTCACTCGATTCCTCTGATGATGTGAAGGGTTCGTTCTATGAGGAGTTAGACTCCGTGATCAAGGCAGTTCCAAAATCTGACTACATTTATATGCTCGGTGATTTCAATGCTCGTGTGGGCAAGGACTCGAGTTCATGGCCAGTGTGCCTTGGAAAATACAACATCGGTAGCATGAATGAAAATTGGCAAAGTCTGTTGGAGCATTGCACCAGAAATGTTCTATGTATTACAAACTCCTTTTTTTAAAACGAAAGAGCTGCATAAAGTTACATGGAAACATCCAAGATCCGGCCATTGGCATCAACTGGACTTCATCATCACACTGAGACAACATCTGAATCAAACACCATTAACTCGAAGTTACCACAGTGCTGACTGTGATACAGATCATTCTTTGGTTGTTGCAAGGGTTAGACTGAGACCAAAGAGAATCTTCATAGCTAAACATAAATCTAGCCCCAGGATTAATATTATTAACACTCACGATCCTGAAAAGTGATTTGAGTTCCAACAGCAACTTGAAGATGCTTTTACTGATACACCAGAAAATTGTACAGCAAGTGAAAAGTTGAGTAAACTTAAAGAAACTCTTTATAAAACAGCTGTAGGTGTTTATGGCAATATGGATCATAAGAGGCAGGACTGGTTTGTTGCAAACACCCAGGCACTGCAGCCCTTGATTGATATTAAGAAGATAGCACTCTTGAGAAACAAGGAAAGAACAACGCGTAACACTCTCAGTGAGCTGAAGCAAACTAGGGAGGATGTTCAAAAGGCTGCCAGGCAGTGTGCAAATGGCTATTTGATCAAGTTATGTGACTCCATTCAAAATGCAAGTGATAAGGGAAACATCAGATGCATATATGTAGGGATAAAGAAAGCCTGTGGTCCAATGATCAAAAGAAGCACACCACTGAAAACCTTGACTGGGGAAATCATCACAGATAAGAATCAGCATATGGATAGATGGGTAGAGCACTATTTGGAGCTTTACTCAAGTGAGACCAAACTAGCGGATGATGCCCTCAACGCCATAGAGGCTCTACCAACTCTTGACCACCTGGACACACTTCCCACCATAACAGAAGTTAAGTGTGCTATAAATTAACTTGCGTCTGACAAGGCCCCGGGTAAGGATGGGATTTCAATAGAGGTTATCAGGAGTGGGTAATACACACTCACTCTACACATCCACCAGCTAATAAAGCTATGCTGGCGAGAAGGACAAGTCCCACAGGATTTGAAAGATTCAAACATCATAACGCTGTACAAGAACAAGGGCGATCGGAGCGACTGAAACAACTATAGGGGTATCTTACTTCTGTGTATTGTTGGGAAAGTATTTGCCAGAATTGTCCTGCACAGACTTCAAGTCCTGGGAGATCAAGTCTACCCCGAATCACAGTGTGGCTTTCGACAGAACCGGTCTACCACTGATATGATATTCTCATTGCGACAAATGCAAGAAAAATGCCGTGAACAGAATCAACCACTGTTTATTGCCTTCATCGACCTCACAAAGGCATTCGATTTGGTCAGTCGTGGGGGTCTGTTCAAGGCACTAAAGAAGTCCACTAACTCTTCTGTCCATTGTGGAATCGTTCCACACAGGCATGAAGGGTATAATCAAGTTTGATGGTGCAACTTCTGAAGAGTTTGAAATCAAGAGTGGAGTTAAGCAAGGTTGTGTACTAGCTCCCACCCTCTTTGGAATATACTTTTCACTTCTACTGAAATATGCCTTTCGTGATCATGATGATGGTATATACATTCACTCACGCTCAGATGGCGGACTCTACAGTGCTCAGAGATGGAAGGCCAAGACCAAAGTTAGGAGGGTACTGATCAGAGAGTTGCTATTTGCAGATGATGCTGCAATTACGACCCACTCTGAGGAAGAATTACAATGTCTACTACCTGCATTCTCCAATGCGTGTTCTGATTTTGGTTTAACAATTAGCAAAACGAAGACACAGATTATGTCACAAGGTGCACATGATGTACCATCAATCTTTATTGACGACCCCGAACTGGAGATAATAGACCATTTTACATATCTAGGATCAGAGGTAAATAGCAAATTATCCCTTGATCAGGAAATCAACATCAGGATTGGTAAGGCAGCAACAACAATGAACAGGCTAACAAAATGAGTCTGGGAGAACAGGAAGCTTACTGCCAAAACAAAAGGCCTTGTCTATCAAGCCTCTGTCCTTAGTACTCTTCTTTATGTCTGTGAAGCCTGGTCAACTTACTCACACCAAGAGAAACGTTTAAACAGATTTCATATCTGTTGTCTGCGAAGAATACTTGGTATTAAGTCTCATCTCATCATGTTCCTCTTGTACCTTGCGGTGTCGAGGTGAAGTATAAACTTCGTGAGAGTGCCCGGTTATGGGCTTCGTATATCGACATTCCCATGGATTCTGTTATTCCCTCCATCCAACGTTTACGTGGTCGGCCTCTTCCTCTGTTTCCATCTGGTCTGTACATCATTGCTTGTTGTGGCATGCTGTTGACTTTGGTATTAAGTGGTAAAACAAAATCACAAATATTGAAGTATTGGAAAGATCAGGTTGTGTGACGGTTTATTCCATGCTCAGTCTTCGTAGACTTAGATGGACAGGACACGTTAGGAGGATGGATTATGGTAGAATACCAAAGGACATCTGTTTTGATGAATTACAAATGGGTAAGAGATCTCAGGGTCGGCCTCGACTACGATACAAAGATGTGTGTAAGCGGGACATGATTGATACAGGCATTGATAATGCACATTGAGAGCAAGTCGCCGCTGAATGTGTTGCATGGAGGGCAAATATAGTATCAGAAATGGAATAAAGACAAAGGAGAAAATGATTGCAGATAGGTCACACACGGAACGTATGAGACGTAAGATGGTACATGATGGAAAAATGACCATGTGTTCACATGCATCCACTGTGGACGACCATTTACAGCGCGACTTGGCCTTATCCGTCGCATTCGCTACCGCCATGACAGGACGGAAGGTGCCAATGACAATGAATGAGCATACAAGATGGATGCCTTTCTCTATGACAATTATGTCGCCGTTTTACCAGTTAAATGAGGATACCAGATGGATGCCTTTCTCTATGACAATTATGTCGCCGTTTTACCAGTTAAATGAGGATATCAGATAGATGCCTTTCTCTATGACAATTATGTCGCCGTTTTAACAGTTAAGTGAGCATACCAGATGGATGCCTTTCTCAATGACAATTATGTCGCCGTTTTACCAGTTAAATGAGGATACCAGATGGATGCCTTTCTCTATGACAATTATGTCGCCGTTTTACGTCTATCTTTACTAGTTAAATGAGGATACACGATGGGTGTCTCCTACAACCACACATATTAATGTAACTTCTCGGCGACATGCCTTCATCCCCGCAACGTCCTTGAATTGTTTCATAATTCTGTTCTGTAAAGCTGCATTATTTTATATTGTTAACATTTCCACAACTTTACCGCAGTTCCTTTAATTATATCCATGTCCCACAGATTGAGTGCCTCCGTCAACCACAGATATTGAAGTAACGTAACTAAATGTTCTGTCCCACAGATTGAGTGCCTCCGCCAACCACAGATATTGAAGTAACGTAACTAAATGTTCTGTCCCACAGATTGAGTGCCTCCGTCAACCACAGATATTGAAGTAACGTAACTAAATGTTCTGTCCCAAAGATTAAGTGCCTCCTTCAACCACAGATATTGAAGTAACGTAACTAAATGTTCTGTCCCACAGATTAAGTGCCTCCTTCAACCACAGATATTGAAGTAACGTAACTAAATGTTCTGTCCCACAGATTAAGTGCCTCCTTCAACCACAGATATTGAAGTAACGTAACTAAATGTTCTGTCCCACAGATTGAGTGCCTCCATCAACCACAGATATTGAAGTAACGTAACTAAATGTTCTGTCCCACAGATTGAGTGCCTCCGTCAACCACAGATATTGAAGTAACGTAACTAAATGTTCTGTCCCACAGATTAAGTGCCTCCTTCAACCACAGACCAGAACTTAACACAGCTGTCAGAGGGGGTGGCAACAAGAAGAACATCATGTCGGTGAGTGACTTGGTTGTGTGACTTGGTTGTGTGACTTGGTTGTTTGACTTCGTTGTGTGACTTCGTTGTGAGACTTCATTGTGTGACTTCAATAACAAAGACTACAATATCTCAGTAAGTGACTTCACTGTGTGACTTCATTATGTGACTTCAGTAACCGAGCTAACGTTACTTCATAATGTACTCGCTCAAACAACTCGAGACTACACACACCAATACACAAACTGGACATCGCAGTCATTGTCCGAAATATTCATCCAACAATGACGTCACGGCACTCGACATGCCTTTGTGTGCTTCTCCTCCTCTAGAAAATATTAAAGTATATGGGAACTTATAGTTCCAGCGGTCAGTTAGTTACGCACGGCTTTAGTCAGCGTCGTCTTCTACCACGATCCTTCCTGCAAATCCTGAACTGAATTCCTGACTCGTCCCAGCCTTCAATCATCGGTTTGTGTTTCTCGTGCAATACGCCATCATCTAGAGACAGTCCCGTGTCTCCCATGCCCTTTCTTCAATCATTGGTTTGTGTTTCTCGTGCAATACGCCATCATCTAGAGACAGTCCCGTGTCTCCCATGCCCTTTCTTCAATCATTGGTTTGTGTTTCTCGTGCAATACACCATCATCTAGAGACAGTCCCGTGTCTCCCATGCCCTTTCTTCAATCATTGGTTTGTGTTTCTCGTGCAATACGCCATCATCTAGAGACAGTCTCGTGTCTCCCATGCCCAGCCTTTAATCATTGGTTTGTGTTTCTCGTGCAATACGCCATCATCTAGAGACAGTCCCATGTCTCTCATGCCCAGCCTTTAATCATTGGTTTGTGTTTCTCGTGCAATACGCCATCATCTAGAGACATTCCCGTGTCTCCCATGCCCTTTCTTCAATCATTGGTTTGTGTTTCTCGTGCAATACGCCATCATCTAGAGACAGTCCCGTGTCTCCCATGCCCTTTCTTCAATCATTGGTTTGTGTTTCTCGTGCAATACACCATCATCTAGAGACAGTCTCGTGTCTCCCATGCCCTTTCTTCAATCATTGGTTTGTGTTTCTCGTGCAATACACCATCATCTAGAGACAGTCTCGTGTCTCCCATGCCCTTTATTCAATCATTGGTTTGTGTTTCTCGTGCAATACGCCATCATCTAGAGACAGTCCCACGTCTCTCATGCCCTTTCTTCAATCATTGGTTTGTGTTTCTCGTGCAATACATCATCATCTAGAGACAGTCCCGTGTCTCCCATGCCCTTTCTTCAATCATTGGTTTGTGTTTCTCGTGCAATACACCATCATCTAGAGACAGTCTCGTGTCTCCCATGCCCAGCCTTTAATCATTGGTTTGTGTTTCTCGTGCAATACGCCATCATCTAGAGACAGTCCCGTGTCTCCCATGCCCTTTCTTCAATCATTGGTTTGTGTTTCTCGTGCAATACACCATCATCTAGAGACAGTCTCGTGTCTCCCATTCCCAGCCTCTGTGTTTGCCCCAGTAGACCAGCCATCCAATTAGTTCTTCTACTCTCATGTACTATGCGGATAATAAAAGTAAGATTGAAGAGAGGAAAATTAGTGGTTAAGAATGGAGATTTATTAAAGAGGTTTTGTAGATAGATTAAAGGAATTCAAGAACAATACAGAAAGACTATGAAAAATTGGTACAATGCAATAGCTAAAACACAGAGTATAAACGAACAATGGAAAATGTTAAAGAACTCCGTTCATCAAACAAGTAAAGAAATATTACCGGATATAAGCCAAACAGCTAAGAAACATGGGTAAAAATGACAAAGACGTATCAATCAATCAATCCTGTGCCATGCCGGAAAGCGTGGGCGGTCATGATTCGCCATTTCACTCGATCACCAGAGTCGTGGATCAGCTCAGTGTTCCTGTCTCGTCCATGCTCAAATAAATAAAGAAATAAGCAATAAAAGTTTGAAGGCAACAACAAAATGTTGGTTAAATGAGCAGTGCAAAACAATTGAATTAAATTCCATTAAAGATACCAAAACTATGCACTGACAAATCAGTGAGCTCACGGGAAGAAACATAAGAATAAATACAGGGTGTTTAAAATCAAAAACAAGAAATATATTATTGGAGGAAGGTGCTATGATGTAGAGGTGGAATGAGAGAGGGGGAGGAATAATTAACAAAAGAAAGTAACTTACAAGATCCACCTATTCTAAAAGAAGAAGTTGCTGACGCTGTCAAACATATGAAGAAAAGAAAAACAGCAGGGCCAGATGAAATCACAATAGAATAATTAGAAGAACTGGGAGAATTTGAGTAGATATAGATATAATAACCAAAATGTTGAATGATATTTACAGCAGTTTATATTTACCCAGTGATATGCTGAAATCTGAATTTATAGCTATACCAAACAGATCAGGAGCAATTGAATGCGAAGATTTTCGTAAAATTAACCGAATAAACCATGTCACTAAGCTTCTGCTCAGAATTATAATAAGAAGAGCAAGAAAGAAAATAAAAATGGAAATTACTGAAGAACGGTGTGGATTTGTGGAAGGAAAGGGTACAAAAAATGCAATATATACATTACGAACACTAATAATAAGATCAACAGAGAAACATAAAGATATAATTTGTGCTTCATAGATTATACTAAGGCGTTTGATAAAGTAAACCATGGTGAACTGATTAAAATGTTGGAAGATATTAACATTGATGGGAAAGATTTAAGAATAATAAAGAATATTTACTGGAACCAAGTAGCAGCAATTAAAATGGGAAATAAAGAGGGTAGTTACGAACAGATAAAGCTAGGAGTACGACAGGGGTGTGTCTTGTCACCAGATCTCTTCTCCCTCTATAGCGAAATAATAATGAGAGAGATCAAAGAAAAACTAGGAATAATAATCGGGGGTTATAATATAAACATCATACGCTATGCAGATGACACAGTATTGGTGGCGGATAATGCAACAGACCTACAACAATTTTTAGACATTGTAGTAACCGAGAGTGCAAAGATAGGACTCTCCTTGAATATCAAGAAAACAATAACAATGGTGGTATCAAGGAAAAAGGTGACACCCAAATGTGAAATGGAAATAGAATGGAAAATTCTTAATCAAGTGGTTTATTTTAAATACCTAGTGGCATTTATATGCACAACAGAGGTTAAGAATATAATAGGGCAAGCAAAAGCTGTATTTCAGAAAATAAACAATATCTTGTGCAATAAGTCACTATCATTGGATAAAAGAAAGAGAGTGCTAAGGTGATATATAGAGCCTGTTTTGCTGTATGGCAATGAATTTTGTAATGTAAATGAAGAAATTAGGAAGAACTTAGAAGCAACAGTGATGTGGCGTTTAAGACGAATGTTGCGAATTTCTTGGAGTGCCAAAGTAACTAACAACGATTGCCTGAAAGAGGCTAATGAAATTAGAATATTACATACAACAATAAGAAAGAGACAAACAGCTTTCTTTGAACATGTGATGAGAAGAGAGACATTGGAGAACATCGTGACAATTGGAAAGATCGAGGGGAAGAGAGGCAGAGGCCGACCAAGAGAAATGATTCTGGATGGATTAAGACGATGACATGGAGGAATAGCATCAACAGAGTTGATTTAGAACACCAAAGAGCGAAATCTGTGGAGAGACATGAACGCCTACGCCAGCCTGCGGGGCACTTGATGATGATGACATGTCTGTTTAACCGTGTCTACGTATCTGTTTAACGGTGTCTACGTGTCTTTTTAATCGTGTCTACGTGTCTAACTGTGTCTACGTGTGTGTTTAACCGTGTCTATTTACCCGTGTCTTCGTGTCTATTTAAGCCTGTCTACATTGTTATGTATGTCCTTGAATATCAATATTGTCACGACATGCGCGAGCGTGATTGTTTCTCTTCGACCTGTTTCGTGCCTCTTTTTGACCTTTTGTGTGTCTCTCTTTGACCTTGTAGTGTCTCTCTTTGACCTTGTAGTGTCTCCCTTTGACCTTGTATGTGTCTCTGTGTGACATTCAACGTGTCTCTCTTTGACCTCGTCCGTGCATGGCACAGTCAACATGTGTATGGCCTTCTGTCACCTGTGTGAGTCCATGACCTGCGGTGTCCTACATCACCTGTATCCTCTGCCCGTCCAGGTGGTGGCTGACCTAGATCAGGAGAGCGACGACGAGGAGGAGCAGGGCGAGGATGCCTTCATGACCATCGGGAAGCACCTGGGGCACGAGGGGGGATGGTACCGGCTGCTGCGGGCACTGAAGAAACGGCAGATCGAACGGGAGAAGGTTGGTTGGTTGGTTGGGTGGGTTGGTTGATTGATTGGTTGGCTGGTTAGATGGTTGGTTGGCTGGGTGGTTGGTTGGTTGATTGGCTCTTTGGTTGATTGGTTGGTGAGTTGGTTTTTGATTGGTTGGTTGCTTGGTTGGTTGTGTGAGACAATGATGCCAGGTTACATAATCTACCCAGTGTTTTGTGAGACATGAATGCCAGGTTACATAATCTACCCAGTGTTGTGTGAGACAAGAATGCCAGGTTACATAATCTACCCAGTGTTGTGTGAGACAAGGAAGCCAGATTACAAAATCTACCCAGTGTTTTGTGAGACATGAATGCCAGGTTACATAATCTACCCAGTGTTGTGTGAGACAAGAATGCCAGGTTACATAATCTACTCAGTGTTGTGTGAGACAAGAATGCCAGGTTACATAATCTACCCAGTGTTGTGTTAGACATGCATGCCAGATTACATAATCTACCCAGTGTTTTGCGAGACAAGGATGCCAGGTTACATAATCTACTCAGTATTGTGTGAGACAAGAATGCCAGGTTACATAATCTACCCAGTGTTGTGTGAGACAAGAATGCCAGGTTACATAATCTACCCCGTGTTGTGTGAGACAAGAATGCCAGGTTACATAATCTACTCAGTGTTGTGTGAGACAAGGATGCCAGATTACAAAATCTACCCAGTGATTTGTGAGACATGAATGCCAGGTTACATAATCTACCCAGTGTTGTGTGAGACAAGAATGCCAGGTTACATAATCTACCCAGTGTTGTGTGAGACAAGGATGCCAGATTACAAAATCTACCCAGTGTTTTGTGAGACATGAATGCCAGGTTACATAATCTACCCAGTGTTGTGTGAGACAAGAATGCCAGGTTACATAATCTACTCAGTGTTGTGTGAGACAAGAATGCCAGGTTACATAATCTACCCAGTGTTGTGTTAGACATGCATGCCAGATTACATAATCTACCCAGTGTTTTGCGAGACAAGGATGCCAGGTTACATAATCTACTCAGTGTTGTGTGAGACAAGAATGCCAGGTTACATAATCTACCCAGTGTTTTGTGAGACATGAATGCCAGGTTACATAATCTACCCAGTGTTGTGTGAGACAAGAATGCCAGGTTACATAATCTACTCAGTGTTGTGTGAGACAAGGATGCCAGATTACAAAATCTACCCAGTGTTTTGTGAGACATGAATGCCAGGTTACATAATCTACCCAGTGTTGTGTGAGACAAGAATGCCAGGTTACATAATCTACCCAGTGTTGTGTGAGACAAGGATGCCAGATTACATAATCTACCCAGTGTTGTGTGAGACAAGAATGCCAGGTTACATAATCTACTCAGTGTTGTGTGAGACAAGAATGCCAGGTTACATAATCTACCCAGTGTTGTGTTAGACATGCATGCCAGATTACATAATCTACCCAGTGTTTTGCGAGACAAGGATGCCAGGTTACATAATCTACTCAGTGTTGTGTGAGACAAGAATGCCAGGTTACATAATCTACCCAGTGTTGTGTGAGACAAGAATGCCAGGTTACATAATCTACCCCGTGTTGTGTGAGACAAGAATGCCAGGTTACATAATCTACCCAGTGTTGTGTGAGACAAGAATGCCAGGTTAAACATCTACCCCGTGTTGTGTGAGACAAGGATGCCAGGTTACATAATCTACCCAGTGTTGTGTGAGACAAGGATGCCAGGTTACATAATCTACCCAGTGTTGTGTGAGACAAGGATGCCAGGTAACACATCTACCCAGTGTTGTGTGAGACAAGGATGCCAGGTTACATAATCTACTCAGTGTTGTGTGAGACAAGAATGCCAGGTTACATAATCTACCCAGTGTTGTGTGAGACAAGGATGCCAGGTTACATAATCTACTCAGTGTTGTGTGAGACAAGGATGCCAGGTTAGATAATCTACCCAATGTTGTGTGAGACAAGGATGCCAGGTTACATAATCTACACAGTATTGTGTGAGAGAAGAATGCCAGGTTAAACATCTACCCAGTGTTGTGTGAGACAAGGATGCCAGGTTACATAATCTACCCAGTGTTGTGTGAGACAAGGATGCCAGGTTACATAATCTACCCAGTGTTGTGTGACACAAGGATGCCAGGTAACACATCTACCCAGTTTTGTGTGAGACAAGGATGCCAGGTTACATAATCTACTCAGTGTTGTGTGAGACAAGAATGCCAGGTTACATAATCTACCCAGTGTTGTGTGAGACAAGGATGTCAGGTTACATAATCTACCCAGTGTTGTGTGAGACAAGAATGCCAGGTTAAACATCTACCCAGTGTTGTGTGAGACAAGAATGCCAGGTTAAACATCTACCCAGTGTTGTGTGAGACAAGGATGCAAGGTTACATAATCTACCCAGTGTTGTGTGAGACAAGAATGCCAGGTTAAACATCTACCCAGTGTTGTGTGAGACAAGAATGCCAGGTTAAACATCTACCCAGTGTTGTGTGAGACAAGAATGCCAGGTTACATAATCTACCCAGTGTTGTGTGAGACAAGGATGCCAGGTTACATAATCTACCCAGTGTTGTGTGAGACAAGGATGCCAGATTACAAAATCTACCCAGTGTTTTGTGAGACATGAATGCCAGGTTACATAATCTACCCAGTGTTGTGTGAGACAAGAATGCCAGGTTACATAATCTACTCAGTGTTGTGTGAGACAAGAATGCCAGGTTACATAATCTACCCAGTGTTGTGTTAGACATGCATGCCAGATTACATAATCTACCCAGTGTTTTGCGAGACAAGGATGCCAGGTTACATAATCTACTCAGTGTTGTGTGAGACAAGAATGCCAGGTTACATAATCTACCCAGTGTTTTGTGAGACATGAATGCCAGGTTACATAATCTACCCAGTGTTGTGTGAGACAAGAATGCCAGGTTACATAATCTACTCAGTGTTGTGTGAGACAAGGATGCCAGATTACAAAATCTACCCAGTGTTTTGTGAGACATGAATGCCAGGTTACATAATCTACCCTGTGTTGTGTGAGACAAGAATGCCAGGTTACATAATCTACCCAGTGTTGTGTGAGACAAGGATGCCAGATTACATAATCTACCCAGTGTTGTGTGAGACAAGAATGCCAGGTTACATAATCTACTCAGTGTTGTGTGAGACAAGAATGCCAGGTTACATAATCTACCCAGTGTTGTGTTAGACATGCATGCCAGATTACATAATCTACCCAGTGTTTTGCGAGACAAGGATGCCAGGTTACATAATCTACTCAGTGTTGTGTGAGACAAGAATGCCAGGTTACATAATCTACCCAGTGTTGTGTGAGACAAGAATGCCAGGTTACATATTCTACCCCGTGTTGTGTGAGACAAGAATGCCAGGTTACATAATCTACCCAGTGTTGTGTGAGACAAGAATGCCAGGTTAAACATCTACCCCGTGTTGTGTGAGACAAGGATGCCAGGTTACATAATCTACCCAGTGTTGTGTGAGACAAGGATGCCAGGTTACATAATCTACCCAGTGTTGTGTGAGACAAGAATGCCAGGTAACACATCTACCCAGTGTTGTGTGAGACAAGGATGCCAGGTTACATAATCTACTCAGTGTTGTGTGAGACAAGAATGCCAGGTTACATAATCTACCCAGTGTTGTGTGAGACAAGGATGCCAGGTTACATAATCTACTCAGTGTTGTGTGAGACAAGGATGCCAGGTTAGATAATCTACCCAGTGTTGTGTGAGACAAGGATGCCAGGTTACATAATCTACACAGTATTGTGTGAGAGAAGAATGCCAGGTTAAACATCTACCCAGTGTTGTGTGAGACAAGGATGCCAGGTTACATAATCTACCCAGTGTTGTGTGAGACAAGGATGCCAGGTTACATAATCTACCCAGTGTTGTGTGACACAAGGATGCCAGGTAACACATCTACCCAGTTTTGTGTGAGACAAGGATGCCAGGTTACATAATCTACTCAGTGTTGTGTGAGACAAGAATGCCAGGTTACATAATCTACCCAGTGTTGTGTGAGACAAGGATGTCAGGTTACATAATCTACCCAGTGTTGTGTGAGACAAGAATGCCAGGTTAAACATCTACCCAGTGTTGTGTGAGACAAGAATGCCAGGTTAAACATCTACCCAGTGTTGTGTGAGACAAGGATGCAAGGTTACATAATCTACCCAGTGTTGTGTGAGACAAGAATGCCAGGTTAAACATCTACCCAGTGTTGTGTGAGACAAGAATGCCAGGTTAAACATCTACCCAGTGTTGTGTGAGACAAGAATGCCAGGTTACATAATCTACCCAGTGTTGTGTGAGACAAGGATGCCAGGTTACATAATCTACCCAGTGTTGTGTGAGACAAGCATGCCAGGTTACATAATCTACCCAGTGTTGTGTGAGACAAGAATGCGAGGTTAAACATCTACCCAGTGTTGTGTGAGACAAGGATGCCAGGTTACATAATCTACCCAGTGTTGTGTGAGACAAGGATGCCAGGTTACATAATCTACCCAGTGTTGTGTGAGACAAGGATGCCAGGTAACACATCTACCCAGTGATGTGTGAGACAAGGATGCCAGGTTACATAATCTACTCAGTGTTGTGTGAGACAAGAATGCCAGGTTACATAATCTACCCAGTGTTGTGTGAGACAAGGATGCCAGGTAACACATCTACCCAGTGTTGTGTGAGACAAGGATGCCAGGTTACATAATCTACCCAGTGTTGTGTGAGACAAGAATGCCAGGTTACATAATCTACCCAGTGTTGTGTGAGACAAGGATGCCAGGTAACACATCTACCCAGTGTTGTGTGAGACAAGGATGCCAGGTTACATAATCTACTCAGTGTTGTGTGAGACAAGAATGCCAGGTTACATAATCTACCCAGTGTTGTGTGAGACAAGGATGCCAGGTTACATAATCTACCCAGTGTTGTGTGAGACAAGGATGCCAGGTTACATAATCTACCCAGTGTTGTGTGAGACAAGAATGCCAGATTACATAATCTACCCAGTGTTGTGTGAGACAAGAATGCCAGGTTAAACATCTACCCCGTGTTGTGTGAGACAAGGATGCCAGGTTACATAATCTACCCAGTGTTGTGTGAGACAAGCATTCCAGGTTACATAATCTACCCAGTGTTGTGTAAGACAAGGATGCCAGGTTACATAATCTACCCAGTGTTGTGTGAGACAAGGATGCCAGGTTAAACATCTACCCAGTGTTGTGTGAGACAAGGATCCCAGGTTACATAATCTACTCAGTGTTGTGTTAGACATGCATGCCAGGTTACATAATCTACCCAGTGTTGTGTGAGACAAGGATGCCAGGTTAAACATCTACCCAGTGTTGTGTGAGACAAGGATCCCAGGTTACATAATCTACTCAGTGTTGTGTGAGACAAGGATGCCAGGTTACATAATCTACCCAGTGTTGTGTGAGACACGGATGCCAGGTTACATAATCTACTCAGTGTTGTGTGAGACAAGGATGCCAGGTTACATAATCTACCCAGTGTTGTGTGAGACAAGGATGCCAGGTTACATAATCTACCCAGTGTTGTGTGAGACAAGGAGGCCAGGTAACACATCTACCCAGTGTTGTGTGAGACAAGGATGCCAGATTACATAATCTACTCAGTGTTGTGTGAGACAAGAATGCCAGGTTACATAATCTACCCAGTGTTGTGTGAGACAAGAATGCCAGGTTACATAATCTACCCCGTGTTGTGTGAGACAAGAATGCCAGGTTACATAATCTACCCAGTGTTTTGCGAGACAAGGATGCCAGGTTACATAATCTACTCAGTGTTGTGTGAGACAAGAATGCCAGGTTACATAATCTACCCAGTGTTGTGTGAGACAAGAATGCCAGGTTACATAATCTACCCCGTGTTGTGTGAGACAAGAATGCCAGGTTACATAATCTACTCAGTGTTGTGTGAGACAAGGATGCCAGATTACAAAATCTACCCAGTGTTTTGTGAGACATGAATGCCAGGTTACATAATCTACCCAGTGTTGTGTGAGACAAGAATGCCAGGTTACATAATCTACCCAGTGTTGTGTGAGACAAGGATGCCAGATTACAAAATCTACCCAGTGTTTTGTGAGACATGAATGCCAGGTTACATAATCTACCCAGTGTTGTGTGAGACAAGAATGCCAGGTTACATAATCTACTCAGTGTTGTGTGAGACAAGAATGCCAGGTTACATAATCTACCCAGTGTTGTGTTAGACATGCATGCCAGATTACATAATCTACCCAGTGTTTTGCGAGACAAGGATGCCAGGTTACATAATCTACTCAGTGTTGTGTGAGACAAGAATGCCAGGTTACATAATCTACCCAGTGTTGTGTGAGACAAGAATGCCAGGTTACATAATCTACCCCGTGTTGTGTGAGACAAGAATGCCAGGTTACATAATCTACCCAGTGTTGTGTGAGACAAGAATGCCAGGTTAAACATCTACCCCGTGTTGTGTGAGACAAGGATGCCAGGTTACATAATCTACCCAGTGTTGTGTGAGACAAGGATGCCAGGTTACATAATCTACCCAGTGTTGTGTGAGACAAGGATGCCAGGTAACACATCTACCCAGTGTTGTGTGAGACAAGGATGCCAGGTTACATAATCTACTCAGTGTTGTGTGAGACAAGAATGCCAGGTTACATAATCTACCCAGTGTTGTGTGAGACAAGGATGCCAGGTTACATAATCTACTCAGTGTTGTGTGAGACAAGGATGCCAGGTTAGATAATCTACCCAGTGTTGTGTGAGACAAGGATGCCAGGTTACATAATCTACACAGTATTGTGTGAGAGAAGAATGCCAGGTTAAACATCTACCCAGTGTTGTGTGAGACAAGGATGCCAGGTTACATAATCTACCCAGTGTTGTGTGAGACAAGGATGCCAGGTTACATAATCTACCCAGTGTTGTGTGACACAAGGATGCCAGGTAACACATCTACCCAGTTTTGTGTGAGACAAGGATGCCAGGTTACATAATCTACTCAGTGTTGTGTGAGACAAGAATGCCAGGTTACATAATCTACCCAGTGTTGTGTGAGACAAGGATGTCAGGTTACATAATCTACCCAGTGTTGTGTGAGACAAGAATGCCAGGTTAAACATCTACCCAGTGTTGTGTGAGACAAGAATGCCAGGTTAAACATCTACCCAGTGTTGTGTGAGACAAGGATGCAAGGTTACATAATCTACCCAGTGTTGTGTGAGACAAGAATGCCAGGTTAAACATCTACCCAGTGTTGTGTGAGACAAGAATGCCAGGTTAAACATCTACCCAGTTTTGTGTGAGACAAGAATGCCAGGTTACATAATCTACCCAGTGTTGTGTGAGACAAGGATGCCAGGTTACATAATCTACCCAGTGTTGTGTGAGACAAGCATGCCAGGTTACATAATCTACCCAGTGTTGTGTGAGACAAGAATGCGAGGTTAAACATCTACCCAGTGTTGTGTGAGACAAGGATGCCAGGTTACATAATCTACCCAGTGTTGTGTGAGACAAGGATGCCAGGTTACATAATCTACCCAGTGTTGTGTGAGACAAGGATGCCAGGTAACACATCTACCCAGTGATGTGTGAGACAAGGATGCCAGGTTACATAATCTACTCAGTGTTGTGTGAGACAAGAATGCCAGGTTACATAATCTACCCAGTGTTGTGTGAGACAAGGATGCCAAGTAACACATCTACCCAGTGTTGTGTGAGACAAGGATGCCAGGTTACATAATCTACCCAGTGTTGTGTGAGACAAGAATGCCAGGTTACATAATCTACCCAGTGTTGTGTGAGACAAGAATGCCAGGTTACATAATCTACCCAGTGTTTTGTGAGACATGAATGCCAGGTTACATAATCTACCCAGTGTTGTGTGAGACAAGAATGCCAGGTTACATAATCTACTCAGTGTTGTGTGAGACAAGGATGCCAGATTACAAAATCTACCCAGTGTTTTGTGAGACATGAATGCCAGGTTACATAATCTACCCAGTGTTGTGTGAGACAAGAATGCCAGGTTACATAATCTACCCAGTGTTGTGTGAGACAAGGATGCCAGATTACATAATCTACCCAGTGTTGTGTGAGACAAGAATGCCAGGTTACATAATCTACTCAGTGTTGTGTGAGACAAGAATGCCAGGTTACATAATCTACCCAGTGTTGTGTTAGACATGCATGCCAGATTACATAATCTACCCAGTGTTTTGCGAGACAAGGATGCCAGGTTACATAATCTACTCAGTGTTGTGTGAGACAAGAATGCCAGGTTACATAATCTACCCAGTGTTGTGTGAGACAAGAATGCCAGGTTACATAATCTACCCCGTGTTGTGTGAGACAAGAATGCCAGGTTACATAATCTACCCAGTGTTGTGTGAGACAAGAATGCCAGGTTAAACATCTACCCCGTGTTGTGTGAGACAAGGATGCCAGGTTACATAATCTACCCAGTGTTGTGTGAGACAAGGATGCCAGGTTACATAATCTACCCAGTGTTGTGTGAGACAAGGATGCCAGGTAACACATCTACCCAGTGTTGTGTGAGACAAGGATGCCAGGTTACATAATCTACTCAGTGTTGTGTGAGACAAGAATGCCAGGTTACATAATCTACCCAGTGTTGTGTGAGACAAGGATGCCAGGTTACATAATCTACTCAGTGTTGTGTGAGACAAGGATGCCAGGTTAGATAATCTACCCAGTGTTGTGTGAGACAAGGATGCCAGGTTACATAATCTACACAGTATTGTGTGAGAGAAGAATGCCAGGTTAAACATCTACCCAGTGTTGTGTGAGACAAGGATGCCAGGTTACATAATCTACCCAGTGTTGTGTGAGACAAGGATGCCAGGTTACATAATCTACCCAGTGTTGTGTGACACAAGGATGCCAGGTAACACATCTACCCAGTTTTGTGTGAGACAAGGATGCCAGGTTACATAATCTACTCAGTGTTGTGTGAGACAAGAATGCCAGGTTACATAATCTACCCAGTGTTGTGTGAGACAAGGATGTCAGGTTACATAATCTACCCAGTGTTGTGTGAGACAAGAATGCCAGGTTAAACATCTACCCAGTGTTGTGTGAGACAAGAATGCCAGGTTAAACATCTACCCAGTGTTGTGTGAGACAAGGATGCAAGGTTACATAATCTACCCAGTGTTGTGTGAGACAAGAATGCCAGGTTAAACATCTACCCAGTGTTGTGTGAGACAAGAATGCCAGGTTAAACATCTACCCAGTGTTGTGTGAGACAAGAATGCCAGGTTACATAATCTACCCAGTGTTGTGTGAGACAAGGATGCCAGGTTGCATAATCTACCCAGTGTTGTGTGAGACAAGCATGCCAGGTTACATAATCTACCCAGTGTTGTGTGAGACAAGAATGCCAGGTTAAACATCTACCCAGTGTTGTGTGAGACAAGAATGCCAGGTTACATAATCTACCCAGTGTTGTGTGAGACAAGGATGCCAGGTTACATAATCTACCCAGTGTTGTGTGAGACAAGGATGCCAGATTACAAAATCTACCCAGTGTTTTGTGAGACATGAATGCCAGGTTACATAATCTACCCAGTGTTGTGTGAGACAAGAATGCCAGGTTACATAATCTACTCAGTGTTGTGTGAGACAAGAATGCCAGGTTACATAATCTACCCAGTGTTGTGTTAGACATGCATGCCAGATTACATAATCTACCCAGTGTTTTGCGAGACAAGGATGCCAGGTTACATAATCTACTCAGTGTTGTGTGAGACAAGAATGCCAGGTTACATAATCTACCCAGTGTTTTGTGAGACATGAATGCCAGGTTACATAATCTACCCAGTGTTGTGTGAGACAAGAATGCCAGGTTACATAATCTACTCAGTGTTGTGTGAGACAAGGATGCCAGATTACAAAATCTACCCAGTGTTTTGTGAGACATGAATGCCAGGTTACATAATCTACCCAGTGTTGTGTGAGACAAGAATGCCAGGTTACATAATCTACCCAGTGTTGTGTGAGACAAGGATGCCAGATTACATAATCTACCCAGTGTTGTGTGAGACAAGAATGCCAGGTTACATAATCTACTCAGTGTTGTGTGAGACAAGAATGCCAGGTTACATAATCTACCCAGTGTTGTGTTAGACATGCATGCCAGATTACATAATCTACCCAGTGTTTTGCGAGACAAGGATGCCAGGTTACATAATCTACTCAGTGTTGTGTGAGACAAGAATGCCAGGTTACATAATCTACCCAGTGTTGTGTGAGACAAGAATGCCAGGTTACATAATCTACCCCGTGTTGTGTGAGACAAGAATGCCAGGTTACATAATCTACCCAGTGTTGTGTGAGACAAGAATGCCAGGTTAAACATCTACCCCGTGTTGTGTGAGACAAGGATGCCAGGTTACATAATCTACCCAGTGTTGTGTGAGACAAGGATGCCAGGTTACATAATCTACCCAGTGTTGTGTGAGACAAGGATGCCAGGTAACACATCTACCCAGTGTTGTGTGAGACAAGGATGCCAGGTTACATAATCTACTCAGTGTTGTGTGAGACAAGAATGCCAGGTTACATAATCTACCCAGTGTTGTGTGAGACAAGGATGCCAGGTTACATAATCTACTCAGTGTTGTGTGAGACAAGGATGCCAGGTTAGATAATCTACCCAGTGTTGTGTGAGACAAGGATGCCAGGTTACATAATCTACACAGTATTGTGTGAGAGAAGAATGCCAGGTTAAACATCTACCCAGTGTTGTGTGAGACAAGGATGCCAGGTTACATAATCTACCCAGTGTTGTGTGAGACAAGGATGCCAGGTTACATAATCTACCCAGTGTTGTGTGACACAAGGATGCCAGGTAACACATCTACCCAGTTTTGTGTGAGACAAGGATGCCAGGTTACATAATCTACTCAGTGTTGTGTGAGACAAGAATGCCAGGTTACATAATCTACCCAGTGTTGTGTGAGACAAGGATGTCAGGTTACATAATCTACCCAGTGTTGTGTGAGACAAGAATGCCAGGTTAAACATCTACCCAGTGTTGTGTGAGACAAGAATGCCAGGTTAAACATCTACCCAGTGTTGTGTGAGACAAGGATGCAAGGTTACATAATCTACCCAGTGTTGTGTGAGACAAGAATGCCAGGTTAAACATCTACCCAGTGTTGTGTGAGACAAGAATGCCAGGTTAAACATCTACCCAGTGTTGTGTGAGACAAGAATGCCAGGTTACATAATCTACCCAGTGTTGTGTGAGACAAGGATGCCAGGTTACATAATCTACCCAGTGTTGTGTGAGACAAGCATGCCAGGTTACATAATCTACCCAGTGTTGTGTGAGACAAGAATGCGAGGTTAAACATCTACCCAGTGTTGTGTGAGACAAGGATGCCAGGTTACATAATCTACCCAGTGTTGTGTGAGACAAGGATGCCAGGTTACATAATCTACCCAGTGTTGTGTGAGACAAGGATGCCAGGTAACACATCTACCCAGTGATGTGTGAGACAAGGATGCCAGGTTACATAATCTACTCAGTGTTGTGTGAGACAAGAATGCCAGGTTACATAATCTACCCAGTGTTGTGTGAGACAAGGATGCCAGGTAACACATCTACCCAGTGTTGTGTGAGACAAGGATGCCAGGTTACATAATCTACCCAGTGTTGTGTGAGACAAGAATGCCAGGTTACATAATCTACCCAGTGTTGTGTGAGACAAGGATGCCAGGTAACACATCTACCCAGTGTTGTGTGAGACAAGGATGCCAGGTTACATAATCTACTCAGTGTTGTGTGAGACAAGAATGCCAGGTTACATAATCTACCCAGTGTTGTGTGAGACAAGGATGCCAGGTTACATAATCTACCCAGTGTTGTGTGAGACAAGGATGCCAGGTTACATAATCTACCCAGTGTTGTGTGAGACAAGAATGCCAGATTACATAATCTACCCAGTGTTGTGTGAGACAAGAATGCCAGGTTAAACATCTACCCCGTGTTGTGTGAGACAAGGATGCCAGGTTACATAATCTACCCAGTGTTGTGTGAGACAAGCATTCCAGGTTACATAATCTACCCAGTGTTGTGTAAGACAAGGATGCCAGGTTACATAATCTACCCAGTGTTGTGTGAGACAAGGATGCCAGGTTAAACATCTACCCAGTGTTGTGTGAGACAAGGATCCCAGGTTACATAATCTACTCAGTGTTGTGTTAGACATGCATGCCAGGTTACATAATCTACCCAGTGTTGTGTGAGACAAGGATGCCAGGTTAAACATCTACCCAGTGTTGTGTGAGACAAGGATCCCAGGTTACATAATCTACTCAGTGTTGTGTGAGACAAGGATGCCAGGTTACATAATCTACCCAGTGTTGTGTGAGACACGGATGCCAGGTTACATAATCTACTCAGTGTTGTGTGAGACAAGGATGCCAGGTTACATAATCTACCCAGTGTTGTGTTAGACAAGGATGCCAGGTTACATAATCTACCCAGTGTTGTGTGAGACAAGGAGGCCAGGTAACACATCTACCCAGTGTTGTGTGAGACAAGGATGCCAGATTACATAATCTACTCAGTGTTGTGTGAGACAAGAATGCCAGGTTACATAATCTACCCAGTGTTGTGTGAGACAAGAATGCCAGGTTACATAATCTACCCCGTGTTGTGTGAGACAAGAATGCCAGGTTACATAATCTACCCAGTGTTTTGCGAGACAAGGATGCCAGGTTACATAATCTACTCAGTGTTGTGTGAGACAAGAATGCCAGGTTACATAATCTACCCAGTGTTGTGTGAGACAAGAATGCCAGGTTACATAATCTACCCCGTGTTGTGTGAGACAAGAATGCCAGGTTACATAATCTACTCAGTGTTGTGTGAGACAAGGATGCCAGATTACAAAATCTACCCAGTGTTTTGTGAGACATGAATGCCAGGTTACATAATCTACCCAGTGTTGTGTGAGACAAGAATGCCAGGTTACATAATCTACCCAGTGTTGTGTGAGACAAGGATGCCAGATTACAAATTCTACCCAGTGTTTTGTGAGACATGAATGCCAGGTTACATAATCTACCCAGTGTTGTGTGAGACAAGAATGCCAGGTTACATAATCTACTCAGTGTTGTGTGAGACAAGAATGCCAGGTTACATAATCTACCCAGTGTTGTGTTAGACATGCATGCCAGATTACATAATCTACCCAGTGTTTTGCGAGACAAGGATGCCAGGTTACATAATCTACTCAGTGTTGTGTGAGACAAGAATGCCAGGTTACATAATCTACCCAGTGTTGTGTGAGACAAGAATGCCAGGTTACATAATCTACCCCGTGTTGTGTGAGACAAGAATGCCAGGTTACATAATCTACCCAGTGTTGTGTGAGACAAGAATGCCAGGTTAAACATCTACCCCGTGTTGTGTGAGACAAGGATGCCAGGTTACATAATCTACCCAGTGTTGTGTGAGACAAGGATGCCAGGTTACATAATCTACCCAGTGTTGTGTGAGACAAGGATGCCAGGTAACACATCTACCCAGTGTTGTGTGAGACAAGGATGCCAGGTTACATAATCTACTCAGTGTTGTGTGAGACAAGAATGCCAGGTTACATAATCTACCCAGTGTTGTGTGAGACAAGGATGCCAGGTTACATAATCTACTCAGTGTTGTGTGAGACAAGGATGCCAGGTTAGATAATCTACCCAGTGTTGTGTGAGACAAGGATGCCAGGTTACATAATCTACACAGTATTGTGTGAGAGAAGAATGCCAGGTTAAACATCTACCCAGTGTTGTGTGAGACAAGGATGCCAGGTTACATAATCTACCCAGTGTTGTGTGAGACAAGGATGCCAGGTTACATAATCTACCCAGTGTTGTGTGACACAAGGATGCCAGGTAACACATCTACCCAGTTTTGTGTGAGACAAGGATGCCAGGTTACATAATCTACTCAGTGTTGTGTGAGACAAGAATGCCAGGTTACATAATCTACCCAGTGTTGTGTGAGACAAGGATGTCAGGTTACATAATCTACCCAGTGTTGTGTGAGACAAGAATGCCAGGTTAAACATCTACCCAGTGTTGTGTGAGACAAGAATGCCAGGTTAAACATCTACCCAGTGTTGTGTGAGACAAGGATGCAAGGTTACATAATCTACCCAGTGTTGTGTGAGACAAGAATGCCAGGTTAAACATCTACCCAGTGTTGTGTGAGACAAGAATGCCAGGTTAAACATCTACCCAGTTTTGTGTGAGACAAGAATGCCAGGTTACATAATCTACCCAGTGTTGTGTGAGACAAGGATGCCAGGTTACATAATCTACCCAGTGTTGTGTGAGACAAGCATGCCAGGTTACATAATCTACCCAGTGTTGTGTGAGACAAGAATGCGAGGTTAAACATCTACCCAGTGTTGTGTGAGACAAGGATGCCAGGTTACATAATCTACCCAGTGTTGTGTGAGACAAGGATGCCAGGTTACATAATCTACCCAGTGTTGTGTGAGACAAGGATGCCAGGTAACACATCTACCCAGTGATGTGTGAGACAAGGATGCCAGGTTACATAATCTACTCAGTGTTGTGTGAGACAAGAATGCCAGGTTACATAATCTACCCAGTGTTGTGTGAGACAAGGATGCCAGGTAACACATCTACCCAGTGTTGTGTGAGACAAGGATGCCAGGTTACATAATCTACCCAGTGTTGTGTGAGACAAGAATGCCAGGTTACATAATCTACCCAGTGTTGTGTGATACAAGGATGCCAGGTAACACATCTACCCAGTGTTGTGTGAGACAAGGATGCCAGGTTACATAATCTACTCAGTGTTGTGTGAGACAAGAATGCCAGGTTACATAATCTACCCAGTGTTGTGTGAGACAAGGATGCCAGGTTACATAATCTACCCAGTGTTGTGTGAGACAAGGATGCCAGGTTACATAATCTACCCAGTGTTGTGTGAGACAAGAATGCCAGATTACATAATCTACCCAGTGTTGTGTGAGACAAGAATGCCAGGTTAAACATCTACCCCGTGTTGTGTGAGACAAGGATGCCAGGTTACATAATCTACCCAGTGTTGTGTGAGACAAGCATTCCAGGTTACATAATCTACCCAGTGTTGTGTAAGACAAGGATGCCAGGTTACATAATCTACCCAGTGTTGTGTGAGACAAGGATGCCAGGTTAAACATCTACCCAGTGTTGTGTGAGACAAGGATCCCAGGTTACATAATCTACTCAGTGTTGTGTTAGACATGCATGCCAGGTTACATAATCTACCCAGTGTTGTGTGAGACAAGGATGCCAGGTTAAACATCTACCCAGTGTTGTGTGAGACAAGGATCCCAGGTTACATAATCTACTCAGTGTTGTGTGAGACAAGGATGCCAGGTTACATAATCTACCCAGTGTTGTGTGAGACACGGATGCCAGGTTACATAATCTACTCAGTGTTGTGTGAGACAAGGATGCCAGGTTACATAATCTACCCAGTGTTGTGTGAGACAAGGATGCCAGGTTACATAATCTACCCAGTGTTGTGTGAGACAAGGAGGCCAGGTAACACATCTACCCAGTGTTGTGTGAGACAAGGATGCCAGATTACATAATCTACTCAGTGTTGTGTGAGACAAGAATGCCAGGTTACATAATCTACCCAGTGTTGTGTGAGACAAGAATGCCAGGTTACATAATCTACCCCGTGTTGTGTGAGACAAGAATGCCAGGTTACATAATCTACCCAGTGTTTTGCGAGACAAGGATGCCAGGTTACATAATCTACTCAGTGTTGTGTGAGACAAGAATGCCAGGTTACATAATCTACCCAGTGTTGTGTGAGACAAGAATGCCAGGTTACATAATCTACCCCGTGTTGTGTGAGACAAGAATGCCAGGTTACATAATCTACTCAGTGTTGTGTGAGACAAGGATGCCAGATTACAAAATCTACCCAGTGTTTTGTGAGACATGAATGCCAGGTTACATAATCTACCCAGTGTTGTGTGAGACAAGAATGCCAGGTTACATAATCTACCCAGTGTTGTGTGAGACAAGGATGCCAGATTACAAAATCTACCCAGTGTTTTGTGAGACATGAATGCCAGGTTACATAATCTACCCAGTGTTGTGTGAGACAAGAATGCCAGGTTACATAATCTACTCAGTGTTGTGTGAGACAAGAATGCCAGGTTACATAATCTACCCAGTGTTGTGTTAGACATGCATGCCAGATTACATAATCTACCCAGTGTTTTGCGAGACAAGGATGCCAGGTTACATAATCTACTCAGTGTTGTGTGAGACAAGAATGCCAGGTTACATAATCTACCCAGTGTTTTGTGAGACATGAATGCCAGGTTACATAATCTACCCAGTGTTGTGTGAGACAAGAATGCCAGGTTACATAATCTACTCAGTGTTGTGTGAGACAAGGATGCCAGATTACAAAATCTACCCAGTGTTTTGTGAGACATGAATGCCAGGTTACATAATCTACCCAGTGTTGTGTGAGACAAGAATGCCAGGTTACATAATCTACCCAGTGTTGTGTGAGACAAGGATGCCAGATTACATAATCTACCCAGTGTTGTGTGAGACAAGAATGCCAGGTTACATAATCTACTCAGTGTTGTGTGAGACAAGAATGCCAGGTTACATAATCTACCCAGTGTTGTGTTAGACATGCATGCCAGATTACATAAACTACCCAGTGTTTTGCGAGACAAGGATGCCAGGTTACATAATCTACTCAGTGTTGTGTGAGACAAGAATGCCAGGTTACATAATCTACCCAGTGTTGTGTGAGACAAGAATGCCAGGTTACATAATCTACCCCGTGTTGTGTGAGACAAGAATGCCAGGTTACATAATCTACCCAGTGTTGTGTGAGACAAGAATGCCAGGTTAAACATCTACCCCGTGTTGTGTGAGACAAGGATGCCAGGTTACATAATCTACCCAGTGTTGTGTGAGACAAGGATGCCAGGTTACATAATCTACCCAGTGTTGTGTGAGACAAGGATGCCAGGTAACACATCTACCCAGTGTTGTGTGAGACAAGGATGCCAGGTTACATAATCTACTCAGTGTTGTGTGAGACAAGAATGCCAGGTTACATAATCTACCCAGTGTTGTGTGAGACAAGGATGCCAGGTTACATAATCTACTCAGTGTTGTGTGAGACAAGGATGCCAGGTTAGATAATCTACCCAGTGTTGTGTGAGACAAGGATGCCAGGTTACATAATCTACACAGTATTGTGTGAGAGAAGAATGCCAGGTTAAACATCTACCCAGTGTTGTGTGAGACAAGGATGCCAGGTTACATAATCTACCCAGTGTTGTGTGAGACAAGGATGCCAGGTTACATAATCTACCCAGTGTTGTGTGACACAAGGATGCCAGGTAACACATCTACCCAGTTTTGTGTGAGACAAGGATGCCAGGTTACATAATCTACTCAGTGTTGTGTGAGACAAGAATGCCAGGTTACATAATCTACCCAGTGTTGTGTGAGACAAGGATGTCAGGTTACATAATCTACCCAGTGTTGTGTGAGACAAGAATGCCAGGTTAAACATCTACCCAGTGTTGTGTGAGACAAGAATGCCAGGTTAAACATCTACCCAGTGTTGTGTGAGACAAGGATGCAAGGTTACATAATCTACCCAGTGTTGTGTGAGACAAGAATGCCAGGTTAAACATCTACCCAGTGTTGTGTGAGACAAGAATGCCAGGTTAAACATCTACCCAGTGTTGTGTGAGACAAGAATGCCAGGTTACATAATCTACCCAGTGTTGTGTGAGACAAGGATGCCAGGTTACATAATCTACCCAGTGTTGTGTGAGACAAGCATGCCAGGTTACATAATCTACCCAGTGTTGTGTGAGACAAGAATGCGAGGTTAAACATCTACCCAGTGTTGTGTGAGACAAGGATGCCAGGTTACATAATCTACCCAGTGTTGTGTGAGACAAGGATGCCAGGTTACATAATCTACCCAGTGTTGTGTGAGACAAGGATGTCAGGTTACATAATCTACCCAGTGTTGTGTGAGACAAGAATGCCAGGTTAAACATCTACCCAGTGTTGTGTGAGACAAGAATGCCAGGTTAAACATCTACCCAGTGTTGTGTGAGACAAGGATGCAAGGTTACATAATCTACCCAGTGTTGTGTGAGACAAGAATGCCAGGTTAAACATCTACCCAGTGTTGTGTGAGACAAGAATGCCAGGTTAAACATCTACCCAGTGTTGTGTGAGACAAGAATGCCAGGTTACATAATCTACCCAGTGTTGTGTGAGACAAGGATGCCAGGTTACATAATCTACCCAGTGTTGTGTGAGACAAGCATGCCAGGTTACATAATCTACCCAGTGTTGTGTGAGACAAGAATGCGAGGTTAAACATCTACCCAGTGTTGTGTGAGACAAGGATGCCAGGTTACATAATCTACCCAGTGTTGTGTGAGACAAGGATGCCAGGTTACATAATCTACCCAGTGTTGTGTGAGACAAGGATGCCAGGTAACACATCTACCCAGTGATGTGTGAGACAAGGATGCCAGGTTACATAATCTACTCAGTGTTGTGTGAGACAAGAATGCCAGGTTACATAATCTACCCAGTGTTATGTGAGACAAGGATGCCAGGTAACACATCTACCCAGTGTTGTGTGAGACAAGGATGCCAGGTTACATAATCTACCCAGTGTTGTGTGAGACAAGAATGCCAGGTTACATAATCTACCCAGTGTTGTGTGAGACAAGGATGCCAGGTAACACATCTACCCAGTGTTGTGTGAGACAAGGATGCCAGGTTACATAATCTACTCAGTGTTGTGTGAGACAAGAATGCCAGGTTACATAATCTACCCAGTGTTGTGTGAGACAAGGATGCCAGGTTACATAATCTACCCAGTGTTGTGTGAGACAAGAATGCCAGATTACATAATCTACCCAGTGTTGTGTGAGACAAGAATGTTAGGTTAAACATCTACCCCGTGTTGTGTGAGACAAGGATGCCAGGTTACATAATCTACCCAGTGTTGTGTGAGACAAGCATTCCAGGTTACATAATCTACCCAGTGTTGTGTAAGACAAGGATGCCAGGTTACATAATCTACCCAGTGTTGTGTGAGACAAGGATGCCAGGTTAAACATCTACCCAGTGTTGTGTGAGACAAGGATCCCAGGTTACATAATCTACTCAGTGTTGTGTTAGACATGCATGCCAGGTTACATAATCTACCCAGTGTTGTGTGAGACAAGGATGCCAGGTTAAACATCTACCCAGTGTTGTGTGAGACAAGGATCCCAGGTTACATAATCTACTCAGTGTTGTGTGAGACAAGGATGCCAGGTTACATAATCTACCCAGTGTTGTGTGAGACACGGATGCCAGGTTACATAATCTACTCAGTGTTGTGTGAGACAAGGATGCCAGGTTACATAATCTACCCAGTGTTGTGTGAGACAAGGATGCCAGGTTACATAATCTACCCAGTGTTGTGTGAGACAAGGAGGCCAGGTAACACATCTACCCAGTGTTGTGTGAGACAAGGATGCCAGATTACATAATCTACTCAGTGTTGTGTGAGACAAGAATGCCAGGTTACATAATCTACCCAGTGTTGTGTGAGACAAAGATGCCAGGTTACATAATCTACCCAGTGTTGTGTGAGACAAGAATGCCAGGTTAAACATCTACCCAGTGTTGTGTGAGACAAGGATGCCATGTTACATAATCTACCCAGTGTTGTGTGAGACAAGAATGCCAGGTTACATAATCTACCCAGTGTTGTGTGAGACAAGAATGCCAGGTTACATAATCTACCCAGTGTTGTGTGAGACAAGGATGCCAGGTTACATAATCTACCCAGTGTTGTGTGAGACAAGGATGCCAGGTTACATAATCTACTCAGTGTTGTGTGAGACAAGGATGCCAGGTTACATAATCTACCCGTTGTTGTGTAAGACAAGGATGCCAGGTTACATAATCTACTCAGTGTTGTGTGAGACAAGGATGCCAGGTTACATAATCTACCCGTTGTTGTGTAAGACAAGGATGCCAGGTTACATAATCTACTCAGTGTTGTGTGAGACAAGGATGCCAGGTTACATAATCTACCCGTTGTTGTGTAAGACAAGGATGCCAGGTTACATAATCTACTCAGTGTTGTGTGAGACAAGGATGCCAGGTTACATAATCTACCCGTTGTTGTGTAAGACAAGGATGCCAGGTTACATAATCTACTCAGTGTTGTGTGAGACAAGGATGCCAGGTAACACATCTACCCAGTGTTATGCGAAACATGGATGCCACCATAGAGTCACCGTTTTATTTCACACAGACAAAATCTGCCACCAAAGAGCCACCATGTTATTTCGCACAAACAACATCCGCCACCAAAAGAGCCACCATCTTATTCCACACAAGCTACATCTGAAACCAAAAGAGCCACCATCTTGTTTCACTCACGCCGTATTTGGTAACTTGAGTTGAGATTTACACCGCGCGGGATGCAACCTTTAGCTCTCGAAGCTCATGTGTGATCAGGCTGTGTCGCTTACTTCAACTCCAATACATGTTGACCTTTTGTTGTGATCCACTGTGTGGATGTATTTCCTTGTCCCTTGGCCATGATGAATGTCTAGTATACTAGTTTCATCAGATGTAATCTACGCAGAATCACAGATAACATTTCAAAGCACGGGTATAGTTAGTGCCCTCTTGCTGACCCGACAAGTTGTGATGTTGTGTTGCATGTACAACTCTGGTCTGTGTTGTAGAGACGGGCGGCGGCTGAGAGGAAGGACTTCAGCGCCAAGTACAAGAAGAAGAAGCGGCGCATGAACATGCAGGGCTTGAGCCTGGTCTATGAATCAGCGGTAGAGTGTATGGTGTTCCTGGAGTCTCGCAGACCCATCGACCCTCAGACAGCCACGCTGGTGGCCGGGTAAGTTACACCTTTGCTCCGTGTTTATCTCCAAGGTTACAGTCTGCAATGAATTGTGGTTAAAGTACCGAAATATATGACGGAATGGCGCAATGTGATAGTAAAACTGTGTAAGTACAGAGAAAGGGCAGCGGGCCGCATAGAGTTTGAGGTGCAACAACTGATCCAAAGTAACACACATCAAGGTGACAGTGATCTACCAGAACCCCTGCCAATCCCCCGCAACCTCATCCTTTCCACATACGGGTTCTCAATCTGATCCTCCACCTTCTCCACCTGGTCCCACGTGTGCACGACCACCTCCCCTTGTCCATAGGTAATCGACAACCAAGAGGTGCATTAACTGCCAGCCTATCAGTCTGCTCATCCGCCCTTCGGCACTCCCGCATGGCCAGGGCAAAATATCCATACAATTCTTACATACAGTTACCTCTGAAGCAGGTGAGCCATTCCACACGAAACATTCCTTTCTCTACTTTACTAAGCATACTCCTTGAGTCCGTGATAAAGACAATGTGTGTTGCAGTGGTCTCCTCTAACCAACGGAATGCCGCTGTGACTGCTTCCACCTCCATTCTCATGCTGGAGGTCGTAGCCTCATATGCCATACTCTCCTTTTTCAAGAATCGTGCATTAGCCTTCGTAATGAAACCCCATAACATAACATACCATAACATAATATAACAATTAAAGTTCGCTACTGTTTTGATCGTTGCAAACATGCTGTATCTGATATTGAATATCGATTTATGTTCGTCATTGTCTAACACTGACATTGTGTACTTGTTGTTCACTGTCTGACACTAACACTGACATAACGATACATGTTGTTTACTGTCTGACACTGACACTGATATAACGATATACGTTGGTCACTGTCTGGCAGGGGTGCGGAGTGCTGGCTAAGGTTCTGGTCCCTGCACCCTAAAGGGGGCCTGTTGGGACAGTTCACCAGCACCAGACGCAAGCTGGAGAGCATCCGCTGTATGACCACGGACAAGAACAACGAGTACCTCATCACCGGAGACACCATGGGCCTGTTGCGGGTATGCGTGTTGGTATTGTCTTCTTGTGTCTTGGCGTGCTGGTGTCTTGTCTAGATCCATGCGTGTCTTGGCGTTCTGGCGCGCTGTCTAGTTCCATGTGTGTCTTGGCGTGCTGGTGTGCTGTCTAGATCCATGTGTGTCTTGGCGTGCTGGCGTGCTGTCTAGTTTATGTGTGTCTTGGCGTGCTGGTGTGCTGTCTAGATCCATGTGTGTCTTGGCGTGTTGGTGTGCTGTCTAGATCCATGTGTGTCTTGGCATGCTGGTGTGCTGTCTAGATCCATGTGTGTCTTGGCGTGCTGGCGTGCTTTCTAGATCCATGTGTGTCTTGGCGTGCTGGTGTGCTGTCTAGACACATGTGTGTCTTGGCGTGCTGGTGTGCTGTCTAGTTCCAGATGTGTTATATGGTATTAATGTGCTTTCTAGTTCCACAGGAAGAGAGAGAGAGACGGGAGAGAGAGCTAGAGGGAGGAAGAGACTGAGGGAGAGAGAGGGGAGAGAGAGGGATAGATGTAGAGATAGGAGAGGGAAATAGCGAGAACTGGGGAGGGGGTGGGGGTAAATGGAGAGAGGAGAGAGAAAAGGAAGGAGAGAGAGAGAGAGAGAGAGAGAGAGAGAGAGAGAGAGAGAGAGAGAGAGAGAAAATTAAATTTAATTTAATTGTATTGATCTTTATTTTCAAAGGGTACCAAATTGGGCGCATAGGCCCGTCTTACATTCGGCCCTTCCAGTCACTCATCTTTCGTTCATCAACAGTGCGTTCACATAGGAAAAAAAAAATTGTCAAATGATGTTGTAAGCATAAACAATGCATATTCTCATGTTATGTGACACATCCCTCTCCCACACACACATCCTGCACCAACCCACACACACATCCCTCACCTACTCACACATCACGCACCATACCCACACATCCCCCATCTACCACACATCCCCCACTCACCACACATCCCCAACGCATCCCTCCACCCACTCACAGATCCCGCCACCAACTCAGACATCTCGCACCCACCCATACACACATCCCTCACCCACCCACACGCATCTTTCCATCCACTCACACATACCCCAATCCACTCAAGATCACCCACACACACATGCTCCACCCACCCACCAACACACCCTCCAAACACACACACATACCCCTCACACACACACACACACACACCGCACCAACACACACATATCCATCACCCACTCACACATCAACCACTTATACCCACGCATCTTTCCATCCACACTCACATTTCCCCGCCCATCCACACATTTCTAATCCACTCACACACCCCAACAACCACACACACATCCCCCACCGACACACATACCCCCTAACAACACACACATCTCCCATGCAAACATACATCCCCCACACACATCCCCCACCTACCAACGCCCACATATCCCCCACCCGCCAACACCCACATATCCCACTACCCACCAACACCCACGCAAGCACACCAACCAAAACACACATCCTCCTCCTATACATCCCTCACCCACCCCCAAGTCCCATCCATACACACATCCCTCTACCCACCAACCAACGTGCCATACATATGGGAATCTTTTTTGACTAGTTGTCGTTCGAGATAAGTTACCATTATTATTGTCTTTTTGTGTTATTGTTTATGAGGGAATGTAGTCTGTACTAAGGTAGTGTTCAGACAGGTTGCGAATGTATGTATAATGGTTGGTGGTGTCTTTGATTTCTTGTGGAAGATTGTTCCACAACTGAGCGGCAGAGTATGCTAAGCTTGTTTTATATAAGTCTATCCTAGGTTTAGGGACATGAAGTATATTTAGTCGTTCGCTATGTCTAGCGTTATATTTAAACAATGGCCAAAGGTAGCTTGGAGCATTTTGAAATAGGATTTTGTGAATTAGTTTGGCCTTATTAAAAAGTAGGCGCGGAGACGTTTATGTAGGTTAGAATTGTCGGTAAGCTTTTCACCATTAATTAAACGCACTGCCCTTTTCTGGAGTGAATATGAAAGAGAGAGAGAGAAAGAGAGAGAGAGAGAGAGAGAGAGAGAGACAGACAGACAGACAGACAAACAGACAGAGAGAGACAGACAGACAGAGAGAGAGAGAGAGAGAGAGAACGAACGAACAAACTTTATTTTAAAAGGGTAACAAATTCGGCATGCAGGCCCGTCTCACATTCGGCCCTTTCAATCACTCATCTTTCATTTATCAAATGGATTTATCACGGACGGACGGACGGACGGACGAACGAACGAACTTTATTTTCAAAGGGTTAAGAAGGCACGCAGGCCTGTCTGACATTCTGCCCTTCTATCACTCTCTTTCATACATTATTTCATTCACACATCATTCAAGGCTAACAGAGAACGGCAACAATATAAAAGATATTCATTATAAAGGCATGGGCAAAATGCGAACATCAAAACTACACTACTCAGTAATATTAGATAATGGTCTGACACTTGTTATTAGCCATGTGGAATATACTGGCCTACCAAAAGGGGACTGGCTGTTATACTAGGGTTTTGTTATTATTATTATTATTATTATCTCTATTATTAAGGGGGAAGATAATCCGTACTGAGATAGAAGGAGGAGAAGAAGAAGAAGAAGAAGAAGAAGAAGAAGAAGAAGAAGAAGAAGAAGAAGAAGAAGAAGAAGAAGAAGAAGAAGAAGAAGAAGAAGAAGAAGAAGAAGAAGAAGAAGAAGAAGAAGAAGAAGAAGAAGGTAGAGGAGGAGGGAGAGAGAGAGAGAGAGAGAGAGAGAGAGAGAGAGAGAGAGAGAGAGAGAGAGAGAGAGAGAACGAACGAACGAACAGACTTTATTTTCAAAGGGTAACAAATTGGGCAATACTAAATTGAAGAACCTACATTTGAAGAAATCCTATATGTAATCACACGACTTAAAAACAATAAGGCAACTGGGACTGATGGAATTGCTGCTGAATTTATAAAGGCAGGTGGCCATGCATTACATCTAAAGCTATACGAACTAATAATAAAAATCTGGAGGACAGAAGAATTACCCCATGACTGGAAAGAGTCATTATTGATACCTATCTTTAAGAAAGGAGACACGTTCCAATGTGGAAATTATAGAGGAATATCACTACTGTCCACAAGCTATAAGATACTATCCGCAGTATTACTAAATAGACTAAAACCATATTCAGAAGACATATTAGGTGACTACCAAGCGGGTTTTAGACAAAACAGATCAACAATAGATCAGATATTTATCTTACGACAAATAGCCGAGAAACATTGGGAATATAAAAGAGATCTCCATAACATTTTTGTGGATTTTAAAAAGGCTTATGATAGTGTTCATAGGAATAGTCTATGGAATGCTATGCAGGAATTTGGAATACCAAGGAAGTTAATCAACATGACCAGACTATGCATGGAAGATACTTATAATATAGTAACATATAAAGGCAGGAAATCAGACCCCTTCCAAATAACATCTGGCTTGAAACAGGGTGATGCACTATCGCCGCTACTCTTCAATCTGGCTCTAGAGAAAGTTGTAAGGAAGGTAAAGGAGGAATGTGATATTGGAGGAACATCCAAGCTGCTTGGTTATGCAGATGATATAGATATTATAGGGCAAAGTGAACAAAAGACATTGGAAATATTGACTCACTTAAAGGAAAAAGCCCAACAGATGGGGCTGGTTATCAACCAAGATAAGACAGAATATATGGTAATTTCAAGAGACGGAATGGCTAGAAACTCTGGCCACATACAAATAGATAATATGACCATTAAAAGAACGGAAACATACAAATACCTGGGTACGATGTCAACTGCTCCAACATCATAAGGGAAGAAATACAAACTAGAATCAACTCTGGAAATAAGATATACTATGCACTACAACATCTACTAAAATCAAAGGCGCTATCTCGTAACACCAAAATCACAATATACAAAACACTGATCAGACCAGTTGTGCTGTATGGCTCTGAAACCTGGAGTACAACGAAAGGAGACGAAGCCTTGTTACAAACCTTTGAGAACAAAATTTTAAGACGCATCTTTGGACCCATTAGGGATACACAAAGTGGAGAGTGGAAAAGAAGAAGTAACAAAGACATTTGTGATCTGTTTAAGTCCCCGCTAATCACTGGTATCATGAAGGCTAATAGACTACAATGGCTGGGGCATATAGAAAGAATGGAAGATAACAGGGAAACAAAACTCGCTTACACTCAGGAAATAAATGACCGTAGACCCCGAGGTAGACCAAGAAGGCGGTGGAGAGATAATACATGTACAGACCTACAAGCACTTGGAATCAACGACTGGCAAGAGAAGGTCCACCAGAGAGACGAATGGAGACGGATTGTATTTGCAGCAAAGAACCTCAATGGCTCGGAACGCTGAAGAAGAAGAAGAAGAAGAAGAAGAACAAATTGGGCACGCAGGCCCGTCTTACATTTGGCCCTTCCAATCATTCATCTTTCTTTCATCAACAGTGCATAGGAAAAACACATTGTCACATGAATTTTGTAAACATAAACAATGCATATTACTATGTTGTGAGACACATCCACCACCCACCCACACATCCCCCATTCACTCCAACTCCCCCACCCAACCACACACACATACAATACATTCCCCATCCACCACATCCCTACACCTACACATCTCCCCACCCACACACACCTCTCACCCACCACACATCCAATCCACCCACACCCCAAGCACACATACATTCAATAACCCACACATCCCCCACCTACACACATCTCCCCACCCACTCACATATCCTCCACCCGTCCCATTTCCCACCAACAATCACTCACCCAATATCCTCCTCCACCCACACACCTCCAACCACCCAGCCAAACACACATTCCTCAGCCACACACACATCTCCCCGTCAACTCACATATTCCGCACCTACCCACACACAAATTCCGCACTCACCCACATAATCTCCCATCTCCCAAAGCCCACTCACAGATCCCGAGCCCACACCTACAAACATCTCCCACCATCTCCTAACCTGCACACACTCACCCACCCACACATGCTCTACCCAACCACACATCCTCCATCCACCCATTCCCTCAGCCACACTTCCCTTAACCACACACCCCTACCCATATACACACACATCCCCACCTACAAAGAGAGAGAGAGAGGGATAGATGTAGAGATAAATGTTTTGCGTATCCTTTTACAGGACTTAGCTGTCAACAGCAGCATCTTTCAGCTGTCTGTTGATCTCTTGGCAAGATTACGCTCAGTAGTTTGCCATTGCTTTCTGAGCGGCCGGCTCAGTATCCGCAAGTCACGAGCGGGGGTCGAACCACCTCAGTTCTCGCTCCGCTGCGAGACTCTGCGTGATAAACGGGATTACAGAGAGAAAGTGTTGTAACCCCACAGCCAGAGAGACCGGCAGATGTAGAGATAGGGGAGGGAAATAGCGAGAACTGGGGGGGGGGAGTAAATGGAGAGAGGAGAGAGTAAAGGAAGGGGAGAGAGAGAGAGGGAGGGAGGGAGGGAGAGAGAGATAGATAGATAGAGAGAGAGAGAGAGAGAGAGAGAGAGAGAGATAGAGAGAGAGAGAGAGAGAGAGAGAGAGAGAGAGAGAGAGAACACAGACACAATGTAAATGCCTTCCAACTAGGAGAACAGAATTCGTATTACGAAACTGAAAAGGAAGAATAAATAATTAATTATTTAGTAATACTAAAATTACGTTAAGCAAATATGTAATGTATAACCTGAACCAGAATATAACACATCCGACGTTTCGACCCTAGTGATCTTTTCCACGAACAGGACCGCCAGCGTCAAAGAATATTTATAATTGTGAATATAAACGTTCACAAATGTGTAGGCAGAACAGTATAAATAGTGCATGCGAACAGCCGAGTGGGGAACCTGTGTGTGAGGGAAGTATATGAGGGGTTGAGGTGTGGTGGTGCCACACCAGGCAGTGTGTGAGGGGTTGATGTGTGGTGGTGCCACACTAGGCAGTGTGTGAGGGGTTGAGGAGTGGTTGTGCCACACCAGGCAGTGTGTGAGGGGTTGAGGAGTGGTGGTGCCACACCAGGCAGTGTGTGAGGGGTTGAGTTGTGGTGGTGCCACACCAGGCAGTGTGTGAGGGGTTGAGGTGTGGTGGTGCCACACCAGGCAGTGTGAGAGGGGTTGAGGTGTGGTGGTGAAACACCAGGCAGTGTTTGAGGGGTCAATATCTTGGATGTGTGGTGCTAGCCCCATATTATTAGATCAATAGGCACTAATCGACAAACGATGTGTAGTGTGGGCGATATCACGCCCCATAGCCTGTACTCTCCAGATCATTTCCTGGTACCTGTTTTAAGCTGGCTCGTCTTGGATGCCAGGTCTTTTTGTTTACATTACCGCCACGGGGAGGATTCGATCGTATGTCCTCCAGGCTGACATTCAGACATGCTAGCCACTGTATTAGCGCGAGTCACTAGCTAGGTAGGTAGCCATGTAAACTGACAACTGTATTAGCGCGAGTCATTAGCTAGGTAGGTAGCCATGTAAACTGACAACTGTATAAGCGCGAGTCACTAGCTAGGTAGGTAGCCATGTAAACTGACAACTGTATTAGCGCGAGTCACTAGCTAGGTAGGTAGCCATGTAAACTGACAACTGTATTAGCGCGAGTCACTAGCTAGGTAAGTAGCCACGTAGACTGACAACTGTGTTAAGGCGAGTCACTATCTAGGTAGATAGCCATGTAGACTGACAACTGTGTTAGCGCGAGTCACTAGCTAGGTAGGTAGCCATGTAAACTGACAACTGTATTAGCGCAGCTCACTAGCTAGGTAGGTAGCCTTGTAAACTGACAACTGTATTAGCGCGAGTCACTAGCTAGGTAGGTAGCCATGTAAACTGACAACTATGTTAGCGCAGCTCACTAGCTAGGTAGGTAGCCTTGTAAACTGACAACTGTATTAGCGCGAGTCACTAGCTAGGTAGGTAACCATGTAAACTGACAACTGTATTAGCGCGAGTCACTAGCTAGGTAGGTAGCCATGTAAACTGACAACTGTATTAGCGCGAGTCACTAGCTAGGTAGGTAGCCATGTAAACTGACAACTGTATTAGCGAGAGTCACTAGCTAGGTAGGTAGCCACGTAGACTGACAACTGTATTAGCGCGAGTCACTAGCTAGGTAGGTAGCCATGTAAACTGACAACTGTGTTAGCACGAGTCACTAGCTAGGTAGGTAGCTATGTAAACTAACAACTGTATTAGCGCGAGTCACTAGCTAGGTAGGTAGCCATGTAAACTGACAACTGTATTAGCGCGAGTCACTAGCTAGGTAGGTAGTCACGTAGACTGACAACTGTATTAGCGCGAGTCACTAGCTAGGTAGGTAGCCATGTAAACTGACAACTGTGTTAGCACGAGTCACTAGCTAGGTAGGTAGCCATGTAAACTGACAACTGTGTTAAGGCGAGTCACTAGCTAGGTACGTAGACATGTAAACTGACAACTGTATTAGCGCGAGTCACTAGCTAGGTAAGTAGAAATGTAAACTGACAACTGTATTAGCGCGAGTCACTAGCTAGGTAGGTAGCCATGTAAACTGACAACTTTATTAGCGCGAGTCACTAGCTAGGTAGGTAGCCATGTAAACTGACAACTGTGTTAGGGCGAGTCACTAGCTAGGTAGGTAGCCATGTAAACTGACAACTGTGTTAAGGCGAGTCACTAGCTAGGTAGGTAGCCATGTAGACTGACAACTGTGTTAGCGCGAGTCACTAGCTAGGTAGGTAGCCATGTAAACTGACAACTGTGTTAGCGCAGCTCACTAGCTAGGTAGGTAGCCATGTAGACTGACAACTGTGTTAGCGCGAGTCACTAGCTAGGTAAGTAGCCATGTAAACTGACAACTGTGTTAGGGCAGCTCACTAGCTAGGTAGGTAGCCATGTAAACTGACAACTGTGTTAAGGCGAGTCACTAGCTAGGTAGGTAGCCATGTAGACTGACAACTGTGTTAGGGCAGCTCACTAGCTAGGTAGGTAGCCACGTAGACTGACAACTGTATTAGCGCGAGTCACTAGCTAGGTAGGTAGCCACGTAGACTGACAACTGTGTTAGCGCGAGTCACTAGCTAGGTAGGTAGCCATGTAAACTGACAACTGTGTTAGCGCGAGTCACTAGCTAGGTAGGTAGCCACGTAGACTGACAACTGTGTTAGCGCGAGTCACTAGCTAGGTAGGTAGCCATGTAAACTGACAACTGTGTTAGCGCGAGTCACTAGCTAGGTAGGTAGCCATGTAGACTGACAACTGTGTTAAGGCGAGTCACTAGCTAGGTAGGTAGCCATGTAGACTGACAACTGTGTTAAGGCGAGTCACTAGCTAGGTAGGTAGCCATGTAAACTGACAACTGTGTTAGGGCAGCTCACTAGCTAGGTAGGTAGCCATGTAAACTGACAACTGTGTTAGGGCGAGTCACTAGCTAGGTAGGTAGCCATGTAAACTGACAACTGTGTTAAGGCGAGTCACTAGCTAGGTAGGTAGCCATGTAGACTGACAACTGTGTTAGCGCGAGTCACTAGCTAGGTAGGTAGCCATGTAAACTGACAACTGTATTTGCGTGAGTCACTAGCTAGGTAGGTAGCCATGTAAACTGACAACTGTATTAGCGCGAGTCCCTAGCTAGGAAGGTAGCCATGTAAACTGACAACTGTGTTAGGGCGAGTCAATAGCTAGGTAGGTAGCCATGTAAACTGACAACTGTGTTAAGGCGAGTCACTAGCTAGGTAGGTAGCCATATAGACTGACAACTGTATTAGCGCGAGTCACTAGCTAGGTAGGTAGCCATGTAAACTGACAACTGTGTTAGCGCAGCTCACTAGCTAGGTAAGTAGCTATGTAAACTGACAACTGTGTTAAGGCGAGTCACTAGCTAGGTAGGTAGCCATGTAGACTGACAACTGTGTTAGGGCAGCTCACTAGCTAGGTAGATAGCCACGTAGACTGACAACTGTATTAGCGCGAGTCACTAGCTAAGTAGGTAGCCACGTAGACTGACAACTGTGTTAGCGCGAGTCACTAGCTAGGTAGGTAGCCATGTAAACTGACAACTGTGTTAGCGCGAGTCACTAGCTAGGTAGGTAGCCACGTAGACTGACAACTGTGTTAGCGCGAGTCACTAGCTAGGTAGGTAGCCATGTAAACTGACAACTGTGTTAGCGCGAGTCACTAGCTAGGTAGGTAGCCATGTAAACTGACAACTGTGTTAGGGCGAGTCACTAGCTAGGTAGGTAGCCACGTAGACTGACAACTGTATTAGCGCGAGTGACTAGCTAGGTAGGTAGCCATGTAAAGTGACAACTGTGTTAGGGCGAGTCACTAGCTAGGTAGGTAGCCACGTAGACTGACAACTGTATTAGCGCGAGTCACTAGCTAGGTAGGTAGCCATGTAAACTGACAACTGTGTTAGCGCGAGTCACTAGCTAGGTAGGTAGCCACGTAGACTGACAACTGTGTTAGCGCGAGTCACTAGCTAGGTAGGTTGCCACGTAGACTGACAACTGTATTAGCGCGAGTGACTAGCTAGGTAGGTAGCCATATAGACTGACAACTGTATTAGCGAGAGTCACTAGCTAGGTGGGTAGCCATGTAAACTGACAACTGTGTTAGCACGAGTGACTAGCTAGGTAGGTAGCCATATAGACTGACAACTGTATTAGCGCGAGTCACTAGCTAGGTAGGTAGCCATGTAAACTGACAACTGTATTAGCGCGAGTCACTAGCTAGGTAGGTAGCCATGTAAACTGACAAATGTGTTAGCGCGAGTCACTAGCTAGGTGGGTAGCCATGTAAACTGACAACTGTGTTAGCGCGAGTCACTAGCTAGGTAGGTAGCCATGTAAACTGACAACTGTGTTAGCGCGAGTCACTAGCTAGGTAGGTAGCCACGTAGACTGACAACTGTGTTAGCGGGAGTCACTATCTAGGTAGGTAGCCTTGTAAACTGACAACTGTGTTAAGGCGAGTCACTAGCTAGGTAGGTAGCCATGTAAACTGACAACTATTCACGTGATGTTGTCCGCTCCAGATCTGGGACATCAAGGAGTTCTGTAACGGAGAGAAACTGTCCCAAGAGGATCGCGATGCCCGAGAGAAACGGCTGAGGAAAGATTTCGTCTACACCAGAAGCAAATTCAAGCCTGAAGAAATCCTTGACACCATGGAGAAGCTTCGGGAGAAACGAATATCTGTTCCTGACGCCAGCAAACCCAGAAAGAACCTCAAGTCCCCTCGATTGGTGAGCTAATTGTTGTGGTCAAAGATTGTTCAAAGGTGATGTCCAGGGGCAGGGAGATGTCATAGAATGGTGGTTAGTTAGTTAGTTAGTTAGTTAGTCGTAGTTTCAACTTCACAGCAACGGGTCGTCCCCATTATGCTCCGTTCCTGTGCCAGTGAATATCACACAAATGTTTGGAAAAGACAGGAGTCTCGACAAACAACAGCTCGCACAGATACACTGTGCATAATGCCGCCTCCAGAATGTCAACACACCAGTCCCCCACGAAACACCCAGTTCATCTCTGATAGAATCGGCAGTCATTTTCCCATCTGGATGTTTCCTAGATGTTCACCCACACAGTCCACGAAATACAGTTCATCACCGACGGCAGTGGCAGTCAACCAGAAGCCCAGCAGCCACGCATTTCTGCATAAGGCAAAAACTGGTCAACTCTGGGACATAGCCACCTGCCATCGCTCCGAACATGCAGTCACGTTCCAAAAAAAACTTGGGCAGATTCAAAAGCATTTCACACGAAACTCACAGCTCACAGTGTCGCGCCACGCACTCACTCAGTAGCAGGGCGACGGAACCATCAAGCCTCCTTAGTCGCCTCTTACGACATGCGTGGTAGGCTACAGTGTTGCTATTCTTTGCTTCCCTTATGGGTCCCGGCAACACACGGGAGAGAATGGTGGTTGTCCATGGGTACTGACAGGGGCAGGGAGATTTCAAGAATGGTGATTGTCCATGAGTACTGATAGGGCCAGGAAGATGTCATAGAAACATGGGTAGGTCGGTATCATAGAATGGGGAGCAAAGATGGGTGGATAGATGTTATAAAAGTGGCGTAGACATGAGTGGGTAGGTGTTATAGAAAGTGGCACAGACAGGCGTGGGGAGATATAACCGATATGGGGAGCAGACAGGCGTGGGGAGATATAACAGATATGGGGAGCAGACAGGCGTGGGGAGATATAACAGATATGGGGAGCAGACAGGCGTGGGGAGATATAACAGATATGGGGAGCAGACAGGCGTGGGGAGATATAACAGATATGGGGAGCAGACAGGCGTGGGGAGATATAACAGATATGGGGAGCAGACAGGCGTGGGGAGATATAACAGATATGGGGAGCAGACAGGCGTGGGGAGATATAACAGATATGGGGAGCAGACAGGGCTGGGCAGATGTCATGAATTGGAGAGAGGTTTAAAGAGGTGTCATAGAATGGGGCACAGATAGAAATAGATAGATATCCAATAATGGGGCACATAAACACGGACAGAGAACTTGTCTGCCTCACAAGGCAACATTCCCTACAAATATCTTTTCTGACTCTCTCTCTCTCTCTCACTCTCTCTCTCTCTCTCTCTCTCTCTCTCTCTCTCTCTCTCTCTCTTTCTCTCTCTCTCATTCTCTCTCTCATTCTCTCTCTCTGTGTCTCTCTCTCACTCTCTATGTCTCTCTCTCACTCTCTATCTCTCTCAGCCATATAATAGTTATTCGCCCTCTATTTATGTGATCCTGTGCGGTGCAGAGACAGGACTCCAGTTACAGTATTAATAGGTTTTCTCGGCGCGTATCCCGTACAGTGCCAACGTGGTGTCCTCAGCTTGTGTCCCGTACAGCGCCAACGTGGTGTCCTCAGCTTGTGTCTCGTACAGCACCAACGTGGTGTCCTCAGCTTGTGTCCCGTACAGCGCCAACGTGGTGTCCTCAGCTTGTGTCCCGTACAGCGCCAACGTGGTGTCCTCAGCTTGTGTCCCGTACAGCGCCAACGTGGTGTCCTCAGCTTGTGTCCCGTACAGCGCCAACGTGGTGTCCTCAGCTTGTGTCCCGTACAGCGCCAACCTGGTGTTCTCAGCTTGTGTCCCGTACAGCGCCAACCTGGTGTTCTCAGCTTGTGTCCCGTACAGCGCCAACGTGGTGTCCTCAGCTTGTGTCCCGTACAGCGCCAACGTGGTGTCCTCAGCTTGTGTCCCGTACAGCGCCAACGTGGTGTCCTCAGCTTGTGTCCCGTACAGCGCCAACCTGGTGTTCTGAGCTTGTGTCCCGTACAGCGCCAACGTGGTTTTCACAGCTTGTGTCCCGTACAGCTCCATGGTGGTGTCCTCAACCATGGATTGGCATGCATGTATCTACTTCTCTCCTGTCACTCCGCATACACTGACCCTAGCTTCATGCTGTCTGTCAGTCTGTATCTGTGACGTCATCTACCTCGTATGTCCTCAACTTTTCTCTCTGTTACAGTTGTCGTATAGCGTTATGTTCTCTTTGTTACGGTTGTCATATAGCGTTATGTTCTCTTTGTTACGGTTGTCATATAGCGTTATGTTCTCTTTGTTACGGTTGTCATATAGCGTTATGTTCTCTTTGTTACGGTTGTCATATAGCGTTATGTTCTCTTTGTTACGGTTGTCATATAGCGTTATGTTCTCTTTGTTACGGTTGTCATATAGCGTTATGTTCTCTATATTACACTTGTCAAGTCACTTGACTTGACTATGTCATCGTCAGGATGAATGACAGACAAGACGCTCGGGTGACAAAATCCATGTGTGGTGCCGAATGTTGGACAGACCAGCGGCTCATTATTTCAAACCACCACGGCGTCCTCAAGGGGTAAAAGTGCAAAGAAAACTAAATGTCACCCGACTAAATAGTAAAAGAACGCAGCTGTCGTTTGAAAATATGTCGGATGACCGCCTCATGCCAGTGCCGCAGCTAAACAAGACGCGGAAACAGAGTGGAGAGTCCTAAAGGACAACACTTACAACACTGATTTGGAAATCCTGGGTCCAGCCACCCGGAAGTGGAGAGTCCTAAAGGACAACACTTACAACACTGATTTGGAAATCCTGGGTCCAGCCACCCGGAAGCATAAAGACTGGTTTCATGAAATTTCCAAAGACATCAACCAATTGCTGACCGAGAAACATCTTCTCCACAAGGCATATCTGAACAACCCAAAGTCAACAAACATAAAAAAGATGCCTTCAATAACATCCAGAGAGTAGTGCTACAGAAACTTCGGCACATGCGGGACTCCTGGCTGAGCAATAAAGCTGATGAGATCTAAGGCTTTGCTGACAGACATGATATGAACAACTTCTACTACTCACTGAAAGTGGTCTATGGTCCTACATCACCAGGCATAGTTCCCCTACTCAGTGCAGATGGGGGTACATTGGTCACCGATAAGAAAGAAATCCTTCAACGCTGGGCAGAGCATTTTAGCAACGTTTTAAATGCAACCTTCTCCATCGATGATGAAACCATCAACTGGCTTCCTCAATCCCCACTAATGATACTCTTGCTGACCTGCCAACCATAGTGGAAGTTTTAAAAAAAGGCATCCAGCAACTTTCCAGCGACAAGGCGCCTGGTCCTGACCCCATTCGGGCAGAGATATACAAAGCAGGTGGACCAGTTCTAATAGAGCAGCTTCATCAAGTCTTTGTAAACATATGGATAAACGAGATCATGCCACAAGATTTCAAGGACGCGTCAATAGTCCACCTTTACCAACGTAAAGGAAACTGCCAATCCTGTGACAACCATCGAGGCACCTTCTTGCTCTCAATTGCTTGGAAGATACTCGCCAAAACTCTTCTCAATCGCCTCACAGCCCATCTCGACCAAGGTTTTCTTCATGAGAGTCAATGTGGCTTCAGAAAAGAACGAGGAACTGTTGACATGATTTTCGCTGCAAGTCAGTTGCAAGAGAAATGTCAGGAACAGAACTGCGAAATGTCTCCACTTTCATTGACATTACCAAGGCTTTTGATACAGTCAGCAGAAAAGGTCTGTGGAAGATTATGGCGAAATATGGCAGTCCACGAAAGTTTGTCCAAATAGTGCGGTTCTTTAATGATGGTATGCAGGCAAGAGTACAGGAAAATGGTGAACTGTCGGAGCCCTTTCCTGTTACCAATGGAGTGAAGCAAGGATGTGTCCTGGCACCAACACTGTTCAGCCTCATGTTTTCAGCTATGTTGACGAATGCCTTCGAAAACAACGACACTGGAATAGACATCAACTACCGCGTGGATGGAAAGTTGTTCGATCTCAGAAGGCTGAAAGCTTAAACTAAAACTATCAGCGATACCGTCAGAGAGCTCCTGTTTGCTGATGATTGCGCTCTATATGCCAACTCAGAGGCAGACATGCAACACAATGTTTCAGTTTTCTCATATGCCTGTGCCAGCTTTGGGCTCAATATCAACTTGGAGAAGACTGTAGTTATGTACCAGCCAGCTCCAGGGAATAATCACACCGTGCCGAATATCAAGGTGAACGGTCATAGGCTAAATGTTGTGGATAAATTCACCTATCTTGGCAGCACTGTGTCACAAGCTGCCACAATTGATGACGAAGTGAATGCAAGAATCTCCAAGTCCAGCGCGGCCTTTGGCAGACTGTACAAGAGTTTGTGGGACAGAAATGGAATAAGCCTGCAAACAAAGCTGAAAGTCTACAAAGCAGTTGTATTATCCACACTGCTATATGCTTGTGAAACCTGGAATGTGTACCCGCGACATGCTAGGAAATTAAACCATTTCCACACAGTCTGCCTTGGGAAGCTATTGAAGATTAAATGGCAAGACAAGATCCCAGACACTGAAGTTCTAGAAAGAGCGTCCATGCCCAGTATCCACACTCTACTGATAAAGAATTAGATTCGCTGGGCTGGTCACTTGACTCGCATCCAGATCACAGGCTCTCTAAAGGAATTTATTACGGCGAGCTGCGTTGTGGTAAACTCTCCCAAGGCGGTCAGAGGAAACGCTTTAAAGATACTATGAAGATCTCACTAAAAAGCATTTGGAATTCATCACGACACATGGGAGACTGCTGCCAAAGACCGACATTTATGGCGTACATCATTACACAAGGGTGCAGTCACTTGTAAAGCAATCAGGACTGCAAGAGCTGTGAAGAAAAGGCTGGACAGAAAAACCACTGCAGGCGATCCTCCTCCTGGAACGTCAAGCATTCTTTGCCCACATTGTCAAAGAATATTTCGAGCCAAAATAGGCCTTATCCGCCATCTTAGAACCCACGGCTCCATACCTTCAACCCCACTGGATGAAATGAATGGTCATCATCATTCTTGATGGACAAACAACAAGTTAACATTACACCGGTCATAGATTATTATGTTATGTTCTCTCTTGTTACAGTTATCATAGATTATGTTGTGTTCTCTCTGTTACAGTTGTCATAGATTATGACATGTTCTCTCTGTTACAGTTGTCATAGATTACGTTGTGTTCTCTCTGTTACAGTTGTCTTAGATTGTTATGTTGTGTTCTCTCTGTTACAGTTGTCATAGATTGTTATGTTGCGTTTTCTGTGTTACAGTTGTCATAGATTATGTTATGTTCTCTCTGTTACAGTTATCAAAGATTACGTTATGTTCTCTCTATTACAGTTATCATACAATGTTATGTTGTGTTCTCTCTATTACAGTTATCATACAATGTTATGTTGTGTTCTCTCTATTACAGTTATCATACAATGTTATGTTGTGTTCTCTCTGTTACAGTTGTCATAGATTGTTATGTTGCGTTTTCTGTGTTACAGTTGTCATAGATTATGTTATGTTCTCTCTGTTACAGTTATCAAAGATTACGTTATGTTCTCTCTATTACAGTTATCATACAATGTTATGTTGTGTTCTCTCTATTACAGTTATCATACAATGTTATGTTGTGTTCTCTCTATTACAGTTATCATACAATGTTATGTTGTGTTCTCTCTGTTACAGTTGTCATAGATTATGTTATGTTCTCTCTGTTATAGTTGTCATAGATTATGTTATGTTCTCTATGTTACAATTGTCATACAATGTCATCTTGTGTTCTCTCTGTTACAGGTGTCATACAATGTTATGCTGTGGTTTCTCTGTTACAGTTGCCATAGATTATGTTATGTTGTTTGATGTGTCCAAAATGCCGTTTCTTTCTCTTCGTCGTGTCTGCCTGCAAGTGCAATCTTTACTACAGAACTTCCTAATTTGTCTTGCTATCCACCCAGGGTGGAAGACCAATTGTGGAAGATTCAGGATAGTAGACTCAGAATGGAAGACTCAGGGTAGAAGACTCAGGGTGGAAATCCCAGGCTGAAAGACTCAGAGTGGAAGACCCAGGGTGGAAGACTAGGGTGGAAGACTAGGGTGGAACACTCAGGGTGGAACACTGAAGGTGGAAGGCTCAGAGTGGAAGATCCAGGGTGGAGTACTAGGGTGGACGACTCAGGGTGGAAGACTCATGGTGGAAGACTGAGGGTGGAAGACTCAGTGTTGAAGACCCAGGGAGGAAGACTCATGGTGGAAGACTCATGGTGGAAGACTCAGGTTGGAAGACTCAGGATGGAAGACTTAAAGTTGAAGACCCAGGGTGGAAGACTCAGGGTGGAAGACTCAGGGTGGAAAACTCAGACTGGAAGAATCAGGGTGGAAGAATCAGGATGGAAGACTAGGGTGGAAGACCCAGGGTGGAAGAATCAGGGTGAAGACTCCGAGTTGAAGACCCATGGAGGAAGACTCAGAGTTGAAGACTCAGGGTGGAAGACTCAGAGTTGAAGACCCAGGGTGAAAGACTCGGGGTGGAAGACTCAGGGTGGAAGACCCAGGGTGGAAGAATCAGGGTGGAAGACTAGGATGGAAGACCCAGGGTTAAATACTCAGTGTGGAAGACCCAGAGTGAGAGACTCAGGGTGGAAGACCCAGGGTGGAAAACTCAGGGTGGAAGACCCAGAGTGAGAGACCCATGATGGAAGGAACTGAGGGCAGTCCCTGCAGATCTGATGTCTAAAAGTGTCAATGTCTTGCTCGATGTGATAGTCAAGACGGGTGTGTTCACTCTGTAGAACATTCTGTCAACTTGTCTAGTGCGGCACAGTCCTTTTGTTGCAGTCCGTCCACCTGTCTAGCGCGGCACAGTCCTTTTGTTGCAGTCCGTCCACCTGTCTAGCGCGGCACAGTCCTTTTGTTGCAGTCCGTCCACCTGTCTAGCGCGGCACAGTCCTTTTGTTGCAGTCCGTCCACCTGTCTAGCGCGGCACAGTCCTTCTGTTGCAGTCCGTCCACCTGTCTAGCGCGGCACAGTCCTTTTGTTGCAGTCCGTCCACCTGTCTAGCGCGGCACAGTCCTTCTGCTGCAGTCCGTCCACCTGTCTAGCGCGGCACAGTCCTTTTGTTGCAGTCCGTCCACCTGTCTAGCGCGGCACAGTCCTTCTGTTGCAGTCCGTCCACCTGTCTAGCGCGGCACAGTCCTTCTGCTGCAGTCCATCAAACAGAACACGTCAGCACACTTGTGATCACGTGGTTTCAATGTTCTATCCTGGTGAATAGTGTGACACCTGTTTGATCCTGGTGTCATGACGTATTGCTGTCTTGCAATCCCATTCACTTGCCTAGATTGTGTCTACATTTAGCAGTTTGTACATGACGGTATGATCCAGTATACCTGATACTGGGAGCATTTGTAGCGCAGAGGCTGGGAAAGAACGAACGAACAATCTTTATTTTCAAAGGGTTAAGGACTCTGGTCCATGACCCACCTGTTGCCCCTCAGTCTATGACTCGCCTATTGTCTCACAGTCCATGACTAACCTGCTGTTGGTCGGTCCAAAACTCACTTCTTAACCGTCGGTCTATGACTCACCTATTCTCCCCCAGTCCATGACTCACCTATTCTCCCCCAGTCCATGACTCGCTTATTCTCTCCCGGCCCATGCCTCACCTATTCTCCCTAAGTCCACGACTCAACTATCCTCCCTAGGTCCACGACTCACCCGTTGTCCCTAGGTCCATGACTTACCAATTCTCCACCGGTCCATGACTCACCTATTATCCCTCTGTCAATGACACACCTATTGTTCCCCCCCCCTCCCCCCGGGTCCATGACTCACCTATTCTTCCCCGGTCCACGACTCACCTATTATTACTCTGTCCACGACTCACCTATTTTCTCTCAGCCCATGACTCACTTGCTGACCCTAGATCCATGACTAACCTGTTATTTATGGATGGACAGCTGAGCAGCATCAGGTGCCACACGATGGCTATTGTGTCCGTGGAGCTGATCGAGGAGAGGAACGTCATACTGACCTCCAGCATGGACCTGACTGTCCGTCTGTGGACCAAGAACTGTACATACATCGGCACGTTCGGTGAGACCTGGAGCCCACTGGCCAAGTCCGTGGCATCGGTGGTGTGAGTAATGGTTGTGTCTTCCCATTGTGGCAACAGTGGTGTGAGTGGTTGTTGTGTCTTCCCATTGTGGCAACAGTGGTGTGAGTGGTTGTTGTGTCTTCTTATTGTGGCATCAGTGGTGTGAGTGGTTGTTGTGTCTTCTTATTGTGGTATCAGTGGTGTGAGTGGTTGTTGTGTCTTCTTATTGTGGCATCAGTGGTGTGAGTGGTTGTTGTGTCTTCTTATTGTGGCATCAGTGGTGTGAGTGGTTGTTGTGTCTTCTTATTGTGGCATCAGTGCTGTGAGTGGTTGTTGTGTCTTCTTATTGTGGCATCAGTGGTGTGAGTGGTTGTTGTTTTTTTCCCATTGACTCATCAGTTGTGTGTCAAATTGACTTAATGTTATACTGTGATATTTACTTGTATTTCTTCCTGGAAGCGACCATAATGTCTGTGTTATATGGAGTTGGGTAGATAGATAGTGAGAAATAATGAATGAATGAATGAATGAATGAATGACAGGCAGGTAGGCAGGAAGGGAGGAAGGCCTAACCATTATGATGTCTTAGATCATTCATATTAATGCTTTCCTCTTCTACACAAGTTCATATATATATATATGTCTGACGTGATACAACATAAACAGTATTAATATACTCATGGCAATCAGCTCCATGCCATACAGTGAATAGAACACGACAAGAGGCAAGTGGCGGCGGCATCTGCCTTACGAACGAACGAACGGACTTTATTTTCAAAGGGTAACAAATTGGACACGCAGGCCCGTCTTAAATTCGGCCCTTCCAATCACTCATCTTTCGTTCATCAATTATGCATAATACATTCACATAGGGGGAAACAAACATTGTCAAATGAATGTTGTAAACATAAACAATGCATATTACCATGTTATGAGACACACACCCCACCATCAACCCATCCCCCACCCAACCACACACACACACACACCCAGGCACACATACATGCCCTACCCATCCAACCATCCCCACCCACACATCCCACACCCACACACATCCCCCACCTAAACACATCTCCCCAAACACACACACAGACATATCCCACCAACCACACATCCCCACCCACATACACACCCCCAGGCACACATACATGCACCCGCCCACCAATCACCCACCCACACATCCTACACCTACACACATCTCCCCACCCACACACACATCCTCCACTCATTGCATAACCCATAAATACTCACCCACCCACATATCCTCCACCACACACGCAAAGATACCGAACCACCCAGTCAAACACACATCCCCCAACCACACATCCCCACCTACACACACACACACACACACACACACACACACACACACACATCCCCGCCAACCCATACATCACGCACCTACCAAAACATCCCTCACGTTCACACATCCTCCACCCACGCAATCTCCCCCCTCCACCCATTCACACATCTCACGTCCATACACACACGCATCACCACCCCCCCCCCAACCTTCACACACTCACGCACCCACACATCCTCCACCCACCCAGCCCCCAGTCACCCATCCCCCAATCACACATCCCTTAATCGCACATCCCTTAACCACACATCTCCCACCCACATCCCTTAACCACACACACCACCCACACACTCACACACACACACATCTCCCCACCAAAACACACATCCCCACACACACATCTCCACCCACCAACACATCCCCCATTCACAAACATACACCTGCCACCCATACAACCCCCACCACCCACACACAGCCTTATCACCCACACACATCCCCATCCACACACATCTTCCACCCACACACACACACACACACACACATCGCCCACCCATATACTCATCTCCTACATATATCCACCCAATCAAGTACTCATTCCTCAACTACTCACACTCACACATCCCCCACCCACTCATCAACACATACAACTCCCATCTACCCACCCACACTCACACACCCCATCCACCCAGCCAAACACACAGACCTACCGTCACATACATCCTTTACACACCCGCACATTCCACACTCAATCACACCTACCCCACCTACCCACACACACACACATACCTTACCCACCCACATCTCCCCTCCCGCACAAACACCAAACCCATATACACATCCCCCACCCTCACACACACATCTCCCACACGCATCCCCCATACACATCCCCACCCACACATTTCTCACCAACACACATACATTATCTCCCCACCCACCCACACATCCCCCACCTACAAACACTCTCACCACCGACACATACATCATACACCCACCCACAATTACCCTACCCACATACACCCGCACCCACACAAACATATCCCCCACCGACACAAACACATCCCAAACACACATCCCCCACACACATCACACACCCATTCTCAACACACACACATCTCCCACACACCCATTGACCCACACATCCCTCACCCACTCACCCATATACACATTCCCCAATCACACAACCTTCCACCCACCAGCACCCCCACTCTTCCAACCATCACCCAAACATCCCTCACCCACACACATCCACACCGACCACACATCCTTCACCCACCCACATATCACGCATCCACCCACACACAGCCCCTCCACACATACATCCCCCACACACACATCCCCCAAACACACACACATGCTTCATACACACCCACACTCCCTCGCATACACTGCATGCATGTACACATAGGCACAAACATGTACGCAAACATGTACGCATACATACACGTACATACACAAATATACACACGCACATAATATAAACACACATGTACGCAAACATAAACAAACGTACACACACACACACAAGCACACACATCCACACATATACACACATATATACACCCATACAGACATACACACACATATAAACACACACGCACACACACACATAGACACACATATACACACACCCATCCATCCAAACACTTAACGCTGCCTCATATGATCACTACAACTAATATGAATAAACGCCCACACTTTTCACACGCACACACTGTCGACTATCGTGAGCATCCTCACAAGAACATTTTTTTTTAAAAAAAGGGGGGGGGGGGGTGGAAAGCATGGAAAATATGGAAAATGGTGATGAAAATATGTTATACATTGTGTAACGTCTGTAAGGTGTGGAATGCGCCTGGCCCTGCAGCCAGCAGGGTTAGGATCGGCTAGCCTCTCCCAGGAGGGGTGAAGAGCGAAAATTAGTAGCCTGCCGATGACCCGCAGACTACACAAGTCAACCCCCACCTCCACGTGGTGCAGACCGGGCAACCATGACCGCGAGGTCATGGGCTAACGGGGCTATGGCTCGCCATAGGGGATGGACTCCCTGTGGTCAGATTAGTGTCCTAAACCTGCGACTGGCCTAGCAAGCCGGCAGGGGATCTTCATACTGCTCGTAGAAAAACTAAGAAGTATAAACGGACTGACCCAAACGGCTATCGACCCGGCAATGTTAACGGACTACGAGATAGATCAGCGATTCAAAAAATAGGCACAATGAACGTCTGTGGTTTCAATAGTAAAGAAGAAGAGCTTATAGAAACAATGGAGAAGAGGAATATTGGTCTGATGGGAATAGCGGACACCAGAACAAAAGGGAAAGGATGCAAGGAGCTCCACCGCAGTTACACGTTTGTTTACTCTGGAGTAGAACAGCAAGAAAGGGCAAGACACGGTGTGGGAATAGTCATCGAACCACAGCTAGCAAGAGCAATACTAGAAATAAAATATATATCAGAAAGAATCATAACAGTGAGAATAAAAGAACAAACAATCACAACATATGTACAGATATACGCACCATGTAATGCAAACAATAATGAGCAAGAATGTGAGGACTTCTACGAAGACATACATGATGTGCTAAATAAAATAGATAAGCAGGACAACATCATAGTTATGGGAGACTTCAATGCAAGACTAGGACATAACAGAGGGGGCATAGAAAAACACCTGGGAGCATTTGGAGATCAGCAAAATGAAAGGAATGATAACGGAAGTAGACTGATAGAGCTTTGCAGCCAACACGATCTCTATATAACAAACACATTCTATAAACATAAAGATTCGCAAGTATACACCTGGTATAAATGGAACAATCTAGATACTAAAAGCCAAATTGATTTTATATTAACAAGAAATAACAGAAAGAGAAATATATTAGATGCAAGAGCAGTGCCCAATTTCAGTATAAACACAGATCATAAAGCAGTCGTTGCCACAATAAGAACCATTAGAAGAAGAAAACAAAAAGCAGGAAAATACATGCCATGCGAATCAGTAAACTTAAAAAACCTTAAAGACGAGGCAGTAAGGGAAAATTATGAGAAAGAACTAACTGAACTCTTTGTAAAATTACCTACGGAAAGAAAAACAGTGGAAGAAGAATGGGAGACGTTCAAATCAAGCGTTTTAAATACTGCAAAAATAACATGCGGAACCACGAAAAAATGCAAAACACGGATAAAGAAAATAACAAGTTGGTGGAACGCAGAAGTAAAGAAAGCGGTAAAAGAAAAAAAAAGGAAAAATATAAAAAGTGGTTGAAGAGCAAACAGGAATGTGATCTCATAGAATACAGAATATCGAGAAGACATGTGAGTAGAATAGTAAAGAGGGAAAAACAGAAAGACTGGGAAGAGTATGGAGAAACCCTAAATAAAAACTACAAGGAGGCAACCAGAAACTTCTACAAAAAGATAAGTGCAATGCGAACCAGAGGAGTACCCTTTGACCCAACTGAAATAATTAACAGCGAAAATGGAGAACCAATAAGTGAACAAAAACACATCCTAATAAGATGGAAGCAGTATTTCGAACAACTTCTCAACATCCCATCAGATGTCACAGGAATTCAAGAGACCTACACAGATGTCACCGAGGAACTAGAACCAGACATACTAAAAGAAGAAATTATAGAAGCCATCAGATTAGCCCCATTGAACAAATCACCAGGACAGGATGAAATACCAAATGAACTAATTAAAGCAGCAAGGGAAGTAGGAACAGCTTGGCTACATAGACTATTCAACCATGTTTGGGTAGAACAACAGACACCACGAGACTGGGGAAACGCCATAATTATCCCAATTTGGAAAAACAAAGGCAGCAAAAGAGATTGCACACAATACAGAGGCATTTCACTGTTGAGTCATACTGGGAAAATATTTTGCAAAATTCTTGAAAAAAGATTACGAACTACTTTAGAACCCCAGCTAAGCGAAACGCAGCTTGGATTTAGGAAAAACAAAGGATGCACAGACGCCATTTTTGCTCTTAGACAACTTATAGAAAAATCAATTGAATTCAATGAAACACTCTACTTAGCCTTTGTTGACCAAGAAAAGGCATTTGATAGGGTAGATAGAAACAAGCTGTGGGAAATCCTTAAACAATATGGAGTGAGTACACATCTAACAAACCTATGTAGAAGTTTATACGACAACAGTGAATGCATAGTGAGAGCAACTGGAGGACACTCAGAACCCTTCACCATAAGATCTGGAGTACGACAAGGTTGTGTCCTGTCCCCTCTCTTGTTCATAACATATATAGACAACATATGTAAAGAAACCAGCCAAGCAGAGACAGCAAGAATACCGCATGACGAGAACACAGAAGAAGAACCATCTGCAAATCTAACCATTAGAGAACTCCTGTTTGCGGACGACCAAGCACTAATAGCAAAATCAGAAGCTGAATTACAAGACCACATGAATAGTCTAAACGAAATGTGTAGGGAACATAACATGAAAATTAGCACAAGCAAAACAGAGGTAATGACTATAACTAAAGAAGAACAAACAGCAACAATTCACCTAAACGAACATCCCTTGAAACAAGTAAAGAGCTTCAAGTACCTAGGAAGTATAATATCATCAAATGGCAGATCAGAAGACGAGATCGAAAATAGGTGCAATAAGGCAAATCAACTCATTGGACAAATGGCACCAATACTAAAGAACAAACATGTATCAATAACTACTAAGAAAGCACTTTACAACACAATCTTCCTACCAACTCTGTGCTACCAATGCCAAACCTGGACAATGACAGAAAAAGAGAAAAGAAAAATCACAACAACAGAAATGAGGTTCCTGAGAAGAATACTCAACGTATCAAGAAGAGATAAGATCAGAAATGAAGAAATCAGGACTAAAGTGGGGGTTAAAGCTGCTCTAGATTTTATTAGAAAGCAGCAAGTCAAATGGTTTGGCCATGCAAGTAGGCTACCAGTCAACAGCATGCCACAACAGGCAATGACGTACAGACCAGATGGAAACAGAGGAAGAGGCCGACCACGTAAACGCTGGACGGAGGGAATAACAGAATCCATGGGAATGTCGATATACGAAGCCCATAACCGGGCACTCTCACGAAGTTTATACTTCACCTCGACACCGCAAGGTACAAGAGGAACATGATGAGATGAGATGAGATTGTGTAACGTAAAAAAAAAAATAGTGGTGCAGTTCAGTAAGATAATTCCTGGAATTGGCATAAACATGATGAAATAAGCAGTGCATGTTTAATTCAATTGGCAGTAAAAATGCTAATATGAATGATGAGGATACAGACAAAAATGGCATAATGACATGCTTGCGCTCAGCTCTCTCTCTCTCTCTCTCTCTCTCTCTCTCTCTCTCTCTCTCTCTCTCTCTCTCTCTCTATTTATTTTTCTTTCACGCACACTGACAAACTAACTCTCTCATTGTCTCATTCTCTCTCTCTCTCTTTCTCTCTCTCTCTCTCTCTTTCTCTCGCTCTCTCTCTCTCTCTCGCTTATATCACTCACTCTTACACTAGCCCTCTCTTACATACACACATTCTCACTCACACTCTCACTCAATCTCTCACTCACTCTCCCATTTACACTCATTCTTTCTCTCTCTCTCTCTCTCTCTCTCTCTCTCACACACACACACACACACACACACACACTAACGCATTCACTCTCTAAACCACACTAACTCACTCTCTTACTCTCACATATAGACTAGCAAACAGATACACACTCACTCTCACTCATTCAATTTCTTATGCACTCTCTCACTCACCCACTCTCTCTCTCTCTCTCTCTCTCTCTCTCTCTCTCTCTCTCTCTCTCTCTCTTACACATTCATTCGCTCTCACACTCACTCACACACATACCAATAAATTCTCTCACTCACTCACTCAATCACACTCCCTTACTCACTCAGTCACTCACTCGCTGACTCTCTAACTCACACTCATTAACTCACTTTCTCACTCTATGACACAGACAGGCAGACACACAACACAACCTCTCTCTCACATTCACTCATTCTCTCACTCAATCTCTCACACATACGTGCATACACACTCACTCACTTTTACACTCACGCAGGCACACGCGCATGCATACTAACTTTCTCACTCACACTCCTTCTCACTCACTCACTCTCTCACCCACTCTCTCACTCAAACACACGCAGTGAGGAATGACAGTGAAAAAATTATACTAGTAGATGAGTTATGGAGGCATATAGTCTGTATGAAGTAAGTATTGAAAGAGTTTTCGGTTTAATGTGTAGGGTCTCATTGGAGTTTTCAGATCTGGTGGAAGGCTATTCCACAAGTGAGCACCAGAATACGCGAAACATGTTTTGTATAAGTCCAATCTAGGCTTCGGAACCTGTAATAAATTTAAGCGCTTACTCTTCATTGCATTAGATTGAATTAACGGTAGAAGATACTCTGGGGTATTTTCAGATATAATTTTATTCACTAATTTGGCTTTGTTAGAAAGGAAGCCGCTTTCGAAGTGGTAGAAGTCTTAGATGGCTGCATAATTTATTACTTTCAACGTGCTTTATGCCAGAAACTAGACGTATAGCTCGGTTTTGAAGCGAACACAGTTGTTTCTTATTAGATTTAGGGCAACCATCCCAGACTGTGGAACAATAGTCGAGAGGTGATTGGATATAGGATGCATAGAATATTTTTCTTGTGCTTTCATCCAAGAAGTCCTGAATTTTAGCAAGCTGGTAAACTTTTTGTGCTATTCTGTTGGTAAGGACGTGAACATTAGAGCTCCAGTTTAAATGTCTGTCAATTAAAGGACCTAATGTTTTAACGGGAACCACATGTACACATTTGAAGTATTTGCATTAAACATTCAAACAACCTAAGAATAGAGAGAGTATGGATGGTAGGGAGGGGTCATCTGAACATGCCAGGTTGGGGTCAGTTGTCAGTGATTGTCTCATGATCTCAAACAGAGAGAAGAAGCCGCGGATCCCCAAGGACATCGTCAGGTGTGCCTCGGCGAGGACTCTCTTCACGCTACACAATGGACATTGCCCACACTGGAAGTCCGCCTGCTACATGATTCGTCGTCACATCTACGAGCATCGGAAGGTGGGTTTGTGTGGCTGTGGGTTTGTGTGGATGTGTGGATTGTGTAGATGTGTGTGGGTGTGGGTATGTGTGGGTGTTGATGTGTGTGGATGTCGGTGTGTATGGGTGTGGATATGTGTGGGTGTGGATGTGTGGGCATGTGTGGATGTTTATGTGTGAGTGTCGATGTCTGTGTATGTGGGTGTTAATTGTGTGGATGTGTGTCCCTGTGGATGTGCTGGTCTGTGGGTGTGTGAGTTTGGGTGTGTGGGTGTGTATGTGTCTATGGATGTCTGTGCATCTCTGTGAATATGGATATGAATGTCTGTGCTATGAATATATGTGTGGGGGGGGGGGAGTACATGGGGGTTGGTTGTGGGAGCATGAATGTGACTTCGTTTAGGTGTGTGTGTGTGTGTGTGTGTGTGTGCGTTGATGTGCGTGTGTGTTGATGTGCGTGGGTTTATGAGTGTCTGTAGGGTATTTATATATATATATATATATATATATATATATATATATATATATATATATATATATATATGGGGACGCGAGTGGTTGTGTATGTGTGTAGGTGTGTATTTGTGTGGGTGTGGATTACGTAGGTGTTAATATGTCTCTGAAGTAATTTCTGTAATCACATAGTTCTGTAGCTTCACGAGGAGCTCCTTCCTGTCATTGGCTAATTTCTGCAAACACATATTCCTAGATCTCCTGTCATTGGCTAATTTCTGCAAACACATATTCCTAGATCTCCTGTCATTGGCTAATTTCTGCAAACACATATTCCTAGATCTCGTGCCATTGGCTAACTTCTGTTGTGCTTTGTTTTCAGGAGAAACAAATGGAGGAGTCCCGAGGTAAGGTGAAGGCTGAGCGACAGGCCAGGGGTGAGCAGGAGAGCGAAGTGGATGTGACGACAGGTGAGAAGCCTTACAGTAAGGTCCTGGGGAAGTACTACATGCCCAGGAAACGTTACATGGGCCCGATTTCCCTGGATGAGCAAGATTTGCCTGGTTTACGCATCTTCAGAGGGCGGGTGAGTCGTGTACTCTGCTGTACACATATTGTATTAGGGGTTGGTGAGTCGTGTATACGGCTGTACATATATTGTAGTATGGGCGGATGAGTCGGGTCCACCTGGAGAATGGTGATGTCTTCGCGATGTCTTCTCAGAGGCTCCCCTGGTGGCGTAAGGCGAGATGGTAACCTTAGGGATGTGCTGGTCCATAGCAGTCTACCCCAACCTCACACGCCTCTTCCTGGCACGGTGGCTTGTCATCGATCGCGTTGCAAGACCTGCCCACGTGTCCTTCAAACCCAGAGTCTGACATTCCCTAAGACGACATTCCATATCCGTGAGGGTTTCTCATGCACGAGTTGCAACGTTATTTATGCGAATACTTGCACACGTTGTGACATGAGATACATTAAGCAGACAGGTTTACGCCTTGCTGACAGATTTAGACAACATCTTTCTGGCATCAACAGTGGCGCACAGAAACCAGTATCCATGCACTTCAACAGTCCTGACCACTGTGGCGTGGCTGACATACAGGTCACGGCGATCAAATCGTGCGCATCCCACAAACGGGATCGTCAAACATTGGAAAACCGTCTCGTCTTCCAGTTGGGTACACTCTCCCCTCACGGCCTCAATGTCCAACACTGTTTCATTTAACTTCCAAACCCCAACCCTCCCACCCCTGCCCCAGTTGTATAGTCCATTGAAAAGGTAGTTGCATGTCATTTGCAGGACGTCGCAGTCTACCCCAGAATTATTTCTGCTGTGTGGGATTTCTTGGTAGGTTTGCGTTTGGAGGTTTGCAATCGTTTTCCGATCGACCGCCACTCATGCCCATCTGTGAGAACCAACGCAATGAAATCTTCCTCAACTGTTTTTCGAGCGCAGAACGAGAAATTGCCAATTGCGATGTGCGGCCGTGACATCTTCGCCTATCCTATTTTATAACTTTTGCCCACATGGGCTCCCCTCCACCCCATCCCCTTCCCGCCTAGTTGTTTAGCCAATACATGAGTTCAAGACGGTATTGACCTTTGACCCGTTGACCATACATCCGGTCCATACAATCCACTGATAGTCGTCGAACGCGTGTCAGTCGTCAGTCACTCCAAACTAGGATACAGATTCAGATAAGCATCCTAAATATTGTCATGTAGTGTGTTTCATGTAGTTTTATGTCGTTGTGTTTTTGTTTTGTTTGTTTTTTTTTGTTCTGTTCTGACGAAGGCTTAGGCCGCAACGTCCAATTTGTTTCTTGTAATCGTGTTTTAGTAAAGCTCACAATCTACTCGTTTTTTGGTGATTCATCCATAGACTATTACAGAGTACTCGATGGGCAGATAAACATTGGAATGAGCACATTTTGAAAGAAAGCAAGTCACCAAGAGAACAGATTACTGGCATTAGAAATAGAATAGTCACAGTATCTGACCCGTTAAGTTATGATTGGGTGGGGGAGGGGTAGGGGTGAGGGGGTCCATCCATAAGAAGCAGGAATTCACAGCTTGTGGCATGTTAAGTGACGGGACTTGGGCAGAACCTGAATCAGGAAATGACAATTCAAGTGTGTATATCCAGTTATTGCTGGGTCAGAGATTGTCTCTCTCCACTGCCACACATGTTTCCTGGGGTAGAGAGTGTCTACCTGCGCTGCCACACATGTTTCATGGGATAGAGAGTGTCTCCCTCCGCTTCCATACATGTTTCCTGGGGTAGAGGCTGACATTCTAGGGGATAAAAACCACCAGTCCAGCTTGGCAGTCTGGCCTAAGTGTTTTCCCTGACCCCAAGAACAATCGCGCGCGAGTTTTAGATTTAAGATACGTGTTGTCAATCATCGTGCCACGAGCCATCAATCAACAACAATGTATTCCTGTGAGTTGAAATAAACAGAAATTAGACTGTCCGGTCGGGTTTATGCAAACAGATAAGAGTTTTTATGCAAACAGATAGAGTTCATGTTAAATTTGAAATTACCGTGAGTATAACAGATGCTCCACAGTCTAACACCACCTGTGACAAATTGTTTTAATTGTTTCAGCTTCAGTAAAACTCATTTATTTACGTTATGCTATATAACTCTACTGCATTGATAATGCACATTGGGAGCAAGTCGCCGCTGAACGTGTTGCATGGAAGGCAAATATCAGAAATGGAATAAAGTCAAAGGAGAAAATTATTGCAGAAAAGTCACACACCAAGCGTTTGAGACGTAAGATGGTGCATGATGGTGGAAATGACCACGTGTTCACATGCACCCACTGTGAACGGACATTTACAGCGCAAATTGGCCTTATCAGTCACACTCGCTACCGCCATAGTTAAAAGTTATTATGCCTTTTTAAAGCACAAACTATCGTCTGTCAAGACGGCAAGGTGCCAATGATGATAACTCTACTGTATGCACGGGACCAGATGCAGCGAAATATATTTCAGGCATGAAATCTTGCAACATTTTGTTTGTGGTCTGTGTGTGTAGAGCCGCCAGCTGTCGTGGATATTTGCATAATGCCACTCTCACTAACCAGGCCATCCATTTGATCATGTTCTATTCCTTCTCCAGGCGGCGCCCTACCACTCCACTCCCCCCAAGGACATATTTCCCATGATCCCTGTGCACACAATTTCCACATTTTTGGAAATCGACTCCAGACGTCAGGGAGCTGGCAAACACCGCCGAATCACCAAACAGGTCAGACAAACATCTTACATTTCTTAGTGATTTAATTATCCATAGACCAGTATCACCAAACAGGTCAGACAAACATCTTACATTTCTTAGTGATTTAATTGTCCATAGACCAGTATCACCAAACAGTTCAGACAACCATCTTACATTTCTTAGTGATTTAATTATCCATAGACCAGTATCACCAAACAGTTCAGACAAACATCTTACATTTCTTAGTGATTTAATTATCCATAGACCAGTATCACCAAACAGGTCAGACAAACATCTTACATTTCTTAGTGATTTAATTATCCATAGACCAGTATCACCAAACAAGTCAGACAAACATCTTATATTTCTTAGTGATTCAATTATCCATAGACCAGTATCACCAAACAAGTCAGACAAACATCGTACATTTCTTAGTGATTTAATTATCCATAGACCAGTATCACCAAACAGGTCAGACAAACATCTTACATTTCTTAGTGATTTAATTGTCCATAGACCAGTATCACCAAACAGTTCAGACAACCATCTTACATTTCTTAGTGATTTAATTATCCATAGACCAGTATCACCAAACAGTTCAGACAAACATCTTACATTTCTTAGTGATTTAATTATCCATAGACCAGTATCACCAAACAGGTCAGACAAACATCTTACATTTGTTAGTGATTTAATTATCCATAGACCAGTATCTCCAAACAAGTCAGACAAACATCTTATATTTCTTAGTGATTCAATTATCCATAGACCAGTATCACCAAACAAGTCAGACAAACATCGTACATTTCTTAGTGATTTAATTGTCCATAGACCAGTATCACCAAACAGTTCAGACAAACATCTTACATTTCTTAGTGATTTAATTGTCCATAGACCAGTATCACCAAACAAGTCAGACAAACATCTTACATTTCTTAGTGATTTAATTGTCCATAGACCAGTATCACCAAACAGTTCAGACAAACATCTTACATTTCTTAGTGATTTAATTGTCCATAGACCAGTATCACCAAACAAGTCAGACAAACATCTTACATTTGTTATTGATTTACTTATCCATAGACCAGTATCACCAAACAGGTCAGACAAACATCTTACATTTGTTAGTGATTTAATTATCCATAGACCAGTATCACCAAACAGTTCAGACAAACATCTTACATTTGTTAGTGATTTACTTATCCATAGACCAGTATCACCAAACAGGTCAGACAAACATCTTACATTTGTTAGTGATTTAATTATCCATAGACCAGTATCACCAAACAGTTCAGACAAACATCTTACATTTGTTAGTGATTTAACTATCCATAGACCAATATCACCAAACAGTTCAGACAAACATCTTACATTTGTTAGTGATTTAATTATCCATAGACCAGTATCACCAAACAGTTCAGACAAACATCTTACATTTGTTAGTGATTTAATTATCCATAGACCAGTATCACCAAACAAGTCAGACAAACATCTTACATTTGTTAGTGATTTAATTGTCCATAGACCAGTATCACCAAACAAGTCAGACAAACATCTTACATTTGTTATTGATTTACTTATCCATAGACCAGTATCACCAAACAGGTCAGACAAACATCTTACATTTGTTAGTGATTTAATTATCCATAGACCAGTATCACCAAACAGTTCAGACAAACATCTTACATTTGTTAGTGATTTAATTATCCATAGACCAGTATCACCAAACAGTTCAGACAAACATCTTACATTTGTTATTGATTTACTTATCCATAGACCAGTATCACCAAACAGTTCAGACAAACATCTTACATTTGTTAGTGATTTAATTATCCATAGACCAGTATCACCAAACAGTTCAGACAAACATCTTACATTTGTTAGTGATTTAATTATCCATAGACCAGTATCACCAAACAGTTCAGACAAACATCTTACATTTGTTATTGATTTACTTATCCATAGACCAGTATCACCAAACAGTTCAGACAAACATCTTACATTTGTTAGTGATTTAATTATCCATAGACCAGTATCACCAAACAGTTCAGACAAACATCTTACATTTGTTAGTGATTTAATTATCCATAGACCAGTATCACCAAACAGTTCAGACAAACATCTTACATTTGTTATTGATTTACTTATCCATAGACCAGGAGCTGTCTACATCGTTGACACAGGCTTATTAGACGCTCATGTTCCATAGAGCGTCAGATAGGGAGATGGACAGAGGAGAATATGCTGATGAGTTAGCAGTCTTACAGAAGATAATCCATTCATCCATCATGTGCCATGTCGATAAGCGTTGGTGGTCATGATCTCACTCGATCACCAAAGTCGTGGATCAGCTCGGTGTTCTGGTCTCGACCATGCTACGTGGTCAAGCCATCCATGTATTTACTTCTCTGTCTTCCCCTTGTTCTCTTCCCCTAGTTCTTGCCAGTTGTCACCAAGTTCTCCAATATTTGTATTCTCATAACATGCCCAAATCATTTTGGCTGTCTACGTGTAATTTCTCTAATCAGTTTTAAATTTTCATTTGTTTCTTGTAGGACTTGTTCATTGGTCTTTCTGTCTGTCCATGGTATTCTTTGCATGTTCCTCAGAAACCACATTTCCACAGCCATCAGATTTTTTTCAGCTTGGCTGCTCATTGTCCACGCTTCACATCCATATATCAGCTGTCGAAAATATTTAAGATTGCAGGCCACGAGACAGAAGGCTGTGGACAGACATGATCACCAGCGCCACACGGCATGGACTATAAGAAGATTGGCAGCACACGAGAAGACTGTTGCACAATGAATGCGTTGCAGAGACGCGGAAGAAGTGTCACAAATTGCCTTACTGAGCTCTCTGCCCCGTGAATGTTGTCCCTGAAGGTCGAGGATCGATTCTCCAAGTGTTCCAAGTGAAGATGTGATGTTTGGGCTGACGTGAAGATGTGATTATTGGGTTGATGTGAAGATGTGATGACTGGGCTGATGTGATGATTGGGTTGACGTGAAGATGTGATGACTGGGCTGGTGTGATGACTGTGCTGATGTGACGATGTAATTATTTGGCTGATGTGATGATTGGGTTGATGTGAAGATGTAATTATTGGGCTGATGTGATGATTGGGTTTATGTGAAGATGTAATTATTGGGCTGATTTGATGATTGGGTTGATGTGAAGATGTAATTATTGGGCTGATGTGATGATTTTGCTGATGTGATGATGGGGTGATGTGAAGATTTGATGATTGGGCTGATGTAAAGATGTAATTATTGTGCTGACGTGAAGATGTAATTATTGGGCAGATATGAAGATGTTATGATTGGACTGATTGGAAGTTGTGATGATTGGGCTGATGTTAGGATGTGATGATTGGGCTGATGTTAGGATGTGATGATTGGGCTGATGTGAAGATTTAATTATTGGGCAGACGTGAAGATATGATAATTGGGCTGACGTGAAGATGTGATGATTGGGCTGGCGCGAAGATGTAATGATTGGGCAGATGTGAAGATGTGATGATTGAACTGACGTCAAGATGTGATGATTGAGCTGATGTTAAGATGTGATGATTGGCTGATGTTAAGACTCTATGTTGTCTCTCTTCCTGCCAGATGATGCACCACTTTAACTCCATCACCGGGGACAGTACAAAGTCCATCTCCAATGTGATTTCTTCCATCTCTGGCAGCGACTTCCCGTCTCCGTATGCCGCCTGTAAGTCTAGAACACATCGCTGGATGGGTACATGGGGGAACGGGTGTACACAGTTACACATTGGACAGACACATCACTGGACGGGTACACATAGAACATGCACATCAATGGATGTGTACATGGGGGAACTGATGTACATTGTTACACATCACTGGATAGGTACATGGGGCAACTGATGTACAGTTACACATCACTGGATAGGTACATGGGGCAACTGATGTACACTGTTACACATCACTGGATGGTTACATGGGGCAACTGATGTACAGTTACACATCACTGGATAGGTACATGGGGGAAACTGATGTACACTGTTACACATCACTGGATGGGTACATTGGGGTAATGATGTACACAATTATACATAGAACAGACACATCGCTGGGTATGTACATTGGGGTACTGATGTACACAGTCACACATAAAACAGACTCAGGCGCCTAGAGTCGTCATTGGGAATATGGCAGCAAGTACGGTAGAGCAACTTGTCTTCAGGATGGTTCCATATTTGTATAGAACAGTCGGCGCTCCGTGGCTGAAGTGGCCAACATATCCCGGCTGCCTTCACTGTCCAGAAAATCTTCAGGAGGTTCGAACTCAGAGGTCGTGTCAGCTTGAGACATCGCTCTCAGTGTTGATTCAAGCATATGCCCTCGACATGGGGCTCGTAGATAGGATGGGGAAATGGGCGTTTGTGATTGTGGGTACGTGGGCGGATAGCTGGGTGTAAATATGGGTAGATAGAGAGGTTGATAATCGGGTGGATAATGGGGTAGATTGCTAGAAAGGGGTAAGATTAAATGGCTGGCTAGAGGGGTAATAGGAGGGTGGATGAATGGGTATGTGGACATGTCCACTTGTTAGTATGTGTATATGTAGGTATGTGAATACATGATTTGTACATCTAAACAAATCTTGGTACGTCATGGTCAGATTGATATCTCTAAAAAATGAATATATAGATGACAGCATGGATACATGGATAGACAGATCGGTGGATGGATGGATGGATGGATGGATGGATGGATGGATGGATGGATGGACAGACGTATGAATTGCTTGGTAGAGTTGTTGATTTATGGATGGATGAATAGACGGATTTATTAATTCATTGGTAGAATTATTGACTAAAGGATTGATATATTGATTAATTGATTGACTGAACGATTGATTGACTGGTGGAGTGTTTGATTGGTTGATTGATGTATTGACTGATTGTTTGATGCAATAATTGATTGATTCATTGATGTATTGATTCATTGATAAGTGTATTGATGTATTGATTAATTGGTGTATTGATGTATTGATTAATTGGTGTATTGCTTGATTTGTGTATTGACTTATTGGTACATTGATTGATTGATTGATGTACTGATTGATTGATTGATTTTTGTATTGATTTTTTATTTGTGTATTGATTGATTGATTGATTGATTGATTGACCGATCGATCGATTGATTGATTGGTTGATTGAGTGGTTGATTGATTGAGACTGATTGATTGATTGATTTATTGATTCTAATCTGCACTGCAGCTTTCTCTGGCATTGGCTCGAATCAGGAAGTGTCCCAGAAGACCATCAGCATCAGTGAGCAGCAACCGGCTCAGAACGTCTCCATGAACAAGCCTTGGGAGCAGGCCGCTGGCAGGTGCCTCACGCTCCCCTCACAGTCGGTCTTTCTCTGTGTCTGATCTACTTCACTAACACCTCAGAGCTCTCCCTCTCTCTCTCTCTCTCTCTCTCTCTCTCTCTCTCTCTCTCTCTGTGTGTGTGTGTGTGTGTGTATGTGTGTGCGCGTGCGTGCGTGCGTGAGTGTGTATGAGATTGATATATCTACTTCATTGACACCTCACAGCGCGTCTCACTCACTGTCTGACCTACTTCACAGACACGTGATTTCTTGTCGCAGAGTTATTCATTGACAGTGTAATCTTGCTTCATAGACCAGCCATGTCTTGTGGCTCACATCACACTTTAGTTCATTGAGGTATTGAACAAGGGCATTGACTGATACAGATCTGATACGGAAGTAGTAATAGTCAACACAAAATATGTCTAGGAAGATCGACAAATAACACATACACAAAATGACGTAAACTTCGACGGAAATCTGACTCGACAAACGAGAAAAACAAAACATAAAACAAACAGATCAAACAACAAAACAGTTATCTAGATTTAAATATTGAGCACAACCCACTACTGGCAACGCCGATCACATTCTGGTATGAACCTAAGGCCTATCCACGTCAATATGGAAGCACTATATTCGAGTTTCACCCTCGTTTGAGCTCGTCAGTAGTGCATATTCCTGACCGGATCCGGAAACAGTCCCGGATCACGCGTGTGAAGCGGGTGTGTAACCACGCGGCACACACTGGACACACCAAATTATCACAACAGAATATCACAACGCTACCCATCATAGGCTATGCTCAAGATTGCCCAATCGCCGCGACTGACGTCCGTCAATCGATGGGACCCAAACGATCAGGACTTCTCACTGGCAAGGAACACCAGGCCTCCTAAATCCAGTGAGCAATAATCAATTAATTATGTGGTTGTTTCGGGATTTGAAATTTAAATATTGAGCACAACCCACTACTGGCAACGCCGATCGCATTCTGGTATGAACCTAAGGCCTATCCACGTCAATATGGAAGCACTATACTCGAGTTTCACCCTCGTTTGAGCTCGTCAGTAGTGCATATCCCTGACCGGATCCGGAAACAGTCCCGGATCACGCGTGTGAAGCGGGTGTGTAACCACGCGGCACACACTGGACACACCATTATTATTGCTCACTGGATTTAGGAGGCCTGGTGTTCCTTGCCAGTGAGAAGTCCTGAGAGAAGTCCTGCCAGAGAGAGAGAGAGAGAGAGAGAGAGAGAGAGAGAGAGAGAGAGAGAGAGAGAGAGAGAGAGAGAGAGGGGGGGAGAGAGAGAGAGTTAGAGAGTTAGAGAGTTAGAGAGTTAGAGAGTTAGAGTTAGAGTTAGAGTTTTCAGTCACTGAATTCTTTCTTCTTTAATAATAGTCGAACATTCTGAGTGGCTTTCTTCAGTTAATTATTCTCTTTCTCCGTCGTATAACACTCGTATGTATTGATTCTATTCATTTATTATCGCACCATCTTCTATTAACACACTTCCTCATTGTTGTTTCAAACAAATATGTTTACTCTTGTGTTTATCCTTATTTGTACATTTAGTATTATTCAATTCCATTTTGTTGCACTATACGTTTAACCAATTTCCTACGTATTTATTTATTTCGTTATTTATCTTCTCACATTTCTTTGTTGTTTTAAACTTTGTTTTCTTCTTTCCATAAGCATTAATATTTCATGTCATCCGTTTTTTCTTAGCGTTGTGACTTCTCTCACATGATATATTTTACATTGCATTGCAGTTTTCATCTATTCTTTGTATGTTATTTATTGAACTGTATGTGTATTCCCAGAATCTCTGATGTGTTTACTCATATCCAGATTACTGTAACAGTGTGTGTGTATTCCCAGAATCCCCGATGTGTTTATTGATACTCCATTTACTGTAAACCCCAGTTTATGTTTGTCCCCAGAATCCCGGATGTGTTCACTGATATCCCAGTGTATGTATATTCCCAGAATCCCGGATGTGTTTACTGATATCCCAGTTTATGTGCATCCCCAGAATCTCTGATGTGTTTACTGATACTCCAGTTACTGTAGAAGTGTATGTACATCCCCAGAATCTCTGATGTGTTTACTGATACTCCAGTTACTGTAGAAGTGTATGTGCATCCCCAGAATCTCTTATGTGTTTACTGATACTCCAGTTACTGTAGAAGTGTATGTGCATCCCCAGAATCTCTGATGTGTTTACTGATACACCAGTTACTGTAGAAGTGTATGTGCATCCCCAGAATCTCTGATGTGTTTACTGATACTCCAGTTACTGTAGAAGTGTATGTGCATCCCCAGAATCTCTGATGTGTTTACTGATACTCCAGTTACTGTAGAAGTGTATGTGCATCCCCAGAATCGCTGATTTGTTTACTGATACCCCACTTATTGCAAATCCACGTTTTTGTGTGTCCCCAGAATCCCGGATGTGTTTACGTGTATTTGTATTCCCAGAATCCTCGATGTGATTACTGATATCTCAGTGTATGTGTCTCCCCAGAATCTCTTATGTATTTACTGATACCCCAGTTATTGTGTTCGTGTTCCCAGGGTGGAAAAGTTGGCCAGTGGCAGCATCCTGGACGCCATCAAGGGCATAGAAAGCACATACAACAACAGAACCAGGAACAGGGCCGCCTACCTTCCAGCTGACGACTCTCAGACCTTGACCTCAAGTCAGAGCACGTCCACGACCTCAGATACAATCTGGGCGGACCCCAAGTCCCAACTGCAGTCTGAATGGCTCAAGTTCCTGACAGGTCCCCGGCACCAGGCTGTCGGCAGGCATCCCCAGCACGGACTGGTTCCTGGCACAAGTTACAGCGGGCTGTCCGACAGCGACATGGACTACCCTGATACGGGAGGTCAAGCCGGCAAGTACCCCTACAACCGGCGGCTCAACTTTCAAGCAGACACGGCCAGCCTCGGCGGAGAGTCCTTGTCTTGGAGTCTGCTCGACAGCGAAGACACTGAAGATGATGACCGTGGTATTAATCACTGCGCTCCGAAAGTCACCAGACAAAAGCAGGACAGGAAGTGTCAACTTCCTAAAGTTACAACACCCAAGTACTACAGCAAGAGCAGCGGGCCTCGGTTTTCACATTTGTTGTGAGACAAATGAGTGACAATTATAGTACTACTCTGCGGAATTCCAGTGAAAACTGTCATATTTGTAGCAGAATGTAGAGCTATGTTAGCTTTCTCTCGCAGAAGATCTGGGGGAAAACTTCAGTGAAAACCTAATTAATGAAGACCCCCCCCCCCCCACCCCCAACAGATGTGCGTCCATTGTCTATGACCCCAATTTGTTTTTAAAACACAAGTGTATGTCAATCTCTTGGGCAGGACATAAATCCTTGAAATTACAAAAAGTTACCTTGTTCCGGTAAGATATGACACAGCTACTACTACTACAGCTACTGGCACGCGTATATATAAACATACAACATGGCTGAAAGTCTGTGTTGACAGCATGTAACTATTCATGGATGACTTTCCTTGTCTGTTCTCATACGGAATGTTGACTTACTACCTTCTACCTTGCGGTGTAATCACCTTGTTGCTTTGCTCTTCCCACTTCCACCGTGAGGTGTATTTATAGTCTCATCTTCTTCCCTGAGCTATATATGTCTTTGCGTTTTGCCTTGTCGTTCCACTTCTAGCCTTAGTATCTAGAGGTATATTACATTATTGTTGAGTTGAGTTCAGCTAAGAACCGACATCACTGCACTCAAGACATTCCCATATTTGCTCCATCCCCTCGTTCAACAGCCAGCCAAGAGTCATACTACTAATCGTTCCCACGGCTATCTGATTAAAAGTTCTGCTGATCTTCCCCCTCAGTTTTGAGATTCTTCCAGAACCCCTGCCAATCCCCCGCAATCTCATTCTTTCCACATATGGGTTCTTAATCTGTTCCTCCACCTTCTCTACCTGGTCTCACAAGCACACGACCACCTCCCCCTTGTCAATATGTATTGTTTAGTCTGTCCTCTTCTACGAAAGATTATTATAGAGACATCGTATAGTCTAATTTGATTTATCTTCTGTCCACAGTTGTAGTTGCATCTTGTCGACTAGTTTATTGTTAAACCTTCTACCCACATGTGTGGTTGCAAGTTATGGACTAGTTTATGTCGTTTTAACGTTCGGCTCACAAGTGGTGAAGCACAGGGTGGCCTAGTCTGTTGTTCGACGCTCTACCCACGGATGTGGGGGTATCTGATAGTCTAATTTACTGTTCAACGTTCTATCAACATATGTATTTGCGTCATAGAGTTTAGTTCATTTGTTACCATTTTACCCTCGGGTGTAGAGATATCACATAATGTAGTTTGACCTATGTTTTTCTGTCATTGAGTGCACATATATATCATGACTTCATTCTGTGCTGTTCTATCCAGAGGTATTAAAGTACTTAAGTCTTGTCTCTGCTGCCGCGTGCTCCAAGGTATTTAAGTACTCAAGTCTTGATTCTTCTGCCCTATGTTCCAGTGGCATTTAGGTACTTAGGTCTTGTTTCTGTTGCCTCAAGCTCCAGTGGTATTCAGGTACTTAAGTCTTGTTTCTGTTGCCGCATGCTCCAGGGGTATTTAGGTACTTTAGACTCGTTTCTGTTGCCGAATGCTCCCACCAGGGGTAGTCAGGTATTTAAGTCTTATTTCTGGTGCCCCATGTTCCAGTGGCATTTAGGTACTTAAGTCTTGTTTCTGCTGCCGCATGCTCCAGGGTAGTCAGGTACTTAAGTCTTGTTTCTGCTGCCGCATGCTCCAGGGTAGTCAGGTACTTAAGTCTTGTTTCTGTTGCCCTATGCTCCAGGGTAGTCAGGTACTTAAGTCTTGTTTCTGCTGCAGCATGCTCCAGGGTAGTCAGGTACTTAAGTCTTGTTTCTGTTGCCCTATGCTCCAGGGGTAGTCAGGTACTTAAGTATTGTTTCTGTTGCCCTATGCTCCAGGGTAGTCAGGTACTTAAGTATTGTTTCTGTTGCCCTATGCTCCAGGGTAGTCAGGTACTTAAGTATTGTTTCTGTTGCCCTATGCTCCAGGGTAGTCAGGTACTTAAGTCTTGTTTCTGCTGCTTCATGCTCCAGGGTAGTCAGGTACTTTAGTCTTGTTTCTGCTGCTTCATGCTCCAGGGGTAGTCAGATACTTAAGTATAGTTTCTGTTGCCCTTTGCTCCAGGGGTAGTCAGGTACTTTAGTCTTGTTTCTGTTGCCCTTTGCTCCAGGGATAGTCAGGTACTTAAGTATTGTTTCTGTTGCCCTTTGCTCCAGGGATAGTCAGGTACTTAAGTATTGTTTCTGATGCCCTTTGCTCCAGTGGTAGTCAGGTACTTTAGTCTTGTTTCTGTTGCCCTTTGCTCCAGGGGTAGTCAGGTACTTAAGTATTGTTTCTGTTGCCCTTTGCTCCAGGGATAGTCAGGTACTTAAGTATTGTTTCTGTTGCCCTTTGCTCCAGGGGTAGTCAGGTACTTAAGTATTGTTTCTGTTGCCCTTTGCTCCAGGGGTAGTCAGGTACTTAAGTATTGTTTCTGTTGCCCTATGCTCCAGGGTAGTCTGGTACTTAAGTCTTGTTTCTGCTGCCGCATGCTCCAGAGGTAGTCAGGTACTTAAGTCTTGTTTCTGCTGTTTCATGCTCCAGGGGTAGTCAGATACTTAAGTATTGTTTCTGATGCCCTTTGCTCCAGGGGTAGTCAGGTACTTTAGTCTTGTTTCTGTTGCCCTTTGCTCCAGGGGTAGTCAGGTACTTAAGTATTGTTTCTGTTGCCCTTTGCTCCAGGGGTAGTCAGGTACTTAAGTATTGTTTCTGTTGCCCTTTGCTCAAGGGGTAGTCAGGTACTTAAGTCTTGTTTCTGCTGCCGCATGCTCCAGGGGTAGTCAGGTACTTAAGTCTTGTTTCTGCTGCCGCATGCTCCAGGGGTAGTCAGGTACTTAAGTCTTGTTTCTGCTGCCGCATGCTCCAGAGGTAGTCAGGTACTTAAGTATTGTTTCTGTTGCCCTTTGCTCCAGGGGTAGTCAGGTACTTAAGTATTGTTTCTGTTGCCCTATGATCCAGGGTAGTCAGGTACTTAAGTCTTGTTTCTGTTGCCCTATGATCCAGGGTAGTCAGGTACTTAAGTCTTGTTTCTGCTGCCGCATGCTCCAGGGGTAGTCAGGTACTTAAGTCTTGTTTCTGCTGCCGCATGCTCCAGGGGTAGTCAGGTACTTAAGTCTTGTTTCTGCTGCCGCATGCTCCAGGGGTAGTCAGGTACTTAAGTCTTGTTTCTGCTGCCGCATGCTCCAGAGGTAGTCAGGTACTTAAGTCTTGTTTCTGTTGCCCTATGCTCCAGGGGTAGTCAGGTACTTAAGTATTGTTTCTGTTGCCCTATGCTCCAGGGGTAGTCAGGTACTTAAGTCTTGTTTCTGTTGCCCTATGCTCCAGAGGTAGTCAGGTACTTAAGTATTGTTTCTGTTTCCTCGTGCTCACAGTGAACCGTCGATATTAGCGAAGCCTGGCCTGCAGAGACATGTCAGTTTATTTAAATCTGAGTTTCCCGCGGTGCTCCGGCTATGCGCTGCCATTCAACCACCAGAATGTCGTTCATAAGAAAGATTGCTTAAGATATTTTTAACTCTAATTACATTCATGTATGTGCTTGCTTGCTTTTATTTGATATTGAGTTTTAAAAGCTCCCGGTTTGATTTATACTTGTTTACAACTTGATTTACGCTTGTTTACATGAAAATATATTTGTTTAAAATGTTTACTAAATACTCTCGTTTGTTCAATGTGTTGACCTAATGGTGTCAGGTCTTAGTCAGATATGACTGAGCTACCGTATAATAGTAGACGGTACTACCTGCATTCTGTTGGCGCCGAACGTTGGGCGGCGCTTACCAAACCCGACACCCCACATTGTGCCAACGGCTTCGACGGAAGAGCGCAATTGGGAGGGTACAAGCCTTACCCTGGTGCGAGGAAATGCAACCTAAAGACAAAATGTCATGGCAAGGCAGACCAGGCCCTAAGTCGTGGTTGGCGGCTGGTCTAGGATCGAAGCTCCAACAGGCGGACAGTTAGAGCATTGCTTTGCTGATCCGGCAGCTTCTGCAGCTTGTCTTGTTCCAGATATAGGGGTGTTACCTTTCCTCTGGAGTGAACTAGGCAGGCCGAAAGAGGGATCATGCTGCATGGGCAACACATGATCTCTACATTTTAGCCCAGGCTTTGTGCTATGGAGAGGCAATAACTCCATCCCTGGTCTTAACTGGTCTCGGGATCAAAGCGAGAGGCAACTGTTACGGGTTATAAGCCTCTTTCAATTGGCGTAGACATGGGGCGCCACGCGTTGCCTCTGACGGTGGGAGACACCTACAGGTGTCACTGATCAGCTACCGCCCGCCTCAAGCTGGGCAGCCCCCGGCCAATTGGGTGCAGATCCGCCACAGCCTGCCTGCTTCAACTGGTGCTTGGGGCTTTGACAAAATCTCAATCGCAGGCTGTAAAACCAATGCACCAGGTACAAATAAAAAAAGAAAAATAGAAACTTCAAACTACGGCTTGCAACCTGGAACGTGAGAACCATGTGTCCAGGATTTTCCACTGACTTGACCAATATTGACGATCTGAGAAAAACGGCTGTAATTGATGGCGAACTCAATCGTATTAACATTAATATTACTGGCCTGCAGGAGACTCGCCTCGCTGAGGAAGGGTCACTGAGGGAAAACAATTACACCTATTTTTGGTAGGATAGAGGGCAGCAGAAAAAGGGCAACACGGTGTGGGCTTTGCAGTGAAGAATTTGCTACTGGGAATGATTGAAATTCCAGCAGGAGGAAATGAAAGACTATTATCCCTGCGCTTGGCAACCTCTTGTGGTTTTGCCACCATTATTACTGCATATGCACCGACACTCGATTCCTCTGATGATGTGAAGGATTCGTTCTATGAGGAGTTAGACTCCGTGATCAAGGCAGTTCCAAAATCTGACTACATTTATATGCTCGGTGACTGCAATGCTCGTGTGGGCAAGGACTCGAGTTCATGGCCAGTGTGCCTTGGAAAATACAACATCGGTCGCATGATTGATAATGGGCAACGGCTGCTGGAGCATTGCACCAGTAATGACCTATGTATTACAAACTCCTTTTTTTTTTAAATAAAAGAGATGCATAAGGTCACATGGAAACATCCAAGATCCGGCCATTGGCATCAGCTGGACTTCACCATCACACGGAGACAACATCTGAACCATATATTATTGACTCGAAGTTACCACAGTTCTGACTATCATACGGATCATTCTTTGGTTGTTGCAAGGGTTAGACTGAGACCTAAGAGAATCTACACAGCTAAACACAAGTCTAGCCCCAGGATTAATATTATTAACACTCATGATCCTGAAAAGTGCTTTCAGTTTCAACAGCAACTTGAAGACGCTTTTACTGATACACCAGAAAATTGTACAGTAAATGAAAAGTGGAGTCAACTTAAGGAAACTCTTTATGAAACTGCCGTAGGGGTTTACGGCACTGTGGATCATAAAAGACAGGACTGGTTTGCGGCAAACAGCCAGACTCTGCAGCCCTTGATTGATAAGAAGAAGATAGCTCTCTTAAGAAACAAGGAAAGACCAACGCGTAACACTCTGGGTGCGCTAACGCAAGCTAGGAAGGATGTGCAAAAGGCTGCCAGGCAGTGTGCAAATGATTATTGGATCAAGTTATGTGAGTCCATTCAAATCGCAAGTGATAAGGGAAACATAAGAAGCATGTATGAAGGAATAAAGAAAGCCTGTGGTCCAGTGATCAAAAGAAGTGCACCATTGAAAACCTTGACTGGAGAAATCATAACTGATAAGAAACAGCAGATGGACAGATGGGTAGAGCACTATTTGGAGCTTTACTCAAGTGAGACCAAACTAGCGGATGATGCCCTCAACGCCATAGAGGGTCTACCAACTCTTGACCACCTGGACACACTTCCCACCATAACAGAAGTTAAGTGTGCTATAAATGAACTTGCATCTGGCAAGGCTCCAGGTAAGGATGGGATTCCAATAGAGGTTATCAGGAGTGGGCAAGACACACTTACTCTACAGAGCCACCAGCTAATAGAGCTATGCTGGCGAGAAGGACAAGTCCCACAGGATTTCAGAGACTCAAGCATCATAACACCGTACAAGAACAAGGGCGATCGGAGTGACTGCAACAACTATAGGGGTATCTCACTTCTGTGTATTGTTGGAAAGGTATTTGCCAGAATTGTTCTGCGCAGACTTCAAGTACTAGGAGATCTACCCCGAATCACAGTGTGGCTTTCGACAGAACCGGTCTACCATTGATATGATATTATCATTGCGAAAAATGCCGTGAACAGAATCAACCACTGTTTATTTCCTTCATCGACCTCACAAAGGCATTTGATTTGGTCAGTCGTAAGGGTCAGTTCAAGGCACTAAAGGAGATTGGCTGCCCACCAACTCTTCTGTCCATTGTGGAATTGTTCCACACAGGCATGAAGGGTATAATCAAGTTTGATGGTGCAACTTCTGAAGAGTTTGAAATCAAGAGTGGAGTTAAGCAAGGTTGTGTACTAGCTCCCACCCTCTTTGGAATATACTTTTCACTTCTACTGAAATATGCCTTTCGTGATCAGGATGGTGGTATATACATTCACTCACGCTCAGATGGCGGCCTCTACAATGCTCAGAGATTGAAGGCCAAGACCAAAATTAGGAGGGTACTGATCAGAGAGTTGCTTTTTGCAGATGATGCTGCAGTTACGACCCACTCTGAGGAAGAATTGCAATGTCTACTACCTGCATTCTCCAATGCTTATTCTGAATTTGGTTTAACAATTAGCAAAACGAAGACACAGATTATGTCACAATGTGCACATGGGGTACCATCAATCTTTATTGACGACGCCGAACTAGAGATGGTAGACCATTTTACATATCTAGGATCAGTGGTAAATAGCAAATTATCCCTAGATCAGGAAATCAACATCCGGATTGGTAAGGCAGCAACAACAATGAACAGGTTAAGAAAAAGAGTCTGGGAGAACAGGAAGCTAACTGCCAAAATAAAAGTCCTTTTCTATCAAGCCTGTGTCCTTAGTACTCTTCTTTATGACAGTGAAACCTGGACAACTTACTCACACCAAGAGAGACGTTTAAACAGCTTTGATATGCGGTGTCTGCGAAGGATTCTTGGTATTAAGTGGCAAGACAAAATCACAAATAGTGAAAAGATCAGGTTGTGTGACGGTTTATTCCATGCTCAGTCTTCGTAGACTTAGATGGATAGGACATCTTAGGAGGATGGATGATGGTAAAATACCAAAGGACATCTTTTTTGGTGAATTACAGATGGGTAAGATATCTCAGGGTCGGCCTCTACTACGATACAAAGATGTGTGTAAGCGGGACATGATTGATACAGGCATTGATAATGCACATTGGGAGCAAGTCGCCGCTGAACATCAGAAATGGAATAAAGACAAAGGAGAAAATTATTGCAGATAAGTCACACACCGAGCGTGTGAGACGTAAGATGGTGCATGATGGTGGAAATGACCACGTGTTCACATGCACCCACTGTGAACGGACATTTACAGCGCGAATTGGCCTTATCAGTCACACTCGCTGACTGTTGACACCTTGCAGTCTTGGCAGACCAAAGTTAGTTAGTTAGTTAGTTATCAGTTGGGGTATCTTCGTTGCACTCCGGACATGTCCATGGGTGCTCAGATCCTCCCCCCAGCATATGCATCAGCGTCCGGTGGCTAATAGTGCCAGTTCTGTGTTGGTTGACGAGGCGCTTTGTTTTCCCGATGTACCTCTCGCGTCTGGCTGTGCCGACCAAAGTATGTGAGTGGAATGTGGCCAATATTCCATCACAATGTCTGGGCAGAGCTTCAGAGAATCATGTGGCGCCCAAACGACTTGGCCTTATCAGTCACATGCGCTACCGCCATAGGTAAAAGTTATTATGCCTTTTTAAAGCACAAACTATCGTCTGTCAAGACGGCAAGGTGCCAATGGTATTTGTAAGTGTATTGACCTGGTCCATCCATCCATCATGTGCCATGCCGGTAAGCGTGGGCGGTCATGTTCTGCCATCTCACTCGATCACCAGAGTCGTGGATCAGCTCCGTGTTTCTGTCTCGACCATGCCACAAGGCCAAGCCATCCAGGTACTTGCTTCTAGGTCTTCCCCTTGGTCTGTTCCCCTCGATCTTACCAGTTGTCACCAAATTCTCCAATCCATTTCTTCTCATAACATGCCCAAAAAATTTTGACTGTCTACGTCTAATTTCTCTAATCAATTTACGATCTTCATTTGTTTCTTGAAGGACTTGTTCATTGGTCTTTCTGGCTGTCCATGGTATTCTTTGCATTTTCCTCAGAAACCACATCTCTACAGCCATCAGATGTTTTTCAGCCTGACTGCTCATTGTCCACGCTTCACATCCATATAAAAGTACAGGTTCAATGTAGCATCTCAACACTCTTTTTCTCGTTTCAATTGACATCTTTTTATTGGTCAATATGTTTTTCATCTTGCTAAAGGCTACTTTTGCCATGGCGATTCTTGTTCTAATCTCTTCAAGGCATCTCCCATCAGATGTTATTACTGTTCCGAGATAATTGTACCTGCTCACTTGTTGAAGAATATTCCCATTTACTTGTATATTACATTGTGGTATTTCGTCCTTCCTAGTGACGACCATAATCTGTGTCTTTTTACAATTTAATTCTAACCCTAGTTGTTCACTGTGTGGAACAATCGCATCTACTAAATTTTGCAGGTCCTGTTCATTGTCTGCAATCAAGACTGTATCATCTGCATATCTAATGTTATTGATGCATCGTCCCCCAATGTTGATTCCTTCCATATCTTCAATATTTCTGAAAATACTTTCACTGTACAGGGAAAACAGATCTGGAGACATTACACATCCCTGTCTCACATCCCTTTTAATAGGCTGATATTGGCTTACTTCATTATCAACTCTTATGGCAGCTTGTTGTTTCCAATATATGTTTTTTACAAGTCTAAGATCTTTTCCATCAATTTGTAGATCTTCAAGCATCCTTATCATGTTGACATGTCTCACTTTATCAAAAGCCTTTGTGTAGTCAATAAAGCAAAGGTGTAGATCTTTGTTTACTTCTATAGAACGTTCGATTATGTTTCTCAGTATATACACAGCATTTACTGTACCCTTGCCTTCTACACACCCACATTGTTCTTCTCCTATTTCAGGTTGTATTTTCCTCCTAACTCTTTGCATGATAATTCTTAGCAAAATCTTCGTGATGTGACTCATTATACTAATTGTTCGATGTTGATCACATTCCAAAGCTCCTGATTTCTTTGGGATTGCAATAAATACAGAATTACATAACTCCTGAGGTATATTTCCAGTATCATATATTGTATTAAGCAAACTGGTAACTTTATCTATTCCATATTCTTCTAAAGCATTAATCATTTTTGTTGTGACGCTGTCTGAACCGGGGGGTCTTGCCAGATTTCATATGGTTAAGAGCATTCCGAACCTCCATCTTCAAAATTGCTGGTCCTTCATTATTATTTTGAACATCATACTGTTCGTCTCTGTTGTCGTCATACAGGTTTTTCACGTAATCTGACCATTCATGTAATATCTGATCTTTTTCTATTATGACTCTTCCATCTTTTGTCTTTAGGCAGCCTGCTGATGTACGTGTTCTTTGATTAGTAAGCTCCTGAATTCTTTTGTGCATTAGTTTCGCATTGTTACTGTTGTGTTGTTTTTCAATTTCTCTGCAATTTTTCTCAAGCCATGTTTCTTTTGCCTCCTTACATAAGGTTCTCACTTTTCTGTGAATTTCTTCATATTTGGCAGGATTATTTTTGTTCTGTCTTCTTGTTTCCATTAGTTGTAAAATTTCTTTAGTCATCCATGTTTTACGGCCCACTTTCTTTACTTTTGGAATAGTTTTTCTGCCGCACAACTGATTGAATTCTTCATCGTTTCCCATTGATCATCTACATCTTGAAACAGGATCTCTAGATCAGACAATATATCAAATTTGTTCTTTACTTCTATGTTAAAATTATCTTGTATCTCTTTGTCAGTTTTCAATTTGCACAAGTCATATTTAGGGTTTCCTGCTGTATACTTGACTTTCTTTAACTTTACCCTCAATGTGCCTGTAATTAATCTGTGATCACTGTAACAGTCTGCATTTGGAACTGTTTTTACGACTGTTAACGCATTTCGAAACCTTTTGCTAATCAGGATGTAATCTATCTGGTTTTTAATCCTGCTGTCTGGACTCCTCCATGTCCATAATCTTCTAGGATGCTGTTTAAACCAGGTGTTTCCTACAACCATTTCTTGTTCTTTTGCCCATTCTACAAGTCTGTATCCTCTTTCATTTCTCTCTCCCAAACCATGGTTGCCTACACTGCATCCATCGCCTTGCTGTCCTATTTTTGCGTTGAAATCACCCATTATGATATTTATTTCTGATTTTTTGCAGTTCTTCAAAGCAGACTCCACGTCATTATAAAATTCCTCTATGCTTTCTTCACTGCTTTCACATGTTAGGGCATATACTTGAATGACATTTATTTTAAAAGGTCTTCCGTTTAATTTTACTAATAGGACTCTGTCTGACACAGCATGATATCCTTTGACAGAATTTGATGTTTGCTTATCTAATATAATGGCTACACCTCTTTGCTGTTCTTCTCCCCCAGAGTAAATAATCTTACAATCCTCTCCTGTCCTTATCCCTGCTCTTTTCCATCTCGTTTCCGATACTCCTAATATGTTAATCTTCTCTCTCCCCATTTCTTTTTTGATGTTTTCTAATTTTCCATCTGCATTCATTGTTCTAACGTTCCAAGTTCCTACTTTCAATGATATTAATCTGTTGCACCTAGTAGCCTGTTGACGGTCTGGAGTCACCTGGTGCGCATGACTATCCCTACCGGGCGAGGCTGCTCCTATGGAGCACCCATTTACGCCGTTTCTCTGATTATCGATGATTTCACACAACATGATTTTCTTGGCATCTGTAAAGAAGGTAGTTTGCCATTGCTTTCCTTCCTAGCAGTGACCATACTGGTCAGTGACCGTAGCCATTGTCTCCTCAAAATAGAGATCCTCTGCCTACCGTCGTGAAGGTGGAGACCATAACCTACAACTATCTGTTGGCTGCTCTCCATCTTCATCCACCACCTGCACCCATGGCTTCACGTAACCCTGATCGGGGGGCTAAACGGGTACTCCACCTTGCCCAAGGGTGTCCCGTAGGCTAGCGGAGGGAAGGAGGCACCTTACTTCTCCTTTGATAGGGGATACCCCTACCCCGCTACCCGATTCACATCCATACAAAAGTACAGGTTCAATGTAGCATCTCAACACTCTTTTTCTCGTTTCAATTGACATCTTTTTATTGGTCAATATGTTTTTTATCTTGCTAAAGGCTACTTTTGCCATGGCGATTCTTGTTCTAATCTCTTCAAGGCATCTCCCATCAGATGCTATTACTGTTCCGAGATAATTGTACCTGCTCACTTGTTGAAGAATATTCCCATTTACTTGTATATTACATTGTGGTATTTCGTCCTTCCTAGTGACGACCATAATCTGTGTCTTTTTACAATTTAATTCTAACCCTAGTTGTTCACTGTGTGTAACAACCGCATCTACTAAATTTTGCAGGTCCTGTTCATTGTCTGCAATCAAGACTGTATCATCTGCATATCTAATGTTGTTGATGCATCGTCCCCCAAAGTTGATTCCTTCCATATCTTCAATATTTCTGAAAATACTTTCACTGTACAGGGAAAACAGATCTGGAGACATTACACATCCCTGTCTCACACCCCTTTTAATAGGCTGATTGACCTGGTCACTTCCATATTAAGTGTAGCGAGACCCTCGGATGACTAGTAAGCACGTTGCACAAACTACAAATCCCCTCTGACAGTTCGACATTTCCACATGAGAACTGAGAACATCATGCAATGGTGTGTAAGCGGGACATGATTGATACAGGCATTGATAATGCACACTGGGAGCAAGTCGCCGCTGAACGTGTTGCATGGAGGGCAAATATCAGAAATGGAATAAAGTCAAAGGAGAAAATTATTGCAGAAAAGTCACACACCAAGCGTTTGAGACGTAGGATGGTGCATGATGGTGGAAATGACCACGTGTTCACATGCACCCACTGTGAACGGACATTTACAGCGCAAATTGGCCTTATCAGTCACACTCGCTACCGCCATAGTTAAAAGTTATTATGCCTTTTTAAAGCACAAACTATCGTCTGTCAAGACGGCAAGGTGCCAATGGGGGTTTCCTACAATACTCTATGGATTGACGACACTAAAGATAGTATACAATCACACGGAATGATACTATCCAGTGCCCCTCATCGGGAGCTGAAACATTAAATATTCCAACCCACGACGCGTGACGGGAAAATTGGAAGATGATGATGCTGACTATAGATTTAGGAAGTGCGGCTGCGCACTGGCTAGCATGCTTTCATGCAGGCCTGGTTGTCTTGGGGCTCGAGTCTACTTTCAGGCGGCTATTTTATAAGCTGCACTGTGACGTCGACCTAGCCTAGAATAAATGCCAGAACATCTCATGGGAAGTAACAAATATTAATATTGAGTATGCCACCCTAGGAAGTCGAGTCGTCAGCAAAATGTTGCAGCAGGCACCATATACCATAGACAATGAAAGGTGTAGAGCGGGGGCCTGAACAACCGCACTGACTGCCCTCCCCTGAACAACCGCACTGACTGCCCTCCGCTGAACAACCGCACTGACTGCCCTCCCCTGAACAACCGCACTGACTGCCCTCCGCTGAACAACCGCACTGACTGCCCTCCCCTGAACAACCGCAATGACTGCCCTCCGCTGAACAACCGCACTGACTGCCCTCCCCTGAACAACCGCACTGACTGCCCTCCGCTGAACAACCGCACTGACTGCCCTCCGCTGAACAACCGCACTGACTGCCCTCCCCTGAACAACCGCACTGAGTGTCCTCCCCTGAACAACCGCACTGACTGCCCTCCGCTGAACAACCGCACTGAGTGTCCTCCCCTGAACAACCGCACTGACTGCCCTCCGCTGAACAACCGCACTGACTGCCCTCCCCTGAACAACCGCACTGACTGCCCTCCGCTGAACAACCGCACTGAGTGTCCTCCCCTGAACAACCGCACTGAGTGTCCTCCCCTGAACAACCGAAGCATCAAAAGGCAAGGACCCTTGTCTGCACGCCTTCAAGCTGCTGGGTGCACGGTGCTATGCCCATATGTGTACCAGCCAGTCGCTTCTCCTTGCACGGTGCCATCCCCACATTTGTATGAGCTGGTCGCTTCTCGGTGGATGATGTAAATATCGCGGGGCCGCCTTTACTTCACAACACATTTTTGGTACACATTTTAGACCCGGATGCGAAGTCGAAACCATACCGCTGTAACAGGCATTCGTGCCAGTCACTCTACCGCCATGCCCATCCACCAGCTGCGATCATTCACGAGTCCTTGAGAGAAATCAGGCGCAGTAACTCTTTAATGATTGGTAGTTGAGTATTTTACCAGTTACCTCCCTTAGGTTAGTTATAGCGCTGTAGGCCACATGACATACACACGCCGTCCACGACACGTCCGAGTGTCGGAAACGTCTCAATGGCACGTCTAAGCATACTCCTTGAATCCGTGATGAAGACAATGTGTGTTGCAGTGGTCTCCTCTAACCAACGGAATGCCGCTGTGACTGCTTCCACTTCCATTCTCATGCTGGAGGTCGTAGCCTCATATACAGTACTCCCCTTTTTCAAGAATAGTCCATTAGCCTTCGCAACGACACTCCAACCACTCCGTCTGTTTCTCAATACTGACCAATCAGTATAGATCGCAATGTCACCTTGATGTGTATTACTCTGGATCAGTTGTTGCACCTCAAACTCTGTGCGACCCGCTGCCCATTCTCTGCACTCATGACCCAGTGTTACTATTACATTGTTAGACGCCAGGATATGTCTCATGCATATAATTGGTGTGTCTTTTGGCACCCCAGAATCACCCGCATGGCCACATTTTGTATGCGATTCAACCTTTCAAGTTGGCGCTTTGATACTGTCAGCAGCCCCAAACCATACTCAATGACAGAAATTATTAACTGCTGAAAGAGCCTGTAAGCATCCTCTGCTCTATCCCGGTTGCTGCATTGGCCTCAAAGCATCAAGTCCCCTACCAACCTTCACCACCAAAGCCTCCACATGATCTTTAAAAGACAAACACCTGTCGAAGGTGATGCCCAAGTACTTCAATTTACTCTCTCTACTAAGAGGACATCCATTCAGTATAATACATGGGACATCTGCCTTAACAATCCGGTTATCCAGGGAGTACCATACAATCGATGCCTTGCCATAACAATTCTTGTTCTAATATCATCAAGGCATCTCCCATCAGATGTTAAGACTATTCCAAGATAGGTGTACTGATTCACTTGTTAAAGAATATTCCGATTTATCCGAATGGTACATTGCAGTATTTCTTTCTTCTTAGAGACGACCATGATCTGTGTCTTCTTAAAATTCAATTCTAACCCTAGTTGTTCACTGTGTGCAACAACCGCATCTACTAAATGTTGCAGATCCTGCGCATTGTCTGCAATCAATACTGTATCATCCGAATCTCTAATGATATTGATGTTACGTTCACCAATGGTTATTCCCCTTATATCTTCTACAGTTCTTAAAATATGTTCACAATGCAGGGAACAAACAATAACTGTGTTATATCTTGGCGCTATAATTAAAAACAGTGACGAGTTTTAAACTAAGTCGGAAGAGGACGCGGAACCTGGAACAACAAGAAAATTGTCAATGAACTGAAAACTGTAATCTACTGCCTATAGCACCTTGCGGTGTAGGGCAGGGGGGATCTTGAGCTTGGGGGATTCAGGCGCCTGCCGAGTGTAGTCGCCGTTAACTGTAAAGGTTAGGGTTTTCTTCTTACCTCCGACAGTAATTAAACAATAGTTTCAGTCAAATAAGTAATAGTTTCAGTGGAATAAATAACGGTTTAAATCAAATAAACAAATTTTTCAGTCAAAAAACAATAGTTTCAGTCGAATATACAAATGTTTCAACAAATACACATTAGTTTCAGACAAATAAGCAACAGTTTCAGACAAATAAACAATAGTTTCAGCCAGATAAACAGAGGTTTCAGACAAATAAAGAATAGTTTCAGCGAGATAAACAACAGTTTCAGACAAATAAGCAATAGTTTTAGCTAGATAAACAAAAGTTTCAGATAAACAAACAATAGTTTCAGTCAGACAATACATGATATTGCACGACTATCGTGAACATAGTTGACAAGCAGGCGGGTTTCAAGGCACTAAAAATGAATAAATGGCTCGGCATGACACCAAAATGGAAACCACTTACACGCTAAACATGTCTATTTTGCATTATTGCTGCGCTTTGCTGCCAGGGCAGCCACACACATCCACACACACTCACATACGTACACACACTCACATACGCTCACACCCACACACACTCACATGCGTACATATCCACACGCACTCACATACGTACACATATGCACACATCCACACACACACTCATGTATGCACACACCCACACACTCACATACGTACATATATACGCACACATCCACTCACACTCATCTATGCACACACCCACACACACTCACTTACGTAAATATCCACACGCACTCACATACGTGCACATTTGCACACATCCACACACACTCATGTATGCACACACCCACACACACTCTCATACGTACACATCCACACGCACACTCACTTACGCACACATCCACACACCCAGACACACTCATATACGCACGCACTCACACACACTCGCATACGCATATAACCACCACAAATACTCACATACACTCACATATGCACACACCCACACACACTCACACACACACACTCACATACGCACACATCCACAGACATACTGCTACAGTGGAAGTTTGGTCCCCAGCTCACCCCTGGAGGTCATGAATCTTACTAGGTCAAGTTGATTGTCTTAGGGAGACCTGACTACAGTGTTATTTTTTTTTTGTTGAGATCTCAGCTGGATTGTGCCACATGAGCTATAGTAATATCCCCCATATAATCTACATGTGCTACACTAGTATCCACCATATAATTTATATGTGTTACAATAGTATCCACCATATAATCTATATGTGCTACAATAGCACCCACCATATAATCTATGTGCTACAATTGTTTCAATCATATAATCTGCATGTGTTTTAATAGTATCCACTTTGTAATCTACATATACTAGAATGCTATCCACAATATACTCTACATGTGCTACAATAGTATCCAATATATAAACTACTAGTGCTACAATAGTATCAGCTATATACTCTACATGTGCTACAATAGTATCCACTATAAAATCTTCACATGCTATTACAATATCCACTATAATCTACAAATGCTACAATAGTATTCACTATATAATCTGCATATGCTACAATAGTATCCACTATATAATCTGCAAGTGCAACAATAGTATCCACTATATAATCTATAAGTGCAACAATAGTATCCACTATATAATCTACAAGTGCAACAATAGTATCCACTATATAATCTACAAGTGCAACAATAGTATCCACTATATAATCTACAAGTGCTACAATAGTATCCACTATACAATCTACAAGTGCAACAATAGTATCCACTATACAATCTGAATATGCTACAATAGTATCCACTATATAATCTGCATATCCTACAATAGTATCCACTATATAATCTACAAGTGCAACAATAGTATCCCCTATATAAGCTACATGTGCAACAATAGTATCCACTATATAATCTAAATATGCTACAATAGTATCCACTATATACTCTACACGTGCTACAATAGTATCCACTATACAATCTACATGTGCGACAATAGTATCCACTATACAATCTACATGTGCTACAATAGTATCCACTATACAATCTACATATGATATAATGCTATCCACTATACAATCTAAATCTGCTATAATAGTACCCACTATACAATTTATGCAAATTATTCCTCACCATGACGCTTGACGGCAGAAGTGGATGATGATGATAATGATGATGATGATGATGATGATGATGATGATGATGATGATGATGATGATGATGATGATGATGATGATGAAGATGATGGTGATGATGATGATGATGATGATGATGAGGAGGAGGAGGAGGAGGAGGAGGAGGAAGAGGAGGAGGAGGAGGAGGAGGAGGAGGATACCATTTACATGTGCTCCAAAATAGTATCCATTATATTATCTACATGTGCAACAAAGATATTCACTATATAATCTACATATGCTACAATAGTATCCACTATATTATCTGCATGTGCTACAATAGTATCCACTTTATAATCTACAATTGCATCAATAGTATCCACTATATAAGCTACATGTGCTACAATAGTATCCATTATATTATCTCCATGTGCTACAATAGTATCCACTATAGTATCTATATGTGCTACAATAGTATCCACTTTATAATCTACAAGTGCAACAATAGTATCCACTATATACGCTACATGTGCTACAATAGTATCCACTATATAATCTACATGTGCTACAATAGTATCCACTATATTATCTAAATGTGCTACAATAGTGTCCACTATATAATCTACATGTGCTACAATAGTATCCACTATATAATCTACATATGCTACAATAGAATCCACTATATAATCTACATGTGATACAATAGTATGCACTATATAATCTACTTATGCTACAATAGAATCCACTATATAATCTACATGTGCTACAGTACTATCCACTATATTATCTGCATGTGCTAATGTACTATCCACTTTATAATCTACATGTGCTACAATAGTATCCACAGTAGTAGTTATTGGCTTGGACACAGTTCTTACACGGAACCCATTCCTGAATCTCCTGGTGACAACTCTCGGGTGATTCATTCTTCCTGCATTAGTTGCCTTCCTTCTCTGACCATCTGGGACCAGTTTGAGAGTTTTAATCCAGGGTTTGGGTTCGCAATTCTGGCGCACGATTTGTTCTCAGTGTAAGAAGCTCCCTGTCTATACCGCGATTACATCATAACAGGGTATTCAGTTTCAGTTGGGCAAAAAACTACAATAGAATGGAAGGTACCATGAAAGAATGAAGGGCACCACTGCAAGAATGACGGGTATCACTGCAAGAATGGCGGGTATCTCTGCAAGAATGGCGGGTACCACTGCAAGAATGATGGGTATCTCTGCAAGAATGGTGGGTATCTCTGCAAGAATGGCGGGTACCACTGCAAGAATGACGGTTTGTCATAAACATAACATGATCAAACATGGACACAAGTCAATGATATCTTACGGTGTTAGGGACACGAATGTCTGTGTTATATTTACAGGAACTATAACACCATGCTTCTTGTTTCGCTTTCCCAAAACAAACTTTCTAACAGTTTTTAAATGTTTGGTAAATGAAATTTCGTCCAGCTTCAGCCACTTGCACTTTGAATGCAGGATGTTGATCTCGTCTGACCACTGGCCGGCCAGAATGACCAGTTGGTTGTTTCTCGCCTGAACCTTATCACAGAATGAATGCACTTTCTGGAGTACAGTCTCGAATTCCTTGACCTCGCCAGTCAGATCTCTTTCTGTGGATATTTTCTCCTTGAAAATAGGTAAGAAATGACTGTACAGCTCAATGTCGGCTGTTGAAAAACTCCGGTGCTGCTGTCGGTATCGCTGTAATGTTTCGCCGCTAATGTTCAGCCTTTCTTTGGCTGCCAATTTTTTGTAATATAAGATGTCTGTAGTTGTCCAGCGTAGCTTTCTCTTGAGCAAGATCAGTGATTCGTGGAAGTAATCCGTGATTAGAATCAAATCAAAGCGTTTTTCTGTTTCCTGTATGAAAGATCTGATGTAGGTCAGATCATGAAATGGATAAGATAAGTTAAACCCCAGGTCGACCGACTGGCGGTTGTTGGTGAAGCTGGCATACCTTCTAGCTTCGTATTTGCTCGGGTTGTCCAGGAAGGACTCTAACGGGTTGGAGGTGTTTATGCGGCGTAGGTACCGGAAATGTTCCATGTCCCGGAAGTATGTGAAGGCAGAAATAAAATGGCGGAACGGTTCTCTGAGTGTCGTGAATTTGAAAGTGTCGTTGTGCAGGTAATTGAAGATGTTGTCGTCGTAGACGTGATGGTTGAACACCATGTCATAAGTACTGATGTTGCCGCCCAGCATCACCTGGCTGGGGTGGAATGGAAGCATCAGGTTGATGTGGATCATCGACGGTAGCAGCGCCAACAGCTGGTGCGACCTGCAGTATTCTGCCAGGACGGAGTAGATCGTTGTGCTGGCAGTCTTGTGGGTTTTCAGATAGTAAACATGCTGCACTGGCCACGCGGGCCTGGCTCCATGAGATCTGGTGGCTGGTTTAGCTCGAGATCCTAGCGCCGTGGAGGTTGGAGAGAGCACCAGGTAAGTCCCCGGGCTGTGCAGGATTAGACAGGTGTATACGACTGCTGTCCAGATGACTAGAACTCCTGACCTGTATTAGATAAGTACAGAAATAAAATATACATTTGCACACCGTGGACCAAACAGATAAAACTTATAGTTGACTACCATGTATCAAAGATATATAAATATACTAAGATAAGTTATGAGTAAAATGCATAGTTGAAACCCTGGATGATGGAGATTAAAATATACTAAGATAAGTTTATAAATAAAATGTATAGTTGACTACTATTTATCTATGAGATAAAAATATACTAAGATAAGTTTATAAATATATATAGTATAGTTGAAACCCTGAATCAAGGAGATAAAGATATACTAAGATACGTTTATAAATAAAATGTATAGTTGAAACCATGGAAAAGGAGATAAACATATCCTAAGATTAATTTATAAATAACATATATACCATGTATCAAGGAAAGAAAAATATACTAAGATAAGTTTATAAATAAAACGTATAGTCGACTACCATGTATGAAGGACATAAAAATATACTAAGATAAGTTTATAAATAAAATGTATAGTTGACTACCATGTATCATGGAGATAAAAAAACATATGCTAAGATAAATTTATAAATAAAATGTATAGTTGAATCCCTGGATCAAGGAGATTAACATACTGACACGCTTCTTGATTTAATGGTGGTAGAGCACTGACTTTTAGACACATCTGTGTCTCCGAATATCTTGACACGTGATGTTGTTTTACACATATCTGTCTCTGAATTAGTTGACGTGATGTTATTTTCGAAAGAGCACAATATAATGATACGATTATCATACCTACATACAGTGAATTTATCACTTCATCACAAGATCATCATAGCTACATAAAGTGGACAATGTTATCTCATTTCAAGAGGGAGGGGGGTGGGGGGGGGGTACTTCCTGCCAGATGAGACATGTCTCGTCTCATTGGAAGGTGCATACACAACACGGAACACACCAAGGTAACGACACAGCAATGCTCAGAGGAAATGGCGGGAGATTTAGTTTGTTCGCTGATGTGATGAGACAGGTGTTCCTGCAAACGGCTTGCAATATGGTAGCGGAGATAATGATGATGATGATGATGATGATGATGATGATGATGATGATGATGGTGGTGGTTGTGGTGATGGTGGTGGTGATGGTGATAGTGGAGATAATGATGATGATGATGATGATGATGATGATGATGATGATGATGATGATGATGATGATGATGATGATGATGATGATGATGATGATGACAAATGATGAAAGACGTGCTCAAAGAATAACGTCAATTAACTTTTACAGGTGACAATTTACATTACTCGTGAATTACTGGGAAATCATTGGCAGTTATAGAGGGATGTGTATCTGAGAATTGTCAAATCTCTATAGCATCACAAATAAAACAGTTGCGGTGTCGGTCTCCCTGGTCTAGGGATTACACGACTTTCTCCGAAATCACGTATACTCTCGTGAATAACGTGACGTTGCGCGAGAATCGGTAGCGGTTCTCTCCGCGTCGGTAACTTACGGGGTATGTGAGTCGGTCGCTCAGAAAGCAACGGTAAACTACTGAGCGTAATCTTGCCATGAAATCAACAAACAGCTGAAAGATGATGATGTTGACAGCGATGTCAGGTAAAGGAGATGTGAACCCCTAAAACAGCGCTTTGTAGTTGATTCCTGTGTTCCTTGTGAGAGCTGGAAGTATGGAAATAACGTTCCAAAATTGCATATGGCCGAACTACTCCACACAGTGGAATGGTCTTAAGTTGATAGGAAATTGAGGCCTTGCGTTAAGTGGGCCACACGTGAAGCCCTATTTCCGCCATTTTCCATCGTGGCATATGTCATATGTAATATGATAGATCTGTGTCATCCCGCAGGAATATGTCATATATGACATCATAAAACTGTCATATCATAGCCACATAGAGTGAACTCAGAGAGAGAGAGAGAGAGAGAGAGAGAGAGAGAGAGAGAGAGAGAGAGAGAGAGAGAGAGAGAGAGAATTGCCTTACTTTGAATATCTGAGGAATGAGCTGATGATTTAATCCACACATCAATGTATGACATTTTCTATACATCAATGACAATGAATGGCAATCATGTCCAGTCAATGTATGACACATATCTTTTAAGGATTTCTCATAGCTTTTTTCTATCTACTCTATCAGATGCCTTTTCTTAATCGACAAAGGCTAAGTAGAGTATCTCATTCAATTTGATTGATTTTTCTATTAGTTGTCTAAAATCAACAAAGGCATCTGTGCATCCTTTGCTTTTCCTAAATCCAAGTTGTGTTTCACTTAGCTGGGGTTCTATTATAGATCGTAGTCTTTTCTCTAGAATTTCGCAGAATATTTTCCCAGTATGATTCACAAAGGAAATACCTCTATATTGCATCAATCTCTTTTACTGCCTTTGTGTTTCAAAATTGGGATAATTATGGCGCTTCCCCAGTATCGTGGTGTCTGTGGTTCTATCCACACGTGGTTAAATAGTCTATGTAGCCATTTTGTTCCTACTTCTCTTGCTGCTTTAATTAGTTCATTTGGTATTTCATCTTGTCCTGGTGATTTATTCAATGGGGCTAATCTGACGGCTTCTATTATTTCTTCTTTCAGTGTGTCTATTTCTGGTTCTCCGATGGCATCTGAGTCAGTTTCTTGAATTCCTTTGGCATCTGAAGAAATATTGAGAAGTTTGTCTAAGTACTGCCTCCATCATTTTATTATTTGTTTTTGTTCACTTAGTGGTTCTCCTTTTTCGCTGTTAATTATTTCAGTTGGGTCAAAGGGTTCTGCTCTGGTTCTCATTCACTAATCTTTTTGTAGAAGTTTCTAGTTGCCTCCTTGTAGTTTATATTATCATAGCTACATAAGGAGAACTCACCACTTGAAGGCGGTTGTCATATTCAGTGAACGAAGGCGGTGTCCAGACAGCCATGGTGATTTGGCCTTGCTGACATCTCCCGCCATCTCCACCGGCGATCTCTGTGGAAGAAACACCACCACCTTGAGAAATAGTTCCACAATACCACCATGCTGAGACATAGTTCTACAATAACACCCAGTTGAGAAATAGTTCTACAATAACAACATGTTGAGAAATAGTTCTACAATAACAACATGTTGAGAAATAGTTCTACAATAATATCACGTTGAGAAATAGTTCCACAATATCACCCAGTTGAGAAATAGTTCCATAATGCCTCAATGATGAGAAATAATTCCACAATACCATAACAGTGAGAAATAGTTCCACAATACCATAACAGCGAGAAATAGTTCCACAATACCATATCTTTGAGAAATACTTCCCCAATTCCAGAGCTTTGAGAAATTGTTCCTCAATTACAGAGCTTTTATAAATAGTTCCACAATTTCAGAGCTTTGAGAAATAGTTCCACAATGAGAAATAGTTCCACAACACCAGAGCTTTGAGAAATAGTTCCACAACACCAGAGGTTTAATAAATAATTCCACAATTCCAGAGCTTTGAGATATAGTTCCATAACACCAAAGCTTTGAAAAATACTTCCATAATTCCAGAGCTTTGAGAAATAGTTCCATAACACCAGAGCTTTAAGAAATAGTTCCACAATTCCTGAGATTTGAGAAATAGTTCCACAACACAAGAGCTTTGAAAAATAGTTCCACAACACCAGAGCTTTGAGAAATAGTTCCACAACCGCTTTAAGAAATAGTTCCACAACCGCTTTGAGAAATAGTTCCACAACGCTTCGAGAAATAGTTCCACAACATTAAACACTGCAGCTGTGGCCTGACCTTGTTTGGGAGCTGAACAAAGTCTCTAGGCGAGCATGTAGAGATGTGGAGTCGGTGAGGTGGCCATTGGACACCCTCTGGCAGCATGTGAAGATGGTGAGTCGGTGATGTGGCCATTAGACACATCGTGGCAGCCTGGTTCATGTTTCATGATAGAACTGAAACATGCCTAACTAGGACAGTGGATTTCGGGTACTGGACATCACTGGTCAATCGCAGATATAAAAAGACAAGTCTAAGATACTACTAAACTGTAGGGTTGATGAGGAAAGACTAGTCATGACCACGAAAAACACCAAGTCCCATGATAGAAGTGAATAGATTATGCAAGAATGCAATATACTAAAACATCCCAGCACAGTAGTGGAAAAACTAAGCAAAAGCATAGGGCATCGCTATATTTCAAGGTAGAAGTGGAACGACTTAAAATGAACTCAAGATACTGCTACACCCCAGGGTAGGAGTGGAACGACCTAAAGGGAAAGCAGGGACCCTAGGGTAGGAGTGGGAAGACCTAAACGGTAAGCTAGGTACTACAACACCCAGGGTAGAAATGGAACGATCTAATGGGTAAGAAAGGTACTGCTGCACGCCCAGGTAGGAGTTGAAAGACCTAAACGGTAAGCTAGTTACTACAACACCCAGGATAGAAATGGAACGATCTAATGGGTAAGAAAGGTACTGCTGCACGCCCAGGGTAGGAGTGAAAAGACCTAAACAGTAAGCTAGGTACTACAACACCCAGGGTAGAAAAAGAACTACTTAAAAGGAACTCAGTGTACCGCTACACCCCGGGTAGAATTGGAAGTTCTTTCCGGAGCGTGCACTGGTTTTGTTTCTGTGTAATGTGTGGCCCAGTGGTTGGAAGGCTGGATTCCTGTTTTGAGACACCGGGGTTCGAATCCTCGTTAAGGTGATGGATTTTTTTTTCTGCTGAGGACAAAAAGAAAACCCAAACATGCACATTTCGCGGAGACAGCACTAGCAATGCGGCCTTAATTCCTCAGGCTCAAGACCCCTTGTCTTTCTCTGCAAAGTACCATCGACAGTAATGACAGTAATGTGCACAGCTAACTGTCTCTCTGCTTCGCACAGTTACCTGTCTTTGTGTAATATGCACAGCTGTGTATCTCTTTGATGTGTGCAGTTTTCTCTCTAAGACAATGTTATTCTTCAAACACTTATTGTGGGACGGCTTATTTTAACACCCAAGTTATGATTCAGCAACTGTGACTAGACTGCAAGAACATCAAGACAGACGAGGTAAAGATAGACTAGAGCCCCAAATGGGAAGCCAAAGAAGTATAGTCTTCCAACATAGAATTAGTGCCGTATATGGCCACATGTACATGCTGAGGGACATCGGGAAAGGGAACGGGACGAGGGAAATCTTAGTACCTATGGGTTAATAGAACTAATAGATCGATATGCACTGAGAATCATCGGTTGACTAATCAATCAATCAATCAATCAACCGAGTATCTAATTAACTAATCAATCAATCAACCAATAAATCAAACAATCAATCAATCAATCATCAAAGTATCTAATTAACTAATCAATCAATCATCCAAGTATCTAATTACCTAATCAACCAATCAATCAATCAATCAAAAAGTATCTAACTAAATAATCAACTAATAAATCGAATATTCAAGTATCTAACTAACTAATCAGTCAAACAATCAATAAATCAACCAAGTATCTAACTAACTGATTAACCAGTCAATGAACCAATCACCCATGTAATTAACTGACTAATTAACCAATCAATCAATTAAACAAGTATCTAACTAACTAATCAATCAAGCAATCAATCAATCAACCATATATTTAACTAACTATTCAACCAATCAAAACAAAGTCCATTTGAGTCCATTTACAAAATCAATTTGACAATGCTTTTTTTCCCTATGTAAATGTAACATGCACATTTAATGGGCCGAATGTAAGACGGGCCTGCGTGCCCAATTTGTTACCCTTTTAAAATAAAGTGTGTTCGTTCGTTCGTTCGTTCATTCTTTCAATCAGCCAACCAACAAATCAACCAACCAATCAATCAACCAATTATTCAACCAAGTATCTAACTAAATAATGATCCAATCAATCAACCAATCAATCAAACAACAAATCAACCAAGTGTCTAACTAACTATTCGATCAATCAATCAACAAATCAATCAATCAATCAATCAACCGATCAGTCAAACAAACAATTATATAACTAACTAATCAACTAACCAATGAATCAATCAACTAAATATCTAAACAACTAATTTACCAACCTATCAATCAAACAATCAATCAACAAAGTAGTTAACTTACCAATCAACCAATCCATCAACCAATTAACCAAGTATTTAAATATTTAATCAAATAACCGATGAATCAATCAACCAAGTATCTACCTAACTAAACAACCAGCCAATCAATCAATCAACCAATTATATAACTAACTAATCATCCAACCAGTCAATCAACCAATCAACCAATCAATCAATCAATAAACCAAGTGTCTAACTATCTCAGCAACCAATTAAACAATCAAGCAATCAACCATGTATCTAACTAATTAATCAACATTTCAATCAATCAATCAATAAACCAAATATCTAACTAAATAATAAATTAATCAATCAAACAGTCAACCAAGTATCTAACTAACTGTTAACCAAACAATCAATCAAACAACCAAGTATCGAATTAACTAATCTACCATTCAAATAATGAAGTATCTAACTAACTAATCAACCAACCAATAAATTAACGAATCAATAAATCAACCAATTAATCAACCAACCAGGTATATGACTAATCAATCAATCAGCCAAGTATCTAACTAACTAATTAACCAATCAGTCTTGTATCTAATTAACTAATCAACCAATCACCCAAGTATCTAACTAACTAATAAACCAATCAACTAATCAATCAAACAATCAATCAATCCACCAAGTATCTAACGAACTAATCAAACAATCAGCCAAGTATCTAACTAACTAATCAACCAACCAATTAATCAATAAACCAAGCGTCTAACTAACTAATGAAACAATCAATCAATTAATCAGACAAGTATCTAACTAAATAATTAACTAACCAATTAATCAATCAACAAATCATTTAACTAATTAACCAACCAATCAATCAATCAATCAATCAACCAAGTTTCTACCTAACTAATCAATCAATTAATTAGTCAATCAACCAGTCAATGAATCAAATCTATAACTAAATAATTAATCAATCAATCAAATAACCAAGTATCTAACTAACTAACCAATCAATAAATCAATCACCCGATCAACCAAGTATCTAACTAATTAACCAACCAATCAATCAATCAATCAACCAAGTATCTAACTAACTTATCAACTAATCAATCAGTCAACCAAGTATTTAACTAACTAATGAGCTAACTGACTGACTGACTAACAAGCTAATTTACTGACTGACTGACTGACTATCTACCTATCTGACTGACTGATTCACTAATCGACTTACTGGCTAAGTAAGTAACTAACTGACTATTTAACCGACTGAGAACCTAACTGATAATTAAACTAACTGACTGTCTAACTGTCTAATTATGTAACTAAATGACTGACTGACTGACTAACTAAATAACTAACTGACATACTGACTGACTATCCCACTGACTGATTGACTGTCATACTCATTGACTGACTGACCAGCTAACTGACAGACTGAATTACTTATTAATTGACTGACTGATTGACTGACTGACTGACTGACTAAACTGTTTATATTGTCTACTGGATCCTCTAAAATGTAATACATATTTGTTTCTGTGTCCGTGTTTGATGGCTATACAAACCCCATCCTGCAGTAACATATCTCCTGGTGTATCTGCTTTCGGTAAGCGTCGATGGACTTATACTCGCAGTCTGTGCCATAAACATCTAGGGACGTCTGAAACTGGATGTGCAGATGTGACAGGACAGCGTCTTTCTAGCATCGCGTGGAGGACACAGACAAGCAGCAGCACATGCGAGAGAATGAGGCAAACGTCTCACGTCACACGTCAGACGTGCACATACGTCTCTTCCCCCCCCCCCCCGTCTTCTGTCAATGTCTACAACACTAGCTTAGCGACTGTGCCGCGCGGCCTGCTGGTGCTGCCACGCATGGATGATTGTGCGGCGGGAAGATGTGAAGACTTGGGGTTGGAGACACAATTTCAAACCTGTTTATGTCAACACCACAAAATAATTTATACGTCGTGTGGTTCATTGCTAAGACAGCCTGGCTCAATACAAGCCTCGCATTGTTGGTAGCCTTTATGATCATGTCATACGGGTTCTCAATCTGTTCCCCCACCTTTTCCACCTGGCCCCACAGGTGCACGACCATCTCCCTCTTGTTCATAGGTAATCGACCACTAAGAGGTGCATTCCCTGCCTGTCTATCAGCCTGTTCATTACCCGGCTCTCCCGCATGGCCAGGGCAAACAATCAACACAATTCTCACAATATGTAACCTCTGAAGCGAGGCGAGCCATTCCACTCGAAACATTCCTTTCTCCACCTTACTAAGTATACTATAACCAACGGAATGCCACTGTTACCACCTCCACCTCCATTCTCGTGCTGGAGGTCGTAGCCTCATATGCCATACTCTCCTTTTTTTCAAGAATCGTCCATTTGCCTTCACAATGAAACCCCAACCACTACGTCTGTTTCTCACCACTGACCCATCGGTGTAGATCACAATGTCTAATGTGTGTTACTCTGTATTAGTTGTTGCACCTCAAACACTGTGCGACCTGTTACCCATTCTCTGCACTCAGGCCCCAGTGTTATTATTACATTATGTCAGTCCGTCATGTTTCAGTCACATATCAAGAGATTGATCTACAAGGTGTGGACTGCGCCTGGCCCTGCAGCCAGCAGGGTTAGGATCAGCTAACCTCTCCCAGGAGGGGTGAAAAATTAAAATTAGTAGCCAGTCGATGACCCGCAGACTACACATGTCAACCTCCACCTTCACCCCCACGTGGTGTAGACCGGGAAACCATGACCGCGAGATCATGGGCTAAAGGGGCTATGGCTTGCCATTAGGGGATGGACTCCCAGTGGTCAGACCTTTGTCCTAAACCTGCGACTGGTCTAGCAAGCCGGCAGGTTATCTTCATACGGCTCGTAGAAAAACTAAGAAGCATAAACGGACTGACCCAAATGAATATAGACCCGACAATGTTAATGGACTACGAGATAGATTAGCGATTCACAAAATAGGCACATTGAACGTCTGCGGTTTTAATAATAAAGAAGAAGTATTTATAGAAACAATGGAAGAGAGGAAAATTTGACTGATGGAATAGCGGACACGAGAATAAAAGGGGAAGGATGCAAGGAGATCCGCCACAGTTGCACATTTATCTACTCTGGGGTGGAACAGCAAGAAAAGGCAAGACACGGTGTGGGAATAGTCATTGAACCACGGCTAGCAAGAGGAATACTAGAAATAAAATATATATCAGAAAGAATCATAACAGTGAGAATAAAAGAACAAACAATTACAACATATGCACCTATATACGCACCATGTAATACAAACAAAAATGAGCAAGAATGAGAGGAATTCTACGAAGACATCCATGACGTGCTAAATAAAATAGATAATATAAAATAACACAAAGTAGTGCAGCTTTACATAACAGAATTACGACACATACAATATGTTGCGGCGATTACCTTCATCAGCAAAAAACACATTCACAAAACACAACTTATAGTCATGGAGATCTTCTGTGACAACATTAAAACGTGAGGACAGGACGAGAAGAATAAAAAAGATGAAAAAAATGAAAGCAATGAAGAGAAAATAAAAATTGGAAAACATGTTCCTACTTACCTCAGAATTTCCAGCTGTGTATGAATATGCACAGAATACATGAATATACCCATACACAGCTCGGAATTCTGAGGTAAGTAGGAAAAATTTTTTTCCAATTCTCATTTTCTCTTCACTGCTTTCATTCTTTTTCTTTTTATTCTTCTCGTCCTGTCGTAACGTTTTAATTTAGTCACAGAAGATTTCCGTGACTATGTGTTGAGTTTTGTGAATGTGTTTGTTTGCAGATGAAGGCTAATCGCCGCAACGTCCTGTATGTGTCGTAATTCTGTTATGTAAAGCTACACTACTTTGTGTCATTTTATATTGTTTACATTTTCACAGCTTTACCGCAGTTCCACCAAATTGTATTCATAAATAAAATAGTTAAGCAGGACAACATCATAGTTATAGGAGACTTCAATGCAAGACTATGACATAACAGAGCGGGCATAGAAAAACATCTTGGAGCATTTAGATAACAAAATAATCACAGAAATGATAACAGAGGTAGACTGGTAGAGCCATGCAGCCAACACGACCTCTATATAACACATACATTCTATAAACACAAAGGCTCACAAATATACACCTGGTATAAATGGAGCGATCTAGATATCAAAAGCCAAACTGGTTTTATATTAACAAGAAATAATATAAAGAGAAATATATTAGATGCAAAGCAATGCCCATCTTAAGTATAAACACAGACTACAAAGCAGTCATTGCCATAATAAGAATCATCAGAAGAAGAAAGCAAAGACCAGGAAAATACATGTCATGCGAATCAGTAAACTTAAAAAAACCTCAAAGACAAAGCAGTGGGGGAAAATTATGAGAAAGAACTAACTGTAAAATTACCTATAGAAAGGAAAACAGTGGAAGGAGAATGGAAGATGTTCAAATCAAGCATTTTAAATACTGCAAAAATAACATGTGGAATCACGAAATAAAAGCAAAACAAGGATACAGAAAATAACAAGTTGGTGGAACCCAGAGGTAAAGAAAGCTGTAATAGACAAAATGTTAAAATATAAAATGTGGTTGAAGAGTAAACGGGAATGTGATTACATAGAATATAGAATAGCGAAAAGACATGTGAATGGAATAGTAAATAGAGACAAACAAAAAGACAGAGGAGTATGGAGAAACCCTAAATAAAAACCACAAGGAAGCAAGTAGAAACTTCTAGAAAAAGATAAGTGCAATGAGAATCAGAGGAGAACCTTTTGACCCAACTGAAATAATTAACAGCGAAAATGGAGAACCAAAAAGTGAACAAAAACAAATCCTAATAAGATGGAAACAGTACTTCAAACAACTTCTCAACATCCCATCAGATGTTAAGGAATTCAAGAAACCGACACAGATACCACCGAAGAACTGAAGAACTAGAACTAGACATACGGAAAGAATAAATTATAGAAGCCGTCAGATTAGCCCCCTTGAACAAATCACCGGGACAAAATGAAATACCAAATGAACTAATTAAATCCGCAAGACAAATAGGAACAGCATGGCTACATAGATTATTCAACAATGTTTGGGTAGAACAACAGACACAACGAGACTGGGAAAAAGGCCATAATTATCCCAATTTGGGAAAACAAAAGCAGCAAAAGAGACTGCACATGATACAGAGGCATTTCCCTTTTGAGCCATACTGGGAACATATTTTGCAAAATTCCTGAGAAAAGATTACGAACTATTAAATGGCACCAATACTAAAGAACAAACATGTATCAATAACTACTAAGAAAGCATTTTACAACATAATCTTCCTACCAACTCTATGTTACCAATACAAAACCTGGGCAATGACAGAAAAAGAGAAAAGAAATATCACAACATAAATAAGATTCCTGAGTGTCACGAATTGGCCGCCTTAACATCCCAGAATATTTTTCTCGGTCTCCAAATTTGAGAGGCCAAATTGAGAAAGAATGAATTAATCACACTACTCCAAAATTATCTAGTCGTGAGGTAAGATTATTCACAAAAAGCCTCTAGCCATGACGTAAGCTTGCAGATGGCGAGTAAAATGGCAACTAGATAATTAGTATACACCTTGGGAAACTGCTGACCCAGACATGCTGAATCAACAATGAAGGGGCCATGGACTGTGTAATTAAAACTGACCAGGCATGACACCTGATAAGCACAGGTAGGAAATCGCCCAGGTGTGAACAACATTAACCCAGGGAAAGATAATAGCCCCAGGGCTGTAAACTAGCCCCATCCACTCTGACTGGCAGACCCAGGTAGGTGTGAAATCACTGATAAGACTGTGAAACTGATCTGGGGCTGGCAACGCAAAACCATCCAGGTGTGACACTATGGTGAGGGTTAGTGGTTAAAAGAATTTTTATGACTGGACAGACTTGGACTTAATTGCAATTACTGTCAGGAGGAGATAAGAAGAATTTATGACGGGACTGCCAAAGAGATAATAGTGTCTCAGATACTGTCTGCTTGACTCAGCTTAAATAAGGGTCCCTAGCCTGTTTTAAGTTAGATTAAGTTTGACTTAATCAAAGACCCCTCTGCCATACACCGCAAGGTACTATATTGGCAGTAAATGACAGTGACAGTTTTTTTAAGTTTGACTTCAGAACAGGTGAGAAGAGAGAGTAAATGTAGATTTCTTAGTAACTAAGTATTTTAGGTGTATGTACTGAATTCCAGTCTATATCTGATCTAGGTTATTGCAAGAACTATCATTGTCATAGATTACTTGAGTGTTCTTTCTAAGTTCTGCGTTCAATATCATATTGCTTTAAAGTGTTATTCTTCTGAGAAATAGAGCCTTATGTGAGACAGATCTTGTCTGGGTAGACTTTTAGGTGTCTTGGTAGATGCTTGTCATTTCTTTGTACACTATCCTAGTTGCCTTTTGGTGTGTGCATTTGTTGTACAGAATATAGTCAACTGACTATTTATTTAATTCTTACAACAGCAGTAACTAAGTGTGATTAAACCGGGCAGCTCAGCAAATATGGCTGGTCTGTTTGGTCACTTCAATTAGACGTTGTATATCTCATTTTGTAGCTATACAATATTAGTACTAATTAATAATGCCTGATGCTATTATGTGAGTATCATTAGATGTCTATCTTGAAGTAATATAATGTTTACGGATATGTTGGATGTATGTATGTGTAATTTCATATGAATATACGATGCTAGGAATATGCTTCGTACATATTCTTTTTGTGTATATACATCTCATTTCGTATACCTACAAACTAACTAGTGCATTATGCTATTATATTAAAGTATCATAATATGTCTAGTTTAATTAATGTTTTATGTGTATTTCAGGTTTGGTATATTGATTTGTCATATGCAAGCCTATCAATATGACGTGTTATATTATGGGGTGCGCATTGGCACACTAACCATCGATTGCATTTGTAGCAGAGGTGTAATGGTACAGACATTACCCACAAGTGTTATGGGGTATATGGTGCTAAACTTTCTCAGTGTATTGTGGGCGTGCGTCCACGGTAATGCATGGAAACCTGGCACAGCTATTGGTCACAGCGTGTAAGCCCGGATGATCAGGCATTATTATAATACCCTTACCGACCCTGTGAGCTGCTAAACTAACATTGGACGGAGCGGCTGTGCGACACCGAATTTCTGTATTAGCGACATGGACATGGGGCGGCAGAAATGTAATCATTACAGGCGTGTGAGACAATTGAAAAGCCCGTCCCAGACTAAAAACAGTAGGGAGAAGGAGGATGGTGAACACCGTAGAGCTGGAAGATAAACTTGGCCAGACTGGTCATTGTATATGTTTGTGTTATGATATGTTTTAATTAGGATTGCGCTGATGTAGAACTGATATAACACATTCTTGACTTTCTTTCAAGCTCTCACAAGGAGCCCTATGTTATAGATCTCAAGACTAGAGACTACTGACTAGGAGTGTCAGGACTGACAGGATCTCAGAATACCGGCAAGCTGTTCTTTTTCTTTTTTGAGTCTACTGGAGAGTGGGGATCTGGACCACAGTTCCAGATAGATGGAGTAACAAGTAAAGTTACGTAATGTTTGTCATCAATATCAATATGTATATGATTTCATCATCCTCATCTTGAACCATCAGATGTCTATGATTATGATTAGTAAATAAATGTTGTAGTATTGTAACTCATAGTTCTGTCGTTATCTTTTAATTCCAATTGTGCATACGTGTTGTGTGTGTACATTGGTGGGGGTTCACTTACACACCAAGGAAGGGAGCAGTCAGGGAGAAAAACCTGTACTGAGAATAGTCGTCTATATTCATATATTTAGACTTAAACATCTATCTCAGCTAAACTTCTCTTTCCTGATCCTTGGCGAATATTCAGCACAGTTCATTTCAATTTTGTAACGAGCCACTAGGAACTGTACGTTGGATATTCAAGGGCTTAATCTGTAGTTCAGCCATATAGATTTTGTCCCTAGTCAGTTTCTGACTAGCTGGGGTTGCTCGCCAGTGAATAATACATTCATCTAGCCGGTGGGGCACCCCGACTTCTGACAGATTGGGGTCCAGTCCGCGATCCTGAACCAGGATTCTAGTAATCATAGTGATTCTACTAGACCCTAGACAGACGATTTTTCAAAGTTAACTCTTGTAATCTTCAGTCATCAAAATAGACTATCATCAAATGTAGCTACTTTTAGTTGAGGAAGTTTCAGAGTACATATATAACTTTTCAAAAGTATAACAGATAAGAACTTATGAGAAAAATACCATCATCTATCATTTAGTGTTACCATTAATCATTTATTGATAATTGAACACTTTAATCATATTTACATTGATGTGTTTGATGATTTAACTGCTTGACTGATTTGCAATTTTATGCTAATATATGCCATGTTCATTTTGACATGTATGCAGTGAATTTTAATGTTTATTTAGATAAATATTACTGTTGATTACTGTGTAGTATATCTCTCACACTTACTTCACTGCTGTCGCCAGGTACTACTTGAATATTATTTTCAGTTGTCTTTCACTGCTGAGGCTAAACTATACACATTGGATAGCGTAGACTGTCAGTAGTTAACTCTTGTCTTTCTAGCTTAGATCTGATTTTTGATATATACATAGGAGCTTACCGGAATATAGTCCTTTGCAATTATGGCCTTACGTTACCGGAATCCCGAAGAGGATATGAAGGCGCGCGCAGATTTCTCAGAGTCCGCGAAAGGGTGGGGCATAAGAAAAGGCTTAAAGGGGGAGCAACTAGAAATGTATATCATAGCTGAGTTAGAATGGTGGGACCAAGAAGAAGAAATTATGTTTAAAGAAAATGATGAGTTCTTTGGAGCACAAGAGCGTAGCAAAACTGAAGAAGCAGAGATTAATAAACAGCATATGGAAGTAGTCAATGCAGAGAAGCTAACCGTTCTAGCGGAACATAAGGTAGGAGATATGGATGCGCACCCAACCAGGAAGGAAGGGACATCTTTGCCACCAACCGCAGAATCAGAGGTAGTGGACCGGGAACTACAGGTTCTCATTCGACCCAGTCCTAAACGGAAAAGAGGGAAGAAAAAACGTGCCAAGGGCATTTCAAACAGTCACAAACGTGATAACTGTTTGCACCACGGCAATAGTCGTTTGACAGTAGAGGACCTTCAGGAAAACCACTTGACTGCTACGAGAAATGAATCTCGAGAGAAAGAGGAACTGAAGACAACCTTTAATGAGGTCGCAGGCGGAGACCTAGCCGATTCTCACATTCCCTTCTGTTCACAGAATCACGAAGTGGAATTACATCTGACTGAAATAGGGAGGATGGAAGTAACTGAATCCCAGGTGAATTTCACTGCTGCAACGCGGGAAGAGTCACTAATTATCAGTTCAGATAATTTACCTAGTAACAGTTACCCAGAGGACAACTGTTTGCACTACGATTTGCCAGTACAAGACTCCCAGGAATCTCATTTTACTTCAACGAGAGGTGAAACTCAAGAGGAAGATGACCTGAGGACATCTTTTAAGGAGGTCGGAGATCGAAAGGTAACCGACTTTATTATTCCCTTCAGCCCAGACGAGGAAGAAGTGGGATTAAATTTGACTGACAGTGGGATGAAGGATGACCCGGAACCCCTTGTGATCTTTGAGGCTGCAGCTCAGGAAAAGACACTAGAAATCAGTTCAAATGATTTACGTAATGTGATGGATTGCTTAGACAGCCCATCACAGGAGTTACCGCAACTGGACTTAGCCCATGAAAGCATGACCAGAGAGGAACATCCAGACCAGGAAACATTTCCAGTTGTTATCTCACAGTATACCAGTTCGGAGACTCAGGAAACACAGGGAATTGTTAGGAGCCAGAATATGGACTATGATATTGTGCAGACAACATTGTCTGTAGTTGCTAAAGAAGAAAATTCTTTGCACAAGATGGAGGAAGAAACGCCTATCATCTCATTAGCTGAAGTTATCAGGGAATTCCAGCAACAGGAACCTGAAGTAACAGAAGTCAAGAGTGGTTTGGAATCAACACTCTTAGGACTCAATCTACCCTTCAGTCAGGTCGATTTGATAGGAGTAGATCAGCTAGTTGTGGATACTTTATTCCAAAGTAACTCCACTTTATCGCCCTGGAGTAACTATGTTATTTCTCAAGGCAGGACAACTTGGCACACTAAAATTCCACTTTCTAGCACGGTTTTCACACGAAACTCTAATGCAGAGAAACTCAGCCCGTTAACTGATTATCAGGGGAAGAAACCGCGACACCGAGGAGGGAAGATTGTTACGCCCAACTTTGAAGGAGGAAAGCGCCAGTTGAATTTACATCATGGGACCATGATGTGTAACATTATTCCTTTCAAAAGGAAGCTATTGATGGATCAGTTAAAAATCTATAAGGGATGGAGGAAAATCACGGAGACAAGCTTTGCGGTGGCCAGCTTATGCAAGACCTCACTACGGGTACATCCTCGGCTGAAAGGAGTAAATCACGTGAGTGAATGGTGTAAAACAATTGCTGCCCAGAGGCGTAGAAGAATCCCGTTGATTGTGATCTTTCCCAGAGGGGTAAAATTACAACCTTCTGACAATTACCGGATTTTACCAAGCTATTGCATGGAATCCCGGCCGAAAACCAGGGACAAGGATCTATCCAGAGTATCTTTGGGTTATGGAAATGGGACGTCTTTATGCAGGACAACCCACTGCCACAAGGAATATTGGAAACCTTTAGGCAGATACAGAACGGAGAGTGCTTAGGCATTATTCTGGGATGTACGGCGTGCTTTGACAAAAGATTTCTGGCAGAAACTTTTTTTTTAAGGGGAAAGCTCTGTCACGAATTGGCCGCCTTAACCTCCCAGAATATTTTTCTCGGTCTCCAAATTTGAGAGGCCAAATTGAGAAAGAATGAATTAATCACACTACTCCAAAATTATCTAGTCGTGAGGTAAGATTATTCACAAAAAGCCTCTAGCCATGACGTAAGCTTGCAGATGGCGAGTAAAATGGCAACTAGATAATTAGTATACACCTTGGGAAACTGCTGACCCAGACATGCTGAATCAACAATGAAGGGGCCATGGACTGTGTAATTAAAACTGACCAGGCATGACACCTGATAAGCACAGGTAGGAAATCGCCCAGGTGTGAACAACATTAACCCAGGGAAAGATAATAGCCCCAGGGCTGTAAACTAGCCCCATCCACTCTGACTGGCAGACCCAGGTAGGTGTGAAATCACTGATAAGACTGTGAAACTGATCTGGGGCTGGCAACGCAAAACCATCCAGGTGTGACACTATGGTGAGGGTTAGTGGTTAAAAGAATTTTTATGACTGGACAGACTTGGACTTAATTGCAATTACTGTCAGGAGGAGATAAGAAGAATTTATGACGGGACTGCCAAAGAGATAATAGTGTCTCAGATACTGTCTGCTTGACTCAGCTTAAATAAGGGTCCCTAGCCTGTTTTAAGTTAGATTAAGTTTGACTTCAGAACAGGTGAGAAGAGAGAGTAAATGTAGATTTCTTAGTAACTAAGTATTTTAGGTGTATGTACTGAATTCCAGTCTATATCTGATCTAGGTTATTGCAAGAACTATCATTGTCATAGATTACTTGAGTGTTCTTTCTAAGTTCTGCGTTCAATATCATATTGCTTTAAAGTGTTATTCTTCTGAGAAATAGAGCCTTATGTGAGACAGATCTTGTCTGGGTAGACTTTTAGGTGTCTTGGTAGATGCTTGTCATTTCTTTGTACACTATCCTAGTTGCCTTTTGGTGTGTGCATTTGTTGTACAGAATATAGTCAACTGACTATTTATTTAATTCTTACAACAGCAGTAACTAAGTGTGATTAAACCGGGCAGCTCAGCAAATATGGCTGGTCTGTTTGGTCACTTCAATTAGACGTTGTATATCTCATTTTGTAGCTATACAATATTAGTACTAATTAATAATGCCTGATGCTATTATGTGAGTATCATTAGATGTCTATCTTGAAGTAATATAATGTTTACGGATATGTTGGATGTATGTATGTGTAATTTCATATGAAAATACGATGCTAGGAATATGCTTCGTACATATTCTTTTTGTGTATATACATCTCATTTCGTATACCTACAAACTAACTAGTGCATTATGCTATTATATTAAAGTATCATAATATGTCTAGTTTAATTAATGTTTTATGTGTATTTCAGGTTTGGTATATTGATTTGTCATATGCAAGCCTATCAATATGACGTGTTATATTATGGGGTGCGCATTGGCACACTAACCATCGATTGCATTTGTAGCAGAGGTGTAATGGTACAGACATTACCCACAAGTGTTATGGGGTATATGGTGCTAAACTTTCTCAGTGTATTGTGGGCGTGCGTCCACGGTAATGCATGGAAACCTGGCACAGCTATTGGTCACAGCGTGTAAGCCCGGATGATCAGGCATTACTATAATACCCTTACCGACCCTGTGAGCTGCTAAACTAACATTGGACGGAGCGGCTGTGCGACACCGAATTTCTGTATTAGCGACATGGACATGGGGCGGCAGAAATGTAATCATTACAGGCGTGTGAGACAATTGAAAAGCCCGTCCCAGACTAAAAACAGTAGGGAGAAGGAGGATGGTGAACACCGTAGAGCTGGAAGATAAACTTGGCCAGACTGGTCATTGTATATGTTTGTGTTATGATATGTTTTAATTAGGATTGCGCTGATGTAGAACTGATATAACACATTCTTGACTTTCTTTCAAGCTCTCACAAGGAGCCCTATGTTATAGATCTCAAGACTAGAGACTACTGACTAGGAGTGTCAGGACTGACAGGATCTCAGAATACCGGCAAGCTGTTCTTTTTCTTTTTTGAGTCTACTGGAGAGTGGGGATCTGGACCACAGTTCCAGATAGATGGAGTAACAAGTAAAGTTACGTAATGTTTGTCATCAATATCAATATGTATATGATTTCATCATCCTCATCTTGAACCATCAGATGTCTATGATTATGATTAGTAAATAAATGTTGTAGTATTGTAACTCATAGTTCTGTCGTTATCTTTTAATTCCAATTGTGCATACGTGTTGTGTGTGTACATTGGTGGGGGTTCACTTACACACCAAGGAAGGGAGCAGTCAGGGAGAAAAACCTGTACTGAGAATAGTCGTCTATATTCATATATTTAGACTTAAACATCTATCTCAGCTAAACTTCTCTTTCCTGATCCTTGGCGAATATTCAGCACAGTTCATTTCAATTTTGTAACGAGCCACTAGGAACTGTACGTTGGATATTCAAGGGCTTAATCTGTAGTTCAGCCATATAGATTTTGTCCCTAGTCAGTTTCTGACTAGCTGGGGTTGCTCGCCAGTGAATAATACATTCATCTAGCCGGTGGGGCACCCCGACTTCTGACACTGAGAAGAACACTCAATCAAGAAGAGATAAGATCAGAAATGACTAAATGAGGACTAAAGTGTGGGGGGGGGGTCTTGTTGCTCTAGATTTTATAAAAAGGCAGCAAGTCAAATGGTTTGGCCATGCAAGTAGGTTACGAACTAACAGTATACCACAACAAGCAATGATGTACGGACCAGAGGGAAGCAGAGGAAGAGGCCGACCACGTAAACGAAGGACGGAGGGAATAGCAGAGTCCATGGGAATATCGATACATGAAGCCCATAAGTGGGCACTCACCCGCTGTTTATACTTCACCTCGACACAAAAAGGTATAAGAGGAACATGATGAGAGGAGATGAGATATCAAGAGATTATATACAAGAATGTGTTTCAATCACATATCAAGAGATTATATACAAAAATGTGTTTCGGTCACGCATCAAGAGAATATCATCATCACTGTAATGGTATTCTCTTGGGGTGAGGGGAGGATACTATCACACCTTAATAACGGGATAGAGGCACTCTGGGAATACAATCCATCTCAGTCTACAGACCCCGACAGCCCGTGGATTCCTGTCTCTCGCACTATCAACCGCTGGACTATACCTATTTCACAGGGCATCCAGAACAGATGACACAACTCTGGTATCTACACATACTGACTAGAGGGTATAATGTACAAGATGAATGACAACAATGAAAATGTTCATGAGAGAATTCTGGCAGCCGCCAGGCAATAGAAGATATGGCAATCTGGATTAGTCTCAGGCCGTCTCACTCATCACTGTACACTGTGTACGATACCACAAGGTTAAAGAGGTCACTCATCTGCACACGTGGCGTGGACTGTCTCTGCCGAGGTGTAGACTCAACTGGACTGACTAACACGTCGATGTGGTGACTCCGAGTTGAGTTGGCACGTGATGACTTCGGACTAACATCCCTGGGACAGTTCTGAAGACTTGTCACTAAAGATTCACTGATAAGGTCCTAGGCAGCCACCATATAACAATGTCAAAGTTCTTGAAATAGATAGTGGTCTCTAATGGGATCAAGATGGGTATAACTGGGCCTATTAGCGCTGAAAGTTGGTACACGTCAAGTGGACTCTTTCTCTCAAAGTCAATACTGGGAGCGGGTGACCCTTTAATGAATGTCACCAACGTTCATAGTACGAAATAGTAGACTGTTCCCGGAACATCAGGCCATCCTGAAGTAAAGGGTAATGTAGTTCTTCTCTACTCGTTGGGCCAGTGGGTTACAATGTCAACATGAACACAGACACGAGGACACTATACTCGCCCGTGAGCAGCCATCATAATACTTGGTGGACTGACTGAAGCTCATTTAACAGTTGAGACGGAGACTGGCCTGTGGTGTAGTGACTTCACGGCACGTGGTGTGGTGTAGAAGCATCACTTCACGTCACGTAGGTAAGCCAGCCATTTTGCAGCCTTCACCAAGTCATCTTCTTCTGGTCCCGTCACTTAAGTCTCTCAGAAGATGAAACCTGCCAAAGACAACACCATGTGTGAATATCATGACACCGACTTACCACCAGGGGTTACACGCTACCTATGTGTACTCAGCATAGGCCGGTGTCGCCCTGACCCGGCCGGCAGCCTCACAGACCAGGATCCACTGCCGAAGACGAACTAGGTCTGGGTCCTAACAAGTGCTGGCTGAACCGGCCTCCTTCTCGAACCAGTCCAGGGTAGGGCTGTGTATCTGGTCAGGGTGTCTGCGAACTCATTCCGTCCTGAAACGACTTCTAATGACACAATACACCAGGTTAGTAGGTTAAAAGTACCTAGAGACATAATGGCCCTGAAGGAGGGCCGGTGGCAACCCAATTCTCCTCCCTCGGAGGTAGCCCCCTCTCCCTGGTTCTCTTTTATGATTACCCACTATACACTAGGTTTCCCGGAGCTCGAGATTCGATCCAGGAAATTAATAAATTATACAGACAAATTCCCCTTGTAGCGGAAGGCCACATCCCGTTCCCTCCTCCCCTAGTCAGGGTCAGAGCATTTGGAACGGTGTTCAACTGGCTGTGACCAGCTCTGTCGCATCCCCCCCAAGTTCTCCATTGTCAACCTCTTGGGAACCAACTGTCTATCAATATGGTGTTCCGTTACGGCAACCAATAACATAAAGAGTAAGAGGAAATCCCAGCAAAGCCAGTGGTTGCCCCACCAAAGGATTCGAACTTCGACACACGTAATGTCCTTCGAATGACCTTCGACACGTCCGGCAACCATCGCATAGGGTTCGTCTAGTTCGGCCGAGTTCCCTGATACCCCACTCGACCTATGTTCTACAACGCCTTCGCCAACTTCCTGTTGTGTCGACTACGTTAGAGTTCTAAGGCCGCCCAGGAGTGAACTCGGACTACTAACACTATTGGGCCTGTCCTAATTTTCCCTAACTACTTGCAGCGGCGATAACACGCATTCACCCACTTGTACAATTGTAACCGTACAAACCAGGCCTACACTCCATCCTGTTCAACTGGCCTGCAGTGTTAAATTAAACACAAGCCCACATGTTCACCCCTGACTGACCTTTGTGCGCCGGGCGGGAAATGCGGTCGAACAGCTTCGGGTCAACGCGGTATCGACACACATTATTTATATAAATATGTTTAACGTACCTTAAGACAAACTGTGCATTCAGAATTGAGGAGCTCCCGTCCCAACACTGAACGTTATGTCCGTTTTCTTCAAAAAAAACAGCAAGACAATGGCATCCTCTTTCCCATTTACGAATTAACACAGTCGTCCAAACACAACTTCTTTCTAGCAAGGCCGGGTCTCAACTGAGCCCGTCTTTGTTCTGAGAAGGTTATTGCGCATGCGTTACCGGACCCGGTTGGGTTGAACATTACTCACCCGAACCGTCTAGAAGTCAAGGGCCATCAATCGCCATTGCGTGGGGTACATTAATACCTCGATTGTATCTCTTAGACTAGGTCGCCTGTTCTAGGCTGATGGAACCAGGGAGCCGCATTTTTTTTGGGAAGCTTTACGAAGTGAATTCTTAGCAGTTCCATGATGTCAAGAAGCTGGATGGGTATAGATAGAAGTAATACAAGGACGAAGGAAAATAAAGGACAGAGACAGGATATAATAAGGACCTTTACAAGAGAATAGATAGAGAGAGACAGTAGAAGGAGATAGAACTCCAAACCAGTGGTAGGGCCAGACCTAGACAGGACACGCATGTGTCATAGCTAGGACACGACGAGGACAAACCGGGATTAGCTCCCGACAGAGGACAGAGTACAGTAAGCACGGGGATTACCCGTAAACAGACTTAACTCTAGTACAGCTATAGGCTACGAGGACTGGACCACGAAACTACGTAGCGAGTGACCCAACACGACGTGCGACTGACGGCACGAGAAAGGGGGACAAGTAGCTAGACTGCACCTGTGAATTCAGGTAGACCGGGACGGACAGTCAGAGCGACAGGGCCTATGTGTTGACCCTCGCCAGTTGTGTAGTTTAGAGAGGGCATAGTTATACGTAGCGACTATTGAGAATGTATTTTGAGTGTTGAATTATAGTTGTGTATGCTCGTAAGACGAGCTCTGTAATATAGATATAATAAAGCGTGAATCTTGATCTTCCATTCACACGACGATGTGTTTTTAATTATCAGGTGTGAATGAAGGAACCGCATGTGTGTATGAATTCAGGTTGTTGACAGGCGGTTCGAATTGGTGTCAGAAGTTCTTATGAACCCATGACAAGTGTGTAAAAGGACAAACGCAAGAATGTGTATGACGAATTGGTATCAGAAGATGGTCTTTAAACCTACGCAAGAGTGAATGTGCGAAATTGTATCAGCAAGTGATCTATGAACTTACGCAAGATCGAATGATCGAAAGTGTGTCAGACAGTAGTCTGCTAGTCTACGCAAGAATGAGTTTTGAAATTAGGTCAGACAGTGGTCTGTTAAACTACGCGTGAGTGTGTGTCGAAATGATTTCAGAGAGTGATTTATAAACCTACGACAAATTGTGTTTAATGAATTGAGAAAGAAATGATCATGTATGATAATGAATAGACTGGTGTAAGAAAGATTTTGTTGAAAAGTATTGCGATTGTGAAAGAATGAATACTAACATGTTTCACAGAGACGTTTCAGGTGAGGTCGAACAGAGATGAAGACACGACGACATTTGACATGACAAACGACAGAAAATTAATACCTTTATTTCGCATTTCAGCATCCCGTCGGAGCGAATCACTACACATAAATTGTTTAAGTGTGATATTAACTTGTGTGTGTTGTAGTTTCAAATAAGTATACATAGAGTTTGATAAACATATATTAGATTGGCATCTCATTTTGAATGCTGTAAATAATTAGTATTATTATAGAAAAGTTATTTCTGAATTGATTGTATATTTGAGTGCATTTATAAATATTAGCAAAGATGTCAACATTAGGAGAATGTATATAGGCAAAGACCTAGGATTTACTGGGATAAGGTAGAGAAATGGGCTAGTGACAAATTTAAAGAATTTAAAAATGCTGAAAGAGATGAAAGGAAAACAACTGGAAATTGAATCACAAACGCAGTTGAAGATGAAGGAATTGGAGATTGAATCTCATGTACAGATTGCCACCACCAAATTAAAAAGTAAAGAAGAGGAGAATAAGTTTAACAAGTACAAAGGGTTAGTCAAACCCTTCTGCCAAGGCGATTCAATATCTGCATGGACTGAGAACGTGGAATTCCAGCTTAAATTCCAGGAAGTGCCACAAGTACACTGGGCGGTGGTCTATATGAAGGACCTCTCGGGGGAGCCCCTAAAAGTGATAGAAAATATCCCCCAAGAGCTTAGAAATAATTACGATTACATTAAATAACGCATTATGCAACATTTTTTGCTTGACGCCCCAGGGTACCAAATTCAGTTTTCTAAACTATAACCTAAACCAAATGAAACGTTCATTGACTATGTTTCTAACGTACAAAGTGTAATCGGCAAATGGCTAAACGCGGCAAAAGTAGACAAAAGCTTTGAAAAACTCAAAAACTTGATGATAATGGACAAAATCATCTCCACTGTACCTTCTTCCTTTGCAAAGTTTCTGCAGCAAGCTGATGTTGAGTCATTAGAACAATTAGAAAAACGGGGGTCCGCATATTTTTCCTCTAATCGAGACATTTTTAAAACATCTGTGGAAGAGTCTGAAATAGTAGCATTTGCTAAAACTAAACCTCAGAAACCATTTCAAATGAGGGATAAACCTAAATCTAAGCCACCTCAATGCCCATACTGTCATTTGATGCATGACCAGTTTTCTATGTGTGACAAAAATCCAGGATATTCATCTCACCTGGAGATGATGATAAAGAAGCAAGAAAGCAAAAGAAACACGTACAGACGTGCAGTCAAATGCTATTTTTGTCGGGCGTATGGTCACTATATTTCCAAGTGTGTGGGACGACAGAGATTGAGAGCCAGTAATGCTGTACTTGTAGATACTTCATCTGAGAGTGAAAGTGAACATGAAAGCGAGAGTGAAGACGTTTTACCATTTAGTGAGAATGTGGCAGCGGCTATTGATGTATTAAACTTTGATAAATGTGTGGTATGTCATAAATTTCATGAAGACGGAGTGCTGGGATGCGGGCACACAGTACCATGTTCTACAGAGAACGCAAATGCAGTAACAGCCTCCAGAGGCAAATTAGTATTTCATGACGGAATAGTTAACAACAAGCCTTGTCAATGTTTAGTAGATAGCGGTAGTACCCTTATTGGCCTTAGGAAGGAATTGGTCAAGCGTGAAGATTATACGGGCGGCTTTGTAAAGTGCCGTAAATTCTCGGGTAACATAGAAAAATACCCATTAGCAAGAGCCCGTATAGACACTCCATTCCTGTCCGGCACATTTACGTGCGCCATCCTAGATAATCCGTGTACGGATTTGATAATTGGGTGCCTACCACAGCTAAAGAACTGTACCGCAAAAGAAATATTAGCCTGGAGAGAAACCCATAAGGCTAATGCGGCAATCAGGTCAGAAATACAGGAACAACAAGATAACCTGCAAAATGAACTGCCACACCTTATAACACCAAGTGGTACAGTAGATAACACTACAAAAGAAAATTGCATAAAGGCGAAACGCCGACTCATCTACCTCATTCTTGTTAAGAGGTGTAAGCTTAAACATTACAGAAAACGCGTCATGGTATTCTCAGTCTCACAAAGATAGTCTCATGAGAAATTACAAGAGAGACAACCTTAAAACTCAAAAAACGTTACCACAAATCAAACATCGACAAATAGTCTCACGAATCTCAGATGATTCGGCGTTTGCTACTCTATTACACTATAAATATACAAGAGCCAAAACCTTAGCTCAGTTTGACTGGCAAAAATTTGTTAAAGATATTAAATATTTCTCTCCTTCATGTATGTTTTATCACCACGTAGAAAGAAAGTGTAAATACTCTACAGCAGAGGGCATCGTAGACTGATTAGAGAAATTAGACGTAGACAGTCAACATTTTTTGGACATGTTATGAGAAGAAATGGATTGGAGAACTTAGTGACAACTGGCAAGATAGAGGGTAACAGACCAAGAGGAAGACCGAGAGGAAAATACCTGGATGGCTTGGAGACATGGCATGGACGAGACAGGAACACTGAGCTGATCCAAGACACTGGTGATCGAGTGAAATGGCGAGTCATGACCGCCCACGCTTTCCGGCATGGCACATGATTGATTGATTGAGAGGACCAATCCACAACATTGGCCCCTAAACAGAAACATCAGACAGTAGACGAACACAATGCAATTACACCAATTAATCAGACATTAGACCAACACAATGCAACCACACCAGACAGTAACCAATTAGAAGATAAACACAATACAAATATATCTGGCAATCAGACAGAAAACGCACTCACCGTAACCACAATATTAAATCAAACAGAGAACAACAACATAGAACAACCAGAACCAACAATAGAGTTAACTACAAGAAGGGACAGCATACAGATAAAACCAATACTGAAAGACAACATTTGGTTACGTACAACAGACTGGACAAAACACCTACAAAAACTGAGACAAGTCTTCGAAAGGATAAGAATATTTGGACTTACAGTGAAGCCTACCAAAGTGGAGCTGGGCTTGGAGAAATTGACTTCCTATGCCATACCATTTCAAACGGCCATTTGGAAACTGATAGCAAAAATCCTAAACCTCACGATGCAAGTTACCAAAAAACAAGTGAGGAGTTTACTCGGTTTGGTAAACTATTATAATAAGTTCATTCCCAATTTAGCAGAAATTACCAGTGTTTTTTCTAATTTATTGAAATCGAATGTCAAAATTAATGTGAAAGATGCCATTCTAATTAATGCTATGTCAAAACTTAAGCATCTTTTTAGCAATGTCCCAATCCTTCGTTTGCCTAATCCTAGCTTACAATATTTTCTTAGGACGGATGCCAGCACAGTATCCATAGCGGGCGTATTGGGCCAGAAGTACAACGACATTCTACATCCCATAATGTATGTAAGTCGTAAGATTACTCCAACAGAAGTCAAATATGGAGTCTCTGAATTGGAAGCGATAGCGATAGTGTACTGTGTCCATAAACTGCACCGATTTTTGGCAGGGACACATTTTGTCAACTCCCCGCTCACTTTCATGGAGACAGGGGTCCACAAGAACAATAGAATATACAGATGGTCCCTGATTCTCCAAAATTACTCGTTTTCGGTCAGGCACATCAGTGGCAAAAGTAATACATTAGCTGACATGCTAAGTAGGCCTACAAACATTGATGTACCTGAAGTACCAAAGAAAGACGACGTTACTCCATCTTCGTCTCTGACATTGGTACCAGAGGTTGATCAGGCAGATGTGCCATTATGATGTACTCATGTGATGACTATCTACGTCGAGTCAAGAGACTATATTCGACAGTATTATTTATACACTCCAGGAACATCGCATGGAACATTGAACTATTCGCATATAAACTATCATATTAACTATACATATATTCCCAAAGGAAAGGACGCGACATCTTCAACGTGCCTGGATTAGATTACTTAATTAGTGTGATAGATATAAATGTATGGAGTAAGATGTATATAAATATGATATGAATATCAATGTATGTAATTGTCATGTATAAAATATATATTTTTATTGTGTTTGCATATAATGCTATATTTTCATAGATGTAGTTAGTTTACAGGAACACGACGACTTTAAGTTTTGTAGATTAATTTCACCTTACCCAATCCCCAATTAAATACACTATAAGTACTCTTAAAAGTAAGTAACTGAGATTTATTGCATCCTATCAGTCCCCAAATACATTATCATTCTATAAATTAGTTTATTAACTGTTAGAACAATCTATTTATTTAACATAAATTAGGTTACAAATATAACATCAATAATAATTGTTTTTGTACCATCTAGAGTTATAGTTGGATTAAGGGAACCAACACATTTCATCCCATTTCAATTAATTATTCAAATTATCTTCCCTTAGTCAGTAAATCTCAGTACACAAAATTAGAGCTTAATTAAAGATTATTTATTAGACTTAGAATAAGGGCAAACAACCCATTTAACTTGTAAATATTGTAAATATATTCAGTGCCAATATATCGCACTATTAATCGGCTCAAAATTCGCTTAATACTGAGCCAAAACTATTTTCTTTTCATTATTTTATTTTATTTTATCTTATTTTATTTTTATTTCCTAATAGTATTTTTCTGTGCCATTACAATGTTATAATAATGTAATGACACAACATAACTTTTTAACATGTGAGAACGAATGTGAGTGACGAGAGCAAGAAGAATGGATAAATTAAATACAAAGCGAGTGAACAGCGGGCGAAATTTTTCCACGCCCAAGTGTTTTTATAATTTGTCTGCGTCTTGAATGTTACACATGTGCTTCTGTGATTTCTGTGTGTAGTTGCCACTATTGCATTACAAGTATAGTCACATTTTTAAGTTTCCTAGGTCGGCAAGGCAGTCACAAATTAAGCAAACGCATCGATTCGTGACGGCATAAACCAACCTACGATGCTTGAAAAACATCATTCAGTAAATTATAAACATACACCTATGTTTCTGATTTAAACATACATTAAATTTAACTAAACACGCAAACAACCAGATATACTTACAGATAAAAAGGCAGACAGCAATTAAAATGAAGGGGGGGATAACTCATGAACAGGGGACATCACAGACTTACTAAAACTCTGGTATACATTGAACGATTTAACCACAAACGGAAGTTAGACAGGTGAACATCAGCACACACACATCATGTAATAGAGTTGGATGAACATTACACGGGAGCATGGATTTATATTCATGTATTGTACCGTAAAACGTACAATCTGGACTGGGTGTCGGTCAATCGACATTTTGAGAAGCAGGCCGTAAAGGCAATGGCTTTGGGTCGTTACAGATCTCATATGTGTAATGTGGATAAGTATTTACTCTAGCCAACAAGACAGTTGTGCAACACTGATTAATAAGCCAGTGGATAAATACGACAATGTGACATCAGACGGTCAGAAGTTAGTGATTATACCCAGGACATGAGAACTTAACCCTACCAGCACTGGACAAAATTAGACCCAACTAATTTTTAGATGTTATGAAAGATTGCGCCACACCCATGAGCTAAAGTTGGTGACGCAATACGGGGGGGGGGGGGGGACGAGAGCGTGTCAAGAAGCTGGATGGGTATAGATAGAAGTAATACAAGGACGAAGGAAAGTAAAGGACAGCGTCAGGACATAATAAAGACCTTTACAAGAGAATAGATAGAGAAAGACAGTAGAAGGAGATAGAACTCCAAACCAGTGGTAGGACAAGACCTAGACAGGACACGCATGTGTCATAGCTAGGACATGACTAGGACATAACGGGATTAACTCCCGACATAGGGCAGAGTACGGTAATCACGGGGACTACCCGTAAACAGACTGAACTATAGTACAGCTGTAGGCTACGAGGACTGGACCACGAAACTACGTGGCGAGTGACCCAACACGACGTACGACTGACGGCACGAGAAAGGGGGACAAGTAGCTAGACTGGACCTGTGAATTCAGGCAGACCGGGACGGACAGTCAGAGCAACAGGGCCTATGTGTTGACCCTCGCCAGTTGTGTAGTTTAGAGAGGGCATAGTTATACGTAGCGACTATTGAGAATGTATTTTGAGTGTTGAATGATAGTTGTGTATGCTCGTAAGACGAGCTCTGTATTATAGATATAATAAAGCGTGAATCTTGATCTTCCATTCACACGACGATGTGTTTGTAATTATCAGGTGTGAATGAAGGAACCGCATGCGTGTATGAATTCAGGTTGTTGACACATGACAATCACCCGCTGACAGTTCAGTAATTGTAAAGTTGATACGGTTATCTTCGATCAACACCATCACCACCACCATCACCACCACCATCACCACCACCATCATCGTCATCGTCATCATTATCACCATCACCATTACCATCATCAGTATAATAATGAAAGCATGTAGCAAGATCTTTGCAGAACGTGGCACTCATCAGAAGCTAAGGAACCATTCGCCCCTCACCAATTATCCTACGACATGTCCTACCTCATGTCCTACCGCATGCCTCTTATGTCCTACTCCATGTCCTATCACATGTCTTGTGTCATGTCCTACCGCATGTCCCACCTCATATCATACATAATGCCTCTTCATGTCCTACCTCATGCCTCCTCATGTCCTGTCTTATGTCCAACCTCATGTCCTACTTCTTGTCCACTCTCATGTCCTACCTCATGTCCTGTCACATGCTCTGTGTGTCTGTAATAATTACCTGTGACTTGCGTCGTGGTGGGTCACTGTCACGTAAAATCTTGAAGTTGTCGATCGATGAAAATATGTCGCGCCATGCGTCTGCAAGCAGCCGTCATTCTTTGATGTGTTGTTGATCGAGGAAGGACTGTCACGCCATACGTCTGCAGGCAGCGGCCATCCTTCTGATGTGATAGACAAACTGTCTGGGTAGAAGTCAGCAAGATCTTTTGTTGTGGGGGAAAAAGTTCTCTAAATCACAGACAGGAGACACTTTCCCGGATAAAAGGTACATACCGCCAGTTGTTGACATTTAGTCGGAAACGGAGAGAGAAAAATAGTGTCTAGACAGTTTTGTGACGTCATTCAGACAAAAGTATTAAAAACAGTCTGGATAAACAACTTTGGGGGAGTTGACCAAAAGTTGTGAAGCGCTACGGACGTGTGCAATATTCCTAGTTTGTTTCTAGAGAGAGACTATAGTGTCTATTGTTGATTTATATCAGCGGACATCTATCCAGTGTGTGATTTCATAGTCTCCATCACAAGCAGGAATAAATATATGGTATTTACTCAAATATATCTAACTTAGATTATTCTTAGGAATCGAGTGTAGTAATGTGCGTTGATAGAACGTATTATAAGAGCGTCGGCAAGAGTAGCCTATCGTGTAGCTTAAACTAGCTGGTGTGAGATATCATTTAACTCAGTGAGTTAAGGAAAATGTAGTGGGATAATATTTAGGGAGATTGAGGATGGTTGGGGGGATAAAGGAAATGTCAAATGGTAGGATCTTCCAGTAGGATATCTACTAAGTTTCTGCCCTTTTTCTCTAGTCTTTCCTTGTCTTACCATGACTCAGACCGATGTGATGAGCTCCTCGGCCTTACGACAGAGTTTGGTTCTCTGTTATATATCTGAGTGCGGCCGTTGGCCTACACTCACCTAATAAAGGTCGTAATCGGGTTGCTCTCACCAGGTGTGTTCTCTCTTCAACAGGTTCCACTAGATTGTACCCCCAACTAGAAGAAAGTCATGGCTCGAGCATTGAAGGCAGAGTTTGCTGAGAGGCGTTTGCACTGGGCGCATAACCCAGAGGGTCTGCAGGAACCTGGCCTCTTCTGAGCAGGAAACGATGATTATATAAGTGTTTTTCCTGAGTGATAGTTTACATCACAGAAAAATCAAGACTCTGACAATAACACCTGTACCAGGAACACTAGTAGATATAGATACCTGGAAAATTAACATTTTGAGTTACAATTGGTGAATTCCTATCATTACCCATTAACAGTGTGTGTTACAATTGGGGAATTCCTATGAATAATTAAATACTAACATTTAGTTTTCCAAAGTGACAGTAACATTATTTTTAGGATTGTCTGATCACAGAACATTTATGAACAGAGTAGTTACACTACGTGTGTGTTAGATTGATGATCAATATTGGTCTGTTTCCACTATTGATGACCAACCATCCGGACTGTTCAAGAGCTATTGGAGGAAGTCGACACTTGGCCTGAGAGACACATCATTTGGGTGAGGTTTTCTGTTCATCATATATGGTGCTGTTGTGATGCCAGTACTGTGATGAAACAGACTTTGCTCCTGAGCTATTCGGTCTGATTCTACATACACACTAGACTATACGACAGACATTCTACACATACACTTTGCACATACATGACACTTTTCTCTATTAAACTAATTTGTTGTTTTTGTTAGAGCCAGTGTTGTGTAGTGTGTTTTTGGAAAAGAATGAGAGGGGGCTTGGTTCAGTAGTAAGAGAGAGAGAGAGAGAGAGAGAGAGAGAGAGAGAGAGAGAGAGAGAGTGATCCAGAGACGGACGGGGTGTTGTGGACAGAAATCAAGAAGATCCTCAAGATAATGATATGGGGTTAACAGAATGTTGGTGTTGATTCCCCTCACCCCAGGGACGACATATATATAATACGACAGTCACCTCTGCTTCATCCCTACCAGGAACCAGTCCTTTCACTCGCCTTCTGACCCGACCGCACTGACGTGTAATCTGATCAGAGTGTATCAATTTCTGTTAACTTGGTGCTGTTTGCCAGGCAACTGTGATGTTGGCATTGTGTCAAATGTCAGTTCATGAAGTGCCATGACCCTCACCAGGCCATCAATCTCAGCAGATCGTGTGGTTATTGACACAACGTGTACAGGCATATGCTGTACTGCGTGATTACAGAGATGTACAGTTGCCAGGTGTTTAGTGGTCACGTAGGTAAACTTTACAAATCTTTACAAACATATGGGTGAACGAGACCATGCCACAAGATTTCAAGGACGCGTCAAATGTCCACCTTTACAAACGTAAATGGGACACGCAGAGGTGTTTCCAAGGCACCAGCGTCAGGTTCTATACTGGCCAAGACTTACTGACGCGTCCTCGCCGACCGTCCTGGGCAACAGGTCCCTTTGGGGTCCTGGCTAAAGTCAGTAGGATCGTTGATTCCTCTCCCATACTCGGAGAGTATCTGCCTGCACGGAGAGGAACCACCAGTCTGCACACCAATAAGCCAGACATGGGACAACGGATACTCACGCAAACCTCAGGTCCTGTATAACATCACACTGATGTTGGACAACAGGATGTCTTCATCCGACATACAGGACTTCACGCTGGAGTTCATAGCCAGCGAACACAAGCAAGCAAGCACAAACGTAAAGGGAACCGCCAATCCTGTGAACGAACGAACGAACGAACGAACGAACGAACGAAAGAACGAACTTTATTTTAAAAGGGTAACAAATTGGACAAGCAGGCCGGTCTTACATTCGGCCCTTTCAATCACTCATCTTTTATTCATCAAATGTGCGTGTTACATTTACATAGGGACAATAACATTGTCAAATGGATTTTGTAAGCATAAACAATGCATATTACGCATGGTACATTCACATGGGGGGAAAAAAACATTGTCAAATGAAAGTTGTAAACATAAACAGTGCATATTGCAATGTTGTGAGACACATCACCCATCCGCCCTCACATGCCGCAGCCACCCACACATCCCCCAGCCACCCACCACACCTCCCCCACCCACCCACACATACCTCCCCGCACTCACACAGACCCAGGCAAACATACATGCCGCCACCCACCCATTGATACCCACCCACACACATTTCCCCAACCATTCCATAACCGACACGCACACACCAACCCACATATTCTCCACCACCCATCCACACACCCGCAACCACCCAGCAAAACACACATCACAAAACCACACACACGTACCCCCGCCAACCCACACATCCCGCACATATCCACACATATATCCCGCACCCTCACAATTTCGTCCACACACCCACACACACATCAGCCAACCTACACCCACTCACCCACCCAATATACGCCACCTCTCAACTACACATCTCCCACCTATACACACATCCCCACCTGCCCACACATAACCCCCACTCATAAACACCCAAAACACACACCTTCCACCCACACACACCCCACCACCCACATATACCCCACCCACACACATCCGCCGCTCACACACATCTTCCCACAAACACACACATCCCCCACCCATACACTCATCTCTCACACACATCCACCCACTCACGTACTCATCCACCAACCACTCACACCCACACATCACCCACCCGCCCATCAACACATGCATCTCTCATCTACCCTCCCATCCACACACCCCCAACCACCCAGCCAAACACACATCCCCCTCCTCACATACATCCTTCATCCACCTGTACATCCCACACTTTACCCACCTCTCACACATCTCCCCTCCCATACCAAAACTCCACCCATAAATACAATCCCCACATACACACACACATACACACACACACATCCCCCACATGCATTCCTCATACACATCCCCGCCCACACATCTCTCACCCACCCTCACACATCTCCCCACCCACCCACACATCCCCCACCTACAAACAACCTCACCACCCACAAATACATCCTCCACCCACTCACATTTACCCCATCCACACTCACACACTCCCACCCACACATACATATCCCATTCACAGACACCCCCCTCACACTCATCCCCCACACTCATTACACACCCATCCCCCAACCCACACAATCTCCTACACACCCATGCACCCACCCAATTACACATTCCCTACCCACACCCCCCAACCCACCAACACCCATATACTTCCAATAATCCTCCAAAATATCCCCCACACACACACATCCCTCACACACACATACATCCCCCACTGACTACACATCCCTTCACCCATCCACACATCACCCATCAACCTATACACATCCCCCACACACAACCCCTCCACATATACATTCCCCACCCCCCCCCACCCCACACACACACACACATCCCTCACATATACACCCACACAAACATCCTCACATCTAGACACAAACATGCCTCACATGATCACTTAAACTAATAAGAAAAAACTCCCACACTTTACACACAGTTGAGACACTGACGATTGTCGTGAACATTCTCGCAAAAATTGTAAGAAGTGGAGAAAAAATTGTACATATACATTGTGTAGTGTAAAAATTAGTGATGCAATTCAACTCTCTCTCTTTCTCTCTCTCTCTCTCTCTCTCTCTCTCTCTCTCTCTCTCTCTCTCTCTCTCTCTCTCTCTCTCTCTCTCCCACTCACTAACTCTCTCACTTACTTCACAGTAATGTTATATTATACATGATAAAATCACGTGGCATACAAAATGATAATATGAAAGATGAGAATACAAACAAAAAAATATGGAATGGCATGTTACAGTACAATAAAGTGGCATACAAAATGATACCTCGTAATACGAAAGATGAGAATACATAAAAAATATGGAATAGCAACTCTCTCTCTCTCTCTCTCTCTCTCTCTCTCTCTCTCTCTCTCTCTCTCTCTCTCTCTCTCTCTCTCTCTTTTTTTTTTAAAATTACATACACACTCTCACACTCATTCACTCTCTCTCTCTCTTTCTATCTCTCTCTCTCTCTCTCTCTCTCTCACTCTCTCTCTCTTTTTTTTTATTACATACACACACTCTTACACTCATTCACTCTCTCTCTCTTTCTCTCTCTCTCTCTCTCTCTCTCTCTCTCTCTCTCTCTCTCTCTCTCACTCACTCACACTCACTAACTCTTCCACTCACTCTACAGTAATTTACATGTGTTAATTTTATGCATGTTAAATTCAAGTGGCATTCAAAATGATAAAATGAAAATGAGAATACACAAAATATATGGAAAAGCATGTTAGGTGACAACCACCGAGGCATCTCCTTGCTTTCAATCGCAGGGAAGATTCTCGCCAGAATTCTTCTCAATCGCCTCACGGCCCATCTCGATCAAGGTCTTCTTCCTGAGAGTCAATGTGGCTTCAGAAAAGAACAAGGAACTGTTGACATGATTTTCGCAGCAAGTCAGCTGCAAGAGAAATGTCAGGAACAGAACTCTGAAATGTTCTCCACTTTCATTGACCTTACCAAGGTTTTTGATACAGAGAAGGACTGTGGGAGATTATGGCAAAATATGGCTGTCCACAAAAGTTTGTCCAAATAGTGCGGCTATTTCATGATGGTATGTTTCAAAGAGCTACGGAAGAGCTTAGAGCTAAGTATTAGATAAATAGAGCTAGAGAAGAGGAAAGTAACATAGCGATCTAGGAAACCAGACAGAAGGGACACAAGCACGAGTGAGAACTATAAATAGTTCTCTAACTGGACACACTTGTGTCAACAAGGAGGTTATTAAGTAAACGTGAGCTGGGGTTACCCAAGAGACTGGGAAACCCGCATCACGAGAAGTTACCATGCAACACTGGTTACTCTAACCAGGTGACCAGCGTGCTGGAACTCCAAGCACGCAAAGCAGCTAATGCACGAAGAGTAAATTGCTCGTGGCTGAACACGCCACAGAGAGATTCGTCAGACAGTGACTCGACGGCGTAGGCGACGGACTGTATATCCGCTGTGAATACTTTGTTGCTAAGAAGGACAGTATCAATAGTTAGGACTTAAGCTTAGCTTCATTAATTATTACCATCAACATCATCTTCTCATTACATCTTTATAACATACTATGATGTTTAATACCGATGTGGTATTCCGCTCGCGGAGCTCATGTACTATCAGCTCCAAATAACATGTATCCTTTTGTACAACGTACGAGTTGTCATTTTCGTGTGGTACAAAAGAAGGGAATCCTTGTATGCCTGTCGCAATTGAGTTGTTGACAGGCTGGATCCGATTTGGTGTCAGAAGTGTTAGATTTGAACCTACACAAATCGGTAGGATCCGATTTGGTGTCAGAAGGTGGGGCTTGAACCACCTTCAAGCAGTTTAATCTACCATTTTCCCACATAAATTCGGAAATTTTACAAAATGTTATTTATGTTATTTGTGTGAATTCTTTTGATGGAAATGTATGAAATATAAACTGTGATTGTGTGCAGATTGCAAACATGTATCGAAATTACGAATTTAACTATCATTTGTGAAACATTTCTTGTGATACAGTCATAATGTCAACATTCATCACATTCACGTATGTACTTGTGCAAAAGCAAATTCTTTGTGCACAAGGGAAATAAATCAGAGGTCAAGCTAAAGTATTACAGCGCAGCTCAGTCAGAGACGATAGAAAGTGAAGACAGGACGACATTGACAGTCATTTAACAATTCATCTTACAATTCATTGACGATCATTTATACTATCATAACATTCATATCATTTACATCATTCGTCATTATTTATATCACATTTGCAAGTTACCAACCGCATAAACTGTAATGTTTAAATTGATAACAACCATGTGTTGTATATTACATGCATGTTTCTAAACTGTTGATGCTCTATTAAACAGAGACATCAGTTGTACAAGCAAGTCTATCAGGTGTGTGTACGAAAGACAGCGGTGTAACATCCCGAATGACGTATTTTTCAGCAGATTAGATGAGTATATTTTTCACTAATTTTGATAACCACAGTTAACCATGCATCTTCTTTTTCAGTGAAGATTGTAAATATATAACACATATTAACTGTAAAATTGTATTGTAAAGTTATATTGATATCAGTTGTGTAATAACATAAAGCCATATAATGTCATCATTAAATGACTGCATCCAAGCTGGCAAAGAACTAGGCCATACTGGAGAGAAATTAGAGAAATAGGCAGAACAAAAATACAGAGAAGAAACAGAGAGAAAAGCTGATGAGAGATGAAAGAGCATTGGAAAGACAGCATCAGAAAGAGATTAGAGAGTTAGAAGAAGCCACCAAACAAAAACAATTAAAATTAGATCAAGCCACAAAACAGAGAGAATTAGAAGTGAAACAAAAACAGATAGAGATGGAAGACGCCACTAAACAAAAAGAATTAGAAATAAGGCAAAAGCAAATAGAATTGGATGATGCCACAAAGCAAAAGCAAATAGAGGCAGACGCTCAAACAAAGTTAAAAATGAAAGAGATGGAAGTGGACTCAAACATCCAGATAGCCTCCACTAAACAGAAGATTCAGGAAGAGCAAAATAAATTTTCTAAATATAAGGGGATCATCAAGCCCTATAGTCAAGGGGATTCAATCTCAGCATGGACTGAGAATATAGAGTTCCAGCTCAGAATTCAGAAAATACCGTTAGAAGATTGGGCTATGATTTATATGAGAAATCTCAGTGGAGAGCCCTTAAAAGTTATCGAGTCGATACCAACAGAACTAAGAAATAACTATCAATATATCCATGATAGGATTATGCAGCATTTTCTACTCGATGCTCCTGGATATCAGATCCAGTACTCACAAATCAAACCAAAGCCAACCGAAACGTTTTCAGACTATGTATCAAACGTTCAGAGTGTATTCAGTAAATGGCTTAAGGCTGCAAAGGTAGGGAAGAATTTTGATAGATTACAGGACTTAATGGTGATGGATAAAGTCATATCCACAGTTCCTATTCCCTTTGCTAAGTTCTTTCAACAAGCAGACATTGAATCTATTGAAAAACATGAAAAACGTGGTTCAGCTTATTTTTCTTCAAACCGCGATATATTTAAAACATCAATACATGATACTGATATTACTGCTTTTGCTAAGAACTTACCAAGCAGATCTTTCAACCAAAAAGGGTATCAGAAGAAAGATAAACCTTATCAAAAGCCACCACAGTGTGGACACTGCAAGCTATTCCATCCGCAGTACTCGATGTGTGATAAAAGTCCATCATACTCTGCTCATCTTGAAATGATGATTAAAAAGCAGGAAAACAAACGAAACTCATACAAATGTGCGGTTAAATGCTTCTTCTGTTCATCTTATGGCCACTATTCTTCCAAATTTTTGGGCAGGCAAAGAATGAAGGCTAGCAATGCTTTGCTCATAGATACATCATCTGACGATGATAGTGTAGTTGATTCTGAGCTCGAAAATGTATTGCCATTCATTGAGTGTGAGAGTGTGGCTGTAGTTACTGATATGTTAGACTTTAATAAATGTGACACTTGTCACCAGTTTCATGCGGACGGGAAACTCAAATGTGGTCATATTGTACCATGTTCTAACGAAGATGCTAATTCAGCTTTAGCCTCCAGAGGTAATCTAAAGTTCCACGATGCACTGGTCAACGAACAACCATGCCAATGTTTACTTGATAGCGGGAGCACTTTACTCGTGGTAAGGAGAAAGCTAGTTAACCCAGAGGATTATAAGGGCGAGTTTGTTAAATGCCGCACTTTTTCTGGTAACATTGAGAAATACCCGCTGGCAAAAGTCCGTATAAACACCCCGTTCCTTTCCGACACATTTACGTGCGCGATTTTGCAGAATCCTTGTACTGACTATATTTTGGGTTGCTTGCCATCATTAAAACACTGTACTGATGACGAGATATTAGCCTGGAAACAAACAAACACGGCTAATGCTGTAACTAGGTCAGAAACCCAAACACATTATACTGACCTACAAATTGAAATGTTACAGTTGTTAACACCCAGCGGTGCTAGTGACAATACCACTCGACAAGAGTTTATCGAGGCACAACGCACCGATCACACCATTGAACCTTATTTTAAATTGTTAGGTGAGCGAGCGAAAGTAACTAAAAATGCATCTTGGTATTTCAAAATGCATAATGGAATTCTCATGCGTTATTATACCACCAATAACCATGAAATTCAGCATACGGTGTTACCTTTAAAACACCGACAAAATGTGCTAAAGATTGCGCATGAGTCACCGTTTGCTGAACATTTGGCTTATAACAAAACGAGAGCCAAAATTTTATCACATTTCTATTGGCCTAAATTTGGTAAAGATATTACATCTTTTTGTCGGTCATGTACCATTTGTCAACATGTAATAGAAAAGGGAAAGCATGTAACAGCCAAGGTCCAAGGTTTAATATTGGCTTCTCGAAAGAGACCATTCGAAAGTTATGCCAATAAGGGTGCCAAAACCCTACACCTTGAACCCAATCAAGAGGTGCTGCTTTTACTACCAGATAAACGTAACTTGTTATTAACGTCATGGCAAGGGCCATTCAAAGTGGTACGAAAGATATCAGATGTCGATTATGAAATATCGATAAACCGAAAATTAAAGATATTTCATATCAACATGCTGAAGCCTTATTTCTCACGACAAGGACTGATGACAGACGAACATAGTGCATCTACACCAAGCAACCAGACGACAGACGTACATAACACAACTACACTAGGTAGGGCGACAGATGGCGACGACATCGCAAACACACCTAGTCAGGAAACAGAACACACAGGTAGTACAACGACAGTACTTAATCAGACAGATGACGATCAAATAGAATTACCAGTCACGACAGTAGACACGACTGGGACAATTGATAGCATACGGTTAGAACCGAAACTCACAGACGAGCAACGACGACAAATCATAGAGCTAGTAACGGAGTACAGGGACATTTTTTTCGACATCCCAGGTAGGACGGAAAGGATAGAACACTCCATTATTCTGACTGATGACACAACTATCAAATGCCGACCTTATTCCATCCCATTAAATTACAGGGAAAGTCTCGACAAGGAACTTCTAAATCTTGAGTCGAGTGGAATAATCCAAAAATCACAGTCAGAATACTCTTTTCCTATCGTCCTTGTGAAGAAAAAGGACTCGACGATCCGCCTCTATGTCGATTATCGCATGTTAAATAACGTGACCAATGTCGATGCAGAGCCTATCCCATCATGTGAAGATCTTATCCTTGATATGTCAACATCACGTATCTTTTCTAAACTTGACCTTACGAAGGGATACTGGCAAGTTCCAATGCACTCAATGTCTATCCCGTTAACAGCATTCTCAACACCCCTAGGTCTGTATGAGTGGCGATTCCTTCCTTTTGGCCTTCGTAATGCTCCAGCCACTTTTGTCCGACTCACCAGGGACCTTTTACATGGATTTACGAATACAGCGACGTATATTGATGACATTTGTATCCATACCGCAGACTGGACATCACACTTACAGAAACTGCGACATGTCTTCGATAGATTGCGATTATTCGGTCTTACAGTAAAACCAATCAAAGTGGAGTTGGGAATGGAAGAAATTTATTTCCTAGGCCATACGATCAGCAGAGGCCAACTTAGGACAGATGACAGAATTGTCACCAAAATTCTCAATTTAACTATGCCAACGACCAAGAAGCAGGTCCGAAGCTTGCTTGGTCTAGTTAATTACTACAGCAAATTTATACCCAATTTGGCTTAAATCACCAGCGTTTTTTCTGATGTTTTGAAAGAATCTGTGAAATTAAATGTACAAGATGCACAGTTAATTGGTGCCTTATCAAAATTAAAACGTATGTTTAGCGTTCCACCTATTTTGCGCTTGCCTAACCAAAATCTTACGTATTTTCTTTGTACAGACGCAAGTGCTATTTCCATCTCTGGCGTCTTAGGCCAGTTCTATGAGGGAATTTTCCACCCAATTATGTATGTAAGCCGGAAAATCACTCCTGCTGAATCAAGATACTCAGCCTCTGAAATGGAAGCTTTAAGCGTCATCTATTGTGTGAGGAAGCTTCATAGATTCTTAGCGGGTACGGAGTTTGTCATTGAAACCGATAATTCGCCGCTGACTGTAATGCAGTCTGGAGTCCACCGCAATAACAGGATCTACAGGTGGTCCTTGATCCTGCAAAATTATGCTTTCACTATTAAGCATTTAAAGGGAAGCATGAACTCTCTGGCTGACACATTGAGCCGACCTTCTCACATTGAGATACCTGAAGTACGAGAAGAGAGCGATCTGACATCACCAAAAACATTGACACTGTAATTACCTAGTGCCCTATGTGGTGATTATGAACACTGTAGTGCGTTACCATCGCCAGTCGCTTAAACGTGTGTAATATTAACTGTGTCAGTTTAAGTGAAATGAACAGACACATTATTAGTTGTCTACACCACCACCATATTTGCAACCCGTGAGTGGATCGAAATATGAACGTTACCCAGGATGAGAGCGTAAATCAGACTGTGTCTAGCTGAACTCTATTTTTTCGAGGACATTCTACAGAGGACGCTGCTCCAACATCACACCTGGATGTAATTAGTTAGTTTAGTTAAATAGAAATTATATGTGATATGTATATAACATGTTTGTATAATAGTTGCTTATAACATTATATTTTTGTAGTGATAATAGAATGTATAGTGTAGAATTACCCATAGAACTTTATTTATAACATTTGAGAGTTAAAATTCACCTACATTTAGTTAGAGACTCATTTAGTTTAATATCTACATCATACTTTTCAATTATCAAACATTACTTTAGTTTACCACCATTTAAACACATTCAGTTATAGATTTAGTTAATTAAAACATTACTTACAAATTAATCCCGTCATTTAGGAATTTATATCCTTCAATGTACTAAAAACACTTTAAGGTAAATAACACACTTTTCCCCATTTTGATCATTAGTTAGATTAGTTCCCTTAGATTAATTTAGAACAGTACACCAACTTACAATAGATTAGATGTGTCAGTCATTACCACAGGATTGGTAGCAAACAATCCTCGCAACCATGTATATTTTTGTATAGATATGACGAGTGCAGAAATACAGCACAGTCATTTGGCTTGAAAACCTGTTTAAATTCAGCCAACTATTTATTGTACATATTTATCGTTCATCCATTCTTTTTTCTTGAACCATATCTTAATGACTGAACTATTATTTTAAACCCATTGTCGAATGAAAGATGAACGAAAGATGTGTGAATGAGAGGGAGAGAATGAATTAAATGAGAGTGAGACATTTAGCGGTAATTTTATTTTCGCCGCACAATACGACTTGTTGTAATTCATCTGTGTCAATCTGTGTAAACAATGTGTTGTTGAGATTGTTTTATCTGTGTAGTTGCTATACTTTAGTGATAGAGATAGGAAATCTATTTTGAGCATCTTGAACCGGGACTGTAGTCATAAATCAGCCTAACACACTCGTTTGTGGCTACAATAAACCGCTTTACGGCGCTCGAAAGAGTACATACACGTAAATTATAAGTGCATACACATATTAGTAAGTTAAATACACTTTAGTTTAATAGAAAACACGCAACCAACCAGGAAAACTAACACATAAAGTTGCATACATCATTACCTGCAAAGAACGATAACTACTCTAACAGGGGACACAATAACATCTCGAAAACCTTAGTGTAACACTTAAATATTTCTTCACAAGCGGAAGCTAAAAAGGTGAAGAGTGGCACATAAAGCATGTATACTAGTTGGAGTAAATATTATATGGGAGCATGAACATTTATTATTCATGTATTGTACTCGTAACAGAGGCAAGTTGTATGGGTTGTCAATTATGGACAATTTGAGGACAGGTCTTAAGACATAGGTTCCGGATCACACAATTCCCAGAAATATAATGACAGTCTATAGCCAACTGTACTAGTGTGGTGGGCTACTCAATTAGCCAAGGGAAGTAATATAACAGTGTGACGAGGGAAAGGAGAGATCTTGTCCTATCCCCAGAAGAGAAGTAGAGAACTTACGCAGTCTTTGACAAAATTAGACATCCAATTTTTGTTGAGATTATGACTTGTGTTACACCCACAACTTAAAAGTTTGTAACACGGAGGGAAGGAGAGCCTGTCAAAGAGCTACGGAAGAGCTTAGAGCTAAGTATTAGATAAATAGAGCTAGAGAAGAGGAAAGTAACATAGCGATCTAGGAAACCAGACAGAAGGGACACAAGCACGAGTGAGAACTATAAATAGTTCTCTAACTGGACACACTCGTGTCAATAAGGAGGTTATTAAGTAAACGTGAGCTGGGGTTACCCAAGAGACTGGGAAACCCGCATCACGAGAAGTGACCATGCAACACTGGTTACTCTAACCAGGTGACCAGCGTGCTGGAACTCCAAGCACGCAAAGCAGCTAATGCACGAAGAGTAAATTGCTCGTGGCTGAACACGCCACAGAGAGATTCGTCAGACAGTGACTCGACGGCGTAGGCGACGGACTGTATATCCGCTGTGAATACTTTGTTGCTAAGAAGGACAGTATCAATAGTTAGGACTTAAGCTTAGCTTCATTAATTATTACCATCAACATCATCTTCTCATTACATCTTTATAACATACTATGATGTTTAATACCGATGTGGTATTCCGCTCGCGGAGCTCATGTACTATCAGCTCCAAATAACATGTATCCATTTGTACAACGTACGAGTTGTCATTTTCGTGTGGTACAAAAGAAGGGAATCCTTGTATGCCTGTCGCAATTGAGTTGTTGACAGTATGCAGGCAAGCGCTTTCGGTACAATGGCGACAACATGACGCGTTATTCTTCGGGGAGAAGCTGTTTAGTGTTTTCCTGTGGATTTCATGTGGATAGTGTTTTCCTGTGGAATATGTGATGTTATTTTGTGTTCGTTTATTGGAAGTTTTCAAAAGAAGCCACGGAAGGCAGGTGGTGGATGAAATTTTGAGGCAGCCGACATATATTTGTTGGTCATGGTCTCGAGTTTCGAGATGGCAGGCAGAGGATCGCTTTCGAGAGAAAATGGTTGCGGCCATCCGGCCAGTATGGTCACTGCCATAGAGGAAAGCAACGGCAAACTACCTCTTTGAAAGTGCCTAGTACATTATGATTCGCTTAAAGACTGATCATCGCAAGACAAGGACAGAGACATTAAAATTAGCAACATGAAATGTTAGGACTTTAAACGACGACGGAAAATTAGAGAACATAAAACAAGAAATACAAAGAGAAACGAGATGGACAGGAGTGGGCATCAAGATAGATGAAGTTTTAAGATTATTTATTCTGGAGGTGAAGATCGACACTGGGGAGTGGCAATAATTTTGGAACGGAAAACATCAACATCTGTTCAAGGATATTGGGCCGTGGCGGACAGAGTTCTACTAGTTAAATTGAGTGGCAGACCTTTTAGCATAAATGTTATTCAAGTATATGCCCCAACAGGAGAGTCCAGTGAAGATAGCATAGAGGAATTCTATAATGACATAGAGTCTGCCTTAAAGAAATGTAAAAATTCAGAAATAAACATCATAATAGGAGACTTCAATGCAAAAGTAGGAAATCAAGGTGATAGATACACATTAGGAAACTATGGTTTAGGAGAGCGAAATGAAAGAGGATACAGACTCGTAGAGTGGGCTAAAGAAAAGGAAATGATTGTAGGAAACACCTGGTTTAAGCAACACCCTAGAAGATATGGACATGGAGGAGTCCTGATAGCAGGATCAGAAACCAGATTGACTACATTCTGATTAGCAGAAGATTTAGAAACGCGCTAACAGTAGCAAAAACAGTTCCCAGTGCTGATTGTTATAGTGCCCACGGACTACTTACAGGAACATTGAGGATAAAGTTGAAGAAAGTCAAGTATATAACAGGAAACACTAAATATGATTTGTGTACATTGAGTTATGACAAGGAAATACAAAACAAATTCAACATAGAAGTACAGAACAGATTTGATATATTGTCTGATCTAGAAATATTATTCCAGGATGTGGATGATCAATGGGAAATGTTAAAGAATTCAATCAGTTTGGCTGCAGAAACAACTATTCCAAAATTAAAGAAGGTGGGTCGTAAGAAATGGATGACAGAAGAAATTTTACACCTAATGGAAACAAGAAGACTCAACAAAAATAACTCTGCCAAATATGAAGAAATTCACAGAAAAGTCAGAATATTATGTAGGAAGGCAAAAGAATCATGGCTTGAGGAAAAGAGCTTAGACATTGAAAAACAACACAACAGTCAAAAAACTAAATTAGTGCACAAAAGAATTCAGGAACTTACTAATAAAAGAACAAGTACATCAACAGGCTGTCTAAAAACTAAAGATGGCAAAATCATAATAGAAAAAGACCAGATTCTACATGTATGGGTAGATTATGTGAAACACCTTTATGATGATAAAAGAGAGGAACAGTATGATATTAGATTTAATAATGAAGGACCGCCAATTTTAAAGATGGAGGTTCAAAATGTTCTTAAGCATATGAAAGCTGGCAAGGCCCCCGGTGCAGAAAACATCACAACAGAATTGATTAAAGCTTTAGAAGAATTTGGACTAGAGCAAGTCACCAGACTGCTGAACACATTATATGATACTGAGGATATACCTTCTGAATTATGTAATTCTGTATTTATAAAGCCGGCTTCGTGGCTTAGAGGTTAGCGACTTTTCTCCGTAATCTCGTATACTCTCGTAGGTAACGTGATGACGGTAAGAATCAGCAGTGGTTCGAATCGCATCGGTAACTTACGGGGTATGCGAGCCAGCCGCTCAGAAAGCAATGGCAAACTACTGAGCGTAATCTTGCCAAGAAATCAACATACAGCTGAAAGATGCTGGTGTTGACAGCGATGTCCTGTAAAGGATATGCAAACAAAACACAAAAAAACTTGTATTTATTACAATCCCAAAGGAATCAGGAACCTTGGAATGTGATCAATATAGAACAATTAGTATAATGAGTCACATCACAAAGATCTTGTTACGAATTATTATGCAAAGAGTGAGGGAGAAAATACAACCTGAAACAGGGGAAGAACAATTTGGGTTTGTAGAAGGAAAGGGTACAGTAAATGATGTGTATATGCTGCGAACAGTTATTGAACGTGCTATAGAAGTAAAAAAGGATATACATCTTTGCTTTTTTGACTACACAAAGGCTTTTGATAGAGTTAGACATGTGAATATGGTGGATATGCTTGCAGATCTACAAATTGATGGGAAAGTCATTATACTTATAAAAAAACATATATTGGAAACACCAAGCTTCCATAAGGATTGATAATGAAGTGGGTCAATATCAACCTATTAAGAGAGGTGTTAGGCAGGGATGTGTAATGTCTCCAGATCTTTTTTCCCTATACAGTGAAAATATTTTCAGAAATGTAGAAGACATAAATGGAATCAGCATTGGAGGACGAAACATAAATAACATTAGATATGCAGATGATACAGTATTGATTGCAGACAATGCACAGGATCTGCAACAATTAGTAGACGCGGTTGTTGTCAGTAGTGAACAGCTGGGGATGGAATTAAATTGTAAGAAGACACAGGTTATGGTCGTCACTAGGAAGAACGAAGTACCACGATGTAATATACAAGTAAATGGGAATATTCTTCAACAAGTGAATCGGTACAATTATCTCGGAACAGTCATAACATCTGATGGGAGATGCCTTGAAGAGGTTAGAACAAGAATCGCCATGGCAAAAGTAGCCTTTAGCAAGATGAAAAACATTCTGACCAATAAAATGATGTCAATTGAAACGAGAAAAAGAGTGTTGAGGGGATACATAGAGCCTGTTCTTTTGTATGGATGTGAAACTTGGACAATGTGCAGTCAATCTGAAAAACATCTGATGGCTGCAGAAATGTGGTTTCTGAGGAAAATGCAAAGAGTACCATGGACAGACAGAAAAACCAATGACCAAGTACTACAGGAGACAAATGAAAATCGTAGATTGATTAGAGAAATTAGACGTAGTCAAATTTTTTAGACATGTTATGAGAAGAAATGGACTGGAGAACTTAGTGACAACTGGCAAGATCGAAGGGAATAGACCAAGAGGAAGACCGAGAGGGCAATATCTGGATGGCTTGGCCACATGGCATGGACGAGACAGGAACACTGAGCTGATCCACGACTCTGGTGATCGAGTGAAATGGCGAGTCATGACCGCCCACGCTTTCCGGCATGGCACATGATTGATTGATGCAGGCAAGAGTACAGGAAAATGGTGAACTGTCTGAGCCATTTCCTGTCACCAATGGAGTGAAGCAAGGATGTGTCCTGGCACCAACACTGTTCAGCCTCATGTTTTCAGCTATGCTGACGAATGCCTTCGGGAACAATGATATTGGAATAGACATCAACTACCGCATGGATGGAAAGTTATTCAATCTCAGAAGACTGAAAGCCAAAACTAAAACTAACAGCGATACCGTCAGAGAACTGCTGTTTGCTGATGATTGCGCTCTATATGCCAACTCAGAGGCAGACATGCAACACAATGTTTCAGCTTTCTCACATGCCTGTGTCAACTTTGAGCTCAATATCAACTTGAAGAAGACTGTAGTTATGTACCAGCCAGCTCCGGGGAATAATCACACCGTGCCGAATATCAAGGTGAACGGTCATAAACTAAGTGTTGTGGACAAGTTCACCTATCTTGGCAGCACTGTGTCACAAGCTGCCACAATTGATAACAAAGTGAATGCAAGAATCTCCAAGGCCAGTGCGGCCTTTGGCAGACTGTTCAAGAATGTATGGGACAGAAATGGAATAAGCCTGCAAACAAAGCTGAAAGTCTATAAAGCAGTTGTATTATCTACACTGTTATATGCTTGTGAAACATGGACTGTTTATCAGCGACATTCTAGGAAATTAAACCACTTCCACACAGTGTGCCTTAGGAAGCTATTGAAGATTAAATGGTAAGACAAGATCCCAGACACTGAAGTTGTAGAAAGAGCGTCCATGCCAAGTATCCATACTATACTAATGAAAAATCAGATTCGCTGGGCTGGTCACTTAACTCGTATGCCAGATCACAGGCTCCCTAAAGGGATTTTTTTCCAGCGAGCTGCGTTGTGGTAAACGCTCCCATGGCGGCCAGAGGAAACGCTTTAAAGACACTCTGAAAATATAACTTAAAGCTTTTGGAATTCATCTTGACACCTGGGAGACTGCTGCTATAGACCGTAATTCGTGGCGTACATTATTTTATAAGGATGCAGTCACTTGTGAAGCAACCAGGACAGCAAGAGCTGTGAAGAAAAGGCAGGACAGAAAAACCACTGCAGGAGATTCTCCTCCTGGAATGTCAAGCATTCTTTGCCCACATTGTCAAAGAACATTTCGAGCCAAAATAGGCCTTAACAGCCATCTTAGAACCCACGGCTCCATACTTTCAACCCCACTGGATAAAATGAATGGTCATCATTATTCTTGATGGACAAACAACAGGTAGACGATATGGTAGTTCAGTATTTACAAGTCACGTGTATAGAAAACACAATCGCGAAGTATTATTACAAGTGTATATATTACCGTGTATGCCAATACCCCTCCAGGCCTCAAAGAATTGAAGAGGCTCGTTCACTGACCGGCTTTCATCTAGTTTCTGCGTTCACAGACTGTGCAGTCGTTTCTGGACCTCTATGTTTGCGGCGCGAGGAATATATGCACGAGTTTATGTTAAAACACAATAGACATATTTATCAGTAATTTACAATTCTACAAAACGGCATCATATCATTGGCATCTGCTACACTCTCGGTCTTTCAGGCTCCTTATATTAATTGACTGAACATTATTTTACAATTGTGTATGTTACAATACTTGATACTACTTACGCTGTGCCTGGTCTAAGACATGTCTCACTGCTACAGTTGTAGGTTGTGGACACTACACAAGACACACACTATTAATTAAGTTCACCAGCCCCAGGTGTGTACTGCAGAATGCCATCCCCTTACCTGACCCACTTACCTGCACTTCGTGTCTTTGTTCATCGCTGTCCGTCTGACTCAAACAATAAAGGATGATTGATGTCCGCCCGTAAGCCGCCCATCTCAGGACCACACTTCACACGTTATTTTCTACTGGATAAGCCACCGCCAACAAATACACGAAAGTCCACCAGAATACGGAATTGGCGGCAAGCATTAGTGACTTGCCGGTCTCTCTGGCTGTGGGGTTACAACACTTTCTCTCTGTAATCCCGTTTATCACGCAGAGTCTCGCAGCGGAGCGAGAACTGAGGTGGTTCGACCCCCGCTCGTGACTTGCGGATACTGAGCCGGCCGCTCAGAAAGCAATGGCAAACTACTGAGCGTAATCTTGCCAAGAGATCAACAGACAGCTGAAAGATGCTGCTGTTGACAGCTAAGTCCTGTAAAAGGATACGCAAAACATTTAAACATTAGTGACTTGCCGTGGCTAATTAAAACATACGAGTGTTTTGTGAATATTTGCATTGTAAGTCGTATACAGGAAAGACGAACTGACAATGGTAAATTAACTGAAGAAAGTGTACAAATGGACTTCAACTTGAAAAATATAAAAATAAAATGATTTGCATATCCTTTACATGACATGACGTAGCAGTCAATCCCAGCATTTTTGGCTGTTCGTGATTCCTGGGCAAGTTTACATTCAGTAGTTTGCCATTGCTTTCTAAACGACCGGCACCCATACCATTTCATGAAAAAGTTTTAAATGCGGGTATGCGGGAACAATATAAAGACAGATAATATAACGGAAACGGATCATATCCACATGCGCAATCAAGATCAAGGATATTAAACCGGTACAGTAAAGAAATGCAATAGAACAAGAATGGCTATGGTAAATGTAGCCTTTTACAAGATGTCATTATATATATATATATATAGTGTGTATGTGTGCGTGCGTCTGTGTGTGTGTGTGTGCAAGCGCGCGCGTGACCCTCATCGTGCGCTCTGGCAGCTGGTATATGTGTTCAAGCATCAGTCTCGATTCTTGGTGTCCCTGGTCAGTTATGGTGATAATCTTCCTCCAGCCCACCCTCTCAGCCCACCCTCTCAGCCTCCTCTCTCAGTCCACCCTCTCAGTGTACCCTCTCAGTCCACCCTCTCAGTGTACACTCTCAGCCCACCCTCTCAGTCCACTCTCTCAGTCCACTCTCTCAGTTAACCCTCTCAGCCCACCCTCTCAGCCCAGCCTCTCAGTCCACCCTCTCAGTCCACCCTCTCAGCCCACCCTCTCAGTCCACCCTCTCAGTCCACACTCTCAGTCCACCCTCTCAGTCCACCCTCTCAATCCACCCTCTCAGTCCACCCTCTCAGTGCACCCTCTCAGTCCACCCTCTCAGTCCACCCTCTCAGCCCACCCTCTCAGCCCACCCTCTCAGTCCACCCTCTCAGTGCACACTCTCAGTCCACCCTCTCAGTCCACCCTCTCAGTCCACCCTCTCAGTGCACACTCTTAGTCCACCCTCTCAGTGCACCCTCTCAGTCCACACTCTCAGTACACCCTCTCAGTGCACACTCTCAGTCCACCCTCTCAGTCCACCCTCTCAGTCCACCCTCTCAGTGCACACTCTTAGTCCACCCTCTCAGTGCACCCTCTCAGTCCACAATCTCAGTACACCCTCTCAGTGCACACTCTCAGTCCACCCTCTCAGTCCACCCCCTCAGTCCACCCTCTCAGTCCACCCCCTCAATCCACCCTCTCAGTGCACCCTCTCAGTCCACACTCTTAGCCCACCCTCTCAGTCCACCCTCTCAGTCCACCCTCTCAGTGTACCCTCTTAGTCCACCCTCTCGGTCCACCCTCTCAGTGTACCCTCTCAGTCCACCCTCTCAGTCCACCCTCTCGGTCCACCCTCTCAGTCCTCCCTTTCAGTGTACCCTCTCAGTGTACCCTCTCAGTCCACCCTCTCAGTCCACCCTCTCAGTGTACCCTCTCAGTCCACCCTCTCGGTCCACCCTCTCAGTGTACCCTCTCAGTCCACTCTCTCAGTCCACCCTCTCGGTCCACCCTCTCAGTGTACCCTCTCAGTCCTCCCTTTCAGTGTACCCTCTCAGTCCACCCTCTCAGTGTACCCTCTCAGTCCACCCTCTCAGTGTACCCTCTCAGTCCACCCTCTCAGTCCACCCTCTCAGTGTACCCTCTCAGTCCACCCTCTCAGTCCACCCTCTCGGTCCACCCTCTCAGTGTACCCTCTCAGTCCTCCCTTTCAGTGTACCCTCTCAGTCCTCCCTCTCAGTGTACCCTCTCAGTCCACCCTCTCGGTCCACCCTCTCAGTGTACCCTCTCAGTCCACCCTCTCAGTCCTCCCTCTCAGTGTACCCTCTCAGTCCACCCTCTCAGTCCACCCTCTCAGTGTACCCTCTCAGTCCACCCTCTCGGTCCACCCTCTCAGTGTACCCTCTCAGTCCTCCCTTTCAGTGTACCCTCTCAGTCCACCCTCTCAGTCCTCCCTCTCAGTGTACCCTCTCAGTCCACTCTCTCAGTCCACCCTCTCAGTGTACCATCTCAGTCCACCCTCTCAGTCCACTCTCTCAGTCCACCCTCTCAGTCCACCCTCTCAGTCCCCCCTCTCGGTCCACCCTCTCAGTGTACCCTCTCAGTCCACCCTCTCGGTCCACCCTCTCAGTCCACCCTCTCAGTCCACCCTCTCGGTCCACCCTCTCAGTGTACCCTCTCAGTCCTCCCTCTCAGTCCACCCTCTCAGTCCTCCCTCTCAGTCCACCCTCTCAGTGTACCCTCTCAGTCCACACTCTCAGTCCACCCTCTCAGTCCACCCAGCATCAATTCTCTTGGTCTACCTATGCCTCTGCTTCTACTGACCTGTGCAGTACCTCTCTCCTCATTGTATGACCAGACAAGGTCGTTTATCTCACTCTCCTCAAACTGTGTTTAAGACAACAGAAAGAATCTCTCGGACGGCAAACGTACACAACGAACGAATGAACGAACGAACGAATGAACGAACGAACGAATGAAAGAATTTTATTTTCAAATGATTAAGAATTGGGCACGCAGAATGGTGTGACATTGTGTCCTTCTTATATCTCTGCTCTCATATGTTATTTCATTCATACATCACTTATAAAGCTAATCTTAGACAACAACAACAACAAAAACAACAACAACCACAAAAGAAACAATATGTATCAAAACGCATGGAAAATGTGCAATAACAATACATGACTGACTAACCTAATGTTGACATGGCGATTACAAGAAGCTAAGGCAGATAGATGTCACGTACCACAGTTAGGTGATGTCTAGTATACTAGTGGTCATTTGACATTAGTATTATTATTATTGCCGGTCTCTCTGGCTGTGGGGTTACAACACTTTCTCTCTGTAATCCCGTTTATCACGCAGAGTCTCGCAGCGGAGCGAGAACTGAGGTGGTTCGACTCCCGCTCGTGACTTGCGGATACTGAGCCGGCCGCTCAGAAAGCAATGGCAAACTACTGAGCGTAATCTTGCCAAGAGATCAACAGACAGCTGAAAGATGCTGCTGTTGACAGCTAAGTCCTGTAAAAGGATACGCAAAACATTTACATTATTATTATTAGTGTTGAGATGGGACCAGCCATGTCGTTAAGCAGGGAACTTCAAATGTCCGTTTTACAGCTTGATGATCTTCACTGACGCCGGGTCTTGGCTCAAGGTTTCTGTGCTATCACGTGCCTGATCTGTGACTGTTGCCTTGCTCTATGAATAATTTTATGGTCGTTGTTGGTGTCCAGATGATTCGTTCTCAACAAATCAACCGTTGTCAACAAATCACCCGTTGTCAACAAATCATCCGTTGTCAACAAATCACCCGTTGTCAACAGACGATCCGTTGTCAGGAAATGATTCCTTCAATACAGATACCCAAAGCACAATGCTGTTCTATTACATGTCAACATCAATATCATTTTCATTTTACAAAGTAAGACAAGACTCCGTCCATCTTGTAATTCTAGTCTTCTCTGACAAAGTCGTAAAAATGGCATCACGCATATACACTTTACACACGTGAAACATCCTTTGACACAGCTGAATCTAGACGGGCCGATAGGCCGCGCCCCTTCACTTTACACACGTGAAACATCTCTTGATTGTTATAACTAAATCTACACGGGCCGACACTGAGAAAGGCTACCCACAACAGGAATGTTTATAGCCAGTGTGATTCTCGTATATACTCGTGAGAGTCGTCGCCGTTGATAGGCAGTCCGTGTACTGTACTGAGATGCTCCTGGTGCGATTCGTGAGAGTACACTGGAGCACTTATCGAGATAGGTGTCTGCAATTAAATTGATTATTAATCATAACTGACATAAAAGGAAACAAACAAAGCAAGCACACAGAAATACGGGCGATTCTCCTAGTGTATGTATGGTTCGCAATACAGATCCACGGGACAACATCCAACTACAAGGTAAAAGGTTGCATTGTGGCAATAACTGCGCATGTTTATTGTTAACGTTATGGGTTACATTAACGTCAGAACAACACTTCAGAGAAATAAATGTGTTACAGTTTGGCAACAACTACACATGTTATCAATGTAATGTGTCTAATGTTGCTCACAAATACACATCAAAGTAGTATTTAATGTGTTTAGACCTACACATTATATCACATAATTGTGCTAAATTAGTATAATGATTACACATTCTATCATAGTGATATATTTAATGTTGGTAATCTATACACATCAAAGAAATGTGTTCTGTTAATGTAATAATTACTCCTCCCATCCAAGTAATGATACAGGATCAGTGACTTCAAGTCCCGTGTTGTGTGTCGGACAACCCTCAAACCCACAGTGACCCAGGCATGGGTGGGTTCTGGTGACAGTCTCACGTGCGGGTCTAGGTCCGGAGAGACACCATCATCCACTGGAAGAGACAAGAGTAAGACAAGGTCAGGCGGCTGGTAAGTAGATTATGTTGTAAACACATACTTACATGTAATATCTATATACTTACTACACATTACATAATTATATCTACATGTAATATCTACATACTACACTTTACATAATTACACCAACATGTAATATAACTGTAGCAGATATTACATAAATACACCAGCATCTACATAACACACATTACATAATTACATATAGATGTAATATCCCGATACCTCGCATTATATAAATACACCTACATGTAATATCTCTCTATTACACATTACATAATTACACCCTCATGTTATATCACTATATCATACATTACATATTACACCTACGTGTAATATTCTTGAATTACACATTACATAACTACTGTACTGTGCTAGCACCTGGCCGTCGTCACAGACGATAGTTTGTTACACTCTTCTTAAAAAAAGATACAATAACTGCAACCCATGGCGGGGACCAGGGTTGAAGTTATACCTCTGCATAGCACGAATCCTGGACTGGATTATAGCGACCATGACAGGGCAGTACAGATAACTTGGGCATGAGGAATGAGACCATGACAGGACAGTACAGATAACTTGGGCATGAGGCATGAGACCATGACAGGACAGTACAGATAACTCGGGCATGAGGTGAGAGACCTGGCCAGGGATCGAGAGACGTTTTGATATCGATGTTCTGTAGAAGACCCGCTATGCTATATGATGAAGACTCACTTTACCACAGACAACACAACTGAATGACTGACTGTACCACACAAATGGATGACTGACTGTACCACATACCACACAACTGAATAACTGACTGTACCACACATCACATAAATGGATGACTGACTGTACCACACACCACACAACTGGGTGAGTCACTGTACCAGAGACCACACAACGGGCCTGCGTGTACTGTGGCTGTGCCACCTATGTGAATCCACACGAGGACTGCTACAGTTCTGTACCAGACATGACAAACACACCCAGTGAATCCACACAATCAAGCCTTCTACAGTTGTGTCCCACACATGACATACACACACCTACGTGACTCCACACAACCAGGTCTGCTACAGTTGTGTGTCAAACATTCTGCTAGACTGCTGGTCGTACATCACACCCATAACCTGTGGACAACAGTGAGTAAGAGAACTGTCACCTACCTCCCGTAGAGACATGTTGACCTGCTTACAGTGAGTAAGAGAACTGTCACCTACCTCCCGTAGAGACATGCTGACCTGCTTACAGTGAGTAAGAGAACTGTCACCTACCTCCCGTAGAGACATGCTGACCTGCTTACAGTGAGTAAGAGAACTGTCACCTACCTCCCGTAGAGACATGCTGACCTGCTTACAGTGAGTAAGAGAACTGTCACCTACCTCCCGTAGAGACATGCTGACCTGCTTACAGTGAGTAAGAGAACTGTCACCTACCTCCCGTAGAGACATGTTGACCTGCTTACAGTGAGTAAGAGAACTGTCACCTACCTCCCGTAGAGACATGTTGACCTGCTTACAGTGAGTAAGAGAACTGTCACCTACCTCCCGTAGAGACATGTTGACCTGCTTACAGTGAGTAAGAGAACTGTCACCTACCTCCCGTAGAGACATGTTGACCTGCTTACAGTGAGTAAGAGAACTGTCACCTACCTCCCGTAGAGACATGTTGACCTGCTTACAGTGAGTAAGAGAACTGTCACCTACCTCCCGTAGAGACATGTTGACCTGCTTACAGTGAGTAAGAGAACTGTCACCTACCTCCCGTAGAGACATGTTGACCTGCTTACAGTGAGTAAGAGAACTGTCACCTACCTCCCGTAGAGACATGTTGACCTGCTTACAGTGAGTAAGAGAACTGTCACCTACCTCCCGTAGAGACATGCTGACCTGCTTACAGTGAGTAAGAGAACTGTCACCTACCTCCCGTAGAGACATGCTGACCTGCTTACAGTGAGTAAGAGAACTGTCACCTACCTCCCGTAGAGACATGCTGACCTGCTTACAGTGAGTAAAAGAACTGTCACCTACCTCCCGTAGAGACATGTTGACCTGCTTACAGTGAGTAAGAGAACTGTCACCTACCTCCCGTAGAGACATGTTGACCTGCTTACAGTGAGTAAGAGAACTGTCACCTACCTCCCGTAGAGACATGTTGACCTGCTTACAGTGAGTAAGAGAACTGTCACCTACCTCCCGTAGAGACATGTTGACCTGCTTACAGTGAGTAAGAGAACTGTCACCTACCTCCCGTAGAGACATGTTGACCTGCTTACAGTGAGTAAGAGAACTGTCACCTACCTCCCGTAGAGACATGTTGACCTGCTTACAGTGAGTAAGAGAACTGTCACCTACCTCCCGTAGAGACATGTTGACCTGCTTACAGTGAGTAAGAGAACTGTCACCTACCTCCCGTAGA
>OY992880.1:141304425-141311925 GCA_963921405.1 Cepaea hortensis | reverse complement strand
TCCTACAAGCCCCTACATGTCCTAAATGAGCCATTCACCCAGTCAGTCATATGTCCTACAAGCCCCTACATGTCCTAAATGAGCCATTCACCCAGTCAGCCATATGTCCTAAAAGCCCCTACATGTCCTTAATGAGCCAGTCACCAGTCAGACATATGTCCTACAAGCCCCTACATGTCCTTAATGAGCCAGTCACCAGTCAGACATATGTCCTACAAGCCCCTACATGTCCTTAATGAGCCAGTCACCAGTCAGACATATGTCCTGCAAGCCCCTACATGTCCTTAATGAGCCAGTCACCCAGTTAGTAACATGTCCTACATGACCTAAATGTGCCAGACGGGTACAGGAAATATCGACCAGCTCAGATAATGTCAGGTAAAGACAACAACACAAACCGAAGTGCAACAGACAACACTCACGGTATTGCTGCAGAGATTTACAGAAGCCCTGCAGGAAATCCTCCTCAGAAATCTGGCCAGATTTGTCACCGTATCTCTTCATGATGGCGTCCACGGCTTCCGGTCCGGCGTGAAAGTCTGGTCAATTGGTCAAAGACACCGAGTGTTATAAATTATCACTTTTATTATTGTATATATATAATAGGGAAAGCTAATCCACATGCAAAAGCAGTAGAGTGCTTACATAATTACATCATTTACACAAACTCTTACAGCTATGCACCCATTCAATACCACACACATACACTCCCTTGCATACACATATACTCACTCACAATCACAAACTCATTAACAAAAGTTTACTTATACATACATACATATATACTTTACTTACACGCTCTCTCTCTCTCTCTCTCTCTCTCTCTCTCTCTCTCTCTCTCTCTCTCTCTCTCTCTCTCTCTTCCATCTCTCACTATCTCTCTGTGTGGACAGAGATATATGTGTGGGCAGGTGGGGAGATGTGTTTGTGGGTGGGGATGTTTGTATAGGTGGGGGATGTGTAGTTGAGAGGTGGCGGATATTGAGTGGGTGAGTGGGTGTAGGTTGGCTGATGTGTGGGTGGGTGAGGAAAATTGTGAGGGTGCGGGATGTGTGTGTGGATAGATGCGGGATGTGTGGGTTGGCGGGGGTATGTGTGTGTGGTTTTATGATGTGTGTTTTGCTGGGTGATTGTTGGTGTGTGGGTGGGTAGTGGAGAATATGTGGGTGGGTGTGTGCGTGTCGATTATGGGATGGGTGGGGGATGTGTGTGGGTGGGGGATCAGTGGGTGGGTGGCGGCATGTATGTTTGCCTGGGTCTGTGAGAGTGTTTGGAGGTATGTGTAGGTGGGTGGGGGAGGTGTGGTTGGTGGTGATGTGTGGGTGGCTGCGGGACGTGTGGGTGGCTGCGGGATGTGAGGGTAGATGGGGGATGTGTCTCACAACATTGCAATATGCACTGTTTATGTTTACAACTTCATTTGACAATGTTTTTCCCTCTCATGTGAATGTATCATGCGTAATATGCATTGTTTATGCTTACAAAATCCATTGACAATGTTTTTTCCCCCTAAGTTAATGTAACATGACATTTGATGAATGAAAGATGAGTGATTGAAAGGGCCGAATATAAGACGGGCCTGCGTGCCCAATATGTTACCCTTTTAAAATAAAGTTCGTTCGTTCGTTCTCTCTCTCTCTCTCTCTCTCTCTCTCTCTCTCTCTCTCTCTCTCTCTTCTCTCTCTCTCTCTCTCTCTCTCTTCTCTCTCTCTCTCTCTCTCTCTCTCTCTCTCTCTCTCTCCATCTCTCTTTGTCTCCCTCGCAGATCACTCATAACCACTGCACCTGAAATCCAAGCCGGACGGGACACTTCCACCACACCAAGTCCGTACAATACGTCGTCTTTCACACAGGAGGGTAATAATTACGAAGATATTTTTCCTATTCTCCCCAGAAAGGAACCAACTCTCAGCAACAACAACGTGCCACCACAACCTCCTGTTAGCTACCAACCAGAGGCTCTAGTTGGTAGTCATTACATACCCATGAGACATCATCAGTACCCATTTCATTGTAACCCAGAATGGTTGCACCTCACACGTTATAGCCCAGCTACACTTCGTCAAGCGCTTACAATGTCGCTATACCAACAACCAACATAACCTGGTATTACTAGCAACTTAGCACAAAGCTACACCGGATCTCGGTACAAGACAGAGCCTCTCCTAGAACGTTTATCTGCATATTTGGTTATTACTTGATCTACCCAATTAGGTATTAGGTTATATGTAACTACAAACATTGACTTGTTTTGACTTTATATAAATTGATATTACTTAGCTGTATAGCTTTTATAATACTTTTAATTGTGTTTTTACAGTGAGTGAGGGGGTCTTCACTGCTCTTCTTTACGGATCTGTGTACGTATTTTTATATATTGACAGGGATATTACTGTTTCTCTCTACTTTAGAGTGTGTATTGTAATCGGGGACGTTAGTTGTATTCACTTGTGTGTGTGTGTGTGTGTGTGTGTGTGTGTGTGTGTGTGTGTCTGTCTGTCTGTCTGTCTGTGTATGTGTGTGTGTGTGTGTGTGAGAGAGAGAGAGAGAGAGAGAGAGAGAGAGAGAGAGAGAGAGAGAGAGAGTTTTTGTTGTTGTTGTCTTTTTTGCTTTTAAACTTATGATTACGCATTGTTGAAATGTCTAATAAGTACAAACACTGGCTCAGTAATAATGGGCTCAGAATCGGGCATGTAAACATCCGCCATCTGTTGGGGAAGCTGCCCGAACTATCACTTATACTTAATCAAAATTTTCACATGTTTGGCGTTAGCGAAAGTCGATTAAATGGCAACATCTCAGATGATGACATCGCTATCAGAGGTTTTAAAACCATTAGAAGAGATCCCTATCAGAAACAAGAAACGGGTATTGCAGTTTATATTTCCAACTCGCTTAACGCCCACCGCAGACTAGATTTTGAAACCTGTGAGATTGAGTGTGTATGGCTTGAGGTTAAACTTCAGAATCGTATACCACTAGTAGTTGCCTATCTTTATCGAAACCCCAGTGCAGGAAATATCTTCTTCTTCTTCAGCGTTCCGAGCCATTGAGGTTCTTTGCTGCAAATACAATCTGTCTCCATTCGTCTCTCTGGTGGACCTTCTCTTGCCAGTCGTTGATTCCAAGTGCTTGTAGGTCTGTACATGTATTATCTCTCCACCGCCTTCTTGGTCTGCCTCGGGGTCTACGGTCATTTATTTCCTGAGTGTAAGCGAGTTTTGTTTCCCTATTATCTTCCATTCTTTCTATATGCCTCAGCCATTGTAGTCTATTAGCCTTCATGATACCAGTGATTAGCGGGGACTTAAACAGATCATAAATGTCTTTGTTACTTCTTCTTTTCCACTCTCCACTTTGTGTATCCCTAATGGGTCCAAAGATGCGTCTTAAAATTTTGTTCTCAAAGGTTTGTAACAAGGCTTCGTCTCCTTTCGTTGTACTCCAGGTTTCAGAGCCATACAGCACAACTGGTCTGATCAGTTGTATATTGTGATTTTGGTGTTACGAGATAGCGCCTTTGATTTTAGTAGATGTTGTAGTGCATAGTATATCTTATTTCCAGAGTTGATTCTAGTTTGTATTTCTTCCCTTATGATGTTGGAGCAGTTGAAGATTGTACCCAGGTATTTGTATGTTTCCGTTCTTTTAATGGTCATATTATCTATTTGTATGTGGCCAGATTTCTAGCCATTCCGTCTCTTGAAATTACCATATATTCTGTCTTATCTTGGTTGATAACCAGCCCCATCTGTTGGGCTTTTTCCTTTAAGTGAGTCAATATTTCCAATGTCTTTTGTTCACTTTGCCCTATAATATCTATATCATCTGCATAACCAAGCAGCTTGGATGTTCCTCCAATATCACATTCCTCCTTTACCTTCCTTACATCTTTCTCTAGAGCCAGATTGAAGAGTAGCGGCGATAGTGCATCACCCTGTTTCAAGCCAGATGTTATTTGGAAGGGGTCTGATTTCCTGCCTTTATATGTTACTATATTATAAGTATCTTCCATGCATAGTCTGGTCATGTTGATTAACTTCCTTGGTATTCCAAATTCCTGCATAGCATTCCATAGACTATTCCTATGGACACTATCATAAGCCTTTTCAAAATCCACAAAAATGTTATGGAGATCTCTTTTATATTCCCAATGTTTCTCGGCTATTTGTCGTAAGATAAATATCTGATCTATTGTTGATCTGTTTTGTCTAAAACCCGCCTGGTAGTCACCTAATATGTCTTCTGAATATGGTTTTAGTCTATTTAGTAATATTGCGGATAGTATCTTATAGCTTGTGGACAGTAGTGATATTCCTCTATAATTTCCACATTGGAACTTGTCTCCTTTCTTAAAGATAGGTATCAATAATGACTCTTTCCAGTCATGGGGTAATTCTTCTGTCCTCCAGATTTTTATTATTAGTTCGTATAGCTTTAGATGTAATGCATGGCCACCTGCCTTTATAAATTCAGCAGCAATTCCATCAGTCCCAGTTGCCTTATTGTTTTTAAGTCGTGCGATTACATATAGGATTTCTTCAAATGTAGGTTCTTCAATTTGTGGTTCGCATGTTAGAACCTCTTCCTGTGGGAAAGTGTTACTTGGAGCTTCACAATTTAGTAATTCAATAAAATATTCTTTCCATGTGTTGCACATTTCCTCATTGGTATTTATCATATTTCCATTTTTGTCTTTTAAACCATATGTGTTTTGTTGGTGCCCTCGTTTCATTGACTTCAGTTCTTTAAAAAAATTTCTGGATTCATTTTTATGGTGATTAGTTTCCATATCTTTGATTATATTACTCATATATTCTCGCTTCTGCTGTCTGACTATTTTTGTAGCCTCTTTACATTCATTTCTATAATGCTCTTCCTTTTGGATGTTATTGATGTCATTTAACCATACATGTCTGGCATTCTTCTTCCTAATGACTGCTTCTTCACATTTTTGATTGAACCATCTGTTCTTTCTATGCGTGGTTAACACACCGAGACATTCTTCTGCGGTAGACTGAATTGTATTCTTGATGTTCAACCAAGTTTGGTCAATGCTTTCCTCCAAAGGGTTTTGCAGGAAATATCTAGTATGAAAAAATCACCAATATGATGGATGTAGTCTTTAGTAATGCGAGAGAAATAATACTGCTAGGTGACTTCAACATAGACACTAACAAATCAAACAAAACATGGGAAAACATAATAGAGTCATATAACTTCCAACAGTTAGTCAAACAAGCCACTAGAATAACAAATTCATCTGCAACACTTATAGATTATATCTATACTACGTGTGCTGACAACATCACAGAATGTACTGTACCTATTAATGAAGTGAGCGATCATTACCCAGTTTGTTGCACGTGGTCGAAAAGAGGCACCAAAACTCCACAACACAAACATATAAGTATAAAATATAGAAATTATAAAAATTTTAATCGAGACGTCTTCTTACAAGCTTCATGGCCCAGACGATGCTCTGGGCCACTGGCTGAAGACCTTTCTAAGTATATTTGATAAGCATGTTCCATTTAAGGAAGTTCGTGTTAAACATCACACAAAGCCCCCGAGGATCACACAGGAGGTAGTTGAACTTATGAGAGACCGGGACAGGGCACATAAAAATATAAATATAACTATGTACCGTAGTGTGAGAAACAAAGTTCAATATGTTATTCGGAAGGAAAAGAAAAACTATTTTAAGAACTTAATAATAGATAAAACCAACACTAAAGATATATGGAAAGCAATTAATACCGTGACAAACAAACACAAATCATCACAATCATTACCATCAAATCAGGTTACACGTGATCAATTCAGTAGATTCTTTCAGTCCGACATAAACCAACTGAAGGCTGCAATACCAGATGCGCCTCATGACATATCTTTATTATCATCATTCTGTGAGAACAAATGCTATGGACACATTCCCTCCAACATACCGCTAATGACTACCACTGAAGTATTTACTCATCTCAGTAATCTAAAAAAAAAAAAACAGTAACTCATCAGGACTAGATGGAATCAGTAATCGGATCCTTCGCCATGCTGCACCGGCGATCTGCGAGTCACTAACTTTTATATATAATCAATGTCTCACCAAAGGTCACTTCTCATCAGCCTTTAAAATCGCTAAAGTGTATCCTCATTTAAAATCTGGTTCTCTAGATGATCGTCTCATGAGTAATTATAGGCCAATTTCCATATTATCCTCACTATCCAAACCGCTAGAAAAGCACATCCACAAAACAACACTAGAGCACTTAGTTCGCCACAAACTAATAGTTGACAGTCAGTCAGGATTTCGGCCAAAATATTCTTCATACGTCCTTAACAAACATGATAGAAAACTGGCATGAAAATATTAACAATACTCTATGTGAAGCGGTGTTTATAGACTTTAGAAAAGCATTCGATCTAATAGATCATACTATTCTAATTTTTTTTTTTTTTTTTTTAACTAGAAACAATGAAAGTAAGCTTTAATTTAGAGACATTAATAAAAAATCATTTTTATTAGACAGAAAGCAAGTAGTATCACACAATAAAGCTTTATCTCAAGCCATTACCATTAGTATTGGAGTACCTTGGGGGTCTATTCTTGGCCCTCTGTTATTTGCCATTTATATAAATGATCTTCCCTTAAATTTGTCGTCGTGCGATCTATTTGCTGATGACTGCACAGTATATACAAACGCTGTTGATCGTAATGTGCTAGAATTATCCTTGCAACAGGAAATAAATAGTGTAGTTAACTGGAATCATGTAAACCGCATGCAAATTAACATTTCTAAAACAAAGTATATGTTAGTAGGAACCAGGCAAAGATTTCACACGCTAAACTCGCAGAGAACTCTACAGCTGCACATTGGTAGCATGCCAATAGAAAGTGTAACCGAGCACAAGGTACTGGGTCTTATCATAGATCAAAATCTAACCTTTAACTCACATGTTCATGCTCTCGTTAAACAAATAGCCAAAAAAGTATACCAACTTGCCAAAATTAAACATCTCCTTGACGAAAACACAAGAAAGATATTCTATACTTCCCATACACAAACACATATTGATTACTGCTCCACAATCTGGGATGGATGCTCCAAATTAATAACAAAACGCCTTTATTCACTCCAGAAAAGAGCAGTGCGTTTAATTAATGGTGCACAGCTTACCGACAATTCTTAACCTACATAAACGTCTTCGGTTACTGCCACTCCACAAACGCCTATTTTTTAATAAGGCCAAACTAATTCACAAAATCCTATTTCAAAACGCTCCAAGCTACCTTTGGCCATTGTTTAAATGTAATGCAAGACATAGCGAACGACTAAATATACTTCATGTCCCTAAAGGGAAGAAGGGCAGAATGTCAGACGGGCCTGCGTGCCCAATTCTTAACCCTTTGAAAATAAAGACTTTCGTTCGTTCGTTCGTTCATCTCTCTATGACTCTCTCTATTTCTCCATCTCCCTTTGTCTCTCTCTCTCTCTCTCT
>OY992880.1:141189831-141304225 GCA_963921405.1 Cepaea hortensis | reverse complement strand
TGGTTAAGACTGGATTACGCTCGTGCAGTAAACAACTGACATTTCAATGTTCGTGCAGTAAACAACTGACATGTCCGTGTTCGAGTGTTCGTTCCTTTGTGTACGTTCTTTCGTTCATTCTTTCCGTCGTTTGTTCTTTCTTTTGTTCTCTCGTTTGTTCAGTCGTTCGTTCGCTAGTTCTTTCGTTCTTCCTTTTGTTCTTCCGTTCTTTCTGTCGTTCATTCGTTCTTGGGTTTGTTCTTTCGGTCATTCGTGTTCCTGCTTTCATTCGCTCTTTCGTTCGTCTGTTCTTTCGTTCATTCGTGTTTGTTCTTTTGTTCGTTCTTTCGCTTGTTCGTTTGTTCTTTCGTTCGTCTGTACTTTTGTTCGTTCTTTTGTAAGTTCGTATTTGTTCGTTCGTTCGTTCTTTCGCTAGTTCTTCGTTCGTTTGTGCATTCAGTAAATGTGTATGTCCACTGTTTTTCTCTGCTCGGAGCGCGTCGGGATGTGCCGTGAAACTACTAGTACCTGTTACAATCACTTATGACGTCATTAACGGTCACCATGAGAACACATCGCTAGGAAACATGCAAAATCAAAACTAGAAGAGATGTCTCTTCTTCTTCTTCTTCTTCTCCTTCTTCTTCTTCCTCCTCCTTCTCCTCCTTCTCATACTCTTCTTCTTCTAATTCTTCTTCTTCTTCTTCTGCTGTTTTCTGTGTTTTTTAACTTGTCGTCCTCTCTATCTTCTTTTCCTACTTCTTCTTCTTTTCCCCTTCTAACTCATTATTCTCGACCCCTCTTCTTCATTCTCTTTCTCTTTCTTTTCCTCTTGTTTCTTCTTCTTCCTCTCTTCTTCACTATTTCTCCTTCTTCTTTCTCTTCCTCTTCTTCCTTCTCCTTCTGCCCTTCTTCATCGTCTTCCTCATCTTCTTCCTCTTCCACTACCTTTCCCGCTGCTGCTGCTGCTGCAGTTGCTCCTCCTCCTCCTCCTCCTCTTCTTCTTCTTCTTCTTCTTCTTCTTATCTAACTACATCTCCTGCCGCACAACCTCCCCTGTGTCTGGCTGTGTCAGTGAGTAAAAGGATACATGAGATAACCCCAGGAGGCAGCGACAAGTCTCCAGGTTGATTCCCACGTGTGTGCCCTCACCTGTGAACATTATTGAAGACCTGACTTTACATGCCACTGTGATCTTAAGCAATACATTCTTGTCAACGGGTGTTAGAACATCAATTCTTGCATGTTACATACAACCAGTTCTAACATACGGCTGTGAGTCATGGACAATTAGTAAACAAGCAAATTACATCTCTATAAGTTTGATTGATGTGGATGCGGACAATTCAGGCAGATCAAATAAGTAATGTTAACGTTCTGAGGAAGGCTAAATCACAAAGACGACTTATCACATACATCAGAAAGACGCAGTCTTCATTCTTGACCTCGTATGAATTGACAAACACTGGACCATGTTGTGATAACTAGAAAGATATGTAGAAAGAGAGACAGAGGAAGACAACGAGAGGAGATAGCTGACAATCAATCTTGTGCCATGGTACAGGAGGGTGCCAGCTGACGAACTGATACACGCTGAGTGTAATCGTAAAATTCATGATCTCCTGCGTCTGTCGGCAAGGCACTTGATCATGACGTATATCAGGTGTGAGTATAAGAAGGACTTCAGTCACAGTGAGCACGAACTCCTGCCCTTACAAGCCACTGACTTCCGTTCGTGAAGTATGCTGGGCTCTGTACGTGTCTCGCTAATACTGGACATATGTGAGCATGGAAGAGACCTGGCTCATCAACCGCTTCATGTCTCGGACACTGGGATACTGTGGCCCTGTTAAATGTTACAGTGACTGGGAGAGGACAGTGATGGGAGGAGTGGCTTCTCGGAGTAGAGGCAGAGGTCGACCAGGATGATGATGGACGCATGGTATTGCGGACACCTTGGGCATGAGGGTGTGTGAGGCGGGAGAAATTGCCAAGGATGGAAAGTCTTATAGACGCATGAAGGTGCGTGAGGCGGGAGAAATTGCCAGGGATGGAAAGGCTTATAGACGCATCAGGGTGCGTGAGGCGGGAGAGATTGCCAGGGATCGAGAGGCTTGTAGACAGCCGTGATGAGCGCGAGTCCTGCGAAAGAGCTGTTTCCTGATGACTTATCCTGACCGAGAACTGAGACTTGATGACTTATCCTGACATAGAACTGAGACTTGATGACTTATCCTGACATAGAACTGAGACTTGATGACTTATCCTGACATAGAACTGAGACTTGATGACTTATCCTGACAGAGAACTGAGGCCTGATGACTTATCCTGACAGAGAAGTGAAACTTGAAATAAGCAGACTCCTACTTGCACACACAAAACTCTCATAACTACTTACCACTAACCACACAACCTTCAAAACCACACATCGCACACCACAAACATGCATTCACCACACAGTCACACATCATTAACCGCACAAATCTCATGATAACTCATGACTCAGCAAACAAAGCTCTCTTTCACTCCTAGCTCATCAGACAACCACATATCGGCCTGTTTTCGAATCAAACATTCCTACCTAGCACTCACCTATAATCAGGGAACCATACATAGCACTCACCTGAAATCAAACATCCCTACCTGAAATCAAACCACCATATCTAGCACTCACCTGAAATCACATACCTTGCACTCACCTGAAATCTGACAACCATACCTAGCACTTACTTGAAATCTAACAACCATACCTAGCACTCACCTGAAATCGAACATTCCTACCTGAAATCAAACCAATATACCTTGCACTCACCTGAAATCAAACCACCATACCTTGCACTCACCTGAAATCAAACCACCATACCTAGCACTCACCTGAAATCAAACCACCATACCTAGCACTCACCTGAAATCAAACCACCATGCCTAGCACTCACCTGAAATCAAACCACCATACCTAGCACTCACCTGAAATCAAACCACCATACCTAGCACTTACCTGAAATCAAACCACCATGCCTAGCACTCACCTGAAATCAAACAACCATACCTAGCACTCACCTGAAATCAAACCACCGTACCTAGCACTCACCTAAAATCGAACCACTGTACCTAGTACTCACCTGCCCTCAAACCAGCATTCAGAATCTCCACCAGATCCTTTGCATCGATGACACCCCTCTCCCCGGCCAGGCGATCAAAGGTGCTGTTTACAGTAGCATCTGACAGATCCTAGAACGGGACCAAACATGGGATAACTGACTGACTACATTCACAGATGACATGGATTGCCAATAAACATGGGATAACTGACTGGCTACGGTCATAGATTACGGAGATTTCCAACAAACATACGATAACTGACTGACTACATTCACAGATGACATGGATTGCCAATAAACATGGGATAACTGACTGGCTACGGTCATAGATTACGGAGATTTCCAACAAACATACGATAACTGACTGACTACATTCACAGATGACATGGATTGCCAATAAACATGGGATAACTGACTGGCTACGGTCATAGATTACGGAGATTTCCAACAAACATACGATAACTGACTGGCTACATTCATAGATGACATGGATTGCCAATAAACATGGGATAACTGACTGGCTACGGTCATAGATTACGGAGATTTCCAACAAACATACGATAACTGACTGGCTACATTCACAGATGACATGGATTGCCAATAAACATGGGATAACTGACTGGCTACGGTCATAGATTACGGAGATTTCCAACAAACATACGATAACTGACTGACTACATTCACAGATGACATGGATTGCCAATAAACATTGGATAACTGACTGGCTACGGTCATAGATTACGGAGATTTCCAACAAACATACGATAACTGACTGACTACATTCACAGATGACATGGATTGCCAATAAACATGGGATAACTGACTGGCTACGGTCATAGATTACGGAGATTTCCAACAAACATACGATAACTGACTGACTACATTCACAGATGACATGGATTGCCAATAAACATGGGATAACTGACTGGCTACGGTCATAGATTACGGAGATTTCCAACAAACATACGATAACTGACTGACTACATTCACAGATGACATGGATTGCCAATAAACATGGGATAACTGACTGGCTACGGTCATAGATTACGGAGATTTCCAACAAACATACGATAACTGACTGACTACATTCACAGATGACATGGATTGCCAATAAACATGGGATAACTGACTGGCTACGGTCATAGATTACGGAGATTTCCAACAAACATACGATAACTGACTGGCTACATTCATAGATGACATGGATTGCCAATAAACATGGGATAACTGACTGGCTACGGTCATAGATTACGGAGATTTCCAACAAACATACGATAACTGACTGGCTACATTCACAGATGACATGGATTGCCAATAAACATGGGATAACTGACTGGCTACGGTCATAGATTACGGAGATTTCCAACAAACATACGATAACTGACTGACTACATTCATAGATGACATGGATTGCCAATAAACATGGGATAACTGACTGGCTACGGTCATAGATTACGGAGATTTCCAACAAACATACGATAACTGACTGGCTACATTCACAGATGACATGGATTGCCAATAAACATGGGATAACTGGCTGGCTACGGTCATAGATTACGGAGATTTCCAACAAACATACGATAACTGACTGACTACATTCACAGATGACATGGATTGCCAATAAACATGGGATAACTGACTGGCTACGGTCATAGATTACGGAGATTTCCAACAAACATACGATAACTGACTGACTACATTCATAGATGACATGGATTGCCAATAAACATGGGATAACTGACTGGCTACGGTCATAGATTACGGAGATTTCCAACAAACATACGATAACTGACTGACTACATTCATAGATGACATGGATTGCCAATAAACATGGGATAACTGACTGGCTACGGTCATAGATTACGGAGATTTCCAACAAACATACGATAACTGACTGACTACATTCACAGATGACATGGATTGCCAATAAACATGGGATAACTGACTGGCTACGGTCATAGATTACGGAGATTTCCAACAAACATACGATAACTGACTGGCTACATTCATAGATGACATGGATTGCCAATAAACATGGGATAACTGACTGGCTACGGTCATAGATTACGGAGATTTCCAACAAACATACGATAACTGACTGGCTACATTCACAGATGACATGGATTGCCAATAAACATGGGATAACTGACTGGCTACGGTCATAGATTACGGAGATTTCCAACAAACATACGATAACTGACTGACTACATTCACAGATGACATGGATTGCCAATAAACATTGGATAACTGACTGGCTACGGTCATAGATTACGGAGATTTCCAACAAACATACGATAACTGACTGACTACATTCACAGATGACATGGATTGCCAATAAACATGGGATAACTGACTGGCTACGGTCATAGATTACGGAGATTTCCAACAAACATACGATAACTGACTGACTACATTCACAGATGACATGGATTGCCAATAAACATTGGATAACTGACTGGCTACGGTCATAGATTACGGAGATTTCCAACAAACATACGATAACTGACTGACTACATTCACAGATGACATGGATTGCCAATAAACATGGGATAACTGACTGGCTACGGTCATAGATTACGGAGATTTCCAACAAACATACGATAACTGACTGACTACATTCACAGATGACATGGATTGCCAATAAACATTGGATAACTGACTGGCTACGGTCATAGATTACGGAGATTTCCAACAAACATACGATAACTGACTGACTACATTCACAGATGACATGGATTGCCAATAAACATGGGATAACTGACTGGCTACGGTCATAGATTACGGAGATTTCCAACAAACATACGATAACTGACTGACTACATTCACAGATGACATGGATTGCCAATAAACATGGGATAACTGACTGGCTACGGTCATAGATTACGGAGATTTCCAACAAACATACGATAACTGACTGACTACATTCACAGATGACATGGATTGCCAATAAACATTGGATAACTGACTGGCTACATTCACAGATCATGGGGATTGACAACAAATATGGGATAAATAACTGGCTACATTCACAGATCATGGGGATTGACAACAAACATGGGATAAATAACTGGCTACATTCACAGATCATGGGGATTGACAACAAACATGGGATAAATAACTGGCTACATTCACAGATCATGGGGATTGACAACAAACATGGGATAAATAACTGGCTACATTCACAGATCATGGGGATTGACAACAAACATGTTGTTTGATATAATGAAAATATAAGTTCGGTATACTCAGAATAAGGTGTTAGATGTATCGGGAATATAATTTAGTATATTCCAATGTAGTGTTAGATGTGCTGAGAATATGGTCTTATAATTCATAGAATAAGTTGCTGTAAATTTATATAATGTGTGTATTAGATATATAGAATATGGTGTTATAAATGCAAAGAATAAGGTGTTATAAATGTATAGACTTCTGTTTTAAATATATAGAATAAGGTGTTATAAATGTAAAGAATACAGTGTTATAAATGTATAGAATATTATGTTATAAATGTATAGAATACGGTGTTATAAATGTATAGAATATTGTGTTATAAATGTATAGAATATTGTGTTATAAATGTATAGAATACGTTGTTATAAATGTATAGAATATTATGGTATAAATGTATAGAATACATCTAGCCACCATAAGTCGAGGCTGGATCGACCCCATACCTCTAGCCACCATATGTCGAGGCTGGGTCTACCCCATACCTCTAGCCACCATTTTTCGAGGCTGGGTAGTATCCATACCTCTAGCCACCATATGTCGAGGCTGGGTCTACCCCATACCTCTAGCCACCATATGTCGAGGCTGGGTAGTATCCATACCTCTAGCCACCATATGTCGAGGCTGGGTAGTATCCATACCTCTAGTCACCATATGTCGAGGCTGGGTAGTATCCATACCTCTAGTCACCATATGTCGAGGCTAGGTCTACCCCCATACCTCTAGCCACCATATGTCTAGGCTGGGTCGACCCCATACCTCTAGCCACCATATGTCTAGACTGGGTCTACCCCATACCTCTAGCCACCATATGTCGAGGCTGGGTCTACCCCATACCTCTAGCCACCATATGTCGGGGCTGGGTAGTATCCATACCTCTAGTCACCATATGTCGAGGCTGGGTAGTATCCATACCTCTAGTCACCATATGTCGAGGCTGGGTAGTATCCATACCTCTAGTCACCATATGTCGAGGCTGGGTAGTATCCATACCTCTAGTCACCATATGTCGAGGCTGGGTAGTATCCATACCTCTAGCCACCATATGTCGAGGCTGGGTCTACCCCATACCTCTAGCCACCATATGTCTAGGCTGGGTCTACCCCATACCTCTAGCCACCATATGTCGAGGCTGGGCAGTATCCATACCTCTAGCCACAATATGTCGAGGCTGGGTCTACCCCATACCTCTAGCCACCATATGTCTAGGCTGGGTCTACCCCATACCTCTAGCCACCATATGTCTATGCTGGGTCTACCCCATACCTCTAGCCACCATATGTCGAGGCTGGGCAGTATCCATACCTCTAGTCACCATATGTCGAGGCTGGGTCTACCCCATACCTCTAGCCACCATATGTCGAGGCTGGGTCTACCCCATACCTCTAGCCACCATATGTCTAGGCTGGGTCTACCCCATACCTCTAGCCACCATATGTCTAGGCTGGGTCTACCCCATACCTCTAGACACCATATGTCGAGGCTGGGCAGTATCCATACCTCTAGTCACCATATGTCGAGGCTGGGTCTACCCCATACCTCTTGCCACCATATGTCTAGGCTGGGTCTACCCCATACCTCTAGCCACCATATGTCTAGGCTGGGTCTACCCCATACCTCTAGCCACCATATGTCTAGGCTGGGTCTACCCCATACCTCTAGCCACCATATGTCTAGGCTGGGTAGTATCCATACCTCTAGTCACCATATGTCGAGGCTGGGTAGTATCCATACCTCTAGTCACCATATGTCGAGGCTAGGTCTACCCCCATACCTCTAGCCACCATATGTCTAGGCTGGGTCGACCCCATATCTCTAGCCACCATATGTCTAGACTGGGTCTACCCCATACCTCTAGCCACCATATGTCGAGGCTGGGTCTACCCCATACCTCTAGCCACCATATGTCGGGGCTGGGTAGTATCCATACCTCTAGTCACCATATGTCGAGGCTTGGTAGTATCCATACCTCTAGTCACCATATGTCGAGGCTGGGTAGTATCCATACCTCTAGTCACCATATGTCGAGGCTGGGTAGTATACATACCTCTAGTCACCATATGTCGAGGCTGGGTAGTATCCATACCTCTAGCCACCATATGTCGAGGCTGGGTCTACCCCATACCTCTAGCCACCATATGTCTAGGCTGGGTCTACCCCATACCTCTAGCCACCATATGTCGAGGCTGGGCAGTATCCATACCTCTAGCCACAATATGTCGAGGCTGGGTCTACCCCATACCTCTAGCCACCATATGTCTAGGCTGGGTCTACCCCATACCTCTAGCCACCATATGTCTATGCTGGGTCTACCCCATACCTCTAGCCACCATATGTCGAGGCTGGGCAGTATCCATACCTCTAGTCACCATATGTCGAGGCTGGGTCTACCCCATACCTCTAGCCACCATATGTCGAGGCTGGGTCTACCCCATACCTCTAGCCACCATATGTCTAGGCTGGGTCTACCCCATACCTCTAGCCACCATATGTCTAGGCTGGGTCTACCCCATACCTCTAGACACCATATGTCGAGGCTGGGCAGTATCCATACCTCTAGTCACCATATGTCGAGGCTGGGTCTACCCCATACCTCTAGCCACCATATGTCGAGGCTGGGTAGTATCCATACCTCTAGCCACCATATGTCTAGGCTGGGTCTACCCCATACCTCTTGCCACCATATGTCTAGGCTGGGTCTACCCCATACCTCTAGCCACCATATGTCTAGGCTGGGTCTACCCCATACCTCTAGCCACCATATGTCTAGGCTGGGTCTACCCCATACCTCTAGCCACCATATGTCTAGGCTGGGTCTACCCCATACCTCTAGCCACCCCATATGTCGAGGCTGGGTAGTATCCATACCTCTAGTCACCATATGTCGAGGCTGGGTCGACCCCATACCTCTAGCCACCATATGTCGAGGCTGGGTAGTATCCATACCTCTAGTCACCATATGTCTAGGCTGGGTCTACCCCATACCTCTAGCCACCATATGTCGAGGCTGGGTAGTATCCATACCTCTAGTCACCATATGTCGAGGCTGGGTAGTATCCATACCTCTAGCCACCATATGTCTAGGCTGGGTCTACCCCATACCTCTAGCCACCATATGTCGAGGCTGGGTCTACCCCATACCTCTAGCCACCATATGTCGAGGCTGGGTAGTATCCATACCTCTAGTCACCATATGTCGAGGCTGGGTCAACCCCATACCTCTAGCCACCATATGTCGAGGCTGGGTAGTATCCATACCTCTAGTCACCATATGTCGAGGCTGGGTAGTATCCATACCTCTAGCCACCATATGTCTAGGCTGGGTCTACCCCATACCTCTAGCCACCATATGTCGAGGCTGGGTCTACCCCATACCTCTAGCCACCATATGTCGAGGCTGGGTCGACCCCATACCTCTAGCCACCATATGTCGAGGTTAGGTCTACCCCCATACCTCTAGCCACCATATGTCGAGGCTGGGTAGCACCCAAACCTATATCAGCCAATTTACTAGACAAGTTAGAACGCAGAAACATCAGGTTGGTTGCATGTCTGTTTACAGAACATTGCAGTCAACCCCAGCATATATTGGTTGTGTGCGATGTACCCGACGGTGACGGGCTGTCTTGGTCTCTCTACTTCTACCGGATAATAATGGTGGTTTATTGTGTGTGTCTGTGTGTGTGTATGTGTGTGTCTGTGTGTGTGTGTGTGTGTGTGTGTGTGTGTCTGTGTGTGTATCTGTGTTTGCTTATAGGTTTCATACAATAATACTTCCAGGGTCACTCCATACACATTTGTTGTTGTTATTGCTGTTGTTGTTGTTGTTGTTGTTGTTGTTATTATTGTTGATGTTATGAAAGAGCTAGTGGCGATTGAGCTTTCACCCGTGGCATCAGTCTCCAGTAGTTGTATCTGGACATACTCACCAGCTGTCTCTTACCCAGCATGCATTGTTTTGTTTATCCCATAACTATGTCTATAGGACAAGGGAAGTAATCAAAATAACAACCACAAACAAAGAATAACTTGCAAGCTTGTTTCCTGAGTTGAAGAAACGGACCTACCCTGGGCGACATGGGAACCTGGTCGGCATTCCTGACTTCGTTCAGAGGTCTGTAAGTAGAAGGTATTGGAGACAACACAGTCTGACACTACCGGCTTATTACAAATTACCAAACTGACATGCTGAATATGAAAGAACGAACGAACGAACGAAGAAACTTTATTTTAAAAGGGTAACAAATTGGGCAAAGGGAGAATATGGTAAACGCTAGAGACTTCTTGCCTGTACAGTTATAAGATAACTAACTCTGTTGAAGGCAAACATGGCGATTCGTTATCGGTCAAGTAATAAGATGAATAAACGTGGAAGGTAAAGCATGAGAGAGATTTAAATCCTGCAAAATAACAAGATTGCACAATACGGAAAATAGTCGTCTAAGCAACAATTGGAAAGCTACACATAAGTAGGATTTGTTGTTACTGGATCAATGATGACTCAAGTCTGCTGTAACACTCAACCAGCTTGACATCGCCAGATCGCAGTGGACCCTAAAAGGCGGTACAACAAAGCCATGAAAGATTCAATAAAGAACTGTGGCACTGACCGCCACAACTGGGACAGCCTTGCATCTACATGGCGAGGTCAAATTTCCGCTCACATGGCTGACTTTGACCCAGTTTAGATTTGAGACAGCTACACGACGACATTTCATACATGAAACAGTTTAGATTTGAGACAGCTACACGACGACATTTCATACATGAAACAGTTTAGATTTGAGACAGCTACACGACGACATTTCATACATGGAACAGTTTAGATTTGAGACAGCTACACGACGACATCTCATACATGGAACAGTTGAGATTTGAGACAGCTACACGGAGACATTTCATACATGGAACAGTTGAGATTTGAGACAGCTACACGGGGACATTTCATACATGGAACAGTTGAGATTTGAGACAGCTACACGGAGACATTTCATACATGGAACAGTTGAGATTTGAGACAGCTACACGGAGACATTTCATACATGGAACAGTTGAGATTTGAGACAGCTACACGGAGACATTTCATACATGGAACAGTTGAGATTTGAGACAGCTACACGGGGACATTTCATACATGGAACAGTTGAGATTTGAGACAGCACACGGGGATATTTCATACATGGAACAGTTGAGAACTGAGAAGTCTACATAGAGGTGTGACATGGGTACAACAGCCAGGTAAGGTAGAAGTTAGATAGAGGCGTGTCAAACACCTAACGGTGTAAAAATCGACGAAGCTAAATGAAGTCGAGCTATACAAGCATACGTTTAGAAGCGAGAATGCAACAGAAAGGCGTAATGTAAGAAAATTAAAAGTCAAATTATTATTATCACCTGGACAGTCTGTGGAGCTCTACATTCATTATGACAGACAACTGGAGGCTCGGGTCTATCTAATGGACTTTCTTAGAACCCACTCTAGCACCGGCAGACGACAATATGGCGCTCAGAGTAACATAATAATAATTTTTTGCATATCCTTTACAGGACATCGCTGTCAACATCAGCATCTTTCAGCTGTATGTTGATTTCTTGGCAAGATTACGCTCAGTAGTTTGCCATTGCTTTCTGAGCGGCCGGCTCAGTTATCCCGCAAGTCACCAGCGGGGGTCGAACCGCTCCCAGCTCTCGCCCTGCTACGAGACTCTGCGTGATAAACGGGATTACGGAGAAAGTGTTGTAACCCCTCAGCCAGAGAGACCGGCCAGAGTAACATAACTAGACATAATCTACTGGACATTGACAAGCGCAACCACTAACGCTCACATTCACAAACACACACACACACACACACACACACACACACACACACACACACACACACACACACACACACACTCTCACAAATGTAATGTCAGGTATATTTACCTGTCGGTACTGTAGTGGCTGGACACCCGCCTGCCCACCCGCGGGGCATAAGTTCCATCAGCAGCTACGCGCATTCAGAGTTAACAATTTAGTCGACGCAGCCTAACATTGGCAGACAGAACGACTCGAGAAATAAAGGCAGCCACGTGATACTGACCACATGACCCACTTGGTGCCGATCGGTGCAGAAATACGGGTCTAGCGCAGCATGCCAGGTGCCCCTTGTGGCGGGCACAGGAGTTCTTTACTTTTAGAAATATTTACCTGGAGGAGCCGAGGCAGGGCAGTGGATGAAGCACTTACCTGTATGGCCGGGCTCATGTATTGGAGTCCCCATCTGGGCGGATGTTTAGTACATTGACCTGGGGCTATCGTGTCGACCCCGCCTGTAATGGTCCCTGGGAAATGTCAGGGGAAATAAAGGCTGCCCAAGTGGTGATGATGGCATCACATGACCACTGCCGATTGGTCTATAAATACATGATGCTCGAGCCTTATTCCCCAGACACCCGAACCGTGTAAACATGTTCTTTAATTGAACTGTAGTTATATTTACCTGGATTCCACAGCCTCCTCGGCGAACACCCTCAGGTAAAACTCGGCCTCCTGGCCCGGCTTAAAGGTGCACGGAACAATGACGTAGTCACCTGGCTCGACTTGGTACCTGACAGTTCTCTCCCTGCAGAGGAGAAGATCACACCAGCCAATATCTACCACAAAGAACAACTTGTCCACGGCCATCTCTGATTATACAACCACTTGAAGTGGCGTATATTTGAGCCAACAGCGCCTGGCCTCTGGAATTCATGGCTTTAACCAAGTCACATGACTTTTGTCCTGATTGATAATTCCTTTAGCACTTCCCTCAGGCTGCTGAATAGCAAGTGCGATAATTCACATACATACATGATTCATATAAGCAATTCTAGTGACGTGGCTACTGCATTATCATGCCGACTCGGTGGCCCTAGGTTTAAACCCTCCTCAGTGGAATATTTACTGTCACCACATGGCTCGCGGATCCACTCATTTTTAGCTACATACGATAATTCCTGTTATTGTATTTTGTATTACATGAGTTAATGTAACACATTCCAGTAACACGGTAAAATATAAAACTAGAGCTGGGTTGATTGGCCACCTTACAATAACACGGTAAAACATCAAACTAGAGCTGGATTGATTGGCCACCATACAATAACACGGTAAAATATCAAACTAGAGCTGGATTGATTGGCCACCATACAATAACACGGTAAAACATCAAACTAGAGCTGGATTGATTGACTACAACCAACGTTAGTTGACTACTTTCAGGAGAGAGGGGTCCCCGATAAGTGGATAAGAGGAAGTCGAAAGATTTTTAAGAGGGCGAAGACCTGCATCCTATAAGCAGCTAGACTATAGTTGTATCTACTTACACAAACTAATATTGTCAGATTAAATCTTCTACTTGTTTGCAACAAACATATTACCTATTAAACGGACGTTGAATGGGATGACACAGACAAGGGAAAGGTATTACACAGACACGTTAAAGATATTACACGGACATGGGAAAGGTATAGCACGGACAGGGGATAGATATGACACGGACAAGGGGACAGGCATGACACGGACAGGGGAAAGATATGACACGGACAGGGGAAAGATATGACACGGACAGGGGAAAGATATGACACGGACAACGGGAAAGGTATGACACGGACAGGGGAAAGATATGACATGGACAGGGGAAAGATATGACATGGACAGGGGAAAGATATGACACGGACAGGGGAAAGATATGACACGGACAGGGGAAAAGTATGACACGGACAGGGGAAAGATATGACACGGACAGGGGAAAGATATGACACGGACAAGGGGAAAGGTATGACACGGACAGGGGAAAGGTATGACACGGACAGGGGAAAGATATGACACGGACAGGGGAAAGATATGACACGGACAAGGGGAAAGATATGACACGGACAAGGGGAAAGGTATGACACGGACAGGGGAAAGATATGACACAGACAGGGGAAAGATATAACACGGACAAGGGGAAAGGTATGACACGGACAGGGGAAAGGTATGACACGGACAGGGGAAAGGTATGACACGGACAAGGGGAAAGATATGACACGGACAAGGGGAAAGGTATGACACGGACAAGGGGAAAGATATGACACGGACAGGGGAAAGATATGACACAGACAGGGGAAAGATATAACACGGACAAGGGGAAAGGTATGACACGGACAGGGGAAAGGTATGACACGGACAGGGGAAAGGTATGACACGGACAAGGGGAAAGATATGACACGGACAAGGGGAAAGGTATGACACGGACAAGGGGAAAGATATGACACGGACAAGGGGAAAGATATGACACGGACAAGGGTAAAGGTATGACACGGACAGGGGAAAGGTATGACACGGACATGGGGAAAGGTATGACACGGACAAGGGGAAAGATATGACACGGACAAGGGGAAAGATAAGAAACGGACAAGGGGAAAGGTATGACACGGACAAGGGGAAAGGTATGACACGGACAAGGGGAAAGATATGACACGGACAAGGGGAAAGGTATGACATGTACAGGGGAAAGATATGACACGGACAGGGGAAAGGTATATCACGGACAGGGGAAAGATATGACACGGACAAGGGGAAGGTATATCACGGACAGGGGAAAGGTATATCACGGAGAAGGGGAAGGTATATCACGGACAGGCGAAAGAAGTGGAAGGGTTACCTGTATGGCCAGTAGGGACCAGAAGTTTCGATCATTTGTGGAGAGTACTCGTAGAAGTTCTCGGCCGTGATGCGCTTCGGCCTGCCTCCTTTCTGCAGCTGAAATCAATAACAGCCGCGAGTAAAGACCTGGCTGTCCTAAACAACTACAACAAAGCATTCAGTTACAGCAACGTTTCCAGAAACTTCATACTCTCGTATGCAAACATCATGCATCAAAATTAATAGAAAACATAAAATAAGGAAATCACCACTCACTTCGTAGTTACATTGTGTCTGTAAGTTTCAACTTGTACAAGTTTTCTGACATTAGGAAACACACCTGCTGTCATAGATTATCGAGGGTTAAGAAGATATAATTTCTTGATTAGACATACTCAGACCCAGCGAATAGATTTTGTTTTTTTTTTTTTTTTTTTTTTGCATATCCTTTGCAGGACTTAGCTGTCAACACCAGCATCTTTCAGCTGTATGTTGATTTCTTGGCAAGATTACGCTCAGTAGTTTGCCATTGCTTTCTGAGCGGCCGACTCACATACCCCGTAAGTTACCGATGCGATTCGAACAACTGCTGATTCTAACCGTCATCACGTTACCAACGAGAGTATACGAGATTACGGAGAAAAGTCATAACCTCTAAGCCACGAAGCCGGCAGCGAATAGATAGGACAACTAAATATTGTAGAGTGCCAAAATCAAACTGGAGTGTAGAAAATTATTGATGATTCCAGAACTACAACAAAGAGATTGCGCATGTCAGAAGTCCATTGTGTTCCGGTATGAGTCAACAGTTCAGAGCAACAGATTCCGGACGAAGCTGGGCAGAGAAGCTCCAGTGCGTACATTCCGGACGGAGCTGGGCAGGGAAGCTCATGTGCGTACATTCCGGACGGAGCTGGGCAGGGAAGCTCATGTGCGCCCATTCTGGTAGAGAATATATCTCCGTTATCAGCATTTGCTTCACGACACTTAAATAAGTATATCATCCCTCGTACCAAAGAGTCCAAGTTATTTTCTACAACAAGTCTTCTGCTAGACAGGTCAGTGCCGTGGGCTAGACGAGAACGGCCAAGTGACTGAAGGCAATGGTTGTCTCTGAGCTTGACAATACAGTCATACATAGGCCAGCGGTTGACACTGGGGTCTTGTGATAGCAAACACTGCAGTTATCTGTGAGATCATCTGGGTGTTGTTGTTGTTTGTCCATCAAGAATGATGATGACCATTCGTTTCATCCAGTGGGGGTTGAAAGTATGGAGCCGTGAGTTCTAAGATGGCTGATGAGGCCTATTTTGGCTCGAATTATTGTTTGACAATGTGGGCAACGAATGCTTGACGTTCCAGGAGGAGGATCTCCTGCAGTGGTTTTTCTGTCCAGCCTTTTCTTCAGAGCTCTTGCAGTCCTGGTTGCTTCGCAAGTGACTGCACCCCTCATCTGGGTACGAAATACTTGAATGTAAGCAATTACTTCATCACCAAAGCTGATGTTAATCACTGATATCGTCTGGGTAAGGGACTTTTTTTGTATTTTTGCGCTCACTCGCTTTGAACTCAAGCTTAGTCCATACACATGCTCTACTTCCGGTGCATTGAACTGATTTATGCGTGTGTTAGCTTTCCCTATTACCAGTGTCCCTCGCCATCAGGCGAAACCACTCTAACTTCTTTATTTGATGTAATTACTTCATCACTAGCGCTGGTGATGTGTTCTTGTGAGAATCATCGGGAGGACCTCCTTGTAGAGTATATGTACTATTATTGTTTATGGAAAGACATTTCTTAACTAGTGAAGTTAGTGAGTGAATTGTATCTGTAAAACAACATGATATAATATACAGTTGTGGTGACTCTAAGGTCCTGAGGATGTCCTAACATTCCCCAGGACACTGAGGTCCTCTAACATGTCAAAACATCTCCATGACACTGAGGACCTCTAATATATCAAAACAACCACAGTATACTGAGGTCCTCTAACATATCAGAACATCCCCAGAACACTAAGGTCGTCTAACATATCAGAACATCCCCCAGGACACTGGGGTCCTCTAACATATCAGAACATATTAGATCGTACACTCTCATAGCCAGAACTCACTTTGAAGATAACGAAGCCAATACTGATGTCCGCTGTGTCTCTGCGAGTGTGTGAGTCGACTTCAAACAGCGAGACCACCACAGTCTTAGGCCTCTCGGCTTTCTGCAGGCGCAAGTCAAACTGCGGATTTGACCAAAATCTCTTGGAGGTAAAACTGAGAGGGGGTCCACCCGCTGACGATCCCTGGACCCACGCTCCGTAGTGCTCGGAAATGTGCCACTGAGAGAGATGCTGGTAACATCAAATAGAAAATAACCGTACTAGACATATCAAGTACATTTTGTTGCAGAAAGCACGGCCGTATTTTATCATGTCTATTTGAGGTGTGTATGTGTGTGTGTGTGTGTGTGTGTGTGTGTGTGTGTGTGTGTGTGTGTGTGTGTGTGTGTGTGTGTGTGTGTGTGTGTGTGTGGAGTGTGTGTGATATGTGTGTGTGTGTGTGTGTGTTTTTTTTGGTTTTTTTTTTTTTTTTTTTTTTTTTTTTTTTTACCCAGTTTTAATATGTACAGTTTTAATTTTACGCAGTTCGTATATTTACACAATTTCTATATCTTTACTTATTTACAATTTGTTACAGTTTGTGTATCTTTAAATATACAAACTATGTAAATATACAACATGTGTAAATATGTAAAGATATATAAACTGGGTAAATATAAAAATAAATACAGTAGAACATGATTACAGATAGGTCACACACCGAGGGTCTGAGACGTCTGCTGGTGCGTGATTGTGGAAATGACCATGTGTGTACATGCATCCATTGTGGAAGAACATTTACCGCGCAAATTGGTCTGATTAGTCACACTCGCTGCCACCATTGGTTGTAATTATTATGCCTTTTTGAAGTACATTGTAAAATAAATTCGCCTGTCAGGACAGCAAAATACCAGTTATTAGTTTTAGATATTAACACAGCTTACATTTTTGCAGTTTGTATATCTACATGTTTTGTGTATTTACACAATTTATATATATCTAACCATTAGAGAACTCCTGTTTGCGGACGACCAAGCACTAATAGCAAAATCAGAAGCTGAATTACAAGACCACATGAATAGTCTAAACGAAATGTGTAGGGAACATAACATGAAAATTAGCACAAGCAAAACAGAGGTAATGACTATAACTAAAGAAGAACAAACAGCAACAATTCACCTAAACGAACATCCCTTGAAACAAGTAAAGAGCTTCAAGTACCTAGGAAGTATAATATCATCAAATGGCAGATCAGAAGACGAGATCGAAAATAGGTGCAATAAGGCAAATCAACTCATTGGACAAATGGCACCAATACTAAAGAACAAACATGTATCAATAACTACTAAGAAAGCACTTTACAACACAATCTTCCTACCAACTCTGTGCTACCAATGCCAAACCTGGACAATGACAGAAAAAGAGAAAAGAAAAATCACAACAACAGAAATGAGGTTCCTGAGAAGAATACTCAACGTATCAAGAAGAGATAAGATCAGAAATGAAGAAATCAGGACTAAAGTGGGGGTTAAAGCTGCTCTAGATTTTATTAGAAAGCAGCAAGTCAAATGGTTTGGCCATGCAAGTAGGCTACCAGTCAACAGCATGCCACAACAGGCAATGACGTACAGACCAGATGGAAACAGAGGAAGAGGCCGACCACGTAAACGCTGGACGGAGGGAATAACAGAATCCATGGGAATGTCGATATCCGAAGCCCATAACCGGGCACTCTCACGAAGTTTATACTTCACCTCGACACCGCAAGGTACAAGAGGAACATGATGAGAGAGAGAGAGATACAGTTTGTATATGTGCATGTTTTATGTATTTACACAATTTGTGTATTTATACAGCTTGTATATATGCATGTTTTGTGTATTTGCAAAATATATATATTTATGCAGTTTGCATATTTACATGTTTTGTGTATTTACACAATGTGTATATTTATACAGTTTGCATATTCACATGTTGTGTGTATTTACACAATTTTATACATTTATACACTTTGCATATTTATATAGTTTGTAAATTTACAGTTTAGACATTCACACATAGTATATTTACACCTGTTGTATATTTACGTTTTTTCTTAGTGACGAACACTAAATCCTTTGCGTGTGCCACATTCCACACTAATTGTATATTTACACAGCTTCTACGTTCACACAGTTTGTATATTTACACAGCTTCTACATTCGCACAGTTTGTATATTTTCACATGTTGTATACTCGCACCGTTTTATATATATACATATCTAATGTATTTCACCAAGTCCTCCCCCAGAGACGAAGGACAAAAACTCGAACACGCTTCTTACTCTACCCTCCCACGGTTCTTCATGTCTTTCTTATTTTGTGGGACTGTACTTTGTATTTTCCTAGGATATTTTTTGTAAGAGATCACATTTGCTGCACATGGCTACCACTGTTAGTGTTCAGTCTCCACTCAATAAGCCAATTATAATTAAAGACGGGGTCTGTCAAAAAACAATACCAGTGAAGCTGACAGACTCAAGGGCAGAACGAACGAACGAACGAACGAACAATCTTTATTTTCAAAGGGTTAAGAATTGGGCACGCAGGCCCGTCTAACATTCAGCCCTTCTTCTCTATTTCCTCTCATACATTCTTTCATTCAATATCACTTATGAAGCTAATCTTTGACAACAAAAGAACAATAAGCATTAAAACGCATAAAAAATAATTAATAACACATGACTCACTGAGGCAATGTTTAACATGGGCATTATAAATACCTAAGGAAGGTGTAGCGTGCCCACATATGGGAATGTTTATTGGCTAGTTGTCGTTTGAGATAATTTACCATTATTATTGTTGTTGTTTTGTGTGTGTGTGTGTGTGTGTTTTTTTTTTGTTTTTTTTTTTGGGGGGGGGTTGTTTATGGGGGTATGTAGTCTGTACTGGGGTAGTGTTCAAACAGGTTGCGAATGTATGTATCATGATTGGTGGTGTCCTTGATTTCATGTGGAAGATTGTTCCACAACTGAGCGGCAGAGTATGCTAAGCTTGTTTTATATACTTCTTTCCTAGGTTTAGGGACATGAAGTATATTTAGTCGTTCGCTGTGTCTTGCTTTATATTTAAACAATGGCCAAAGGTAGCTTGGAGCATTTTGAAATAGGATTTTGTGAATTAGTTTAGCCTTATTAAAAAGTAGTCGTTTGTGAAGTGGCAGTAGCTGAAGACGTTTGTGTAAGTTAGAATTAGATACTGACACTGACACTGACACTGACACTGACACAGACACTGACACAGACACAGACACTGACACAGACACTGACACTGACACAGACCTGACACTGACACTGACACAGACACTGACACTGACACAGACACTGACACAGACCTGACACTGACACAGACACTGACACTGACACAGACACTGACACAGACACAGACACTAACACTGACACTGACACAGACACTGGCACAGACACAGACACAGACACTGACACTGACTCTGACACAGACACAGACACTGACACAGACACTGACACTGACACTGACACAGATACTGACACTGACACAAACCTGACCCTGACACAGACACTGACACTGACACTGACACTGCCACTGACACAGACACAGACACTGACACTGACACAGACACTGACACTGACACTGACACTGACCAGATTCTCGGCCAGCTCCTGTGTCAAGGCATCCGGTGTCAGGTGGCACAGCTCCAGCTCGTCAAAGTGTGTCCTGAAATCTGTCACGCTAATCCTGTGTAAACAAGACAGGAAGACCCTTGGCATAGATCCAGACACGTGTGAAAGAGTTGCAACAGACAGATGTTCCTGGAGAAGAGATGTACGAAACGGACTGGTGCTCTTCGAGCGCAATCTGATCCAACAAACTGAGGATAGGCGGCACAGGCTTAAAATGCAGTCACTTACTGCGGGACTTGCCTGTCTTACAGATGCGGAAAATGTGACATGGATTGTCACCCTCGCATTGAACTATACAGTCACCAGCGGCGCTGCCAGGTAGTTCCCGAGCAACACAACTCTATAGTACTTCAGGACTGAAAGAGGCCTACTACTACTAAAAAAAACAAAATTGTGTTGCGTATCCCTTACGGGACGTTGCAGTCAACACCAGCATTTTCAGCTGCTGTTGATGTACTAGGCAAAATGTTACGTTCAGTAGTTTGCCATCTAAACCTTAAAATGAGCGAATGATGTGATCCTTAAAGTGAGCAATCGACATCATTGGAATAGATCAGACACCAAGGACAGAGATCTGTGGAAAAATGCCATCAATGGAATAGATACAGATGACATTAATTTACCTTGTAACTACAGATGACATCAATTTACCTTATAACTACAGATGACATTAATTTACCTTGTAACTACAGATGACATCAATTTATCATGTAACTACAAATGACATCAATTTACTTTGTAACTACAGATGACATCAGTTAACCTTGTGAACTACAGATGACATCAATTTACCTTGTAACTACAGATTACATCAATTTACCTTGTAACTACAGATTACATCAATTTACCTTGTAACTACAGCTGACATCACTTTACCTTGTAAACACAGAGGACATCAATTTACCTTGTAACTACAGATGACATCAATTTACCTTGTAACTACAGATGACATCAATTTACCTTGTAACTACAGATTACATCAATTTACCTTGTAACTACAGATTACATCAATTTACCTTGTAACTACAGATGACATCAATTTACCTTGTAACTACAGATGACATCAATTTACCTTGTAACTACAGATGACATCAATTTACCTTGTAACAACAGATGACATCAATTTACCTTGTAACTACAGATGACATCACTTTACCTTGTAAACACAGATGACATTAATTTACCTTGTAACTACAGATGACATCAATTTACCTTGTAACTACAGATGACATCAATTTATCATGTAACTACAGATGACATCAATTTACTTTGTAACTATAGATGACATCAATTTAGTTGCATGTCATGTACATGATGTTGCTATCAACCACAGCATTTACTGGCTATTGAAGATTAACTGGGCAGTTTTTTAGTTCAGCAGTTGGTCATTGTAGTCTGTAGGGCCGACGTCTCAAACCATGAAAATCAACGCAAAACGGTCTGCTTCTAAAAAGCCCTCGGCTGTTTTCGAACCCATGACTCTGTGTGTCGAGGAGTCGTGAAACTGCGCGGCTCACTACCCCCTCTCCCCACCCAGCCACATGTGCCCTTTACAGGAGTCTCTTTCAGGGAAACAACATTTTGGTAGTAATTAACTTCCCCGTGAAGGGTGTATGGAACAGTTAGCTCGAGACATAAACTGTGTGTGAAATACATAGTTTGAAACATGAACTATATATTAAATATCTAGCCTGAAACATGAATTATATACGAAAACTGAAAGTTACAGCAGTTTGATCAGATAAGCGTTAAGATAGCAGAACAACCGTGACGGATGTCACCAAGATCAGTATATACCCGATATATTGTTGCAGGTGACAGGAGAAGAGAGGGCAAGACAAGATAGGACAATACATGACAAGACAAGGCAATACAGGGCATGACGGGGCACTACAGGACCGAACAGGACAAGACAGGACAGGACAATACAAGAGAGGACAGGAAAAGACAGGGCAGATACCAACCAAAACTCGCCATCGTTTCGACGTTTGAGGGTAGCTTGCCGTTCTTCCTCGCTGACAGACTTCCATTCTGGAGATCTGTGGACAGCACACCCAAAAGGTCAAGGCTACAGTCAGATGCCAGGTTCGCATGGCATGTAGATGACATATAGAGGACGTACAGATGACATATACACTGGACATGAATATAACCATCGTCGAGGTCTATAGTCACGTTCATGAATTCTATGACATGACGTGCTCAAAGATTATGTATTGTAACTACCTCAGGAATTTGTGAAGTTGGGCAAACTCTCAGATGTGTAGGTTCTCTTTATTGGATAGCTGTAACTTCTGCAAGACACTGCTTCCGATGAGAATGTTTCATCCGCTCGTGCTGTCTTCAAGTCAGTTAGCAAGTATTTGCCTTAAAAGTTGGCAGTATATTAACAGACTAAATATTATTGCATCAATAGAGGCTCTACATTTGCCATGAATGACTGACTGGCACCTGGCCGTCTTGACAGACGATAGTTTGTAAAATGGAGCTAACCTCTCCATAACACAAAGCCTGTGCTGAATGTAGAGACCATGTGTTGCCCATGCAACGTGATCCCTCTCTCAGCCTGCCTAGTTTACTCCAGAGGGAAGTTAACACCAATACATCTGGAACAAGCTACATAAGCTGCTGGATCAGCAAAGCAATGCTCTAACTGTTTGCCTGTCGGAGCTTCCATCCTAGACCAGTTGCCGAGTAAAGGCCGGTGCCTGGTCTGCCGAGCCATGACATTCAGTCTTTAGGTTATATTTCCTCACACCAGGGTAAGGCTTGTACCCTCCCAATTGCACTCCTCCGCCAGAAGCCGTTAGCACAATGTGAGGTGTCCGGTTTGGTGAGCGAAGTCCAACATTCGGCGCTAATATAAAGCAGGTAGTACCGTCTACTGTCATACGGTAGCTCAGTCATATCTGACTAAGACCTGACATATATTTGCCATAAATAGAGGATCTACATATGCCATCAACAGAGGATCTACATTTGTCATCAACATAAGGTCAACACACATCATCATACCACCAACAGAAGGTCTACACATTTCACCATTCCACCATTAAGAGATGTACAGAATATATTTTACCACTAATAAAACGTATACAAACATTACATTACTACCAATAGAAAGTCTACAGAAGTCATTATACTACCAACAGAGAGTCTAAAAATTCATCATACTACCAATAGGGGATCTACAGACTTCACCATAACACTAAATAGATGCATATGTTTAAGGAGGAATGGTGCAGGTGGCTGGGGAGGAGTGTGGGGAAGAAAGATTGATTAATTGATTGATTGATTGATTGATTGATTGATTGATTGATTTAGGAACCGACATCACAGAATTCGGAGCATTCCCATAAGCGCTCCGTCCCCATCCTCAGAAGCCAGCGAAGAGTTCCAACCCCAATAGTAGCAGTTGCAATCTGATTATATGTGCGTCTCGCCTTTTCTCTAAGCGTCGAGCATCGGCCAGATCCCCTCGTCACTCCTCGCTGTTTCATTCTTGCCAGACCATGGTGATCCATTTGCTCCTCCGAGGTGTACACATGCTCTCACAAGGCCGCAACCACATCTGTCTTGTCATGCATCAATACTCCACCAAGTTTTGCCGAGCCAGCCAATCTGTCCGCCTGTTCATTCCCCAGCACACCGGCATGCCCCGGAGAAAAGATGCAGACGATGCTTGCCACCCGTGACTTCCGAAGCGAAGCAAGCCACTCGGCACGAAGCTTGCCAGTCATCACCCTACTCAGCATGCTTTCTGAGTCATTTACAATCACGATGTGTGTATGTATCGTATTCTCCATCCAGCGTAAAGCTTCAGTGGCTGCCTCCACCTCCATTCTTAAGCTAGATGTTGTGGTATCATATGCCAGGCTCTCCTGCACCAATCGTCGACCATTAGCCTTTGCCAAGAAACCCCAGGCACTTCTACTACCTCTCAACACCTAACCATCTGTGTAGATGATCACATCACCCGGGCGAGCATTATCCTGAATTAGTTGCTGGATTTTCACTTCCGTGGCCCCTGCTGGCCACTCCTTGCACCCCCGGCTCAATGTGATTATAACTCTGTACAAGTCTGACTGGTCCGCTGGCACTCTGACCCACTCCTCTCCTCGCCTAATGTTCTCCAAGGGGCACACCTGTCTGATCGTATCCTCCGCCTGAGCCATCCATGATTTGCCTCTTATCAGTCGCTGAGCACCTATGGAATTGTCGGGAGTGCAAAACTGATACCCCAACAAATAAATAACTAACTATATACCACCAATACAAGGTCTACAAAAGTATCATACCACTAACATAGACTCGATTGACTCTGTTATACAACCAACAGAGACTCGACTGACTGTCATACCACCAACAGAGACTCGACTTACTCTGTCATACCACCAACAGAGACTCGACTGACTCTGTAATACCACCAACAGAGGATCTACATACCAGCAAATAAAGTTCCATATATCTCTTGAAACTGTCTAGCGCGAATCGATGAACAATATAACATGCCCACGCCTGGAACTCGGGTAGGTACGTAAATCTGTATCATGTGATCAGATGACGTTTGTAGATCCCGATAAACATTTATGGATGGCGTTTGTAGTCCCCGATAAACATTTATGGATGGCGTTTGTAGTCCCCGATAAACATTTATGGATGGCGTTTGTAGTCCCCGATAAACATTTATGGATGGCGTTTGTAGTCCCCGATAAACATTTATGGATGGCGTTTGTAGTCCCCGATAAACATTTATGGATGGCGTTTGTAGTCCCCGATAAACATTTATGGATGGCGTTTGTAGTCCCCGATAAACATTTATGGATGGCGTTTGTAGACCCCGATAAACATTTATGGATGGCGTTTGTAGTCCTCGATAAACATTTATGGATGGCGTTTGTAGTCCCCGATAAACATTTATGGATGGCGTTTGTAGTCCCCGATAAACATTTATGGATGGCGTTTGTAGTCCCCGATAAACATTTATGGATGGCGTTTGTAGTCCCCGATAAACATTTATGGATGGCGTTTGTAGTCCCCGATAAACATTTATGGATGGCGTTTGTAGTCCCCGATAAACATTTATGGATGGCGTTTGTAGTCCCCGATAAACATTTATGGATGGCGTTTGTAGTCCCCGATAAACATTTATGGATGGCGTTTGTAGTCCCCGATAAACATTTATGGATGGCGTTTGTAGTCCCCGATAAACATTTATGGATGGCGTTTGTAGACCCCGATAAACATTTATGGATGGCGTTTGTAGTCCCCGATAAACATTTATGGATGGCGTTTGTAGTTCCCGATAAACATTTATGGATGGCGTTTGTAGATCCCGATAAACATTTATGGATGGCGTTTGTAGATCCCGATAAACATTTATGGATGGCGTTTGTAGTCCCCGATAAACATTTATGGATGGCGTTTGTAGATCCCGATAAACATTTATGGATGGCGTTTGTAGTCCCCGATAAACATTTATGGATGGCGTTTGTAGTCCCCGATAAACATTTATGGATGGCGTTTGTAGATCCCGATAAACATTTATGGATGGCGTTTGTAGATCCCGATAAACATTTATGGATGGCGTTTGTAGTCCCCGATAAACATTTATGGATGGCGTTTGTAGATCCCGATAAACATTTATGGATGGCGTTTGTAGTCCCCGATAAACATTTATGGATGGCGTTTGTAGTCCCCGATAAACATTTATGGATGGCGTTTGTAGACCCCGATAAACATTTATGGATGGCGTTTGTAGTCCCCGATAAACATTTATGGATGGCGTTTGTAGTTCCCGATAAACATTTATGGATGGCGTTTGTAGATCCCGATAAACATTTATGGATGGCGTTTGTAGATCCCGATAAACATTTATGGATGGCGTTTGTAGTCCCCGATAAACATTTATGGATGGCGTTTGTAGATCCCGATAAACATTTATGGATGGCGTTTGTAGTCCCCGATAAACATTTATGGATGGCGTTTGTAGTCCCCGATAAACATTTATGGATGGCGTTTGTAGATCCCGATAAACATTTATGGATGGCGTTTGTAGATCCCGATAAACATTTATGGATGGCGTTTGTAGTCCCCGATAAACATTTATGGATGGCGTTTGTAGATCCCGATAAACATTTATGGATGGCGTTTGTAGTCCCCGATAAACATTTATGGATGGCGTTTGTAGTCCCCGATAAACATTTATGGATGGCGTTTGTAGTCCCCGATAGACGGTCGGATGAGGTTTATTTACAGTACATAGACTTTAAAGAAATGTCACACGATAACTGACACAACAACAGTTGCCATGAACCCTTGTTTACTTCAGGTGTTGTGAAAGGTCCCTGGGGACAGACACCAGCTGTGGACATAGAGATGACGACACTAAGGCTAGTGGCCTACTTACGTATCACTCCAGGCTCCGTTCCACTCTCCCCAGCCCCAGGGGTTTCTCAGATGAAGTATAGTCGTGCTGCCGGATGTGGTCCGAACCTTGGTGTTAGAGAAAGTTGGACAACTGCTACACACACAGCGATCAGTCTTTATTGTATCAGAGTTATCTCATCATGATTATATTAATGATATTTCTACATAGTTACGGCATGGTGGGTATATTTTAAATACTCGTATTTGTATGCGAAGTGCCACTAAAAGTGGTCAACTGTTTAACCAAGCCACTAGAAATGGTCAAAGCTTTAAATAATTCACTAGAAATGGTCAACGATTTAATCATGCTGCCAGCTCTAGGGGAGCAGGCGGGTTGACAACTGCTGCCGTTGAAGCCACATTGTACGGTACAACTCATGGATCGTTGAGTGTTTGCTGTAGCCACACATGTGGCTCGATGCAGTCCTACACAGGACAGACATCACATGTAGCGCTGATATGGGGTACTCCAAGTAGATGCAAGTAGATTACGATGTCCAATATGCCAATGACACATATGTACCGACAAAGCCGACCTGGAAAGTTACAAAGAAGAAATTACATGTATTATGTGCTAGGACTTGTCAAGGAGACTTGATATATGCAGTCGTGAAGAAATAGTCACGACAGTTTGGCGAGAACAATAATGGAGGGGTATATGAGACCCAGGAAGAGAACGAACGAACGAACGAACGAACAAACGAACGAACGAACGAACGAACAATCTTTATTTTCAAAGGGTTAAGAATTGGGCACGCAAGCCCGTCTGAATTCTGTCCTTCTTCTCTATTTCCTCTCATACATTTTTCATTCAACATCTCTTATGAAGTAATTCTTCTACAACAAAAGAACAATAAGCATTAAAACGCATGAAAAATAATCAATAATACATGACTCGTTGAGGGAATGTTTAACATGTGCGTCATAAATACCCAAGGTGGGTGTGACGTGCCATACATATGGGAATTTTTTGGCTAATTGTCGTTCGAGATAAAATGAGAAACAGAGAGGAAGAGGAAAAGAGAGCAAGAGGAAGGCCAAAAGAGAAGATGGGTGCAGGCTGTGGCGGTGGATCTCCAGACGGGTGTATCGGACGTGGGATATCTTGCTTATGATCGAGAGGTTTTCCGGAAGGTTGTTATGGGAGCGAGGTTCTGCAAAGGACATGCTACTGAATAAATGAGGAAAAATAGTACCCATGGCACAATGATAGTCGCTAGGTTTGACGTCACGGCAAGCGCTCAAACTTGAACAAGTTAATGAAAGCTTACTTGTGTGGATAACGTGAGAGGTTTCTTTATTCCATGAGATATATGTATGTTCATGGAGAATTCCTTCTAACCAGAGGACCAAAGTAGAAAGTCTCTCGAAACGTCACCATATTTGATTCTCGAAAAGTCGCTATATGTGGTTCTCGAAACGTCACTATATCTGATTCTCGAAAAGTCACTATATTTGATTCTCAAAAAGTCACTATATGTGGTTCTCGAAACGTCACTATATCTGATTCTCGAAAAGTCACTATTTTTGATTCTCGAAAAGTCACTATATGTGATTCTCGAAAAGTCACTATATTTGATTCTCAAAAAGTCACTATATGTGATTCTCGAAAAGTCACTATATTTGATTCTCAAAAAGTCACTATATGTGATTCTCGAAACGTCACTATATTTGATTATCCGTTGTGAGTGTCTATGAGAACATAAGCCTTAAAATAGCAATGGAACTGTCATTGAGCTTTCTTAGGTAGATTATGTGTGCATATATCAAGGAATGAGGAAATGGTGAAGTGGGGGAATTGTGAGACCGCGCTCCCGCCGACTGGCAGGTAGATCCTCAGATGTCATCTGTCTACAGCAGTGGTTCTCAACCGGTGGGGAATTTCCCCCCCCCCCTCCACCGGGGGGTGGGGGGATAATTAAGATTACTTCAAGATGGCATTAATACAAGAACCAGTTACTTGATATTGTTTTTCCCTCTACATTGTATGGTTCCGTACGTCCCGCCCTAATGAAATTCGTTTTATAACGTAAGTAGACCCGCAACTCGCGTTTTGTGTAGATGTCTAGACTTCTTCTAGTATGTGTTATTAAATTTAGCTTCCATTTTTATGTATAACGTGTAAAAAAAAGGGGGGGGGATTTATAGGGAGGAAATTCGACAGGGGGGGGGGGGGGGATGACATTCTGAACATATGGTAAAGGGAGGCATGAGCAAAAAATGTTGAGAACCACTGGTCTAGCGGCAACAGGGTGATGACAGTCTCATGGGAGATGCAGTGGTTACAGTGTGAAGGGGCGGGTGTTCATATATTCTAATATCTTAGGTCACGGCGTAATGAGAATTCGGAAGAGTGAATGAGGTGCAAGTTCCCTTCCCCAACACAATTCCTTGTATTACAATCGCCAGACACTTGTGAACATTGTCTGTTACCTATTTCATGAGACTGAATTCCCCCCTCCTCCTTCCCCACCGGCCAGTACAGCCCGGCGGGACCTGCTACATCCGAGGTTTCAGCCAGGACGGTTGTAGTGTGAGCCATGAGAGGAAGATAACTGCACACACATACACTCCCATGTCGGACACACAGAGCTCAGGGGTAGAAGATGTTTGTAACTGAGTATGCATCAACCATTCAAAACATTAAATAAAGGGAGATAATACATAGTTTATTACAGCTCTGGTGTCCTCTTCTATGGGATGTTGACATTGTATTCCCATTGTGTTTTCTTTCATAACACAGTTCTACTCCAGGGTTGAACATACTGGGTACATAATTATTGCATATCTAAGCAAAATTGCATGCATGGTTGCATTCATCAAGTCTTTGCGCGTCAGAATTTCTCCAAACTAACCAGCGTCCACGTGGAACTGAAGTTGGCAACGCCGAACCCATGCCCCAGGACTGAAACACTTCAGGAGATCTTCAGTCCCAGGCACGACCAGGAGACGTACAGCTGAACAGAAGGTGACCATGGACTTCGTCCTGGCAGCAGACTGCAGCTTGAACAATGACCTGATATAGAAGTGGACAAGGTATTTTGACAAGATGTCACTTGTAGACCGCACTATACGCGGCTCTCCTACCTGTTTGACGTTGATGATGGAGTAGGCGTGTCCTTCGTACAGTCCTGTCTTCTGTTTGATCTCTCGCTCGCCCGGCACAGATCCTCGATTCTGGAAGGAGACACTGGCATTTAATCTGACACATCGGAGAGTTTCTCTCAACATAAAACAGATTAGCTAAATGGTGTACTGTTTATAGAATGGAGTTGATGAACTAGGTCGGCGCGCGTTTAATGCTACATTCTCTGTTGTAGGAACTTACATGAATAAATAAAACTCGGGTGTGTGAACAATATATTAGGTGGTTAAGATGAGACAAAGTAGCTAAGATCAAATAAGGTTGTTAAGATGAGATAATGTGATATAGATCAACTAAGGTGGTTAAGATGAGATAATGTAACAAATATCAAATAAGGCTGAGATCTAACAATGTGATTAAATTTAGATGATGTGCGTGTTTCAATGGGAAGGTTATGTGCAAAAGATCTGCAGCCTCTCCTGTCTGTTACCATGATGATCCAGTCTGACATCTGTTCCCATGATGATCCAGTCTGACATCTGCTTCGCTTCTCTTCCCTGTTCTCCCAGTTGAATAACCTTCTTCCGTATGCACCATAGTTAATCACTGATTGCCTTCGCTTTCCTCCTTCAACCCCCAGGACACGTCCTTGACCCACACCACACAATGCACACTGAAGACCTACCTGCCTTTTACCAGCACGTCAATGAGGGTTTTCCTCTCCGTTGCCCAATAGCATCTGTCCAGTTGTATATTTGCTCTACCCGATGTTTGTGTTCGGGCCTAATTCAATAAGCACAATTTTGAACAATTCTGTTCATCCATTCTGAACACATGATTGGCGTGTGCATGGTGTCCCTGTTGATGGGAGGTCTTTCTATGGATCCAAATATTACCCTGTTATTTATTCTCATTTACACGGACGGGAGATGACTTATAAATGCGATGTCTCCATCTCGTTTTGGGGAGATGACATGCAAATATGGCAGCTCCTACAATGGTGTTTGCAGATGACTTATAACTATGATCATTTATATAATGTTATTGGGAGATGACTTACAACTACAACAATTATTATAATATTGTGGGGAGATGACTAAAATTTATTACAGCTGCTATAATGTTTGCTTACAGCTATGACAGCTTCTATAATGCTGTTATGAAGATGACTGATTACTATGGCAGCTTTTACGGTGATATTTGTACATGACTTACAAATATGACAGCTTCTATAATGTTGTAGGGAGATGACTTACAAATATGACGGCTCCCATGATGCTGTTCATGGTACGACAGTTGAAGAGAACCTCCCTGAGAGCCGTGTCTGTGGCCTCCTTCCTCAGACCCAGCATCTCGCCGATCCCACCTGTCAGGTCCACCAGTGAGGTGTGCACCCTGCCTCCATCGATGTTGTCGTACCCGCCGTGCAGCCTGTACACAGTCGTACATGTCACGTACACACACTTGGCATCGGGAACAACCATGACATGACATTCCTCAACATTTGAAACACTCGATTTAAGCATAACACGGATTCACAGATGGAGTCACTACATGGAAAAGACACTGAGGTAATAGCATATCCTTTCCAGGAAGTCGCATTCAACCCTAGCATTTTTTGGTTGTGTATGATTTATTGGCAAGTCTACATTCATTAGTTTGCCATTGCTTTCTAAACGACCGGCACTCATACCTTGGTATAAGAATCAGCGCGAGGCGTTCTGCTTCCAAATCTCCCGCAGCTGTGTTTCGAACGCGGTATACGGGATTACGAACTGCGTCAATAACTCCTTCGCCATAGCGATGCTGGAGATATTCTAAATGAATGTGTTTGAATCCTTTCAAAAGTAATGATTGGTAAATACAGAAGAGAAACGGAAAGATACTGCACTCAGTTGGAGAACAACAACTGACATTCAGAGCATGCCGGAAACCATGTAGTAGCCAAAATTAACCGTCACGGGTACTGACTGGCAGTCAGAGAAGAGGAACGGAGATATATAGCATAAGCAAGAGAACAACCAGTGAAAACCACAGACTCGACAGGTTTTATTTGACGGTGTCCGTAAACTGCAGCGCCATGCTATATGAACAAGTGTACTGTGCCGCTCTAACAACCGTACGGTGTTCTTTCTACAACTGTTGATACATGCCTATGAATTTAGTTCACTAGTTAATGCTTTAGAAGAATATGGAATAGATCAAGTTACCAGTCTGCTTAATACAATATATGATACTGGAAATATACCTCAGGAGTTATGTAATTCTGTATTTATTGCAATCCCAAAGAAATCAGGAGCCTTGGAATGTGATCAACATCGAACAATTAGTATAATGAGTCACATCACGAAGATTTTGCTAAGAATTATCATGCAAAGAGTTAGGAGGAAAATACAACCTGAAATAGGAGAAGAACAATGTGGGTTTGTAGTAGGCAAGGGTACAGTAAATGCTGTGTATATACTGAGAACCGTAATCGAACGTTCTATAGAAGTAAACAAAGATCTACACCTTTGCTTTATTGACTACACAAAGGCTTTTGATAAAGTGAGACATGTCAACATGATAAGGATGCTTGAAGATCTACAAATTGATGGAAAAGATCTTAGACTTGTAAAAAACATATATTGGAAACAACAAGCTGCCATAAGAGTTGATAATGAAGTAAGCCAATATCAGCCTATTAAAAGGGGTGTGAGACAGGGATGTGTAATGTCTCCAGATCTGTTTTCCCTGTACAGTGAAAGTATTTTCAGAAATATTGAAGATATGGAAGGAATCAACATTGGGGGACGATGCATCAATAACATTAGATATGCAGATGATACAGTCTTGATTGCAGACAATGAACAGGACCTGCAAAATTTAGTAGATGCGATTGTTACACACAGTGAACAACTAGGGTTAGAATTAAATTGTAAAAAGACACAGATTATGGTCGTCACTAGGAAGGACGAAATACCACAATGTAATATACAAGTAAATGGGAATATTCTTCAACAAGTGAGCTGGTACAATTATCTCGGAACAGTAATAACATCTGATGGGAGATGCCTTGAAGAGATTAGAACAAGAATCGCCATGGCAAAAGTAGCCTTTAGCAAGATGAAAAACATATTGACCAATAAAAAGATGTCAATTGAAACGAGAAAAAGAGTGTTGAGATGCTACATTGAACCTGTACTTTTGTATGGATGTGAAGCAATGAGCAGTCAGGCTGAAAAACATCTGATGGCTGTAGAGATGTGGTTTCTGAGGAAAATGCAAAGAATACCATGGACAGCCAGAAAGACCAATGAACAAGTCCTTCAAGAAACAAATGAAGATCGTAAATTGATTAGAGAAATTAGACGTAGACAGTCAAAATTTTGTGGGCATGTTATGAGAAGAAATGGATTGGAGAATTTGGTGACAACTGGTAAGATCGAGGGGAACAGACCAAGGGGAAGACCTAGAAGCAAGTACCTGGATGGCTTGGCCTTGTGGCATGGTCGAGACAGAAACACGGAGCTGATCCACGACTCTGGTGATCGAGTGAGATGGCAGAACATGACCGCCCACGCTTACCGGCATGGCACATGATGGATGGGTGGAGGTTGAGACACAACTCTTGGCTCGCAGAACAAACTTTGGACAAACTGAAGCACAAACTTGTATACAGACTCAAACAAGTACGTCATGCACATAGCCGAAAACAAACTTTTTATAATAAACACAAACTTGTTATAACAAATAGAACTGTTTGTAACAAACTTGTGTAAAGACTCAAACACAAACTGTTGATAACAAACATGAACTGTTTATAACAAACACAAATTATTTATAACAATTACGAACTGTTTATAGCAATCACGAACTGTTTATTAACAAACTCTTGTAAAGATTCAAACACAAACTGTTTACAACCACGCCGGGTGTATCCGTAGATGTAATATTCAAGACAGGGCATACACTACACGGCCTTAGTGTATGGGACACTAGGACACTGAGACATGGGGACACAGAGTGCGTTCAGCTAGCTCAACTTCCAGATGATTGTGACAATACAATCGAAACGTGTGGAGTCATCGACCGAGATGTCAATGGAGGACTTACTGCAAAGTCTACAGTAATTCTTGCAGCATCACATTCCCCCCCCCCCCAAAAAAAAAAAAATTTAAAACATAAATAAACTAACAGTAGCAGTTTAACTCGGACAGCCAGGAGTATTTCAGACAAAATACGCCTGCAGTGTAAAGCAAAAAACATGTTCACTAGCATAATCCCGGGTCTGTCACGTGAAAGGGCCACCATATTTTGTAGGTCCCTATGTAGGAAGGAACCGGTGGTCAGTCTTTTCTTCTCTGGGTGAGACGACGAACCGGCGTCTGACATTATCAGCCTAACTCACTGTCAACTACGCTAAAGCAGCCACTCGTGTTAAATATGAAGCCGTGCTTGCTTGCTTGTGTTCGCTGGCTGTGATCTCCAACGCGAAGTCCTGTATGTCGGATGAAGACATCCTGTTGTCCAACATCAGTGTGATGTCATACCGGACCTGAGGTTTGCGTGCGTATCCGTTGTCCCATGTCTGGCTTATTGGTGTGCAGACTGGTGGTTCCTCGCCGTACAGGCAGACACTCTCCGACTTCGGAGGAATCAATGATCCTACTGACTTTAGCCAGGACCCCGAAGGGACCTGTTGCCCAGGACTCTAGGTGAGGACGCGTCAATAGGTCTTGGCCAGTATAGAACCCAGCCCTGGTGCCTTGGAAACACCTCTGCGTCCCAAATATGAAGCTGTCAATCACACATTTTGTGGCCGGGTCTGCGAGTGAATGTCTGCATGTGTTAGTTCTAAATGGCTGTCACACTTGTGACCTGGGTTACATTCATACAACTCGATCCTTTCAAAGGGAGGGGCATCTGATCGGGGGACGTAACAGTGCAATTCCTGAGAAAAACTTCATGTCAGTGAAATAGTTTGGGAAAACGTTCAGGTAACTGAACCAATCTGAGAAATGTGTGCAAAATAACACGAGAGCTGTATACATGAATATTGACTCGCACTCAGGAAGTAAAGACAAGAAATAGAAATCAGGTGGGATACTAACTCACACGGATGTAGACCAAGCGAATGGGTTGTCCTGTTGGCCTGGTGTTGGACTTACACTGACTACTTCGATGAGACGCCGTCGTTATTTGGAGGCAGCAGGTTCAAATCTCGCTGGGCATATGGCTTTACATATTGTTGATTGTCTTGTCTGTCCTCTGATCTCTACCTCTTTCCATTACTTCTATGAGTGCTTATCACTTCCCTGTGAATCAATTTCTCAAAGAAAACTTCCATAACAAACATATTGCATTAGGTCAGACAGAGAACTCGAACAATCACAAGCGATGGAGACAAAAATAGATCAGGGCAGACAGAGAACTCACTTGAACAGTCACAAGCGCTGAGACACTGAGATCAGCTCTGACAGAGAATTCACTTTGAACAATCACAAACACTGGCGATATTACACCACGACGACAGACAGAGTACTCACTTGATCAACCAAAAGAGCTGGACACTAAGAGAACAGACAGGGAACTCACTTTAAACAATTACCAGCGCTGGACACAAAGAGAACAGACAGAAAACTCACTTGAACAATCAGAGGAGCTGGACGCAAAGAGAACAGACAGAGAACTCACTTGAGCACCCAGAAGAGCTGGACATTAAGAGAACAGACAGAAAACTCACTTGGCAAACGCCTTCTCCAGGAGCGGACACCAGTACTCGTGGGGGTTCTTGGTGTTGCTGGCGTAAATCAGCTTGTTGTTGTAGGTGGGCAGCCGGTCGTCCACGATCACCTCCACCCACTTGCCGTAGCGCCAGAAGTTGAAGTAAAACGCTCCTGCAACCATTTAACGGTATTTAAACTGCTCCGTATTTACTTCACTGTGTGTGCGTTTTGTTTTTTTACCGTTTCGTATAATACTAAGCAGCATGTCTGGACATGTACCAATTGTGCCAATATTTCCAAGGAAAAAGCAAGAAACGTAAGTAGTAACATTATCAAATAATAATAAAACTAGATCACCGCGATAAAAAATATAGACAGAAGAATACTCTAAACTCTCCTAACTGGCTTACACCACAAGAAGTAGCTCTCAAACCAAGAAACTATACTCTAAGAAGGCAGCTCCGGCCCTAACCGGGGGAAGGCAAGCAGTGGACACACCAGAGGCAACCAGAAAACAGTAGCAGCAGGTATAGCACCGACCGCCAGCACGAACAGAAGTGGTAATCGGCACCACAATCAGAGAGAGACGACAGACACCCGAGACAGTAGAGCAGCGGACAGGCCAGAGATCGAGAAGTTACGACTAGAAATAACCCATGTCAAGCCAGGACAGGTTTCCATAAAAACACGATAGGACGAAGGTAACATCGATGCTTGAAATCCCCCTAGGACCCAGAGCCGTCAGAGACTTAAACATAACAAAACAAGGGAAGATATGCTTCTATCCCAATAACACGGAAAAATTGATGAAATCATTGCACAGATTAGAGATACATAGAAACCATTCAATATCCCACTGACACATGAGACCAGTGTGGACCTCGATATCTGCAAACCAACCTGCGCCATAGTGGTCAAAGGCATCAGCCCTCAATGGGACATACCTATGATCATAAACTATCTTAGAACAGAAAACAAACATGCACAGATCATTGACGGAGAAAGAATAATGAACAGACAAGGAAAACCTGCATCGATCATAAAAGTCAAATGTGAAGGACAAGACATACCGAGCCATATAACACTAAACAAGGAATGCAAGCACCTCGAAGCATGCGTGCCTCCGGTAGCACAGTGTGGACTTTGTCAGAAATTTTGCAACTTCCGGAAAATCTGCAGACAGACAGGCCCAACCTGCAAGATCTGTGGAGGACCGCACTGGAGAAGCGTCATTATCATTCATCATTCCTCTCTACTCTCAAACATCACATCTCCGCTGCTTCCAATGTTTTCATCAATTTCATTTCTCATTATTTGTTGTGTGTGTGTGTGTGTGTGGGGGGGGGTGTGTGTGGAGGGGGAGTTGCGTGTGTGGGTGAGTGTAGGTGTGTGTGGGTGTTTTCAATGAGAAATAGAAACCTAATGCAAGAAGAATGATGGCTGCGCTGTTGGAAAACATGCTTCCAGACATGGAAGCAGAGAGAAATGGCACAGAAGTGAGAAACGAAACCAATCCACGGGGTGGGTCCTTCTAGCGAGTACATCCATCTAAGACAGGAGTGCAATGAGTCTTGGCTGACGGATGGAGCAGCAGCAATAGACAAACACAAGGATACCGCACGACTAAAACCCCCAGCTGACGTCAGGGGCATGGAGTCTGCTGCACAGACAACTCAACTCTCCCACACCGAAGACACACAATCCATGACGGTGACATGAACCACCGAAAATATTACCAGTTTTCGTGGAGCAGGTTGAACGAGTTGGTCACTCTTTTCCCTTTATATGTTGGATTGGATGGGGTTGGGTTGGCTTAGATTGAGTTGGATTAGACTGGATTGGGTTGGACTGTGTTAGATTAGATTAGGTTAGATTGGACTGGGTTGGATAGGATTGGGTTAGACTGGATTGGATCGGGTTGGACTGGGTTGGGTTTGATTGGTTTGGGTTGGACTGGGTTGGGTTATATTGGATCGAAGTGACAAGCATGATAGAAGACTTCCGATCATGTGAAGAAGGTTGGATTGAATTGTCTTGGGATGGATAGGATTGGGTTGGGTTGTGGGGGATTGGATTGGGTTTGATTTGATTGGGTTAGGTTAGATTGGATTGGGTTGGATTTGATTGGCGAGCACGATAGGAGACTTCCGATCATGAGAAGAGGTTACCCTTCAGCGACTGCTTCGGTCTCTTTACCTCCCTGACACTCTTCGGAGGTGGGCCACCCAGTCCTCCAGTATCCAGATAGCTCTCTCTCTCTCTCTCTCTCTCTCTCTCTCTCTCTCTCTCCCCTCTGTGCGTATGTTTATGTGTGTCTGTGTGCCTCTGTGTGTGTCTGTGTCGCTGTCTGTCTGTCTGTCTGTCTGTCTGTGAATAATATAACAATAATAGTCAACATAAAATACACATACATCAGTAAAGCAATCAAAGCTCGTTTAAAAAGTCACAAATTTGATTCGGGAAGTCGCTGACGGACATGTAAATACTGTTGTCAGTGTTGTAATGACAGCTGTGTGATAGTGTGTATGACAGCTGTGTGACAGTATTTATTACAGCTGTGGAACAGTGGGTATGACGTTGTGTGACAGTGTGTAAGACGTTATGTGACAGTGTGTGTCAAAGAGCTACGTGTGAGCTTAAAGCTAAGGAGAGCTAAATAGAGCTAATGAAAAGGACAAGTAACATAACGACTTAGGAGACCAGACAGAAGAGACACAAAGGCTATAAATAGCTATAACGGGACACACTTGTGTCAACAAGGAGGGCAACAAGTGCACATGAGCTGGGGTTACCCAAGAGACTGGGAAACCCGCTTCACGAGGTGTAACCTGTAATTCTGGTTACTACAACCAAGTGACCAACGTGTTGGAACACGTAAACTAGCAAATGCACGGAGTGCTAATTGCTCGTGGCTGAACACAGCACAGAGAGCTGGTTCAGACAGAGACTGGACGGCATAAGGAGCAGACGGTGTATCCGCTGTGGATACTGTGTAGTTAAGGACAGTATCAATAGTTTAGACTTTAGCTTAGCGTCGGTAGTGATTAATATTAGTATCATCTCCTCATTCCCTTTTCATAACATACTATGATGTTTAATACCGATGTGGTATTCCGCTCGTGGAGCTAATGTACGATCAGCTCCGAATAAAATGTATCCTTTTGCAAACAATACGAGTTGTCACTTTCGTGTGGTGCAAAAGTAGGGAATCCTTGTATGCCTGTCGCAAGTGAGTTGCTGACAGGCAGGATACCATTTGGTGTCAGAAGTTCCTGAACCACCGCTCATTACCATTTGGTGTCAGAAGTTCCTGAACTACCGCTCATTACCATTTGGTGTCAGAAGTTCCTGAACCACCGCTCATTACCATTTGGTGTCAGAAGTTCCTGAACCACCGCTCATTACCATTTGGCTCATTACCATTTGTTTATCAGTAGCCAATTACCATTTGGTGTTAAAAATCGTGGGCCTTGAACCACAGCCAAATACCATTTGATAAACATATTAGAATACCATTTGGTAATCATAAGTGCCTTGAACAACCATCAACTATCATTAGGATACCATTTTCTAAAGTACTTGAAATTACCATTTGAAATTACCATTAATTACCATTTGTGGAGCTTGAACCACATACAAGCTATTTAATTTACCATTTTTCGGAAATTTGATAGAATATTATCTATATTATTTGTGTAAAGTATTTTGATGAAAATGTATCGAAATTGCAAATTTAATCCATCATTTGTGAACCATTTTGTGTGATACTATCATAATGTCTACATTTATCACATTCACGTTTGTACTTGTGATACTTTGCACAACAGAAATAGATTAGAAGTTAAGCTAAGTCATACAGCGCAGCTCAGTCAGAGACGATAGAAAGTGAAGACAAGACGACATTGACATTCATTGACGATCATCTAGACTATCATACATTCATATCCTTTACATCAATCATCATTAATTATATCACATTTATATGTTACCATCCGTAGAAACTGTAATATTTGAAGCAATAATAACCATGCATTGTACATTACATGCTTGTTGCTAAAGTATTGATGCTCTATCAAACAGAGACATCAGTTATAAAAGCAATTTGATCAGTTGTGTGTACGAAAGACAGCGGTGGAACATCCCGAGTGCCGTATTTCTCACGATGCATCCTCTTTTCCAGTGATGATGTAAATAAGTAACACATAATAACTATAAAATTATATTGCAAAATTATATTAATATCAGTTGTGGAAGAATATAAAGCCATATAATGTCATCATTAAATGACTGCATCCAGGCTGGCAAAGAACTAGGCCATACTGGAGAAAAATTAGAGAAATGGGCAAACGAAAGATACAAAGAAGAAACAGACAAATTGAGAGATGACAGAGCATTAGAAAGGCAACACCAGAAAGAGATGAAGGAGATGGAAGAAGCCACTAAACAAAAGGAATTGGAAATAAAACAGAAGCAAATAGAGGTAGAGTCACAAACGAAGTTGAAGATGAAAGAGATGGAGATTGACTCTAACATCCAGATAGCTGCTACTAAACAGAAAAGTCAAGAAGAACAAAATAAATTCTCTAAATATAAGGGGATCATCAAGCCCTTCAGCCAAGGCGATTCAATATCAGCTTGGACTGAGAATATAGAGTTCCAGCTTAAGACTCAGAAAATACCATTAGACGACTGGGCGATGATCTATATGAGGAATCTCAGTGGTGAGCCATTAAAGGTAATAGAGTCCATACCAACAGGTCTAAGAGGTAACTATCAGTATATCCATGATAGGATTATGCAGCATTTTCTACTCGATGCTCCTGGATATCAGATCCAGTACTCTCAGATAAAACCAAAGCCAACTGAAACGTTCTTAGACTACGTATCAAATGCCCAGAGTATATTCAATAAATGGCTTAAGGCAGCAAAAGTAGGGAAGAACTTTGATAGATTGCAGGACTTAATGGTGATGGATAAAGTTATATCCACAGTTCCTACTCCCTTTGCTAAGTTCCTTCAACAAGCAGACATTGAATCGATTGAACAACTCGAAAAACGTGGGTCAGCGTATTTTTCCTCAACAGGGACATATTTAAAACATCCTTACATGATATTGAGATCACTGCTTTTGCTAAAAACGTACCTAGCAAATCATACAACCAGAAAGGGTATCAGAAAAAAGATAAACCCTATCAGAAGCCACCACAGTGTGTATACTGCAAATTATTTCATCGGGAGTACTCTATGTGTGATAAAAGTCCATCTTATCCTGCTCATCTTGAAATGATGATGAAAAAGCAGGAAAACAAACGAGACTCGTACAAACGAGCTGTTAAATGCTTCTTCTGTTCAAGTTATGGCCATTATTCTTCTAAATGTTTGGGCAGGCAAAGAATGAAGGCTAGCAATGCTGTGCTCTTAGATACATCATCAGACGATGAGAGTGTAATTGATTCCGATCTTGAAAATGTATTACCAGTCAATGAGTGTGAGAGTGTGGCTGTAGTTACTGATATATTAGAGTTTAATGAATGTGACACGTGTCACCAGTTTCATACGGACGGAAAACTTAAATGTGGTCATGTTATACCATGTTCCAACGAAGATGCTAATGCAGCTTTAGCCTCCAGAGGTAATCTAAAGTTCCACGATGCACTGGTCAACGAACAACCATGCCAGTGTTTACTTGATAGCGGCAGGACTTTACTTGGGGTAAGAAGAGACCTAGCTAAGCCAGAAGATTATACGGGTGAGTTTGTTAAATGCCGTACTTTCTCTGGAAACATTGAGAAATACCCGCTGGCAAAAGTCCGCATAAACACCCCGTTCCTTTCCGGCACATTTACGTGCGCGATCCTGCAAAATCCCTGCACTGATTTGATTTTGGGTTGCTTGCCATCATTAAAACAATGTACTGATGACGAAATATTAGCCTGGAAACAAACAAACACGGCTAATGCTGTAACGAGGTCAGATACCCAAACACATTACACTGACCTACAAAATGAAATGTTACAGTTGTTAACACCCAGCGGTGCTAGTAACAGTGCTACTCGACAAGAGTTTATCGAGGCACAACGCACCGATCAAACTATCGCACCTTATTTTAAATTGTTAGGTGAGCGAGCGAAAATTACTAAAAATGCATCTTGGTATTTTAAAATACACAACGGAATTCTTAAGCGTTATTATAAAACAAATAACCATGAAATTCAGCAGACGGTGTTACCAGTAACACACCGACAAAATGTGCTAAAGATTGCACATGAGTCACCGTTTGCTGGACATTTGGCCTATGACAAAACAAGAGCCAGAATTTTGTCACACTTCTATTGGCCTAAATTTTGTAACGATATTAAATCTTTCTGTCGATCATGTACTATTTGTCAACATTTAGTGAGAAAGGGAAAGCATGTAGTTGCCGAGGTCCAGCGTTCAATATTGGCTTCTCGAAAGAGACGGTTCAAAAGTGATGCAAATAAGGGTGCCAAAACCCTACACCTTGAACCCAATCAAAAGGTGCTACTTTTACTACCAGATAAACGTAACTTGTTACTAACGTCGTGGCAATGGCCATTCAAAGTTGAATGAAAGATATCAGATGTCGATTATGAAATATCGATAAAGGGAAAATTAAAGATATTTCATATCAACATGCTGAATCCTTATTTTTCACGACAAGAACTGATGACAGACGAACAGAATGCACCTACACCAAGCAATCGGACGACAGACGTACACAACACAACTACACTAGGTAGGGCGACAGAGGACGACGACAGCGCAAACACACCTAGCCAGGAAACAGAACACACAGCTAGTACAACAACAGTACTTAATCAGACAGATGACGATGGAATAGAATTACCAGTCCCGACAGTAGACACGACTGCGACAATTGATAGCATACGTTTAGAACCGAAACTTACAGACGAGCAACGACGACAACTTATAGAGTTAGTAACAGAGTACAAGGACATTTTTTCCGACATCCCAGGTAGGACAGACAGAATAGAACACTCTATTATTCTGACTGATAACACACCTATCAAATGCCGACCTTATTCCATCCCATTAAGTTACAGGGAAAATCTCGACAAGGAACTTTTAAATCTTGAGTCGAGTGGAATAATTCAGAAATTACAGTCAGAATACTCTTTTCCTATCGTCCTGGTCATAAAAAAGGACTCGACGATTCGCCTCTGTGTCGATTATCGGCGCTTAAACAACGTGACCAAAGTCGATGCAGAGCCGATCCCTTCATGTGACGATCTTATCCTTGATATGTCAACATCACGTATCTTTTCGAAACTTGACCTTACGAAAGGTTATTTGCAGGTCCCGATGCAACTATTGTCTATTCCTTTGACAGAATTCTCAACACCTCTAGGCCTATATGAGTGGCGTTTTCTTCCTTTCGGTCTTCGTAATACCCCAGCCACTTTTGTCCGACTCACTAGAGACCTGTTACACGGAATTCCTACTACATCTACCTATATTGACGACATTTGTATCCATACAGCAGACCGGACATCACACTTACAGAAACTGCGACATGTCTTCGAGAGATTGCGATTATTCGGTCTTACAGTTAAACCCACCAAAGTAAAGTTGGGAATGGAAGAAATTGATTTCCTAGGCCATACAATCTGTAGAGGCCAACTCAGAACAGATGAAAGAATCGTGACCAGGATTCTTAATTTAACTATGCCAACGACCAAGAAACAGGTCCGTAGTTTGCTGGGTCTTGTCAACTATTACAGCAAATTTATACCCAATTTGGCTGAAATCACCAGCGTTTTTTCGAATATTTTAAAGGCATCTGTAAAACTAAATGTACAGGATGCGAAGTTAATCGATCCTTTATCAAAATTGAAACGTATGTTTAGCGTTCCACCTATTTTGCGTTTGCCTAATCAGAATCTTACCTATTTTCTCCGTACAGACGCTAGTTCTATTTCCATTTCTGGCGTCTTAGGCCAATTTTACGAAGGAAGGTTTCATCCGATAATGTACGTAAGCCGTAAGATCACTCCTGCTGAAGGAAGATACTCAGCCCCTGAATTGGAAGCTCTAAGCGTGATCTATTGTGTCAGGAAACTGCATAGATCCCTAGCGGGTACAGAGTTTGTTATTGAAACCGATAATTCGCCGATAACTGTCATGCAGTCTGGGGTCCATCGCAATAACAGGATCTACAGGTGGTCCTTGATACTGCAAAACTATGCCTTCACGATTAAGCACTTGAAGGGGAGCATGAACACTTTGGCTGACACTTTGAGCCGACCTTCTCACATTGAGATACCTGAAATACGAGAAGGGAGCGACCTCATATCACCAAAGACATTGACACTGTAATTACCTAGTGCCCTATGTGGTGATTATGAACATTATAGTGCGTTACCATCGCCAGTCTCTTACAGCTGTGTAATATAAACTGTGTCAGTAATAGTTGCTTGCTTGCTTGCTTGCTTGTGTTCGTTGGCTTGAGCTCCAACGCGAAGTCCTGTATGTCGGATGAAGACATCCTGTTGTCCAACATCAGTGTGATGTCATACAGAACCTGAGGTTTGCGTGAGTATCCGTTGTCCCATGTCTGGCTTATTGGTGTGCAGACTGGTGGTCCCTCGCCGTACAGGCAGACACTCTCCGATTTCGGAGGAATCGGCGATCCTACTGACTTTAGCCAGGACCCCGAAGGGACCTATTGCCCAGGACGCTCGACGAGGACGCGTCAATAGGTCTTGGCCAGTATATAACCCTGCCCTGGTGCCTTGGAAACACCTCTGCGTCCCGTCAGTTATAGTGAAATGAACAGACACATCTGTATTTGTCTACACCATCACCACTTATACAACCCTTGAGTGGATCGAAGTGTTAGATTAGAACCTACACAAATTAGTAGCATACCATTAGTATGAACATTACTCAGAATGAGAGCGTAAATCAGACTTTGTCTAGTGGAACTCTATTTTCGAGGACATTCTACAGAGGACACGGCTCCAACATCACACCTGGATGTAGTTAATTAGTATAGTTAGATAGAAATTATATGTGATATGTATATAATATGTTTTTATAAACAGTCGCGTGTAGCTTCATATTTTTGTGTTGATATTTGAATTATGAATGTAGAATTACCATATAACGTTATTTAGAACATTTCAGAGCTATAATTCACCTACATTTAGTTAAGAACTCATTTAATTTAACACCTACATTATATTATCTTAGTTTATCACCATTTAAACATATTTAATTATATATTTAGTTAATTAAAACATCATTTACAAATTAACACCATCATTTAATAATTTATATCATTTCATGTATTAAAAACACTTTAAGGTAACTAAACCATTTTTCCTAAATTGAATTAGTTAGTTAGATTAGTTCCCTTAGATTAATTTAGAACAGTACACCAACTTACAATAGATGAGTTAGATTAGTCAGTACTATAGGATTGGTAGCAAACAATCCATGCAACCATGTATATTTTTGTATAGAAATGACAAGTGCACAATACAGCACAGGCATGTGGCTTGAAAACCGATTTAAATTCAGGCAATGATTTAATGTACATATTTAATGTTCATCTATGCATTATTTCTTGAACCATATTTTAATGACGAACCAATATTTAAAAACCACTGTTGAATGAAAGGTGAACGAAAGATGTGTGAATGGAAGAGAGAGAATGGATTAAATTAGGAGAGTGAGAGAGAGATATTGCGGTATTTTTTTTTACCGCACAACACGACTTGTTGTAACTTGTCTGCGTCAATCTGTGTAAGCAATGTGTTGTAGAGAATTTTTTATAAGTGTGTAGTCGCCATACTTTAGTGATAGACATAGGAAACATATTTTGAGCTTCTTAAAACGGAACTGTAGACATAAATCAACATAACACACTCGTTTGTGGCTACAATAAAACGCTTTACGGCGCTCGAAAGAATACATACACTTAAATTAGAAACGCATACACATGTTAGTAAGTTAAATACACTTTAGTTTAATAGGAAACACGCAACCAACCAGGAAAACAAACACATAAAGTTGCAAACATCGATAACTTCAAAGAACCATAACTACTCCAACAAGGGACACAATAACATCTCTAAAGCCTTAGTGTAACACTTAAATATTCCTTCACAAGCGGAAGCTAAAAGGTGAAGAGTTGCACATATAGCATGCATACGAGTTGGGGCAATTATTATATGGGAGCATGAACATGTATTGTCCATGTTTTGCACTCGTAACAGAGGCAAGTTGTATGGGATTGTTAATTTTGGACAATCGGAGGACAGGTCTTATGGCATCGGTTCCGGATCACACAATTCCCAGAAATATAATGACAGTTTATAGCCAACGGTACTAATGTGGTGAGCTACTCAATTAGCCAAGTGAAGTGATACTACAGTGTGACGAAGGAGAGGAGAGATCATGTCATATCCCCAGAAGAGAAGTAGAGAATTCACGAAGCCTTTGACAAAATTGAACAGCCAATTTTTGGTGAAATGACTTGTGTTACCCCCACAACTTAAAAGTTTGTAACACAAGAGGGGAGGAACGAGAGCCTGTCAAAGAGCTACGTGTGAGCTTAAAGCTAAGGAGAGCTAAATAGAGCTAATGAAAAGGACAAGTAACATAACGACTTAGGAGACCAGACAGAAGAGACACAAAGGCTATAAATAGCTATAACGGGACACACTTGTGTCAACAAGGAGGGCAACAAGTGCACATGAGCTGGGGTTACCCAAGAGACTGGGAAACCCGCTTCACGAGGTGTAACCTGTAATTCTGGTTACTACAACCAAGTGACCAACGTGTTGGAACACGTAAACTAGCAAATGCACGAAGTGCTAATTGCTCGTGGCTGAACACAGCACAGAGAGCTAGTTCAGACAGAGACTGGACAGCGTAAGGAGCAGACGGTGTATCCGCTGGGATACTGTGTAGTTAAGGACAGTATCAATAGTTTAGACTTTAGCTTAGCGTCGGTAGTGATTAATATTAGTATCATCTCCTCATTCCCTTTTCATAACATACTATGATGTTTAATACCGATGTGGTATTCCGCTCGTGGAGCTAATGTACGATCAGCTCCGAATAAAATGTATCCTTTTGCAAACAATACGAGTTGTCACTTTCGTGTGGTGCAAAAGTAGGGAATCCTTGTATGCCTGTCGCAAGTGAGTTGCTGACAGTGTGTATGACAGCTGTGTAACAGTATATATGACAGCCGTGTGACAGTGTGTATGACGTTGTGTGACAGTGGGTATGACAGTTGTGTGACAGTGGGTATGACAGTTGTGTGACAGTGTGTATGACAGCTGTGTAACAGTATATATGACAGCCGTGTGACAGTGTGTATGACAACCGTGTGACAGTGTGTATGACAGCCGTGTGACAGTGTGTATGGCAGCTGTGTGGCAGCGTATATGACAGCTGTGTGACAGTGCTTCAATGACAGCTGTGTGACAGTGTGTATGACTGCTGTGTGACAGTGTGTATGACTGCTGTGTGACAGTGTGTATGACAGCCGTGTGACAGTGTGTATGACAACCGTGTGACAGTGTGTATGGCAGCTGTGTGGCAGTGTATATGACAGCTGTGTGACAGTGTATATGACAGCTGTGTGACAGTGCTTCAATGACAGCTGTGTGACAGTGTGTATGACTGCTGTGTGACAGTGTTGCAATGACAGCTGTGTGACAGTGTGTATGACAGTGTGTAAGAAGTCCAGGTGGCAGCCACTTACCGCAGTAGTCCGTCCCAAAGCCCTGGTCCACGGGAACCACCCGCGAGAGAATCTGTTTGTGCGAGGACGCGAACAGGCAAGCCACCGAGGCGATGAACCAACAGTTTCCTGTACACATAGACAAGAGATTGTATAACCAACAGTTTCCTGTACACATAGACAAGAGATTGTATAACCAACAGTTAAATGTACACACAGACAAGAGATTGTATAACCAACAGTCTCCTGTACACACAGACAAGAGATTGTATAACCAACAGTTAAATGTACACACAGACAAGAGATTGTATAACCAACAGTAAAATGTACACACAGACAAGAGACACAGACAAGAGATTGTATAACCAACAGTAAAATGTACACACAGACAAGAGATTGTATAACTAACAGTTTTCTGTACACACAGACAAGAGATTGTATAACCAACAGTTTCCTGTACACAAGAGATTGTATAACCAACAGTCTCCTGTACACACAGACAAGAGATTGTATAACCAACAGTCTCCTGTACACACAGACAAGAGATTGTATAACTAACAGTTAAATGTACACACAGACAAGAGATTGTATAACCAACAGTTTTCTGTACACACAGACAAGAGATTGTATAACCAACAGTAAAATGTACACACAGACAAGAGATTGTATAACCAACAGTAAAATGTACACACAGACAAGAGATTGTATAACCAACAGTTAAATGTACACACAGACAAGAGATTTTATAACCAGCAGTATGAATGATTGAATGATTTAGTATTTGTGATTGTGAGTGGGTCTATGCAATGATCCGCGTGGTTATACTACCCCGGGTGTGGCGCCGGGAGAAATGTCTCTGCAAGAACCTCACTACTGTGGATACAATCCGTGTCAATACCTGGGACTTAAAAGTTAAAACTCAAGTCTTCCATAATACTGATATCCACTTAACTAACCAACCAACCAACCGACCGACCAACAAACTAACCGATCAACCAACCGACCAAGCAACCAACCGACCGACCGACCAACCAACCAGCCAACCAACCAACCAACCGACCAACAAACCAACCAACCGACCAACCGACCAACCAACCATCCAACCGACCAACCAACCAACCAACCGACCAACAAACCAAACAACCGAGCAACCAACCATCCAACCGACCAATCAACCAACCGACCGACCAATCAACCAACCAACAAACCGACCAACCAACCGACAAAGCAACCAACCGACAGACCGACCAACCAACCGACCAGCGAACCAACCGACCAACCAACCGACCGACCGACAAACCAACCAACCGACGAACCAACCAACCGACCGACCGACCCTCCGACAAACCAACCAACCGACTAACCAACCAACCGACCGACCGACCCTCCGACAAACCAACCAACCGACTAACCAACCAACCAACCAACGGACCGACCGAACAACCGACCAACCAACCAACCAACCGACCAACAAAAAGACCGACCGACCGATCAACCAACCAACAAACCGACCAACCAATCGACAAATCAACCAACCGACAGACCAACCAACCAACCAACCGACCAGCGAACCAACCGACCAACCAACCGACCGACCGACAAACCAACCGACCGACCGACCGACCCTCCGACAAACCAACCAACCGACCAACCAACCAACCAACCGACCGACCAACCGACCCACCGACAGACCGACCAATCGACCAACCAACCAACCAAGCGACTGACCAACCGACCGACCAACCGACCCACCGACAGACCGACCAACCGACCAACCAACCACCCGACCAAACATAAAGTTGGTAGACCCTGGATGTCCAGGTTCAGTTAATGGCCGTGACCTTTCTGTATGACTGGCCGTTTGATGTGTGTTCTCAGTGCGCTCATTGCTTCAAGTGCGGAACACTCAGTGGCTGGCGAATTGTTTGACACTGTTGTAGGAGCCACGATCTTACCCACACTGATGTAGGAGCCACAATCTTACCCACACTGTTGTAGGAGCCACGATCTTACCCACACTGATGTAGGAGCTACAATCTTACCCACACTGTTGTAGGAGCCACAATCTTACCCACACTGTTGTAGGAGCCACAATCTTACCCACACTGTTGTAGGAGCCACAATCTTACCCACACTGTTGTAGGAGCCACAATCTTACCCACACACTGTTGTAGGAGCCACAATCTTACCCACACTGATGTAGGAGCTACAATCTTACCCACACTGTTGTAGAAGCCACGATCTTACCCACACTGTTGTAGGAGCCACGATCTTACCCACACTGTTGTAGGAGCCACAATCTTACCCACACTGTTGTAGGAGCCACAATCTTACCCACACTGTTTTAGGAGCCACAATCTTACCCACACTGTTGTAGGAGCCACAATCTTACCCACACTGTTGTAGGAGCCACAATCTTACCCACACTGGTGTAGGGTCCACAATCTTACCCACACTGTTGTAGGAGCCACAATCTTACCCACACACTGTTGTATGAGCCACAATCTTACCCACACTGTTGTAGGAGCCACAATCTTACCCACACTGTTGTAGGAGCCAAATCTTACCCACACTGTTGTAGGAGCCACAATCTTAACCACACTGTTGTAGGAGCCACAATCTTACCCACACTGTTGTAGGAGCCACAATCTTACCCACACTTCCCTGGTCCATGTCGTAATAGACCGCGCCATCTTGAATAAACACACACTTCCGGCTGATCTCCTGCAGACAAACAACACAGATCGGAATCAGACACACATTTATACACACTCATACACACACACACACACGCGCACGCGCGCGCGCACACATAAACACAAACATACATACTGTCTGAAATTATTGTACGGCTTATGTCCTGTTGTGTCCTTTATGAAGATATCTTCTATGAAGACATCCACAATGATAACATCTGCTATGAAGGCATCTTCAATTAAGACATCTTCTATGAGGATAGTTTGTTATGAAAATATTTGTTAGGACGACATTTGTTATGAAGACATCTACTATGAAATCATCTACTATAAAGACATTTTATGAAGACATCTTCTGTGCAGACATCTACTATGAAGTTATCTACTGTGAACATATCTACTATGAAGACATCCTCTATGAACATATTTACTATGAAGACATCTACTATGAACATACCTAATATGAAGACATCTACTATGAACATATCTACTATGAAGTTATCTACTGTGAACATATCTAATATGAGGACATCTATTATGAGCATATCCACTATGAAGGCATACACTATGAACCATATCTACTATCTACTATGAATATTTCTACTTTGAAGATATCTAAGAGTACTATGAACATATCCACTATGAAGACATCTACTATGAAGCTATCTACTATGCAGACATCTACTATGAAGCTATCTATTATCTGTGTAATGAGTTCCACCCTACAGTCTAAAGGACAGTAACATCATGCTAGCGTGTTTTTATAATACCCTATATTTAAACATGGTTGTCGTGGTAGCGAGCCTTCCTTCGTGCCTTCTCGTCTCTGTTCTGTGTCATCAAATTCCTTTTTTTTCTTGGACATCCATCTATTTGGCTTGCGATGGATGTCCTGGGTGTCCCGAGAGGGACAGTTGGCTGCGGCCGAGTGAGTGGCACGAGGGTGATTTGGCTCTTCCTGAAGGGCCCCAGGACAATACTGGCGGGTGGATCGGGTCGTCTTGTTGTTGCGTCAACACATACACCGATGATGATAACAGCAAACGTAGGATAATGGGCGGCTGCTCGGGGGGACAACTTGAGACTGCACTTGAGCTTTCGGCCTTTGCCTACATCGAGTCCTTATCAGGACTGGACATGACCGGGACCAGCCCCGGTGAGAACCCACAAGGAATAACCAATCCTTGAGAGGACCACACAAAATATGACGGTCTCTGGTAAGGATCATAAAAATTATTACCTACCTCAGTGAGAACCACATAAACGTAATCAATTCCCCCGGAGGACAACAGAAAAAATAACCAGCTCTTATTAGTGCTAATAGACAAGGAAACCAACAAATGAAAGATTGCGGAACCTGATAGATCCGACCTAAGAAGACCGGTCGTTATCAGGACCAACAGGCAGCACAAGAATCAACCTCTACCGACAACCAGGGCGGAACTACTAGTACGAATTAGGACCAACGGTCCACAAAAACCACGGACCGCAACTCTAACCAAGGCTAAAAGAAGCAGGTTGAACGAGGCCGAATTTGGAATTTTTGTTTTTGAATGAAGCAAGGAAGCAAGGTAGTGAGCTCCTGCCCACCCACTGGTCACGTGTTGTAAACCACAGTGATTGGGGCGAACTTGGAACTCCAGGTCCATCCAACCGAACATGGTCATAGGGAACTCTCTTGGGAAGGAAAGACGGTTTTGTGCTATTGACAACGTCACCCAGTGAGCACCAGTTGCTCTGTTAAAATATGTACAATAGGCCTCAAGGCAGAAACATGAGTACTTTACGTTTGTACTGACTATAGAAGATGCCAGCAGTGATATCCTTGCCAGCAACAACATGGGACAGTGTCCCAAAAACAACAGAAGCATGTATACCAGGGTGGACCCTGTCCCGCGTGCTGGGTAACATTATGCTGGAGACGATTGTAAAACATCTGTCTAGACTGGTCGCTGGCGCTTGTGCCGTCCACGATTTGCTGCTGCCATTGATCTTATCACTGGAACAAAGTTGCAGCTTAGGGATGTCTCCGCAAGATAAGAGACAAGTGAAAAGTGACTTGACATGGAAATTAGCATAGGAATGTGCGATGTAGTGGTGAACAGCCGCAAGGGGGTATGTGGCAGCCAATGTCAAAATAAATGGATAAAGGCTAGACGTGACACCTTTAAACATCCAGGGCCTACCGTAGGCAAGGGCGGTACGAGGTTCAGGTGAGTCAATTATAACATGACTCAAGAGGACCACCACAAGACTGGATCATCGGTGGACAATCAACATCAGCTGTCCTCTCCAGGTCAAACAATCCTCACTTGTAGTACCCATTGTTCTGGTATGGGTGGATTTGAATCTAGGAACAGCAGGCCGCCAGGCTAGCTTCTAGCCACCGTACCACCGCGGCTTCCAGTCATGTCAGGAATGTAGGTGTTTCTTCGCGTGCATAGTTTAGATCATCATTGTAAATTGAAATATACGGCCACATGCTGGTCGTAGTGGTTGTGGTGGTGGTGGTGGTGGTGGTGGTGGTGGTAGTTGTGGTGGTGGTAGTTGTGGTGGTGGTAGTGGTTGTGGTGGTTATGATAGTGTATATGCTGGTGGTGGTGCTGATGATGATGATGATGATGATGATGATGATGATGATGATGATGATGATGATGATGATGATGATGATGATGATGATGAATACTGTGATAATGAAGAAAATCACTCCCACCTTAGGACGCTTCCACTTAACTCCATAATACGGTCCTTGCCTGAAGAGAGATCTGGCATCAGCTGGGAAACTGGAATCTTGGAACAGAGTCTTGGAGTCCAGACATCGCTGTCTTATCTGTCTGTACGTCTCAGACATGATACTAGCCGACTGAAGTCTCCAGCGGGCCCACCCGATCACACAGGAAACCCTCGGCCACACGGCAGCATACCCGGGCTAGCTGCAACATCCCACTCCAGCGTGTTCTTAACAGAAAAGTAAACTATGCAAATGTCCGCCCAACATTTGCACAAGATGAAGCCTGTATTGACACTGTACGTTCTTGACACAGCTCCTGTTGAAGGTCGGAGCCTTGACTTTACAGAACTGGCAGATGTCTACTTAAGTTCTCTTGCAGTGTTAGTTGAGTTGTCTTCAGGGTAGATTGGTTATGGTGTTGTCGTTGTGGTCTGTTGATGTCCGGGTTTGGGTGTCCTCGAGGAGCGGACTCCGTGTGGTCACGAGATGGGGTTTTTGTGATTGGTATAGAGGACCAGGTTGTGTTTCTGTACACTCCCGAATGTAGGTGTGTGTCTTACATCTGTTGTACTGTGTCTATCGCGTGTCTTACATCTGTTGTACTGTGTCTATCGCGTGTCTTACATCTGTTGTACTGTGTCTATCGCGTGTCTTACATCTGTTGTACTGTGTCTATCGCTTGTCTTAATCTGTTGTACTGTGTCTATGGTGTGTCTTACATCTGTTGTACCGTCTGTGGTGTGTCTTACATCTGTTGTACTTTCTGTGGTGTGTCTTACATCTGTTGTACCGTCTGTGATGTGTCTTACATATGTTGTATTGTCTAAGGTGTTTCTTACATCTACTGTACTGTGTCTATCGTGGGTCTTTCATCTGATGTACTGTTTCTGCAGTGTGTCTTACCTCTGTTGTATTGTGTCTATAGCGTGTCTTACATCTGTTGTGCTGTCTATGGGTGTCTTACATCTGTTGTGCTGTCTGTGGTGTGTCTTACATCTGTTGTACCGTCTGTGATGTGTCTTACATATGTTGTATTGTCTAAGGTGTTTCTTACATCTACTGTGCTGTGTCTATCGTGGGTCTTTCATCTGATGTACTGTTTCTGCAGTGTGTCTTACCTCTGTTGTATTGTGTCTATAGCGTGTCTTACATCTGCTGTAATGTCTATGCCCATATCTATTATGTGTCTATAGTTAGCTGCAATAACTTCATCACAGGCACAAGAAATTTTTAAATACTGGTTCTTCAACCGACTGCCCATCCGGGTCTACAAACGTCGCCTGATCGCCTAATATAGACCTACATACCTACATGAGTTCCAGGTGTGGGCGCGTGAGAATGTGTGTTGATGCGCGATGTTCTGTAATAGGATATGCGGGGAAAAAATGAGATCTGTGGCATTGGCATTTTGTGTAATATGTGAATAGTTGGATAATTGTCTGTTGAAAATGTGTGATAATAGGTGTGAGTGTATTGTGTGCTGATTGTGAGTGACCGAGTTTCTCACGCTGTATAAGAGTTGTACAAGAATACTCACTGTAAACATGCAAAGTACAGAAAATGTGTCAGAAAAACAAGAATAACTATTGTCTAGATGTTAGAATGAGGAATGTTTGTGTTGGGTATGTTACTTCCTAATTTATTCATCAATTATCTAGTATGTTTGAGTGGCTTGTAGTTAACGCCTAGTACATTGATGACTCAGCTAGTTAATCAATAAATTAACTGATTCAGCGCCATACAAAAAATAAGTCTCAACCGAATATGGTCACAATCAAAGGACAAGTTTTATAATGTAAATGTCCGTTCACTGAGCATTGAAATTGCGCTAGTTGCAACGAAACATGCCAAATAACCTTTGATTGTAGTATGACGATATATAGTCCTTCAGTCTAAATGGGAGGTCAGATGTGGCGATATGTTATACTTCAGAACTGCATCACTTCAACAGTTAATAGATGGATTATTTTATTTAAACCTTTATTTCGTACACAGCAGTGCGTGTTTACACGGTGTCGTGTCTGCTTCTTGTGTTTTGTGGTGTTTGCAGCGCGCGCGCGAAAGAGAGCGAGAGAGGGTGAGGAGAGAGAAAAGGGGAGGAGGAGAGGGAGCACAATATCCTTAAGGAAGGAAGAGTACCGAACAGATAAACACCACAAAGTAGTAGTATTCCAGATATGATGACGGACGGACGGACGGACGAACTTTATTTTCAAAGGGTCAGAAATTGGGCACGCAGGCCCATCTTACATTCGGTCCTTTCAGTCACTCATCTTTCATTCATCAATTGTGCATGGTACATTTACATTGGAGAACAACATTGTCAAATGGATACTGATGCTAATGATGATGATGACGATGATGAGGAGGTGGAGGATGATGATGATGATGATGATGATGATGATGATGATGATGATGATGATGATGATGATGATGATGATGATGATGATGATGATGATATTATGATGGTAATGATGATGATGAGGATTGAGGATGATGAGGATGAGGATGGTGATTATGATGGTAATGATGATGATGATGATGATGATGATGATGATGATGATGATGATGATGATGATGATGATGATGATGATGATGATGATGAAGATGATGACCCAGTCTGATTGAGCAAGGCGCGGGTGTGTCAAATATCAAGGCCGGTAATCTGGATTCTAAGATCCACAGAACTGGAAACATTTGCGCGGTTACCTCCCGTCTGGTGTTGGTTCACATCACCGTGTTGACTCGCCAAAGTAAACATACACCGTGACACTTGACCTGCACTTGCATCAACCAACACACATTTCAACTCAGCAGGTAGTTAGTCTCTCGTAAATTTACAGTAACTTCACATGTACAAGGTATAGCAGACAGCCGTAGTCTATGTTGTTCAGTCTGTGTTCTCATCTGCTACCAACATCATCATCCTCAAGTGCCCGCTATCTGGCGAAAGCGTTCATGTCTCTTCACAGTTCGGTCCATGATGTTCTGGATCAACTCTGTTGATGATGTTCCTTTATCCCGCCGACTCAGTTTCAATCAATCAATCATGTGCCATGCCGGAAAGCGTGGGCGGTCATGATTCAGTTTACCCAGCATTATTTCTCTCGCTCTGCATCCGTTTCTTTTCTCACTGAAGATTCCAGTGGTAGTGATGGTTTTTAGTTAACCTCACCTCGTCACATGGCCAAAGAATGATATTAGTCAGTTTCTGATACAGTGTGTCCAGAAATGAATGACGTCATTCACGATCAATTATTTTGAAAACTGTCCGTTGCATCGTTATTAAATTGTTCCTGCCGTCTTATATTTACCCCCACCCAAGGAATATGTCTTTGATAGGTCCAAAAGCAATTTAAATCATCGAAAGCGGCAACATTTCTTTGATGTTTTGGGGAAAATGTAAAATTCACGCTAACAAACTAGTCTTACAATAAATCACGTTATTTCTGGTAAGGACACAAGTACAAGGCGTAGCCAGATTCGTATGGGAGTGGGTGCAATAAAAAAAAAGTGGCTTAAAAGTCGACAGGGTCGACTGCACTGCACCGGGTTTTTATCCCATATGGCTCAGTCTCTTTCCGCAGGTCGGAAAGCGTCGCACAAAGCACGAACTCAGTAGCTCCAGTGACGACCCTCGGAAGTCTCCGAAAAAATGCACTCGTGAAATGAAGGAATCGAACATACAACCTTCGGAGCCCGAGTCAGACGGCTTGACCACTTCACCACGGAGACTCTCGAGAGGGGTGCAATGTGTAATATTAGTAAAGACAGAGAATTTACAGAATCATGGGGTAAATAATGTGTAAATTGACAGGAAAGTAGAAAGAATATATTTCTTACCTTATTTTTCATTTCCTTCTTGTTTCTTCAGCTGCTGGTTAAAAATTGTACACAAGTATTCATGTTACTAGGATGCATTTGGCTTTTTATATTGAGTTCGTGAAAGCTTCCAAATAGCTGTGCGTTAATGTGCGTATGCAGTGACCAGAAATGATACCGCAATTTAGTCATCATTTTTCCATTTTTAAGGATCTGTTCAGCTGTCTGTGTTGTTTGTTCACACGTACACATGGGTGACAGACCCGCTTTGAGTCTTCGTGAAAGATTGTCTACTCTGCTGTTTACCGTTCAGAGACGGAACATGATTACCTGTTTTGCACTATGAAAATAGTTGTCAGTGTCTCTGTAGTGGGCTTTCTTCTTAACGACCAAGATGTTGGTCCTCTTTTCATTGCAGTTTATAGACTGATTCGTATGCACGTATGTTGTCCCCTAATTTGACAACGTGTTTGCTCTCACGTTTCTTGTTATGCCACAATATGTCAGTTTCAACCGCAGTATTACTCTTCTGTTGGTATTCGATGCGCTTAGTGTGTTTGTTTGTTTGTTTGTTTGTTTTTTCAATACCAGTTGTTTGTCACGGCTGAGGGCTTGCGGAATTAAAAATTCATCATTGAATACAAACTGTTGCCATTGACATTGTGCTAATGCTGTAATGTTTAGGGTCTGCAATTCGTCTGAATATTTGTAGCAAAATATCCCAGTTGGTGTGCACGTGGATTAAGGTCTGCGATCTGCTCAGACCTTAATCTGTGTCGGACGATTCCAGTAGGTTGATGACTGCTCTCGGTTGCATAAAATTCAATCCATCCTTTCTCCAATAGTCCTCTTCCTCTTTTAACACATGGTCCTCACATTTTCCCAGTAACTTTTATCAATATTTAATAGCGCGGACTGAATTAGTATCTTGACGTCGGACAATTTGAATGTAGTATTGCCAGCTGCCACCTGTCCTTTAATTTTAGCCCACACAAGTTATATAGGGTTAAAATGAGTATGGTACGGCGGAAGTCTCAAGCACCCATGACGATGCTCTTTTATCAACTTGTCGATTTGATATTTCTTGCTTTTTTTGGCGTCTGTTTTACAAGGGACAACAATTCTAGCTAGAAATACCTTTCTGGAAATGGTATGTTTTCCATTCGGAGCCATATCTTTATTGCTCCCTTTGTGCTCGATGTTGTAGGTATTTTGTCTTTTGGGGCAACAACATTGATATCATGCATTGTCCATAATTGGACACGACGGTCTTCAATGGATGGAAGCACAGTATTCTCGAGCCAATCTCTAAATACATTACCATTCATCTTATTATGATAATCCCTATTTGCTTTGATACGAACATGAGCCCAACATTCTGTTGTAAGCCATTATGCGTATTACCAGCATGGGCCATGACCAAAAGCTGTCCTATACTACTAGGCACATATCGCTTTATCTGTCCATCCACTGATTGCCATTCCTTATCGCTTGTGTGGTGTGCATTGATCCACATTTCATCCAAATACACTATGCCATAATTTTCTTTGCGCATTTCTCTTATTTCACGTAGGTATCTGCTTCTCATGGCTCCTAAATGCGGTTGCTCGCAAAGAATATTTCTACCTCCCTTGTACTTTCTAAAAGTGAAGATAATGTCCTTATAATTTGCCACAAAGTTGTTTTGGTTAGCTCTATGTTATTGTTCTTTCTCAATGAAACCCTAAGTTTTCTTACAGTCACTGTTTCTTTGGTATGCAGCATTGTTATAATGCTGGATAATTATGGTTATAAAATCCAAAATTTTTATAATTTTAGGAGGCTCCGTGGTGAAGTGGTCATGTCTTTTGACTCGGGCTCCAAAGGTTGTGGGTTCGATTCCCGGCCGCATCCTTTGGTTCACGAGTTAAATTTTTCGGAGACTTCTTTGGTCGCTAGAGCTAGAGCTGTGGAGTTCGTGCTTTGTGCGATGCTTTCCGCGCTGCGGAAAGAGACCGAGCCATATGGGATAGAACCCGGTGCAATTAAGTCGACCCTGTCGACTTTTAAGCGACTTTTTAAAGCATTTTTATAATAGCTCGCCTTATGACATCTTTGTCAAAGATGTCTACAATAACCTTTCTACCTACCATTTGGTTATTGTGTGGTGGTTTAATTCCAGATTCTTGCACCCATCGACGAAATGACCGTTTACTAAAACCCAGTACATGCACTGTTCTTTTTTCGGAATTTGTAATAGTATAAAACAGTTTCCTGCAACCAGCTTCTATACAAAAATATGTGTACAACTTCATAGCGATGCTTTGAAGTGTATACACAATTTCGCATTCAATCCCATTGAAAGTTATTCACACATTTCAATGTTAGCGATAAGTGGTAAGATTTAAAAAAAAAAAAATAATAATAATAATAATAATAATAATAATAATAATAATAATAATAATAATAATAATAATAATAATAATAATAATAATAATAATAATAATAATAATAATAATAATAATAATAATAATCAGGTTTCATGAAATAATCCACAGTTTGACGACACCTCTGAACAGTCCCAGTTTAAACTGCACGGGGTTCTTGGCATAAGGCCAATCCCGTGAAAAACGTAAAATATTCAACATTGAACGCTAATTGTCTGGCTACGCTGTAATACATTTAAAATTATTAACTTCATCTCTGACTCGTAAATTATATACCGCATATAAACAAACTTTGAAATCTGCTGTAAAATCTCCAGAACAAAAATTGTTTTGTTGGGTGGACATAATGATAAGGTTATATACTAAATCCCATAATTTTCCTTCAGTTGGTTACTGAGATATGGAATTTTATATTGGGGCAGACAAAAATAAACACACTTATGGTTGTGAATGATTTGTGGCAGACTGGCCTAGGTGTTAGCTTGCTCGATGGCAGGTGGGTCGTGTGGATCCCTGATGCGATGGGCCCCTTTAAATGTTAGACTGTCATTTACTGCCAATATAGTACCTTGCGGCGTATAGCAGGTGGGTCGTGTGGATCCCTGATGCGATGGGCCCCTTTAAATGTTAGACTGTCATTTACTGCCAAGATAGTACCTTGCGGCGTATAGCAGGTGGGTCGTGTGGATCCCTGATGCGATGGGCCCCTTTAAATGTTAGACTGTCATTTACTGCCAAGATAGTACCTTGCGGCGTATAGCAGGTGGGTCGTGTGGATCCCTGATGCGATGGGCCCCTTTAAATGTTAGACTGTCATTTACTGCCAATATAGTACCTTGCGGCGTATAGCAGGTGGGTCGTGTGGATCCCTGATGCGATGGGCCCCTTTAAATGTTAGACTGTCATTTACTGCCAATATAGTACCTTGCGGCGTATAGCAGGTGGGTCGTGTGGATCCCTGATGCGATGGGCCCCTTTAAATGTTAGACTGTCATTTACTGCCAATATAGTACCTTGCGGCGTATAGCAGGTGGGTCGTGTGGATCCCTGATGCGATGGGCCCCTTTAAATGTTAGACTGTCATTTACTGCCAATATAGTACCTTGCGGCGTATAGCAGGTGGGTCGTGTGGATCCCTGATGCGATGGGCCCCTTTAAATGTTAGACTGTCATTTACTGCCAATATAGTACCTTGCGGCGTATAGCAGGGGGGAGGCTTCTTGAGCCTGAGGAATTAAGGCAGCCTGGCTAGTGCAGTTTCCGTTAACTGTGCAGGTTAGGGTTTTCTTTTTGCCTCTGAGAGAAAAAAACTCCACACCTTACCGAGGATTCGAACCCGGGTGTCCCGAAGTAGAATCCGGCATTCCAGCCGCTCGGCCAGCCTCTCCACACAAATGTTAGAAAATATGTCTAAAATGTGAATGACCTTTCAGTACCTGTGTGTCCTGGCAACCAACAAGTTTAGACCAGATCCGCCACTGTTTACAATGTTCTAGTGTCATTATCCGTACAGGCAACCGTGGTTAGTTACTCTGGTAGTCCAATGTAGTCGTAACATTTGTGTTGGGGATCAACATGATGTTCATTGTAGTCGCTGACTTTTTAATAAAGCCAAACTCATTCACAAAATCATATATCAAAGTGCCCCAAGCTACCGTTGGCCATTGTTTAAATATAACGCAAGGCATAGCGAGCGACTAAACATACGTTATGTCCCAAAGACTATGATATATATATACTATACTAAACAAGCTTAGCGTACTCCGCAGCTCAGCTGTGGAACAATCATCATCTCACCTTGTTCCTATTGTACCTTGAGGTGTCGAAGTGAACCACAAACAGCGAGTTCCCGCTTATGGGCTTCATATACCGGGATTCTCGTGGACTCTACCCTTCGTTAACGTGATCGGCTTTATCTACTGGTTCGGGACGCAGAGGTGTTTCCAAGGCACCAGGGCCGGGTTATATACTGGCCAAGACCTATTGACGCGTCTTCGTCGAGCGTCCTGGGCAACAGGTCCCTTCGGGGTCCTGGCTAAAGTCAGTAGGATCGCCGATTCCTCCGAAGTCGGAGAGTGTCTGCCTGTACGGCGAGGAACCACCAGTCTGCACACCACTAAGCCAGACATGGGACAACGGATACTCACGCAAACCTCAGGTCCTGTATGACATCACACTGATGTTGGACAACAGGATGCCTTCATCCGACATACAGGACTTCACGTTGGAGCTCAAGCCAACGAACACAAGCAAGCAAGCAAGCATCTACTGGTTCCATTTGGTTTGTTCATCATTGCTTGTTATGGTACATTGTCAGTTGGTGGCCTTGTTATATGACTGAACCATTGAACTTGTTTTCTAATTAAATCTAGCGCTGCTATAACCTCCACTTTAGTCCTGATTACATTGTTTCTGATTTTCTGTCGTCTTATTACATTGAGTATTCTTCTCTCAAGAAGAGAGACAACCTGTCAAGAAGACAGACAACCTGTCAAGAAGAGAGACAACCTATCAAGAAGAGAGACAACCTGTCAAGAACAGAGACAACCTGTCAAGAAGAGAGACAACCTGTCAAGAAGTCAGACAACCTGTCAAGAAGAGAGACAACCTGTCAAGAAAACAGACAACCTGTCAAGAAGAGAGACAACCTATCAAGAACAGAGACAACCTGTCAAGAACAGAGACAACCTGTCAAGAAGAGAGACAACCTGTCAAGAAGACAGACAACCTGTCAAGAAGACAGACAACCTGTCAAGAAGAGAGACAACCTGTCAAGAAGACAGACAACCTGTCAAGAAGAGAGACAACCTGTCAAGAAGAGAGACAACCTGTCAAGAACAGAGAAAATCAGAAATTATTAAATCGGGACTAAAGTGGGGATTATAACAGGGCAGGATTTCATGAACAATCTTCTACATGAAATCAAAGATAGCACAAATCTCAACACAAACAGTCGCAACCTATTTGAACACTACCGCAGTACATACGAGGGTAGGTTAATAAGTAAGTCAGAAATGGCTGTAGAAAAATAACTACACATGATAACAACTTGAAACCAGTTTATTTTTATACATACATTATCCCTTTATTTCTCAACATAATTTCCACCAACATTGATGCACTTACTCCATCGTTTTATCAGTCCTCCCAAACCGGCTGCATAGAACTGAGTGCTCTGTTTTCTAAACCACGTTTTACTTCACATTCAACTTCGGCGTCATTCGCGAAATGTCTCCCGCCAAGGTGGGTTGTTAGTGTTTATGCTGACAAATGTTTGTCCCGTAAAGTGGTGCATGGCTGGGTAGAAAACGTTACGAGTGGGAGTCAATAAGTAAGTCACAGGGTTCTGTGTGATGGCCGGTAAATGAAAACAAAGCACGCAGTTCTATGCAGCCGGTTTGAGAAGACTGATAAAACGATGGCATAAGTGCATCAATGTTGGTGGAAATTATGTTGAGAAATAAAGGGACAATGTGTGTATAAAAATAAACTGGTTTCAAGTTGTTATCATGTGTAATTATTTTTCTACATCCATTTGTGACATACTTATTGACTAACCCTCGTACTACATGTCCCCTTGAAAAGAAATTTTTATAAACTGACATAATAATAATAATAATAATAATAATAATAATAATAATAATAATAATCTCAAAGGACAACTAGTATAATAAACAGTCCCCTAACTGTGGCACGTGAGTACGTGACATCTACCTTAGTTATGTATAACTGCCGACTATAAGGTATAGTTTAGTGAGTCATGTACTGCATATGTTCCATGTGATTTAATGCAGATTATTTCTGTTGTCGCTATTCTTGTTTTTGTTGCCGTCTAACATTCGCTACATAAGTGATATATGAATGAAATAATGTATGAGGGCAAAGAGTTAATAAGGGCAGAAAGTCAGACGAGGCAGAATGTCATTGTGGCCCGCGGGACAAATTCATAACACTCGTTCGCTCAGTCATTCGTCATTCCTGTAATTGTACAAGCAGTAACTACTGTGCAACTGCTTCTCACTGGTCCTACGGCAAGCGGTGTTCAATCCACTAGACATTTACCGAATCGCACCCAGCACACAGTTACTGGTGCTAAGTGCTGTAACTATTGATGAGTATGGCATTACTTCTGGGTGTATTAATCGTGAAGGCTGTTAGACAGCCGGCCATTCGTCTTATAATATGCTTAGAACAATGACACACCTGAACCATACACTTGAGAAAGTAATCAGGTAGGAACGCGGAAGTCAGATTGCATTAATGTAATAACTGCGACCAGATAACGCGGCTTCATCTAGACAGCTAACAGCCTGTCATGACAGTGGCAGACATTAGAATCCTGACAGGTGAGATCAAAGGCTAGTTTTGGCTTAATGCGATCTCGGAATTACCAAGAATGTCCAAGGGTGTGTTTCGAATTAGATCCTCGTTACTTTCTTCCACATGCCGTGTTGAATTAGATCCTCGTTATTTTTCTCAATTAGCAGTGTTCCTCCCCTTCAGGATAACCAACTTCGACTTCTGAGGTACTTGTAATTAACGACTCAAAGTCAGGGATGAGAAGTCAACATTTTATTCCAGCAGACTGGTGTAGGGGTTGAACCCGCTACCTCGGCATCAGCACACCGGATGTGTAAGAACGAGTGTTCTTATCCATTCAGCCATGCTGACCCCTTACATTTGCTTCAGGGTCAGTGAGGTCAGGGTCAGTGAACTCAGGGTCAGTGAGCACACCTCACAACTCCCGAAAATACCGACTTCCACATCAGCAGCCGGCCATTTGCAAGCAGGCCGCTTTGCGTTGAGTTCGAAGGTATGAGGCGTCGGTATAATTGCCAAAGCAATGGTAAATAACTGCATGTAACATATGCAGCTAACTAAGCTACATACGTGCACACACACACGAGCACACACATACATACGAGCACATACACACACAAACTTTCGTGAACAGCCATATTTCGCCATAATCTTCCACAGTCCTTCTCTGCTGACTCTGTATCAAAAGCCTTGGTAAGGTCAATGAAAGTGGAGAACATTTCGCAGTTCTGTTCCTGACATTTCTCTTGCAGCTGCCTTGCAGCGAAAATCATGTCAACAGTTCCACATTCTTTTCTGATGCCACATTGACTCTCAGGAAGAGGACTTTGATCGAGATGGGCTGTGAGGCGATTGAGAAGAATTCTGGCGAGTGTCTTCCTTGCAAAAACAAACCACAGAATGTACACACCAGAGGATATTAAAACAAACAACAGTATGTACACTACGCTTATCCACCCAGGTCTTTTCCACCTCAAAATTCCACCAAGGTGACTGCTTCCGGCTTTTTTTTTTTCCTGTTCTGGTGTTTTAGTATATCGTCAGGGCAAGTATGGAGATTAGATTGCTGTGGAACTACAAACCGAACTCAATCGCATAAGCACTTGGTGTGTTGAAGCTCGGGCAATGGCCAACCCAATAAAGGCAACAGTGACATGGTTCTCTTTGAATAACCATATTGTCAACACCCCAACGCCAACTGTAAATCTGGGTTCAGAGACAATGGAAAGAACGCAGGCGATCAATTACCTAGGGATACGGTTTGATCGAAGCCTAGCTTATACTGAACATGTATACCAGGTGATAATAAAGGCCAAGCGGGGTTTGGCTGCGATGCGGATGATGACAGCGGCAAACTGTGAGCAGCGCCATCTATGTCTTCTTTACGAGGGGCTGGTCCTTTCTATTTTGGAGTACACGATGGCGATCCTGACTCTCAGCCATAAGCAGATAGAAAGAATGGAAAGGATACAGAATGAAGCTATGCGCATTATTCTTTGATGTACAAGAGATACGGCATGCAGGGCGATGTGCTTCCGTTAAGAAGGTAAAAGAAAAAGCAGCGGCTGCAGCAGGATATATCAATTCAATATGAATTGGAAACAAATAGGTATATTTAGCTCCTGCGAGAAGAAACGTACTAAACACAAACACGTTGCACATACCTTATAAGGAGATCCATCGTATACCGGTGAAAATCCAAAATCAGAAGCAATCAATAAATATATAAAATGAAATAATAAAATAAAAAACACACAAATACGTACAATACGACACACAGGACGGTCGACGTTTCGATTCTCAGAATCTTTGTCAAGGACAGGACAACACAGATAGATAAAACAACGAAAAACAAAATACACAATTTAAAAAAAGCACAACTACTCGGTTCCCATGAGGGGGCAGAAAATGGATCATCTGCAACGTGTTTGTGTTTAGTACGTTTCTTCTCGCAGGAGCTAAATATACCTATTTGTTTCCAATTCATTAAGAAGGTAAAGGGCAGCAGGTTGAAAAGAGGAAAGTCGTGGATGGGTCAAGCCGAAGACATTCTTCAACAGGTGTGTTCACTTGAGGACTTAGAACCTGGCGATGAATGGGTACAAGTTCCAACAGAGTTCTGTACATCCTTTTCAGTGTGCTTCCAAAACTAGACAGGAAATGCAGACAAGAAAATCCAGCTGCTGTGGAGGCGGAAGTACAGGCTCTGATCTTGGAGAATTCTTTCGAGCATAATGCTGTCATTTACACGGATGGGTCAGTCTTCCAAGGAGTGAGAAGTTCAAGGGTCCCTGCGGCTCATGGACCCCAAGCCGGAGGGATAAGTGTGAAGGAAGAGTCTGGCGCTTTTGCTTTGACCACAAGCATTCTGTCTATAGAATAACATGGCTCGAGACATAGACATTCAATCGGGCATGTGTCCTTAGTGACTCAATGAGTATGCTCAGGATGATAGAGATGGGGTTGGTCTGAAGAGAGTGGCTGCTGTCTCTGGAGAGGTCTCGGCTGGCAAAGATTAGTTTCATCTTCGTGCCAGGGCATGCGGGTGTACAAAGGAATGAGCAGGACTGTCTACAACAGAGGGCAACAAACCACAGATTGTACACAACATAGGACATTAAAACAAACCACAGATTGTACACAACATAGAACATTAAAACAAACCACAGATTGTACACAACAGGGGACAAAAAGTAAAAAACCTGCCTGAACAAAACAGGAAACAGACAATGAACCAACCTGGTACTTACAAATAGTCTTTAATGATATTAGAAATACAATGATATCAAATAGTAATAGTTTCACGAACTGATATGTAATAAATATACAGTATACATTAACGCAATAAATTTTCTTTAGTCATAAATATGAAATATCATGTGACAAGCCTACAACAACAAAGAAATCATGACAAAGGCAATGAGATAATGGCACTGAATACAAAGAGATCATGACGCCAACGACAATGAGATAATAGCAATGAAGACAGCCAGTAATGCAAAGAATATGGTGAGGCAAGACAAAGAAGACAATTAGATCATGGCAAAGATGGCAGTGTTATGACAAAAACAAGCGTGTCACTACCCACATTTTGATGAGGTCATGAAACAGAAGGCTCTGAGCTATCAACAAGGATTAATTTCACAAAAGATATATTAACAAATAAACACAGTATTGAGTTAATAATGCATTAAGAAATGAAAACAATACAAAAACATGAGTTATTATGAAGTTGCAAGAAAGTGATAACAAAGATAGTGATAATACTAATAACAAAGAAAACAATATCATGACGTCACCAAATAATGATAAAACGTCACCAGGTAATGATAAAGAATGTTCATCAGGTTATGACACACATAAAAAAAGGTAATGAGAATGATGTTAATGAAGTAATAATAAGAAAGAAGATGATTGGTTGATGACGAAGAAGTTGACCTAGTAGTGACAAAGGGTATGATTTAAAGGTTACAATAAGAAGAAGGTTAAAGCAAGTTTTATGGAAGACTTTGTTATTTAACTGATGAAGATAAATGGATTGATATACTGTACTTGTGACAACAAAGGTAAAAACTAAGCTGTTTAACAAACAACTTATACACATCTGATGATATACTGTCATTGTGACCAGCCGGTTTCATGATACGTGCAAAATTTTTATAACTAATGGCTAATGGAAACAAACAGTGTCATTTTAACGAAGATTCTGTGTCCGTTTAATGAACAATCTGTGCCATGTTTATCAACATTCAGTGTCGGTTTAATGAACATTCAGTGCCATTTTCATGAACAATCAGTGCCTCGTGTAAACGTGTTTGTAATGGTTCATGGTTAACCATCCACAACAGATCAATGTTGATTATCAATTTGAATTAATTTATAAAACGACTGAAAATAAGTTGCTAAAGTTAACTCATATATTGATTATCAATTTTAATTAATTCATAAAAGGACTGAAAAAAAATTGCTAAGGTTAACTCTTATGGACATGAGAGTTTTCCAAAACTTTTCTTGAAGATGCTACATCTTATTGACAACTATTTACACGTTATTTTTTATTTTCAAAAACATATTGATGCTACAAAACTTTTTGTAATGAAGCAAATAAAATGTCGAAAAGTTGCATTTTGTCAGCCATTCAGATTGTTGTTCCTGTGAAAGAGTGAATGGGGCCCAGGACATTGCTTTGTCCAAGGCCTACAATGTTCTTAAAGCAACCTGGCAAACAATAACAATAATATTTTATAACACAAACAAAAGCACAGCTGGATACATCAAGTGTTTACATTCTTAGTTTGACCGCATGACTCATAGATTCATAAACATGAACAGACAGACATCAAAATGTACACAACAAAATCTTCAAGCAGGCACAAGTTCACATTGGCAGGTATTTCTTATATTACTGTTATATTTTAAAAATAACACGTTTCGCATTTGCATTATAATATTTCTTAACTAAAAATTACTTAACAAACAAAACAATATTCCAGTCCCAGCTTCAAACTTGAAAAATACACCAAAAAATACTTATTTATGTAATACTAATGATGCAACAATTTGTTCTCAAGTATTTATTTAGTACAACCAACATTTGATATATCCATATCCGCATGGTTAACTCACAACAGACATGATGGTTAGTGCATCAGTCCTCTTTATGAGCTTCAGTTGATTGTTAAAGACTAGGGGTTAATTACTTCCATGAATGTCCAAAATATATTGACATTATAAGTGTAAGACAGGGAATATTAAAATCTATAACCACGACACAATGAAAATAAAGATCAGTAGAAGTTATTCCACCAGAAACACGTAAATATATCGGTCCAAAATACTGGCCTCTGGTCTCTTAGAGCTAAATATTAAAATAACATACTCTCCTGATTTCCATGTGTATGTTTAACAACATTTCATCTGTGAATGTCAATCATTGCCTACACTTGTCTTCACTCCTGTTCAATAAACTGTTTTCTAGAAGTAGATCATTTAAATTATTTCATTGAGCACAGAGCCGCGATAAAGCATGCAGAAACAGAAAATGAAACAGGAAAAAAAAGCAAGAAATACCAGTCAAGAGAATAGCAAAGATCCAGATTTGGGGAGATGAGATAGATACAAAATACAATGAAGACATGTTCCTAACTTAAATTAGAACCAAACCACTTTCACTGTGTGTGTGTGCACGCGTGATTGTGTGGGTATAAATATGTATGCACACATACATACATAGAACACTATCATCAAGTGCCATGCCAGCTGGTGTGGGTGATCATGCTTGTCCACACCTCACGACAGAATGTAACAATTCATGCACATACATTTTGTTCAGGTCATGGTGAAAGGCTGGAAGAGTTTTCTCTCATTGTCTTCCTCTGTCTCTTCTTCCATATACCTCTCAAACTACTATGTTCTGTTCCAGTTTGTCTCTTCTTATGCTGTGGCCAAACAATAATGGCTGTCACTTTCTGATGTTTGTGACCACTTATCTTTGTGTCTGAACTTCTTTCAAAACATATGGATTACATATACAAGCCCACACATATCAAAAATTGCAATATTGTGGTTTTGGCTTAAACACACGGAGGAATTTGATTTCCTGGACAATATCAGTGTGGCACCTCAGACAAGGTCTGAACCCCAGAAACTATGACTGGGATCTCAACCCCAGAAACTATGTCTGGGATCTCAACCTCAGAAACTATGATAGTGGGATCTCAACCCTAGAAATGACTGGGATCTCAACTCAAGAACCTATAACAATGAGATCTCAATCCCAGAAACTAAGAATGGGATATCAACCCCAGAAACTATTACTGAAATCTGAACCCCAGAAACTATAAGTGGGATCTGAACCTCAAAAATTATTACAGTGGGATCTCAACCCCAGAAACTATGACTGGGATCCCATCCCCAGAAACTATGACAGTGGGATCTCAACCCCAGAAACTATGACAATGGGATCTCAACCCCAGAAACTATGACTGGGATCTCAACCCCAGAAACTATGACTGGGATCTCAACCCCAGAAACTATGACTGGGATCTCAACCCCAGAAACTGTGACAGTGGGATCTCAACCCCATAAACTATGACAGTGGGATCTCAACCCCATAAACTATGACAGTAGGATCTCTACCCTAGAAATGACTGGGATCTCAACTCCGGAATCTATGACAATGAGATCTCAATCCCAGAAACTATGACTGGGATCTCATCCCCAGAAACTATGACAGTGGGATCTCAACCCCAGAAACTATGACTGGAATCTCAACCCTGGAAACTCAATCCCAGAAACTATGACTGGAAACTCAATCCCAGAAACTATGACTGGAAACTCAATCCCAGAAACTATGACTAGGATCTCAATCCCAGAAACTATGACTGGAAACTCAATCCCAGAAACTATGACTGGGATCTCATCCCCAGAAACTATGACTGGAAACTCAATCCCAGAAACTATGACTGGAAACTCAATCCCAGAAACTGTGACTGGGATCTCAATCCCAGAAACTATGACTGGAAACTCAATCCCAGAAACTATGACTGGGATCTCATCGCCAGAAACTATGACAGTGGGATCTCAACCCCAGAAACTATGACTGGGATCTCAATCCCAGAAACTATGACTGGAAACTCAATTCCAGAAACTATGACTGGGATCTCAATCCCAGAAACTATGACTGGGATCTCAATCCCAGTAACTATGACTGGGATCTAAACCCCAAAATCTATGACTGAGATCTCAGCCCCAGAAATTATGACTGGGATCTCAACCCCAGAAACTATAACAATGGGATCTTAATCCCAGAAACTGAAACTGAGATCTCAACCCTAGAAACTGTGACTGAGATCTCAACCTCAGAAATTATGACATTGTGATTTCAACCCTAGAAATGGCTGGGATCTCTACCCCAGAAACTATGACAGATCTGAACCCCAGAAACTATAAGTGGGATCTGAACCCCAGAAACTATAAGTGGGATCTGAACCCCAGAAACTATAAGTGGGATCTGAACCCCAGAAACTATGACAGTGGGATCTCAATCCCAGAAACTATGGCTGGGATCTCAACCTCAGAAACTATTATTAGGATCTGAATCTCAGAAAATATTACAGTGGGATCTCAACCCCAGAAACTATGATTGGGATCTGAACCCCAGAAACTATGACAGTTGGATCTCAATAACAGAAATGATGACTGGGATCTGAACCCCAGAAACTATGATTGATCTGAACCCCAGAAACTATGATTGGGATCTGAACCCAGAAACTATGACAGTGGAATCTCAATAACAGAAATGATGACTGGGATCTGAACCCCAGAAACTATGATTGATCTGAACCCCAGAAACTATGACAGTGGAATCTCAATAACAGAAATGATGACTGGGATCTGAACCCCAGAAACTATGATTGATCTGAACCCCAGAAACTATGACAGTGGGATCTCAATAACAGAAATGATGACTGGGATCTGAACCCCAGAAACTATGATTGATCTGAACCCCAGAAACTATGACAGTGGGATCTCAATAACAGAAATGATGACTGGGATCTGAACTCCATAAACTATGATTAGGATCTGAACCCCAGAAACTATGACAGTTGGATCTCAATAACAGAAATGATGACTGGGAACTGAACCCCAGAAACTATGATTGATCTGAACCCCAGAAAATATGATTGGGATCTGAACCCCAGAAACTATGACAGTGGAATCTCAATAACAGAAATGATGACTGGGATCTGAACCCCAGAAACTATGATTGATCTGAACCCCAGAAACTATGACAGTGGGATCTCAATAACAGAAATAATGACACTATGATTGATCTGAACCTCAGAAACTATGATTGATCTGAACCCCAGAAACTATGATTGATCTGAACCCCAGAAACTATGACAGTGGGATCTCAATAACAGAAATGATGACTGGGATCTGAACCCCAGAAACTATGATTGATCTGAACCCCAGAAACTATTATTGATCTGAACCCCAGAAACTATGACAGTTGGATCTCAATAACAGAAATGATGACTGGGATCTGAACCCCAGAAACTATGATTGATCTGAAACCCAGAAACTATGATTGATCTGAACCCCAGAAACTATGACAGTGGGATCTCAATAACAGAAATGATGACTGGGATCTGAACCCCAGAAACTATGATTGATCTGAACCCCAGAAACTATGATTGGGATCTGAACCCCAGAAACTATGACAGTTGGATCTCAATAACAGACATGATGACTGGGATCTGAACCCCAGAAACTATGATTGGGATCTGAACCCCAGAAACTATGACAGTGGAATCTCAATAACAGAAATGATGACTGGGATCTGAACCCCAGAAACTGATTGATCTGAACCCCAGAAACTATGACAGTGGGATCTCAATAACAGAAATGATGACTGGGATCTGAACCCCAGAAACTATGATTGATCTGAACCCCAGAAACTATGACAGTGGGATCTCAATAACAGAAATGATGACTGGGATCTGAACCCCAGAAACTATGACAGTGGGATCTCAATAACAGAAATGATGATTGGGATCTGAACACCAGAAACTATGACAGTGGGATCTCAATCCTAGAAACTATGACAGTGGAATCTCAATCCCAGAAATTAAGACTGGTATCTCAACCCCAGAAATGACTGGGATCTCAACCCCTGAAACTATTCACATAACATCAATTGCCCACCTGTGGACTGAGATATACAGGTGTCACCTTTATATTTACACAACTGTGTAACTATATAAATGCAATATGGAAACCAACATTACTGGATGGACACCAACAGTACTGCATGGACATCACCATTACTGCATTTACACCATTACTGAATGTGTAGAAACCACATCAAATGTTAGACAGTCCCAAAGGAAGGTTGGCTGTGATGTGAACCAGTGTGTACTGATGATCATGTTCATGAATATAATCTCCGACTAACTCAGTCCCAGGGTATCAGTCAGGATAGATCAGGAAGTGTGTTGCTGGCTGATAGCAGTGTGACAACAGGCAGGTGTGTTAGCACATGTGTTCTGTGAGGCGAGCATCATGGAGGTCAGAGCCAGATCTACATTGTGTGTTTACTAACAAACTTGATGCAGACTTGGGAACATACATAAATGCTCAATGTACGAGTGTATTAGACCACACATTTCATCAAACGCTGGACAAAACACAGGTCAAACACACCACACAGGAAGTAGACAATACAACACAGGTCATACACACCACACAGGAAGTAGACAATACAACACAGGTCATACACACTACACAGGAAGTAGACAATACAACACAGGTCAAACACACCACACAGGAAGTAGACAATACAACACAGGTCAAACACACCACACAGGAAGTAGACAATACAACACAGGTCATACACACCACACAGGAAGTAGACAATACAACACGGGTCATACACACCACACAGGAAGTAGACAATACAACACAGGTCATACACACCACACAGGAAGTAGACAATACAACACAGGTCAAACACACCACACAGGAAGTAGACAATACAACACAGGTCATACACACCACACAGGAAGTAGACAATACAACACAGGTCAAACACACCACACAGGAAGTAGACAATACAACACAGGTCATACACACCACAAGGCAGGTGTGGTGTGACTCTGCCATATACACAACCGATCACACATTTGTTCTTCCATCCATGGCTTATCTTTATCTAAAAGCATCTTTAGTTTTCTACAAACACATTTCTTCCTCGAGAGCTACATTTTCTTTTCTATAAGTACATTTCTTTATCTATAAGTATTTTTATTCTTCCAGAAGTACATTCCCTTTTCTAGAAGTAGAACTGCTTTTCTAGAAGTACACGACCTTGTCTAGAAGTACACGACCTTGTCTAGAAGTACACGACCTTGTCTAGAAGTACACGAACTTGTCTAGAAGCATTCTTTCTTGTCTAGAAGTACACTATCTTTTCCAGAAGTACATATCCTTGTCTAGAACACACTTTCTGTCCAGATATATATTTTTTTTTAAAATACATTGCAGAAATACATTTCACTGTCTAGAAATGCAGTTCACTGTCTAGAAGTACGTTTCTGCTCCTCTAACTCTGTTATCTGTATTTAGACTGTGATGATTTCTCAAATGACCGCTGGCGAAACACCTCACGAAAGCAAACTACAGACATACAGAGTAGCAGGCTCGTGTGCCGCTGCTCTGCCACAGAATTTACTGATAATATATTATATCAACAGACAATGAATCACATACACATAATGTATCACATAAACAGATAACAAATCATATGCACTGGATACTTATGACTGTACAAAATAAACACAGTTTCACTTCAGCAGAAATAATTTGTTTCTTATGAACAAACAGTACGATTGAAACAAGACACACATACATTCATGTAAGCATACACAATAAACATCTGCATAAGTGAATCTAAACATAATAAATCAAAAAATAAATACATAACAGAATGAAATGATAAATAAAATTTTGCACAAGTGAAAACATTTCATGATGGCATAAGAGAGACGATGCTAATTCTCTACTATGGCAACGCTGAGAGTTTCAAGCTGTATCCTAAGTACAGCATTACTGCATAAGGTGACGATTGCTGTTTTTATTTGCCCTCATTTTCAGCAGTGTTGAGTAATATTTTACCCAGGGTTGCTGAACTAGGTTGAATCTGCCTCAAACCTTACTCCAATATTTTGGAAGACATTTTAACAAACATAAATGAGGCTGAAAATCACAGATAAATATCTTGTCCTGTAAGTTGAGGGAAATTACCTAGAAAATATTGCTGCAGGGGTACAAAATGTTTGGATCATGATATTACCAGGTGAGTTATCAATGTTTGTCCTCATTGTTAATATCTCTGCCATCTGATAACAGGATGAGGGACCTTGTTTCTGACTCAGTGTGTTGGAGTGGTTGTCGTTATCTAGTTGAGTGAGCAATTTGATCTCAAAAACTGAACTCAAAGTTGGTGAGCTATGTTACCAGGCAAATGTGTTACATTGTCAGGTCAATTTGTTGTTAACAAGCAATGTGATAAGTTAACAGGCCAACTTGCTATGTCAGCAGGTGAATTTGCCATGTCAACAGGTGAATTTCCTATGTTAAGATGTCAGCTTATTAACAGGTAATTGTGTTATGTGAACAAGTAAATGTGCTATGTTAACAGGTAATATTGTTACGATAACACCAACTAATAATGTTATCAGATAAATGTGCCATGTGAACAAGTAAACTTGCTTTGTTAAGAGATAATCTTGTTATGTTAACATGTCTAATTATGTTAACAGATAAATGTTTCATGTGAACAAGTAACATTGCTATGTTAGCAGGTAAACAAAACTGACCATACTCAGAAGTAAAACCAGATTTTCTATGTTGACATACAGAGTTAAAATGTTAAAAATGACTGCTTTGTTAACAGATAAACTTGCTATGTTAACAGGTATAAAGCTACATTAACAAGCAGAATTAGCACTAAATCAAATCAATGTGCCACTAAAGTTAACAAATGGAATTTCAACAAGTCTGTAACAATGAAACACAAAGAAGTGCAACTCAGTGTCAACAATAAATGTAATACATCTAAACTTCAACAATAAATGTAATACATCTACACTTCAACACTAACTTATGAAGGTGAAAACAATGCATCATATCTCTCAAAAAAGCAAAACTAGACAATTTGGGGATTTTTGAGTTCACAACTTGACAGATGTTTCATCTATCAATCTACGTCAACTGTATGCAAAGCCTCTTCACATGTTACTAAGAGACTGCTAGAAACACTTCATTGTGTATGTACTGTTAGCGTCCGAGTTCCTTCATGTAATTTACGATAACGTATGTTTGTTCTAAACTCAGTCGCAGTCACCCTTATATACCGTAGGATCTTGTAACCTTCTAAAGGTCATTTAATTTATTAAGGATGTGTTCACCTTTTGAATGTGTTTTTTTAACCTATTGAAGGTCCTTTTTTTATATATTAAAGGTCTATTTCAATCTAGTGTAGATCTTTTTTAATTAGTTGAAGGTCAACAGAAAGTGTTCTAATCTATTAAAAGTCATTTAATCAACTAAAGATCTTTCAAATACTGATATTTTAATCTTCTAGAGGTTCTTTAATCTTCTGAAGGTCATTTATATCTCTGAAGGTCTTTTCTAAAAGTTGCTTCTTTTCAAGTCTAATGCATGTACTTGACCTTTGTGGTAGCGCTAACCTAATTACTTGGAATCAGATGAAACATTTCAAGAGAAATGTGTCAATGGGGAAGCAGACAAGCCAACTCTAAAACATTAACACATGGGGTCCCCATTCCAGGAGCACAACAATGACTTCTCCGTACCCAGACACAATCGTACAGTTCATGAGTCAATATTGCAAAACGTTATACAGTAAATGGGTTAACATTTCAAATACTGTTGCATCGACATCCAGACACAGAAATGACTTTCATAAACCAGGACATTGTCAGATTTTGGTTTCATGTCACACACAACTCAGAGAACAACAAAGATGTTGAAAAGAATTATCCTGCCACAATGTACCTCCATGGACCTCCCCCAGTTCTGTGTTTTGTTGATAATACGGCCACTAGATGGAGCTTGTGTCTGGATGTAGTACCATTCTTAGACTAAATTATCATGAAATTAAGAAATTGGCATTGTCAAGAACTCAGAAGTTTACGGACTAGCTAGAAGCTGAAGAAGAATCTGTGCTGGTTGTGATCCTGATCTGAGTGGAACGTCTTGTGGCAGGAAACACAAGCAACAAGTTCAAGGCAGGTCAAGAATGTAGAGAATGATCCACAACTGATGCAAAGAAATAAAGAAGGGAAAGTAAGAAAACAAATAGTATTCACTTGGACAACAACAAACAACAGGAAACAGTAATTATTAGCCTGGGCTAGAACTCATAGGGGAAAAGTAGATTTGGAACATCAAAGAGAGCTGAAGAAGACATTCATGGGACAATAGAAACATTGGAGTGCTAAAGACACATGGCAAAATTAGACCTGCTTGTTTCAAAGGTGAATTAGAGGTTATTGATGTCGACAGTCACTGTGCTCAAAGGTGATGTAGGTGTATGATAACAATTACTTTCCTTGCAGAAAATGTAGAAGTTTAAAGAAGATGATAATCACTGTGCTCAGAGGAGATGTAGAGAGAGGTGTATGATGATGGGAGGCAGACGGGAAAACAAACACACAAATTATGTGTGATAGATATATCAAAGAAATACAAAGTGTGTGCTGAATGTGTTGGAATGTAAACTAACATTACGATCCTTCTAATGCTTTATAAAATAACAATATCCAAACAGACAAGGTGGAAATAGAGTATGAAAGCAGAAAATAACAGCAAGCTGCAACAATGACTTCTGAGGCAACACTACTGGGTCTATCAGAAAAGGGTCAATAGCAAAAGAGAAACACGACAAGGAGCAGAAACAACAGTACCTAAAATTTAAGAAGAAAGTAAATAGTGGGCAAGAATAAAGAAAACATAGGTAACAAAAAGTTTTAAAGCACAATACAAATAAAGACTGACCAATAACATGTACATATTAGTTTTTTTTTATAAATTTAAAAAACATAAGCAGCAGAGTCATAATGTAAGTACATGGATGTCAAAACAAATTACAGTCAGACAAGGAGCAGAAAAACAAACATGAAAAAGGCACGACAAAAGAGTCATGGGGAAATCAGAATAGTAGGATAATTAAAGTAGTTCACAAAAGAAGATATAATAGGAAATTATGAGCACAGTTATATAACCATAACAATATTCATTTGAGAATAGACCAACAACTCAAAGAGCTTAAAGCCAGATAGTAAGTACAAGACAGACTGAAGCCAGATAGTAAGTACAACACAGACTGAAGTTGTTGCATGTCCTGTGAAGGACGTTGCGTGTCCTATGAAGGATGTTGTGCATCCTGTAAAGGATGTTGCATGTCCTGTGAAGGACGTTGCGTGTCCTGTGAAGGATATTGCATGTCCTGTGAAGGATGTTGCGATCAACCCCATGTTAATTTTCTAGGTGAATGTGAATTCAGTAGTTTGCCATTGCTGTCTCAACAAGAAGTCAATGCTTAATTCCATCTGAATGCAGGTGTAGGTGTTGAACTGCTTACCTGGCCATCAGTGTACAGGTAGTTTAAGAGCAGGCACTGTTATACTGCACAAAGATGTGGTGATATAAACTTGAGACCAAATAATGCATGTTAATTATGAAGAGACAACAAATACAAACTGCTGTACCATGTCAGTCTGTGATTATTGTTAACTAGATCTGGCATCCTTGTAAGTTATGGTTTTCCTTGTAAGTTATGGTTTATGAGTATGTATTTGTTATTTCTTTACACGGCATCAACATCAGTTTTTGGTCTCAGTTTTGTATTAGTCCTAGACAACTGAAAGTATCTAGATAATGCAAGCTGCCATTACAAAACAACATTGCAAGAAAACATTGCAATAAAATATTGCAAAAATATTTCTGTGTTGATTTTCCTCAGTTACCAAACAGCAGTAGTTTGTTCACAAGAAAAGTGAAGTTAAATTTGGAAGCCAAAGCAAAAAAACTATCAATAGCATGACCTTGAAAGACTACAGCACTGTACGCCCATCAGATAATATACTACAGCACTGTACGCCCATCAGATGACAGACTACAGCACTGTACGCCCATCAGATAATATACTACAGCACTGTACGCCCATCAGATAATATACTACAGCACTGTATGCCCATCAGATAATATACTACAGCACTGTACGCCCATCAGATAATATACTACAGCACTGTACGCCCATCAGATAATATACTACAGCACTGTACGCCCATCAGATAATATACTACAGCACTGTACGCCCATCAGATAATATACTACAGCACTGCACGCCCATCAGATAATATACTACAGCACTGTACGCCCATCAGATAATATACTACAGCACTGTACGCCCATCAGATAATATACTACAGCACTGTACGCCCATCAGATAATATACTACAGCACTGTACGCCCATCAGATAATATACTACAGCACTGTACGCCCATCAGATAATATACTACAGCACTGTACGCCCATCAGATAATATACTACAGCACTGTACGCCCATCAGATAATATTTTGATGACATTCCAAAGACCAGAAACATAACATATCAGAGAAACAAACAACTCCCATTTATTTCCTTTTTTCATAACTTCTGGTTAATTAAACAATGGAAATAATTAATGTATGAGAAGTAACACAATAATGAATGTACGCGCAAGAATATCCAGCATATTGTAGTTTCCTTCAGTAAGTACCGCACAGCAGCTAGACAGACCTGAGAGACTGCTCAAGTTTGAACTTAATCACAAAATGAAGATGTCCCATGTTGACAGTCCCTCGACACCATTCCCCAAAATCTAATGACAACCTTCAATCTGAAACATCAACTAAAATTAGATGATTTCTTTTCTGGTATAATTCTGTAAAGTGACAACAAAAGTGAAGCTCTCTTACACTAAAAACATATTTGAAAGATGAGATGTAACTCTCAGAGGTATGATCTATTTTGGTTACCGTGGTACCACAGATTTTTTTTGTTAGTAAGGCCTGTTGCCATTTAAGAAATGGTCATTCCTGGCTGGATAATCAGGTCTGTTATATTCTCCACCCCCTCGAACGTAGTCTGCTCGTTGGGCAACACCAGGTCGGGTGAGCGTGTGCTCAGCATTGATCAGTTCCGTGGTGTATCCATTGCTGAGATCTGTGTATGGAGTGCCCACATCTGAAGCATCGTGCAACTGCCCTGGCCTTCCATTGTAGTAGCCACCGTATGGACCTTTGTTGGGTTGTCCGTATATGGGCTCCTGACTTCTGGCGGGGGGATAGTTACTGCCATTGTATCCATCCTGGTAGGTGGTGTAGGGGTGGGAGGTGGGGGTGTGGTGGTAGGTGACCCCATTAGCCAGGGGGATGTCATCTCGGCTGTAGCCGTGGTTGGTATACTCTTGTGCATAAGGGTTGGGCTGGTTGTGTGCAAAGACATAATCTGCTGTGCGGTCATCCTTGGACTTCTCGCTGGATGTGACATTCTTGGTGATCAGCAGGATGATGGCCAGAATCAAAGTGAGGCCGCTGGTGATGCAGGCAAGCATGTAACCCCAGTAGTAACCCTGGTATTGTGTACTGGACTCCTCCACTTTAATGGCCACCACAATCACGCCAACTGCACCACACAATCCTGGCCAATTGAAAAGTCAGCTTGTGAATTTACACATACAAAAATAAAGCAAAGAATTCAGTCATACAAAAATAAAGCAAACAAACTAAATTCACTATAACCAAATAATTAAGATTCACCAAAATCATTTCACACCAAACACGTAATTATATTTTACAATTTTGGATTGGATACAAATTTATTATCAATAAATTTTTACTATCAATGATCTGGTGAAAAAAATTATTTTGAGCAAATAATTTGACCAATTCACAAAATATTTCAAACAGTATCATCGTCATCATCATTGGCACCTTGCCGTCTTGACAGACGATAGTTTGTGCTTTAAAAAGGCATAATAACTTTTACCTATGGTGGTAGCGAATGTGACTGATAAGGCCAATTCGCTCTGTAAATGTCCGTTCACAGTCGGTGCATGTGAACACTTGGTCATTTCCACCATCATGCACCATCTTAGGTCTCACACGCTCGGTGTGTGACTTATCTGCAATAATTTTCTCCTTCGTCTTTATTCCATTTCTGATCATTGCCCTCCATGCAACACGTTCAGCTGCAACTTGCTCCCACTGCGCATTATCAATGCCTGTATCAATCATGTCCCACTTACACACATCTTTGTTTCGTAGTAGAGGCCGACCCTGAGATCTCTTACCCATCTGTAATTCACCAAAAAAGATGTCCTTTGGTATTCTACCATCATCCATCCTTCTAAGATGTCCTATTCATCTAAGTCTCCGAAGACTGAGCATGGAATAAACCGTCACACAACCTGATCTTTCCAATACTTCAGAATTTGTGATTTTGTCTTGCCACTTAACACCAAGAATTCTTCGCAGTAGATTCTTCAATTCTTCAAATAGTAAGTTACTAAGTAACTAGGTAAGTGAGTAAGTAAGTGAGTGAGTGACACTTGAACAGATCTTGAGATGTACTGGGTATATAGTGCAGGCTCCATATTTGTCTAGACCAGTCCACAAAGATAGATAATGTCAAACATAAACCACCCTTCTGTCACACTTGATGGATAATGTCAAACATAAACCACCCTTCTGTCACATTTGATGGATTATGTCCAACATAAATCACCCTTCTGTCACATGTGATGGATAATGTCAAACATAAACCACCCTTCTGTCACACTTCATAGATAATGTCAAACATAAACCACCCTTCTGTCACATTTGATGGATTATGTCCAACATAAATCACCCTTCTGTCACATTTAATGGATAATGTCAAACATAAACCACCCTTCTGTCACACTTGATGGATAATATCCAACATAAATCACCCTTCTGTCACACTTGATAGATTATGTCCAAAATAAACCACCCTTCTGTCACACTTGATGGATAATGTCAAACATAAACCACCCTTCTGTCACACTTGATGGATAATGTCAAACATAAACCACCCTTCTGTCACACTTGATGGATAATGTCAAACATAAATCACCCTTCTGTCACACTTGATGGATAATGTCAAACATAAACAACCCTTCTGTCACACTTGATAGATAATGTCAAACATAAACCACCCTTCTGTCACACTTGATGGATAATATCCAACATAAATCACCCTTCTGTCACACTTGATAGATTATGTCCAAAATAAACCACCCTTCTGTCACACTTGATGGATAATGTCAAACATAAACCACCCTTCTGTCACATTTGATGGATTATGTCCAACATAAATCACCCTACTGTCACACTTGATGGATAACGTCAAACATAAACCACCATTCTGTCACACTTGATGGGCAATGTCCAAAATAAACCACCCTTCTGTCACACTTGATGGATAATGTCAAACATAAACCACCCTTCTGTCACACTTGATGGATAATGTCAAACATAAACCACCCTTCTGTCACACTTGATGGATAATGTCAAACATAAACCACCCTTCTGTCACACTTGATGGATTATGTCAAACATAAACCACCCTTCTGTCACACTTGATGGATAATGTCCAAAATAAACCACCCTTCTGTCACACTTGATGGATAATGTCAAACATAAACCACCCTTCTGTCACACTTGATAGATAATATCCAACATAAATCACCCTTCTGTCACGCTTGATAGATTATGTCCAAAATAAACCACCCTTCTGTCACACTTGATGGATAATGTCAAACATAAACCACCCTTCTGTCACACTTGATGGATAATGTCAAACATAAATCACCCTTCTGTCACACTTGATGGATAATGTCAAACATAAACCACCCTTCTGTCACACTTGATAGATAATGTCAAACATAAACCACCCTTCTGTCACACTTGATGGATAATATCCAACATAAATCACCCTTCTGTCACACTTGATAGATTATGTCCAAAATAAACCACCCTTCTGTCACACTTGATGGATAATGTCAAACATAAACCACCCTTCTGTCACATTTGATGGATTATGTCCAACATAAATCACCCTTCTGTCACACTTGATGGATAATGTCAAACATAAACCACCATTCTGTCACACTTGATGGGCAATGTCCAAAATAAACCACCCTTCTGTCACACTTGATGGATAATGTCAAACATAAATAACCCTTCTGTCACACTTGATGGATAATGTCAAACATAAACCACCCTTCTGTCACACTTGATGGATAATCTCAAACATAAACCACCCTTCTGTCACATTTGATGGATAATGTCAAACATAAACCACCCTTCTGTCACACTTGATGGATAATGTCAAACATAAACCACCCTTCTGTCACACTTGATGGATTATGTCAAACATAAACCACCCTTCTGTCACACTTGATGGATTATGTCCAAAATAAACCACCCTTCTGTCACACTTGATGGATTATGTCAAACATAAACCACCCTTCTGTCACACTTGACGGATAATGTCAAACATAAACCACCCTTTTGTCACACTTGATGGATAATGTCAAACATAAACCACCCTTTTGTCACACCCTGAGAGATAATGGACATATGATTGTAACCCCATATTATTGTAAGCTAACAAACACTCCAAGTGTGATGTGTGATGTGCTCAATATCACGTAAGCCGACTTTATTTCCCATGAAATTTTCTGGTATCCATTTTAGGCCGGGTCAACCTGGCAACATCAGGATTTACTTCCTTGAAACAGGTTTAATATACAAGACCTGGCAACATCAGGATCTACTTCCTTAAAGCAGGTTTCATGTACAAGACCTGGCAACATCAGGATCTACTTCCTTAAAGCAGGTTTAATATGCAAGACCAGGCAACATCAGGATCTACTTCTTTGAAGCAGGTTTAATATGGAAGACCTGGCAACATCAGGATCTACTTCCTTGAAGCAGGTTTAATATGGAAGACCAGGCAACATCAGGATCTACTTCCTTGAAGCAGGTTTCATGGGCATGACCTGGCAACATCAGGATCTACTTCCTTGAAGCAGGTTTAATATGGAAGACCAGGCAACATCAGGATCTACTTCCTTGAAGCAGGTTTAATATGGAAGACTTGGCAACATCAGGATCTACTTCTTTGAAGCAGGTTTAATATGGAAGACCTGGCAACATCAGGATCTACTTCCTTGGAGCAGGTTTCAGGGGCATGACCTGGCAACATCAGGATCTACTTCCTTGAAGCAGGTTTAATATGGAAGACTTGAAAACATCAGGGTCTGCTTACTTGAAGCAGGTTTAATGTGCAAGACCAGGCAACATCAGGATCTACTTCTTTGAAGCAGGTTTAATATGTAAGACCTGGCAACATCAGGATCTACTTCCTTGAAGCAGGTTTAATATGCAAGACCTGGCAACATCAAGATCTACTTCCTTGAAGCAGGTTTAATATGCAAGACCTGGCAACATCAGGATCTACTTCCTTGAAACAGGTTTAATATGCAAGAAGTAATCACCGTCATCATGTAACAGGCTTGGCTGCATGGGTAACCATCATTTCTCCTCAAACATCTATCCTCTACATCTTGATGAGTAGTCACACAACCTGATCTTTCCAATACTTCAGAATTTGTGATTTTGTCTTGCCACTTAACACCAAGAATTCTTCGCAGTAGATTCTTCAATTCTTCAAACAGTAAGTTACTAAGTAACTAGATAAGTGAGTAAGTAAGTGAGTGAGTGACACTTGAACAGATCTTGAGATGTACTGGGTATATAGTGCAGGCTCCATATTTGTCTAGACCAGTCCACAAAGATAGATAATGTCAAACATAAACCACCCTTCTGTCACACTTGATGGATTATGTCCAAAATAAACCACCCTTGTGTCACACTTGATGGATAATGTCAAACATAAACCACCCTTCTGTCACATTTGATGGATAATGTCAAACATAAACCACCCTTCTGTCACACTTGATGGATAATGTCAAACATAAACCACCCTTCTGTCACATTTGATGGATAATGTCAAACATAAACCACCCTTCTGTCACACTTGATGGATAATGTCAAACATAAACCACCCTTCTGTCACATTTGATGGATAATGTCAAACATAAACCACCCTTCTGTCACACTTGATGGATAATGTCAAACATAAACCACCCTTCTGTCACACTTGATGGATTATGTCCAAAATAAACGACCCTTCTGTTACACTTGATGGATAATGTCAAACATAAACCACCCTTCTGTCACACTTGATGGATTATGTCCAAAATAAACCACCCTTCTGTCACACTTGATGGATAATGTCAAACTAAACCACCCTTCTGTCACACTTGATGGATAATGTCAAACATATACCACCCTTCTGTCACACTTGATGGATTATGTCCAAAATAAACCACCCTTCTGTCACACTTGATGGATAATGTCAAACATAAACCACCCTTCTGTCACACTTGATGGATAATGTCAAACATAAACCACCCTTCTGTCACACTTGATGGATAATGTCAAACATAAACCACCCTTCTGTCACACTTGATAGATTATGTCCAAAATAAACCACCCTTCTGTCACACTTGATGGATAATGTCAAACATAAACCACCCTTCTGTCACACTTGATGGATAATGTCAAACATAAATCACCCTTCTGTCACACTTGATGGATAATGTCAAACATAAACAACCCTTCTGTCACACTTGATAGATAATGTCAAACATAAACCACCCTTCTGTCACACTTGATGGATAATATCCAACATAAATCACCCTTCTGTCACACTTGATAGATTATGTCCAAAATTAACCCCCTTCTGTCACACTTGATGGATAATGTCAAACATAAACCACCCCCCTTCTGTCACACTTGATGGATAATGTCAAACATAAATCACCCTTCTGTCACACTTGATGGATAATGTCAAACATAAACAACCCTTCTGTCACACTTGATAGATAATGTCAAACATAAACCACCCTTCTGTCACACTTGATGGATAATATCCAACATAAATCACCCTTCTGTCACACTTGATAGATTATGTCCAAAATAAACCACCCTTCTGTCACACTTGATGGATAATGTCAAACATAAACCACCCTTCTGTCACATTTGATGGATTATGTCCAACATAAATCACCCTTCTGTCACACTTGATGGATAACGTCAAACATAAACCACCATTCTGTCACACTTGATGGGCAATGTCCAAAATAAACCACCCTTCTGTCACACTTGATGGATAATGTCAAACATAAACCACCCTTCTGTCACACTTGATGGATAATGTCAAACATAAACCACCCTTCTGTCACACTTGATGGATAATGTCAAACATAAACCACCCTTCTGTCACACTTGATGGATTATGTCAAAAATAAACCACCCTTCTGTCACACTTGATGGATAATGTCAAACATAAACCACCCTTCTGTCACACTTGATGGATAATATCCAACATAAATCACCCTTCTGTCACGCTTGATAGATTATGTCCAAAATAAACCACCCTTCTGTCACACTTGATGGATAATGTCAAACATAAACCACCCTTCTGTCACACTTGATGGATAATGTCAAACATAAATCACCCTTCTGTCACACTTGATGGATAATGTCAAACATAAACCACCCTTCTGTCACACTTGATAGATAATGTCAAACATAAACCACCCTTCTGTCACACTTGATGGATAATATCCAACATAAATCACCCTTCTGTCACACTTGATAGATTATGTCCAAAATAAACAACCCTTCTGTCACACTTGATGGATAATGTCAAACATAAACCACCCTTCTGTCACATTTGATGGATTATGTCCAACATAAATCACCCTTCTGTCACACTTGATGGATAATGTCAAACATAAACCACCATTCTGTCACACTTGATGGGCAATGTCCAAAATAAACCACCCTTCTGTCACACTTGATGGATAATGTCAAACATAAACCACCCTTCTGTCACACTTGATGGATAATGTCAAACATAAACCACCCTTCTGTCACACTTGATGGATAATGTCAAACATAAACCACCCTTCTGTCACATTTGATGGATAATGTCAAACATAAACCACCCTTCTGTCACACTTGATGGATAATGTCAAACATAAACCACCCTTCTGTCACACTTGATGGATTATGTCAAACATAAACCACCCTTCTGTCACACTTGATGGATTATGTCCAAAATAAACCACCCTTCTGTCACACTTGATGGATTATGTCAAACATAAACCACCCTTCTGTCACACTTGATGGATAATGTCAAACATAAACCACCCTTTTGTCACACCCTGAGAGATAATGGACATATGATTGTAACCCCATATTATTGTAAGCTAACAAACACTCCATGTGTGATGTGTGATGTGCTCAATATCACGTAAGCCGCCTTTATTTCCCATGAATTTTTCTGGTATCCATTTTAGGCCGGGTCAACCTGGCAACATCAGGATTTACTTCCTTGAAACAGGTTTAATATACAAGACCTGGCAACATCAGGATCTACTTCCTTAAAGCAGGTTTCATGTACAAGACCTGGCAACATCAGGATCTACTTCCTTAAAGCAGGTTTAATATGCAAGACCAGGCAACATCAGGATCTACTTCCTTGAAGCAGGTTTCATGGGCATGACCTGGCAACATCAGGATCTACTTCCTTGAAGCAGGTTTAATATACAAGACCTGGCAACATCAGGATCTACTTCCTTAAAGCAGGTTTCATGTACAAGACCTGGCAACATCAGGATCTACTTCCTTGAAGCAGGTTTAATATGCAAGACCAGGCAACATCAGGATCTACTTCCTTGAAGCAGGTTTCATGGGCATGACCAGGCAATATCAGGATCTACTTCCTTGAAGCAGGTTTAATATGGAAGACTTGGCAACATCATGGTCTGCTTACTTGAAGCAGGTTTCATGGGCATGACCAGGCAATATCAGGATCTACTTCTTTGAAGCAGGTTTAATATGGAAGACCTGGCAACATCAGGATCTACTTCCTTGGAGCAGGTTTCAGGGGCATGACCTGGCAACATCAGGATCTACTTCCTTGAAGCAGGTTTAATATGGAAGACCTGGCAACATCAGGATCTACTTCCTTGGAGCAGGTTTCAGGGGCATGACCTGGCAACATCAGGATCTACTTCCTTGAAGCAGGTTTAATATGGAAGACTTGAAAACATCAGGGTCTGCTTACTTGAAGCAGGTTTAATGTGCAAGACCAGGCAACATCAGGATCTACTTCCTTGAAGCAGGTTTAATATGCAAGACCTGGCAACATCAAGATCTACTTCCTTAAAGCAGGTTTAATATGCAAGACCTGGCAACATCAGGATCTACTTCCTTGAAGCAGGTTTAATATGCAAGACCTGGCAACATCAGGATCTACTTCCTTGAAGCAGGTTTAATATGCAAGACCTGGCAACATCAGGATCTACTTCCTTGAAGCAGGTTTAATATGCAAGACCAGGCAACATCAGGATCTACTTCCTTGAAACAGGTTTAATATGCAAGAAGTAATCACCGTCATCATGTAACAGGCTTGGCTGCATGGGTAACCATCATTTCTCCTCAAACATCTATCCTCTACATCTTGATGAGTAGTCAGTGGTCAACACTGACCATCTTCCTTAGAACTTTACCAATGCATCCAGTTGGTTCAGCCTCTTTTGATCTCCATCTCTAATATCATTGATCTTTCTCATTGTCACAACTTTCTATGGACCCTCTGGTCTCATTACATGATCAAAACATTATGCCTGTCTTGCCTTGTCTTGTCCTTATGTCAGCAATCATTTTTCTCTGTGAATTTGCCTCCTTCATACTTGCAGACTGGTCTTCTTTGCTGCCCATGGGACTCACAGCCATTACATAAATAAACTATTCTCTGTGGTCTCCAGGTTCTATTTAATCTCACTTTTCAGTGTCCATGTTTCACAGGCATAGCATAGTGTTGGTAGTATGTAGCATGAGCTTTGACCATCATGGCTAGGTTGCATACAACTTTGTAGACATACAACTTACCAATAGGAATGGCCAGGTTTCACACGACTTTGATGACATACAACTTACCAGTAGAAATGGCCAGGTTGCACACAACTTTGTTGACATAAAACATGCTTGAACCAACTGATTGTTAATACCTCACTATATTTGTGCTATCATTATGTATGTCGATTACAGCACACAAAATGCGTTTTCTTTGTTCATGCTATGACAGTATTTTAATTAGGTGTTGAGAAATTGACGATGACTGCGTTTTATAGCCTTTTGACTGCACAGCGATTCCTGAAGACTGATTAACTCTCTTTTCCACCCAAACTGGTTTATGTGAATTAGTAAGTTAGTATGGTAACAATAATCGATTGCTGAAATATAGTGAGTCGTTAGCAATCAGGCAGTTCCAGCTTTTGTGTAAACAGAAAGGTTAGATGATGAGAAAGAGTTTGTTCTAAATCTGATGTACAACTTACCAGCAGGAATAACCAGGTTGCACAAGATTTTGTTGACATACAACTTACTGACAAGAATGACCAGGTTGCACACAACTTTACTGACAGGCAACTTACCAGCAATAATGGCTAGAATGCCAGTCAGCCCATAGTCCTTGCTGTCCTCACGCCCACAGCAGTTGTCTGCCAGACTGTAGAGGACAGTCAGCACGTAGAAGAACATGCCTCCCACCCAGACTCCTCGCACTCCCTCCATCCAATCTGGAGATATAAACATGTTTCAGTGACATCAGTATGTGATACATGATGTTTGTGTCTATGTGCAGAAACTTGTCCTGGCTCTGTACTGGATTTACATCAACTAAATTAGGTACAGAGGAAGGAAGGAGGGAGGGAGGGAGGGAGAAAGGAAAGAAAGGAGGGAGGAAGGAAGGGAAGGAGGAGGGAAGGGAGTGGAGGGAGGGTGGAAGGGAGGGAGGGAGGAAGGTAAGGAGGGAGGGTGGAAGGAAGGGAGGAAGGAAGGAAGGAAAGAATTGTCTACTGAGTTCATCATTTGTCCTAACCACATTCAAAGACATCTGGTCTAGTGATCTTGCTTCTATATTCCGTAGTTGTCTAAAGATTCCCATCGAATGTTTCTGTGTACTCTGTGGAGCACCACGTCCAGGCCAACAAATAGTATATATATCTGTTTATTATGATGACTGCTGGCGCACACGCTGGCACAGTTCATAGCCAACACGACTTCCCTGCCAACAGATAGTACAATCCCCCGTGTATTATGTTGAAAGCTGGCACAGTTGATAGGGAACTGTACTGCTAAGGACATGAACATGGTCGACACAGGTTCGATGCCTGGGCTTGTTGCTTGCCAAAGTGAGACAAAGATTGGTCACCTATTCCTCCTTACTCTCAGACCTACATATCGTGATAGTACTATCACATGATAGGCCCAGAGAAGGACACTGCTCCGGGATGATCTATTTACATTGACCTTTATGTTGAAATACCATTTCAGTCGGTGCCTAGAAGTAAACATAGCATCTGTGGAATATATTCACATTCAATATGGCATTCATATTCTGAAGATAAATTGTGAACTACTTGTTTGGGAATCCTGGATATGTCTTACCCATTGTTCTAGTATTTCTGCTTAAATGTTACCTGCATGACTTAACAATGAGACACTTCTATATATTTCACATTTCCTGTTGCTGCCTATTACTTGCTACACAATAAACTTCAGCTGTCAATTATTGCCATGTTGGCTCTATCCTTGTTGGGTGTTACACATTCCAGTCTGTGCTTATCCGGTTGTTGCTTGAATATAAACTAAAGAATTGGATAATCTTAAAACAGAAAATATTGCAAGTATTGAAACTCGAAATATCGGAAATAATGAAACAGAAAATATCAGAAGTCATGAAACTGCTGATGCTCATACTCACCAGGTCCATCACCAAATGCAGCTTTCCCACACTTCTCAAATCCCCCACTATCATGAGTTCTGTGACACCTGGCCCACAGCCCTGATATATTAGTTTGTGCCTCACCCAACCAGGTAGGAATGCTAAAGGCAAGTGCATACACCAGAAAGATAAAGTACAAGAACACTAAAGTCAGAATGTAGACCACAGATCTGTGCTGCCACTTCCCCATCCTTGTTGGGATGACTTGAAATCAGGAGCTCAAGTTTATGCTGCCTTCCAAGGTCAGTCTCTAGCCTGTGTTACTGACAACACAAATAACCAGATTTTATGACAGTCAGTGGTCTCCCTTTTATGATGCTGGTCAAGGAGAATACTTCAGCAGGATATGGGCACAGCTCCAGAAACTGGTACAGCTCCAGAAACTGGTACAGCTCCAGAAACTGGTACAGCTCCAGATGGGGTACAGCTTCAGACACTTATACAGCTTCAGACACAGATACAGTTTAGGACTTCAATAACTGGCAAGTATCTGAAATATAAAGTTGGAAAAAGACATTAATAATCTGTCACGCAATTTGAAGAGCTAGTTAGCTATTCAACATTTCATCCTCACTGCACATCGAACTGTTCAGTCAAGATGTGTTCCGATTCCCTCCTCAGTATGCAGCAGCTGGCGACACCAGTTCTGTGATGACTCACCATTCATCCCTGGGTCCCTGCATGATTTTCTTGTCTGGCTTCACACCTTTTGATTTAATGCTCTTGCAGTCTGGTCATGGTTGCTGATTCAGTTATCTCTTGACCCGTTTGATCACCTGGCCACTCTGAGGGCATTCAGTGTATTAGCTTGATCCACTGGTCATCCACCTTCCACAACAAGTCTATAAGTGTGTTTACTTTGACACCAGAGTGGCCTGGCACAAACAAGAAGGTGATTTGTGTGACCCTCAACTTTACAGACTTGACTTCCATGACATCAGTTAGCAGATGTGTCTGTGGGACACAAGTAGCCACATCCTGCTTCATCATGCATTCGATTTTCGATTTCGATTTTTCACTGGATCCATCGTGCGGTATTTCACGTACTTTGGGTTTATCAGTCAAGACAGTGAATGTCTCAATGCTTCTATACTCCACACTTCACACTAGCAATCTCATATGATACACCACACACAAATCATAATTTAGTTGTGGACACAATAGATTACGCAACCACATGTATACAAAATTCAAGATTGGTGACTCAGCCATGTGCACATGTGATTTGGCATCGCAGACAGCAGAGCACATACTCCAGGACTGCCCAAACTACAACATATCCAGGCAAACCTTCTGGCCTAGAGAGACAACAATGGAAGATAAACTCTATGGACCGCTGAATGAACTAAAAAAGACTGTTAGATTCATACAAGAGACAACATTGCAGTTATAGACATATTTCAAACAAACGAAAGAAGAAGGAGAAGAAGTTGTGGTTCTACTTTCAGCACTTGACCACACAACAATCATAATTTAGTTGTGGTAATAGCTTCAGTTCTCACCCACACAACAATCATATTTATCAATGTGAGAAGGAAAGCAATCATGTGTATGATTTGGTTGTTTGTTTTGCTTTCCAGTTTCACTGTTAAGGACATGCAAGCAACCCATATGCATGTTTATCTAACTGATGAGTTCACTTTTGTGTTAATTTCACATTTCTTATTAATTATCCATAAATTTGTAAAGTGTGTTTTCTGAATAAGAAAATAGAATGAAATCAGCCAACTGTAACCAATCAGTGATTGAATGTCACAACTGAAACCAATCAGAGATTGAATGTCACAACTGAAACCAATCAGTGATTGAATGTCACAACTGAAACCAATCAGTGATTGAATGTCACAACTGAAAGCTGATTTGTAAGATTAGATTATAGTGTGATAGTTACAATCCACACTTCACAGTCAGTGATTACAATTAAATATACATGTAACCATCAGTTTTAATGTTTGGGATGGACTTGTTGGTGTCTCTCTCTGTTTGTTTGTTTGTTTGTATGTGGATGGGTGAGTGGATGAGTGAGTAGGTGTGTGTATGTATACTTGGTGTTGTGTGTTTTTTTTTCTCATTTTTATTTTGTATTTAAAAGATCGACAGAGCATAACAAACAACATTGTGGCAAATAGTGCAATAGAGAGAACAAACCATATGTATCAAATACTTCAGTAGGCAGAAGAAACCTAGCAATAATGTTAAAGATACAATACCACATCTAGCTTATTAAGAATGGAGGTGGAGGCGGTCAGTGCAGCTTTCCGCTGGATGGAGAATACGATACACACACATCGTGATTGTAACTGACTCAGAAAGCATGCTGAGGAAGATGAGAACAGGCAAGCTTCGTGCAGAGTGGCTTGCTTCGCTTCGGAGGTCACGGGTGGCAAGCATCGCCTGGATCTTTTCTCCGGGGCATGCCAATGTGCTAGGGAATGAGCAGGCGGACAGATTGGCTGGGTCTGCAGAACTTGGTGGAGTATTGATGCATGACAAGGCAGACGTGGTTGCGGCCTTGTGGGAGCATGTGTACACCTCGGAGGAGCAAATGGATTACCATGGTCTGGTAAGAATGAGGCAGCGAGGAGTGACGAGGGGATTTGCTCGACGCTCGACGCTCAGAGGAAAGGCGAGACGGACATATAATCAGATTGTTACTGGTACTCAGGGGCGTCACGCGGGGGGTGCGGGCCGCACCGGGTGACACCATCAAGGGATGACACCAAAATAAAAAAAATTGCAAATTTGACAAAGCAGTCATAGCTCTGTCTAGTCGGGTTTCATAACCGTTCATTGTTAATTTTAGAAATTTTAATGTTAAATAACAAAAATTTAACTTTGTCCGAGTTTGTCGAAGTTCTTTATTTATGTTTTACCTGAAGTATTGAAGTTATATTGTTCAATTTGTTTTCTTTCTTATGTCCTTATTAACTTTTTGACTTATTTTACAAACATTACTATATGCGATTATATATGGTACAGGAACACTCGGAAGAAGACCATGGTGAAAGTCTAGAGGGGTGACACCAAGAGTTTACCGCACTGGGTGACACCAACCCCAGTGACGCCACTGCTGGTACTATTGGTGCTGGAACTCTTCGCAGGCTGCTGACGATGGGGACGGAGCACTTATGGGAATGCCTCTAATGCTGTGATGTCGGTTCCTAAATCAATCAATCAATCAATAATTTACCAAGTACTGCACGTAAAGCTCGGTCTATTACGAGATGAGATGATCAGCCCCGTGCCTCCATGACTGATACCTCAGCAAGAATTCAGAACATGAAAGTCAAGACTTGATAGATCGGAGCGATCTCCCCCTAGGGTCCCCGCCATTTACAATAACTAGACTCATCAACTTCCCACCCCCACCCAGCAGAAAGGACAATCGGAATATATATTATTTTTATTATGTTGCATATCCCTTACGGGACGTTGCAGTCAACACCAGCATTTTCTTGCCATTGCTGTCTGAGCGACCGGCTCACATACCCCCGTAAGTAACCAACGAGGCACCATCCCTACTGAATCTCGCGCAGCTGCATTACTCACGAGAATATACGGGATTACGAAGAAAGTCGCTAACGCCTTCGCCAGGGAGACGGCTCGGAATATATAACAAACCAATAACATTAGACATTCTGAGAACACATCTTGACTGCGGGAAGACAGGGATGTCCACCACAAACCAGGTCAATCACTCAAGTAGAGAATCAAATCTAGTGAACTGAAATGTTACAGAAACATGCTCAGAATGTCGTGGATCCAGTAGAGAATCAAATCTAGTGAACTGAAATGTCACAGAAACATTCTCACAATGTCGAGGATCCAGTAGAGAATGAAATCTCGTGAACTGAAATGTGACAGAAACATTCTCACAATGTCGAGGATCCAGTAGAGAATGAAATCTCGTGAACTGAAATGTGACAGAAACATTCTCACAATGTCGAGGATCCAGTAGAGAATGAAATCTCGTGAACTGAAATGTGACAGAAACATTCTCACAATGTCGAGGATCCAGTAGAGAATGAAATCTCGTGAACTGAAATGTTACAGAAACATTCTCAGAATGTCGTGGATTCAGAAGAAGACAAATACTCACATTCTACAAGATCTAAACGTGGAAGAGAGCTGGCTCATAAACAACTTGACATCTAGGAGACTGGAATACTTTGGCCAAATTCTTCCGCTTCATCCTTCCTCTTTCGAGGGAAGTTCGTTACATCTAGTTATGTGTCAGCGTCACATCTAGTTATGTGTCAGCGTCACATCTAGTTATGTGTCCGCGTCACATCTAGTTATGTGTCAGCGTCACATCTAGTTATGTGTCAGCGTCACATCTAATTATGTGTCAGCGTGTCCGACTTGGGCATGTTATCTGTGTCCGGTTTTCCTTCTCTAAGCAGATTCCGTTCAAGGCCACGAGCTCTGACCATGTTAAAAGTCGCAATGGTTTAGAAAGAACAGCAATGGAAGGCATGAATACTGGAGTTGAGAGCAGGGGTCGTCAGGCACAACGGTGGACACAATGAGGACAACTTGAACATGGACATGTGAGGTAAGGTAGCTGTCCACAGATGGAGGGAGAGTCGTTCCGGCGGGCCGTGGTGAGAGCGACGCTCTGCAAGGTTCTGGCACATGATGATGATGGTGGTTGTTCACAATACAACTACACTGATTCAACACCACGAATGTATTACAACATATGCATATGTGGATTCACAAACACACATAGCTGAAACATGTGAATTCACCGCATAAACACGTTATAAATAGATCGGATATAAATACAGAAAGTGTGATTATAACACACACACACACACACAATTAAATATACGAAATATAAATGCCGTCTTATATAAAGGAAATCTGAACAACAACTACAAACATTGAACAAGCACATAACATACATGCAAGTTTGTTGCTGACCAAAGTCTCATTGATGCGGATCCATAAATAGAGGCGACTATTTGTGTCGAAGGTGAGATGCTACACGAGCCGGCAGTTCCGGCAGACCAGACACACAAGCCGCGGGCTGGACGACATGACGTCCTGCGTTCAAATTTGCTGGGATCACGAACAAACAGGACACCGGGCCAGATGGACAGTGTCGCTTGTGTCATAGACAACTGGACATTTACCCAGGACTAATTAACCAGCAGGCGCTGCCCCCGCCGGCGATTTGACATGTCAGAAAGTGAAGTTGGGTCACGTTTGTGTCTAACCCCAGAACGACAGGCTGTCGGCTGTTGCCGTGGGCTGTTATATAGTGCTAGGTCAGTGGTTCTCAACCTTTTGTGGCCCGTGCCCCCCTTCACCATATATTTAGGACGTCATTCCCTCCCTCACCATATTTTTAGGACGTCATTCCCCCCTCACCATATTTTTAGAACGTCATTCTCCCCTTTCGTATTTCCTCCCTAAAAATTTCCCCCTGCCCCTACACAGTATACGTAATAATTGAAGCTAAATTTAATAGCACATACTAAAACAAGTCTAGACATCTACATAAAACGTGATTTGCGGATCTACTTACGTTATAAATGGAATTTCAGAAGGGTGATACGTACAGAACTGTAAAGTATGAAGGGAAAAACAATATCAAATAATCGGTTCTTGTATTCACGAAGTCTAGAAAAAATAATCTTAACCCCCCCCCCCCCCCGGAAACCCTAAAATTCCCCCCTGGGGGGCGGGGGGGGATTCCCCACAGGTTGAGAACCACTGTGCTAGGTGATGACATATTGTTGGGTTTGGGGGGGGGGGGGGCATCGGCAAATATCATCATCATTGTGAATCAAGGTCTGTACAGGACTATGATCTCGTCATCCTAGTCCGCCGGAACCACTCCATGTTCGCACATCAATATTGCTCCCATTCTCTGACTGTCTGCTTTACAACATCTGCCAGAATTTTCCTTCTCTAATATTTTATACTCTTGAGTTCAGTAACACACAGTTGATTCCATTCTCCCTGCTGGGGGGGGGGGGGGGGGGGGGTTATTTCACACAACTAGGCAACATGACACCGTCATCTAGTCACTGTAAAGTTATTTCACACAACTAGGCAACATGACACCGTCATCTAGTCACTGTAAAGTTATTTCACACAACTAGGCAACATGACACCGTCATCTAGTCACTGTAAAGTTATTTCACACAACTAGGCAACATGACACCGTCATCTAGTCACTGTAAAGTTATTTCACACAACTAGGCAACATGACACCGTCATCTAGTCACTGTAAAGTTATTTCACACAACTAGGCAACATGACACCGTCATCTAGTCACTGTAAAGTTATTTCACACAACTAGGCAACATGACACCGTCATCTAGTCACTGTAAAGTTATTTCACACAACTAGGCAACATGACACCGTCATCTAGTCACTGTAAAGTTATTTCACACAACTAGGCAACATGACACCGTCATCTAGTCACTGTAAAGTTATTTCACACAACTAGGCAACATGACACCGTCATCTAGTCACTGTAAAGTTATTTCACACAACTAGGCAACATGACACCGTCATCTAGTCACTGTAAAGTTATTTCACACAACTAGGCAACATGACACCGTCATCTAGTCACTGTAAAGTTATTTCACACAACTAGGCAACATGACACCGTCATCTAGTCACTGTAAAGTTATTTCACACAACTAGGCAACATGACACCGTCATCTAGTCACTGTAAAGTTATTTCACACAACTAGGCAACATGACACCGTCATCTAGTCACTGTAAAGTTATTTCACACAACTAGGCAACATGACACCGTCATCTAGTCACTGTAAAGTTATTTCACACAACTAGGCAACATGACACCGTCATCTAGTCACTGTAAAGTTATTTCACACAACTAGGCAACATGACACCGTCATCTAGTCACTGTAAAGTTATTTCACACAACTAGGCAACATGACACCGTCATCTAGTCACTGTAAAGTTATTTCACACAACTAGGCAACATGACACCGTCATCTAGTCACTGTAAAGTTATTTCACACAACTAGGCAACATGACACCGTCATCTAGTCACTGTAAAGTTATTTCACACAACTAGGCAACATGACACCGTCATCTAGTCACTGTAAAGTTATTTCACACAACTAGGCAACATGACACCGTCATCTAGTCACTGTAAAGTTATTTCACACAACTAGGCAACATGACACCGTCATCTAGTCACTGTAAAGTTATTTCACACAACTAGGCAACATGACACCGTCATCTAGTCACTGTAAAGTTATTTCACACAACTAGGCAACATGACACCGTCATCTAGTCACTGTAAAGTTATTTCACACAACTAGGCAACATGACACCGTCATCTAGTCACTGTAAAGTTATTTCACACAACTAGGCAACATGACACCGTCATCTAGTCACTGTAAAGTTATTTCACACAACTAGGCAACATGACACCGTCATCTAGTCACTGTAAAGTTATTTCACACAACTAGGCAACATGACACCGTCATCTAGTCACTGTAAAGTTATTTCACACAACTAGGCAACATGACACCGTCATCTAGTCACTGTAAAGTTATTTCACACAACTAGGCAACATGACACCGTCATCTAGTCACTGTAAAGTTATTTCACACAACTAGGCAACATGACACCGTCATCTAGTCACTGTAAAGTTATTTCACACAACTAGGCAACATGACACCGTCATCTAGTCACTGTAAAGTTATTTCACACAACTAGGCAACATGACACCGTCATCTAGTCACTGTAAAGTTATTTCACACAACTAGGCAACATGACACCGTCATCTAGTCACTGTAAAGTTATTTCCCGTGTGTTGTGTTTTCTTGTGTTTGTTTATAGGTGATGGTTTGTCACCGCTACGTCATTTTTTTTTAAACTGCAGCAGACCGCCTTCCGTTAGCTTTCATACAATGGTATGAGTACCGGTCGTTCAGAAAGCAATGACAAACTACTGAACGTAAACTTGCCAAGACATCACAAACATCCAAAAATACTGGAGTTAACTGCGACTTCCTGCAAAGTCTATGCAACTAACTTTAAACTTTACACTCTAATGTCTTCCCGTTGTTGGCATCCCCACAGCTTGAGCAGTTAACCTGTCTCGCGTATATCTGTGACCGCACCGCCATGATTGCACACCATGATTGCACGCCATGCCGCCTGGTGTACACCCACACCAAGCGGACGACTCGTCCTTTCGTGTCAGAACAATGTTTTTGTAGATTCTTCTGCTGTGTTGTTAGCATTTTTGGCTTCTTCTGTGGATTTTGTTAAACTACCCTCTTCAACGGAGTGGGCTGTGTCACCTGACTTTGCAGCACTGGAAAGTGGTTGCCGTGGAGCAATTCAGGTTTAGAGGACTCACAGAGAGAACCCTTCCATGCATGGATGACGCCGGTTCACCCACGGCAACATACAAAGGCCGCCGCTATATGAAGGGAGCATACAATACACGTTGAAGGGTTACCATAAGAAACACCGGCTGTCACGATGACACATGTAAGGACACGCATGAAACTAGGTCTGTCTATGATGTGCTGAGAGGACAAGCGATGATTTCCCAAGGGTGAGAATGGTGGTTGAGGCGGGAAGTGTGTTATAACTAGGGAAATACAGAGATAAACTGAGACGGGGAAATGTGAAGAGGTAGAGATAGGTTGAAGCGGGAAATATGTTCTAGACAGGAAGAGATAGAGAGAGGTTGAAGCCGGAAATGTGTTCTAGACAGGGAGAGGTAGAGATAGGTTAAAGTGGAGATAGGTTAAAGTGGAGATAGGTTAAAGCGGGAAATGTGTTCTAGACAGGGAAGGTTAAAGTGGAGATAAGTTAAAGCGGGAAATGTGTTCTAGACAGGGAGAGGTGGAAATAGGTTAAAGTGGAGATAAGTTAAAGCGGGAAATGTGTTCTAGACAGGGAAGGTTAAAGTGGAGATAAGTTAAAGCGGGAAATGTGTTCTAGACAGGGAAGGTTAAAGTGGAGATAAGTTAAAGCGGGAAATGTGTTCTAGACAGGGAGAGGTGGAAATGGGTTAAAGTGGAGATAAGTTAAAGCGGGAAATGTGTTCTAGACAGGGAAGGTTAAAGTGGAGATAAGTTAAAGCGGGAAATGTGTTCTAGACAGGGAGAGGTGGAAATAGGTTAAAGTGGAGATAAGTTAAAGCGGGAAATGTGTTCTAGACAGGGAGAGGTGGGGATAGGTTAAAGTGGAGATAAGTTAAAGCGGGAAATGTGTTCTAGACAGGGAGAGGTGGGGATAGGTTAAAGTGGAGATAAGTTAAAGCGGGAAATGTGTTCTAGACAGGGAGAGGTGGGGATAGGTTAAAGTGGAGATAAGTTAAAGCGGGAAATGTGTTCTAGACAGGGAGAGGTAGAGAGAGAGAGAGAGAGAGAGAGAGAGAGAGAGAGAGAGAGAGAGAGAAGCGGGAAATATATTCTAGACAGGGAGAGGTAGAGACAGACATAGAGAAACACGTGTACATGACGTAACTCTTCGCTGTGTGTAGTTGGTCTCGTTCAGCCTGCACGAGCAGTCAGGGCTATAGCTGATGTGATTAGACACAGCCTCCTGTCCCCTCTTAACGCCTATTGTGTTGGCCAATAGTTTGTCCCCAGACCCCTGCTGCCAAGCATCTATGTTACATGTTTCTCTCTTCCTCGATGCCAAGATACACATGGCTCTATATATCACGATGTCAAGATACACGTCTCATTATATCACGATGTCAAGATATGCATGGCTCTTTATATCACGATGTCAAGATATACATTTTTCTTTATATCACGATGTTAAGATACACATGTTTCTTTATATCACGATGTTAAGATACACGTGTTTCTTTATATCATGAAGTCCAGATACACATGTCTCTTTATGTCACGATGTCAGGATACACATGTTTCTCTCTGTCACGATGTCAAGATACATGTTTCTCTGTTACAATGTCAAGATACACATGTCTTGTTATGTCACGATGTCAAGATACACATGTTTTTCTCTGTCACGAATTCAAAATGCACATGTATCCCTCTGTCATGCTGTCAAGATACACATGTCTTGTTATATCACAGTATCAAGATACACATGTTTTGGATGCAAGTAACCATTTCTTACGGTCAGTTGTCATCTGTCAAGACGTCCAAAAAAAAAAAAAATAATAATAATAATGGTAAATTATCTCAAACGACAACTAGCCAATAAACATTCCCATATGTATGACACGTTACATCTTCCTTGGGTATTTATAATGCCCATGTTAAACATTGCCTCAGTGAGTCATGTATTATTGATTATTTTGCATGCGTTTTAATTATTGTTCTTTTGTTGTCAGAAATTAAGAGTAGAATAGGGCAAGCAAAAACCGAATTTCAGAAAATGAAGAGTATCTTATGCAATAAGTCACTATCACTGAATGTAAGAAAGAGAGTGCTGAAATGCTATGTAGAACCGGTTTTGCTGTATGGCAGTGAATCTTGGAATGTAAATGAACAAATTAAGAAGAAATTAGAAGCAATAGAGATGTGGTTCCTGAGACGAATGTTGCGAATTCTTTGGACTGCTAGAGTAACCAACAACGACTGCCTGAAACAGGCTAATGAAACTAGAACACTATATACAACAATAAGAAAGAGACAAACATCTTTCTTTGGTCATGTGATGAGAAGAGAGGCATTGGAGAACATCGTGACAACTGGAAAGATCAAGGGGAAGAGAGGCAGAGGCAAACCAAGAGAAATAATGCTGGATAGCTTGAGACGGTGGCATGGAGGAATATCAGCAGCAGAGTTGATCCAGAAAATCAAAGACCGAGATCTGTGGAGAGCCATGAACGCCTACGCCAGCTGGCAGGGCACTTGATGATGATGATGATGATGATGATGATGATGATGATGTCAAAGATTAGCTTCATAAGTGATGTTGAATGAAAGAATGTATGAGAGGAAATAGAGAAGAAGGGCAGAATGTCATACGGGCCTGCGTGCCCAATTCTTAACCCTTTAAAAATAAAGAGTGATCGTTCGTTCGTTCGTTTATTCTTCATTACTCTTGTCATCTGCCTTCATTACTCTTGTCATCTGCCTTCATTACTCTTGTCATCTGTCTTCAATACTCTTGCCATCTTGTCATCTGTCTTCCCTACACTTGTCATCTGTCTTCACTACACTTGTCATCTGTCTTCACTACACTTGTCATCTGCCTTCATTACTCTTGTCATCTGTCTTCAATACTCTTGCCATCTTGTCATCTGTCTTCCCTACACTTGTCATCTGTCTTCACTACACTTGTCATCTGCCTTCATTACTCTTGCCATCATGTCATCTGTCTTCACTACACCTGTCATCTGCCTTCATTACTCTTGCCATCATGTCATCTGTCTTCACTACACTTGTCATCTGCCTTCATTACTCTTGCCATCATGTCATCTGTCTTCACTACACCTGTCATCTGTCCACTGACCTCTGGGTGTAAGATTATCATTTGCGGAGAACAGCATCTTCTTGCAATGAAACAAACTGCTTTAGAAGAATATGGAATAGAGAGTGATCTAAACCCCGCCGCGGAGCAAGCACGACCGAAGGTTTCTGATCCTCAGAAGTTTTCCGGGATGTTTAGGCTCTTTGGCACTCTTCCGACAGACGGGTCTAAATAGTTCTGCAGTGAATAATTTTATATAACTAACACTAACCCTAACCCTAACCCTAATCACTTATTCACTGCAGAACTATTTAGACCCGTCTGTCAGAAGAGTGCCGGCTCTTTGCTTTCCTTACACTCTCTGGGGGTGGGTCCATCCGGGTCATGACTCTGGGTGTCTTTCTCCTGCTGCCAATTCGTACCCTATTTCCAGACGTTGGACCCACAAAGGCATATTGTTCCTGCTTCCAAGCCACCCCTGCCTCGGGGAAGAAAACATCGTGCACCTTCGGCCATGAGAAGCCAGCTTCTCTCTCTCCCCCCCCCCCCCTCTCCCAATCCGGCCATTGCCTCTGTCGTCGTCTCCACGTCGGCGGTTCGTTTTGCAGCAGTACGCGTCACTGCCGCCATGTTGCCTTATTCGTACCGCGTTCATGGCTCATGGAGCCGCACTCCTGCATGGCTCACACACTCCTGCATGGCTCACACACTCCTGCATGGCTCACGGAGCCACACAACTGCATGGATCACAGACGCCGGCTCTTCTTGTGGGCGACTTGGTTGTGGCTTTGGGTTTTGATTTAGTGCAAGGCTTCACACGAAGAATGGCGAGTTCTCCCGACAGGATTGTCACGGGGTCACGATGTACCTGGCAAGCGACCTTGTTGTTTCTCCGCTCCGTTCTTCTGTCTGTGTTATATTCTTTCCGCTATGTACGCACTGGGAATCTGAAGCGGGTCTTTGTTGTAAGATTGGACGGGTGACTGCTGCCATGGGCAAGTCAAAGCCAACAGCCGGATGTCTGCTATCCTAGATAAGTCAAACAGCCCGGTGTCTGCTGTTCCAGACAAGTCAAACATCCAGATGTCTGCTATCCTATACAAGGCAAACATCCAGATGTCTGCTATCCTATACAAGGCAAACATCCAGCTGTCTGCTATCCTATACATGTCAAACATCCGGATGTCTGCTGTCCTAGATAAGTCAAACAGCCCGGTGTCTGCTGTTCCAGACAAGTCAAACATCCAGATGTCTGCTATCCTATACAAGGCAAACATCCAGATGTCTGCTATCCTATACATGTCAAACACCCGGATGTCTGCTGTCCTATACAAGTCAAACAGCACACGGGGATCAGGACAAGGCAGGTAATATCTCTCCCACAAGTGCCAAAACTACGTTAGTAAAATCTCCTCCTCTGGGATCAGGACAGGACAGGTAATATCTCCTTCGCCGGGATCAGGACAAGGCAGAAAATATATCCCCCACAGGGATCAGGACAAGGCAGGTAATATCTCCTCCACAGGGATCAGGACAAGGCAGGTAATATCTCCTCCGCTGGGATCAGGACAAGGCAGGAAATATATTCCCCACAGGGATCAGGACAAGGCAGGTAATATCTCCTCCACAGGGATCAGGACAAGGCAGGTAATATTTCCTCCACAGGAATCAGGACAAGGCAGGTAATATTTCCTCCACAGGAATCAGGACAAGGCAGGTAATATCTCCTCCACAGGAATCAGGACAAGGCAGGTAATATCTCCTCCGCTGGGATCAGGACAAGGCAGGTAATATTTCCTCCACAGGAATCAGGACAAGGCAGGTAATATTTCCTCCACAGGAATCAGGACAAGGCAGGTAATATTTCCTCCACAGGAATCAGGACAAGGCAGGTAATATTTCCTCCACAGGAATCAGGACAAGGCAGGTAATATCTCCTCCACAGGAATCAGGACAAGGCAGGTAATATTTCCTCCACAGGAATCAGGACAAGGCAGGTAATATTTCCTCCACAGGAATCAGGACAAGGCAGGTAATATTTCCTCCACAGGAATCAGGACAAGGCAGGTAATATTTCCTCCACAGGAATCAGGACAAGGCAGGTAATATCTCCTCCACAGGAATCAGGACAAGGCAGGAAATATATTCCCCACAGGAATCAGGACAAGGCAGGTAATATTTCCTCCACAGGAATCAGGACAAGGCAGGTAATATTTCCTCCACAGGAATCAGGACAAGGCAGGTAATATCTCCTCCACAGGAATCAGGACAAGGCAGGTAATATCTCCTCCGCTGGGATCAGGACAAGGCAGGTAATATCTCCTCCGCTGGGATCAGGACAAGGCAGGAAATATATTCCCCACAGGGATCAGGACAAGGCAGGTAATATCTCCTCCACAGGTGTCAGGATTTGCCAGTTGAAGCCAACACAAGGTCCACAGTAGGCTATAGAAGACAGATCAAGAGACACCAGTCTATGGAGCCAGCCACAAACAGCACACTACACTTCCCTCCGGCAGGTGTCTCCGGTAACCACGCAAATCATAGGACGGGCTCCCAGTCCCGACCAATCAGTCCCCCAATGCTAGGGTTGCCAGACGTCCGGCAAAGAGAGAACATGTCCTCCTTTTTAGCCTAATGTCCTCCGTCCGGCAGGCAAAGCTAAAAACTTTTAAAATGTCCGGCTTTTTAATATTGTATGTTATAATTTTTTGTATTGTTATTACAACTTACAATGTATCTACACTCTACCGTGTGTTTACATTCTTTATTAAAACCCATTGCCTAATAATATTTATTTACCTTTCCTATTTATACCAAATGTGAAATACCAGTTATTTGTATAATTTGAATCTAACTGTTGCTCTATTCGGCAAAACTAACAATACTGTAGTCTCTGTGGTCAAAATGTTAATGTTATTTCCGGTTCCGAAGGCAGAGACGCCACTTAGAATTGTTTTTTCCCGCAGAAGTCGGATGTGTCGGCCTAACGGCACAAGAACGCAGCTCTGCTGTAAACAGGCACAACGCAGTCACATCCGGAAAAAAAATCCGGATGAACGCAGAAGAAAAAGAAGAAGAATTGTTATTTTAATTTGTAATTTTTGCCGTCAATGTTTATGAAAATGGCTTCTACAAAGAGAAAATGCAAATTCTCGAACACTATGAAAAATAAGTTTCCATGCTTCGTTGAAGGACGCAACGAGAATGAGTTGGAAAAAAAGAAAAAGCAGCTGCTGCAGCAGGATATAACAATATGAACTGGAAACAGAATGCGGCAAAGTGTACGATTTGCGATAGTTACTTGTCCGTTGCCAACAAAGGAATTACTGACTTGGAGCGCCATGTTGACAGTGAGAGACATAGAAACCTAATCAAAGTGTCCGCGTCATCTAGCACATTGACGTCTTTTTTACAGCCTAAGTACTCAAAGGTGTTGCTGAAAGCGCATGCGGCTGAAGCATCTTTGGCATTTCATACAGTTTGTCATCATCAGTCTTACAACTCGATGACCTGCACAGCTGGTTTGATGTACACATTATTTGAAGATTCAGAAATTGCTAAAAATATGGCTTGTGCAAAAACAAAGACTGAAGCAATAATAAACCAGGTGATTAGCCGCCACAATGTTGATGAATTTAATAAATCTTTAAGTGGTACTTCATGTTTCGGTCTTTCGACAGATGCTAGCAATCACGGTTCGCAGAAAATATTTCCGATCGTTGTTCAATACTTTGACTGGAAAGCAGGTGGAATCCAAACTAAGATTCTCGAGTTAGACAACACACCAAATGAAACCTCAGAAACTATATCACAGTATATTTTGAGAACACTCCAAAAACGAAGACCAAGAGAGACCTAGCGTAGAACCTTCATCAGAGAAGGCTCATTCAACGGCCAAGAGAACATCCAGGATCTACAACAAACAGGTAGCAGCGAACCGCCGGACATGGAGAGCCATGACTTCTGCTCTATGCGCCGACTTAGGCTCAAGAGGAAAGACTAAGTAACTAACTCCAAAAACATGATTTGTACTCCAAATGTGTTGTTTTTGCTGGTGACAATGCCAATGTGAATTTTTGAGGCATTAACATAACAGAAGGTAGACATGTGTTCTCTCTCATTTGAAGGACGCCTTGAGCAAGCCATTAGTAGGCGTTGGATGTTCTGCTCATGTTCTGCACAACTACATCCAACACTGCGCAGATTTAATGCAGATTGACGTTAAATCCATTGTCTTGAAGATATTCAATTACTTTTCTATATACACTGTCAGAACATAAATTTTAAATGATTTTTGTGACTATGTCAACATTAACTATCAGCAACTACTCTTATCACTCTGAAACTAAATGGCTCAGTTTGTTTCCAGCTGTTGAGAGGCTGTTGAGGCTGTTTACTGCTTTGAAAGAATATTTTATTTCTGTAAACCAACCACCTGCTATGATAAAAAAAAAAATTTATTGGCCGCTATTGTAATAAAATTGTACTGATTGTGGGTTTAATCTGGAACGATTTAAATGAAACATTCAATATGTCCTCCTTTTTATCTTATTATGTCCTTTGTCCTCCTTTTTGTCTTATTATGTCCTCCTTTTGGTGCCCACGTATCTGGCAATCCTACCCAATGCCTGCATCGCTGAAGTCCTTGCGCTGTTGTCTTACTACTTTCGCACGTCACGCTCAACTTCTTAGGCATCAGTAAATCGTTCCCCAGCGTGAGCACACTTTGCACGAATTTAACACATCATGCATTATGCTAAAGGCTACATGTTGACAACAGCCTATTGCAGTTGCAACACTGTCTATTGTTACCCGCCAAGACAGCTCCAATATCGGACCAACAGCTACATAAAACTGTCTATCGCTACCCGCCAAGACGGCTCTGATATCGCTCCAACAGTTACACAAAACTGTCTATCGCTACCCGCCAAGACAGCTCCAATATCGGACCAACAGCTACATAAAACTGTCTATCGCTACCCGCCAAGACGGCTCTGATATCGCTCTAACAGCTCCACAAAACTGTCTATCGTTACCCGCCAAGACAGCTCCAATATCGCTCCAACAGCCACACGTTAGATGCTGTCGCAATCTGTGCAGGACGACCGAGTCGGCCTTCACTGACAAGTTATGAACGTCCTTGGAAGAACTTATTCACCCAGTTTTACACCCGACAAACAATTGCCGCCATTGACAGACAACGTTTCCTTGTGAATATGTTTGGCACAAAGTGTCCTGACACAAAACAACCAGAGAACAAACAGGATGCTGATTATCCAGGGCGCAATCTTCGGGTATGACCGACATTTCCACAAGCATAGTTCAGTAATTATCGTCTGCCACATATAGACATCAAGTCGTACGGATGTCACATAATGGCACCTTTAAAATAGATGTTTGCATATCCTTTACAGGACATCGCTGTCAACATCAGCATCTTTCAGCTGATTGTTGATTTCTTTGGCAAGATTACGCTCAGTAGTTTGCCATTATTTCCGAGCGGCCGGCTCACATACCCCGTCAGTTACCGACGCGATTCGAACCACTGCTGATTCTCACCGTCGTCACGTTACTTACGAGAGTATACGAGATTACGGAGAAAAATCGCTAACCTCTAGGCCAGGAAGTTGGCAATGGTACCTTTACCAACTGTAAACAACTATGTCATAACAGTTTTATATCATGCTCTGGCTTGATTACAGAGATTTACCCGCACAATAACGTACACTTCTACACAAGGAGTACCACACACACACACACACACACAAAACACGCGCGCACGCATAATGCACACGCACACACACACACACACACACACACATACACACACACACACACAATATCAATGTCTGTCCACGTTCAGTCATATGTCACAAGATGGCAAGGGGAGACAAACGTGTCCTGAATCAATTATATATCCATCTTGAAAATCAAGAGAACGGGTCACTATCATATCATAACGTGCCCTAGTTTATGTGACATTCGTTGAATGTTCCCAGCCCATCCTATAACAATCTGTGCTAGCAGAGTCCCTGTTAATAATTAATCCGACGTCACAAATAACTCTTTCACTACGCAAATAGTTTCTTGACTTTACACATAGCTTCTTGATTTTACGAATAGTTTCTTGACCTTACGAATAGCTTCTTGACTTTACGAACAGCTTCTTGATTTTACAAATAACTTCTTGACTTTACAAAAGCTTCTTCACTTTACAAATAGTTTCTTGACTTAACAAATAGTAGGAACACATATTTAAAGAATTTTGTTTCGTTGTTAAAAATATGTACACAATTAAACTCGAAACAATCTTGCCAGCGGGGTTTTAAAAGCCGAGAAAATGTACAACAAACATCTCCACCCAATGGCTTGACACAATAGACAACTAGGAGCTACTGACACGAAAACACAACATAAAAATGTGACATTTGAGAGTCGTAAATTACATGGCGTAGTCGACTTTCTCGACAAGCTACAAGCTAGTTAGTTACCTGGTGCTGTCGCTAGGTCGTGACAAAGTGGACACGCCCAGGATAATTTCATTTAAGATATAGTCACTATTAGTTGCCATGCCAGGGCCAGGATTTCACGTTAGGGTCGGGTTAATGGTCGAACTTAATGATTATGTCATTGCAGATCTACTAATGGCATTTTATCATCATCATGTGCCATGCCGATAAACGTGGGCCTATGTCGCCATCTCAAACGATCACCAAAGTTTCTCATTCATTCTGTGTTCTTCTTCCGTTTATGCCTACAACGTGTTTTTTTCTATGACTTTGTCCAGTTGTCATAAAATCTTCAAGAAAGTGTCTTCTCATGCCCCCCCCCCCCCCCGCAAAAACAAAATCATTGTTTACCTATAATTTACCTATAATTTCACTAATTTTTCTTCTTCTTCTTCTTCTTTAATTCTTCGTCTTCTATCTTTCTTTCTTTCTTTCTTTCTTTTTTCTTCTTCTTCTTCTTCTTCTTCTTCTTCTTCTTCTTCTTCTTCTTCTTCTTCTTCTTCTCCTTCTTCTTCTCCATCTTCTTCTTCTTCTCCATCGTTTTATTCTTCTCCATAACATTCTTCTTCACTCTCTTCGTCTTCTTCTTCTTCTTCTTCTTTTCTTACTTCTTCACCATCGTCTTCTTCTTCATCTTCTTCTTCTTTCTTTCTTTCTGTCTTTCTTTCCTTCTTCTTCTTTTTCTTAGCCTTCTTCTGTTTCTGCTACGTCTTACTTTCTCCCTTCCTTCCTATCTTCCTTTCTTTGTTTCTTCTTTCTTTCCTTCCCATCTTTCTTTCTTGCTTCTTCTCCGTCTTCTTCTTCTTCTTTCTTTCTTTCTTTCTTTCTTTCTTTCCTTCTTCTTCTTCGCCGTCGTCTTCTTCTTCTTCTCCATCTTCTTCTTTTTTCATCTTCTTCTTCTTTTCATCATCTTCTTCTTCTCTTCTTCCTCTTCCTCCTCTTCTTCTTCTTCGTTTTCAAGCATCAGTATAAATAAATCCAAAGAACTTCCGGGCTGGAAGAGGCCAGACAAAGCAAGGTTGGCAGATGGTGCTACATCCCTTGGTGAAAGAAGAACAGGTAAACAAGACAGTGAGGCAGCGCCTGTCCAGGGTTTGACAGACAGTGTAAGGCTGCATTCAAGGCTGCACAAGGACAGGCTAAGAATACAGTTTATATTTGAATTATGACTCGCCACAGTTCATAACACACAGCCTCGTGCAAACGTATATTTACGGTAGTTCATAAATAAACGCATTTTGTACCCCTCACAGTCCCCCAGTATATACTGACGTTAACAATCCCATTCACTACTCGGCATTCTATTCAACAATTCACTTATCCAGGGCGTGCCCCTCGCTGATTGCCGGGTTGTCTGTCAAGATAACCAGATACACACAACAGCGATAGCAGAGATTAGGATCTGTGGTGGTTGTTATAACGGTGACGTCGACGCGCGCATTAATTGACTAGAAATTTATGTTCACATTGTGCAGGCCTTTGTAGACATGGTGTGGGATTTTGTTGTTATGTAGAACTAAACACAGTTGGGTTGCAATTACTGAAGGTGAGGCCACTGAGATTGCAAAATCTGTCGGGCAAAGTCAACATGACTCATGAATTCAGTCACAAAGACGCACATATATTTAACACTAGCTGACCCGGCCCGGTTTCGCCCAGTCCCTGGTGGGGAGCATCTCATTTAATTCATATAAGTAGTCATATAAGCTCCCGTTCCAGTTCCCGACTGTCTGTCTGTCTGTCCGACCCGGCCCGACTTCGCCCAGGCCCTGGTGGGGAGCATCTCATTTAATTCGTATAAGTAGTCATAAAACTGTCCGTCCCCGTCTGCCTGCCTGCCTGCCTGTCTGTCTGTCTGTCTGACCCGGCCCGGCTTCGCCCAGCCTCTGGTGGGGAGCATCTCATTTAATTCATATAAGTAGTCATATAAGCTCCCGTTCCCGACTATCTGTCTGTCTGTCTATCTATCTGACCCGGCGCGGCTTCGCCCAGCTCCTGTCGGGGAGCGTCTCATTAAATTCATATAACAACAAAAAATTAATTTAAGATTGTCCTTCCACACACCATCCATTATTTTTAATGAAAACTGTTTTTAATCACCTACATGGCTGTAGATAACTTCTTTAAACATAAAAAGATGAGTTAGAAAATTTTCACTATTTAAATAGATACATTATTTTTATGAAAACTTTGAAAATGCCTTAAAGATTATATCATTATTTATTATAACGCATATGCCTGTAAATAACTGTAGACAAAGAGTTTATAAACCTTTGAAAACAATGCAACAATCTATATATAAAATATATAGCAATGGTATTAAAAGTTATGCCCCTTGAAATAACTTTTCTTAAGTTAAATCCCCTCGCTATATATAAATAATGTAAATTAAAATATTAAATTTTAGTAAGTAAATAGCTGATTGTACACTAACAAACTATGATAGTTGGCTGCACGGGAATGACAAGAAAACATGTAGAAAATTTCATCTCAATCGGATGGAACGTTATCGAACGCATCAAATACATCCCTACATACATTGTCTTTTATATATATAGGTACGGTGTGGCACTTGGACATTTAACATACGGTGTGGCAATTGGAAATTTAACATACGGTGTGGCAATTGGAAATTTAACATACGGTGTTGCACTAGGCACATGTTGTGTGAGAAGATCTAGGATAGAGACTCCACATGTTGCGTGGGAAAGTCTAGAGTAAAGAGTCCACATGTTGTGTGGAAGGTCTAGGGCAGAGAGTCCACATGCGGTAGGTTATGAATGGAAGTGAACACTGAATATGGATACCAAACTAGGCTGTGTTTACTTCACACGGGCTGGAGAACCTACTTCACACTGACTGGAGAACCTACTTCACACCGGCTGGAGAACCTACTGTAGATTGCACGTGACTCACATTTGCCTGGTAAAATAAATATTGGAGTATTTCTTGTCTAACACACCGGGGACTACTAAGATAAAGCGACTGGTGTCCGCGCAAAGTGACCTCACATGCAATGCCTATTTGTACAGATCAATATTTCAGACGGCCTACCTGGCTATTGATCTGGAATAAAGACACGGTGGTTAACGGCGTGATTTGCCCTTGGGGTTTCCGTGTAACTAGCGCTACTGACAATGTTGCCCTCAAGGCATACACACACAGGGATGTGATCCTACAGGGATGTGATCCTACAGGGATGTGATCCTACAGGGATGTGATCCTATAGGTTGATGATGATGTCTTGGCAAATTTTACGTTCAGTAGTTTGCCATTGCTTTCTGAACGACCGGCTCACATACCTCCGTAAGTAACCAGCGCGACGCGATCCGCAGCCGAACTACTGTCCCACATATATATTTACTGGGACAACCACAGAATCTGCGACAACTACTGTCCCGCGTATACATTTACTGGAACACACACACAGCATCTGGAAAAACTACTGTCCCACATATATATTTACTGGGACACCCACCAATTCTGGGACAACTACTGTCCCACATATATATTTACTGGGACAACCACAGAATCTAGGACAACTACTGTCCCACGTATATATTTACTGGGACAACCACAGAATCCGGGACAACTACTGACCCGTGTATATATTTACTGGGACACCCACCAACTCTGGGACAACTACTGTCCCACATATATATTTACTAGGACAACCACAGAATCTGGGAAAACTACTGTCCCACATATATATTTACTGGGACAACCACGGAATCTGGGAAAACTACTGTCCCACATATATATTTACTGGGACACCCAACGATTCTGGGACAACTACTGTCCCACATATATATTTACTGGGACAACCACAGAGTCTGGGTCAACTGCTGTTCCATATATTATATATATATCATCATCATCATCATCATCATCTTCCACTTCTGCCGTCAAGCGTCGTGGAGAGGAATAATTTGCGTTCCAGCGCCCGGTGGACGGCACTGGATAGTGTCATTCCGTGAGGTTGTACAATGTCTCCGATGTCGTCAATCCATTTTCTTCTTGGACGTCCTCGTGGTCTCGTCGCAGATGATCTTTGATGTAAGGCCAGTGATGGTAGTTGTTGATGTTGCATTCTAACGACATGGCCAAACCACTTGATCTTCTGTCTTTCAATAAATGTGGCACAAGGTGTTGATCCCACAGTCTGTCTGATAGTAGCATTTCTTACTCGGTCTCGGATTGTTAAGTTGGCAGCTCTCCTCGGGCATCTCATTTCGCAGGTGTTGATTTTGCGAAGGTGTAATTTGGATAAAGTCCAGGTTTGAGATTGGTAGCATAGGGTTGGTGTGAATATGCTGTTTATTATCTGTCGTTTGGTGGACATGGGTATGTTTGGATGTTTCAGTAAGGGTGATAGTTGATATGTAAGTGCACTAGCTTTTTGACATCTGATGTCAATTTCTCTGTCCAATCTGCCATCTTCTGTGATCATACTTCCAAGGTATTTGAATTCTTTAACTTGTTTCAGAGGTGTGGTATTTATCTGTATATTTAGTGGGCCTGGCGATTATATATATATATATACTGTAACACACACAGAGGCTGAGAATACTACTGTCCCACATATATATTTACTGAGGTCGTCACAGTCTATGTCAGCAAAAACACATTATATTGTTTTTTTTTGCTTAGTTTCCATTCTATTTGTATTTAAGTTGCGTGGGTTATTTATTTATATTATTATTCTGTTGATATGTGACAGCGGTATGTGGATTAAGGGTATAAAAATAGTGTGCATTATTCGTCCCCAACATAATACAGGATTAGTGTTTTGTTGTCAAGCCTTTTCTAATATTATATTGTGACTGTTTAAGGCCGCCTACCTAACAAGCTGATTGTATTATCTAAGTCTTGTACCGGCCTGAGTACCCTCTTGATGGTGAGTTCTGTTGTTCCGAAAGTCACCTTGTTGACCAGAATGTTGCCAGACAATACAACTATGGTGGTGAAAGACAACAGCTCAAAGTATGGCAGCCACAATGTATTGCACAAAGGAAGACAGGAGGAGAAATGCCAAAATCAGCAATGTGTCAGAAACAACAGCTTCTGGGCGTATCATGTACCACGACTCGTGGGGGTACAGGATGTTACTGGCAAGCACATTCCTCAGTTATTCCACAACTGTACGGTGACATGTGGGCGTCCCAATATGGCATTGTGTGTGGGGATAGGGTCTGTATGTGAGAGTATGTGAATGTGTAAGAGAGAGAGAGAGAGAGAGAGAGAGAAAAAGAGAGAGAGAGAGAGAGAGAGAGTCTACGTATCCATGTGTGTATGTGGGTATTTGTGTGTGTGTGTGTGTGTATACCTGTTTTGCGAGATCTGTCTATCAACCTGATCACTGACCTACCTACATGTCTATTTGTCTGACTGCCTTTGTGTGAACACACACTTGTCACATGACTTAATTGCACTGTGTTTGCTCCCATATGGCTCGGTCTGTTTCTGCAGGGCGGCATGCCGAAAGTGTCTCACAAAACACGAACTCTGTAGCTCCAGCGACGACCCCCAGGAGTCTCCGAAAAAAGATTGCATTTGTGAACCGAATGCACTCCGGAATCGAGCTGATAACCTTAGGAGAGCGAGGCTCTGAATGTAAATGTGTGAATGTAAATATGTGTGAATGTAAATATGTGTGAATGTATATATGTGTGAATGTAAATATGTGTAAATGTATATATGTGTGAATGTATATATGTGTGAATGTAAATATGTGTGAATGTAAATATGTGTGAATGTATATATGTGTGAATGTATATATGTGTGAATGTAAATGTGTGAATGTATATATGTGTGAATGTATATATGTGTGAATGTAAATGTGTGAATGTATATATGTGTGAATGTATATATGTGTGAATGTATATATGTGTGAATGTATATATGTGTGAATGTAAATGTGTGAATGTATATATGTGTGAATGTAAATGTGTGAATGTAAATGTGTGAATGTATATATGTGTGAATGTATATATGTGTGAATGTATATATGTGTGAATGTATATATGTGTGAATGTATATATGTGTGAATGTATATATGTGTGAATGTATATATGTGTGAATGTAAATATGCGTGAATGTAAATGTGTGAATGTATATATGTGTGAATGTATATATGTGTGAATGTATATATGTGTGAATGTATATATGTGTGAATGTA
>OY992880.1:141124831-141187331 GCA_963921405.1 Cepaea hortensis | reverse complement strand
AGGGTGAGACGTACAGAACCGTACAGTATGAAGAGAAAAACAATATCAAGTAACCGGTTCTTGTATTAACGCGATCTGAAATCATGTTAATCCCCCCCCCCTGGAAACCCTAAAAATTCCCCCGGGGGGGGGGGGGGGGTCCCCACCGGTTGAGAACCACTGTGTTAGATGTATGGTTCAACATTGACATGTAGGATGGACAGTTCAACATTGACATTTAGGGTTTATGGTTCAACATTGACATTTATGATGGACGGTTCAATATTGACATTTATGATAGATAGTTAAATATGGAAACTTATGACGGACGGTTCAGTATTGCCACTTAAGATGGCCGATTTCATATGAGGGCAGTGAGTGGAAAGCTGGAAAGCACCAGAGAGCATGTCACGAGAATAGATGACGCGGATAGTGTTAGCATGTGTTGGACAAGAATGTGTCTACAACATCATGTCTTGCATGACTAACGGTGCAGACATCCATCACACAGCCATCACATATTAAGTAAGTACGCGCGCGCACACACACACACACACACACACACACACACACACACACACACACATACACACACACACACACACCCGTGAGAGTCAGAACATTTCCCGCCATGGAACACATTCTAGATGTTAAGATATCAGTTGCTGACATTGAACTGTCAACTCCCATACACAACCAACCCACTTGTGATTTCACAACAAATTGAATATATTTAATTATTATCATTTATAATCGTGTGTAACCAGTGCTTATTTCATAATTCTTTGACACGCCCTGGTCCAGCAGTGCACATACATTATCATTATGTTACAGCGGTCAAGGAGGACGCTATACATGTAATAACCATATATTCTGGACATATAAAATAACATTAACTTATCAGGCGCCAATTTATGACATATATATCAACCAGAAAAGTTATAGATTCGACCGCCATACAAGTAAACAAACTATGGGATTTACATTGATGACTAAAGGCAAGTTACCTAATTGTAAATAGAATGAATGAACATAATAATATACTGGATAAAAGAAATAATATTAATTTGATAGACGCCAATTCATGACATAATAAATACAACGACCCAATAAAAAGTTTATGGATTTGACTGACATGATAAGTACAACATGACAACTATGATAAGTACAAAGACTAGTTACCTTATTTGGTCGGCGTTGTCTAGTAATTCCTGAAGGAGCGACTTCACACAGACCAGTACTCCGAGAATGCGAACACACCAGGCGATGTCGCCAGTAGTTGAGACACCTGTTCAAGAGTGACAAAACACCTCAAACTTCGGCCCACAAATAAATATGGCGTTTTGCACGACTGATAAAACTCGTTCAAATCTGTATTCTCAATCAGCTTCTTAAGCTGGTGTTTACTGTTGTTATTGGTGAAGTTGTGTTAAAGTTGTAACTAGCTCCCACGTTAATTTAACCTTCCCCAGGTGTTGTGAAGATCGTAGTGGCAAGGGCTAGCGATCAAACCACGCCCCCTCCTGCAGTCACCTAGCCCAGTCACGGGAAGAATGTCGACGCTCCAGGCGCAGTTTACGGGCCCAAGTTGAAGGAGGACGGGAGAGCCTGTTGGCTGGTGATACCTGGGCCTGCGTTTTGTCCTGGTATCCCCGCGTGTGACACGATAGCTCAGGTAGCACAACACATACGTAAATGACCTAGTTACATGTTGTTACCGCTAACGCGTTGTGCTTTTGTTGGCGATACAAAGTTGTATGTTGCAGTGTTGATGCCCAGGATGTCAGCATTGTAGTTTATACAGCTCTGTGTAAGACATGCATTCCTTTGTTGTACAAGGCTCTAGATACAAGTAAGGCGTTGAGTTTGTGAGACACGCAGTTTGTTCTTGTCTCAAGTCAGCTTGTCAAACATTGTCTACAGTTTTACGATTGTAATAAAACCGGACTGCCCTAAAGCTGAGGGCATGTAAACAATAAAAGAACGTGCAGCGTGTAGCAGATTTACAAAAAAAATTTACGGAAAACAAAGGACGGTTGCGGCGATAAGCCTTCATCAGCAAACAAACACAAAAACACGTAACAACATATGCATCACGGACAGTATGTAGCTACCGCTGTGTCATCTCCGTTTTTATATGATGTGTGTATGTGCATGTGTGTGTGTTTGCTGGTGAAGGCTTTTTTTGCCGCAACGTCCATTGTTGTCCGTAATTGTTTTTTGTAAAGCTGCCCTATATTTCATGTTTTATATTGTTTACTACAGTGTCTGCTGGAGACGCTGTTTTAATTCCCCTGCCTGGTTGATGTCATATGAGTCCCAGGATTAGGTTGTCTCTCCTGCTGTTTGGCACAATCACCGTGTCTCATACCAGTCAGCGTGGGCGATCATGTCCCGCCATCTCTCACGGTCCCCAGTGTAGCGGATCACTTCAGTGATCTTGTTCCTGTTACGACATCGGTAAAACCACCCAGGTGTGTGTGTGTGTATGTGTGTGTGTGTGTGCGTGTGTGAGTTACTTTCTCGTGCCTCCTTGTAATATCCACCTTCCTCCCTTTTTCCTCTTTGTTTTTTCTCGTGCATTTGTTTGGAGTCTGTTGACAAAGAACTGTCATAAATATGTAGAACAGTGGTTCTCAACTGGTAGGGAATTTCCCCCCCCCCTCCCCCAGGGGGGAGTTTTAGGGTTTCCAGGGGAGGAATTAAGATTATTTCAAGATCGCGTTAATACAAAAACCGATTACTTGATATTGTGTTTCCCTTCATACTGTACATCCGCTTCTAAAATTCATTTTATAAAGTAAGTAGACCCACAAATCACGTTTTATGTGGACGTCTAGACATGTTTTAGTATGTGCTATTAAATTTAGCTTCCGTTATTACATATAGGCCTACTGTAGAGAGGCGGGGGTGAGGGGGGATTTTTAGGTAGGAAATACGAAAGGGGTGGGGGGGGGAGTGATGTTAAGAAAATTTGGTGAAGGGGGGCACAGGCAAAATTTTTAGGTAGGAAATACGAGGGGGGGGGGGTGGAATGACGTTCTGAAAATATGCTGAAGGGGGGCACGGGCCAATAAAGGTTGAAAACCATTGATGTAGAAGATGCATTAGGGTGGAGTCTTCTTTCTCTCTCTCTCTCTCTCTCTCTCTCTCTCTCTCTCTCTCTCTCTCTCTCTCTCTCTCTCTCTCTCTATGTCTCTCTCTCTCATTTTCTATCTCTTTCTCTCTTTCTTTACCTCTCTATTTTTGTTATTTACATATGTACTACATACTCTCTTATCTGTCTCTTCTCTCTCTCTCTCTCTCTCTCTCTCTCTCTCTCTCTCTCTCTCTCTCTTTCGCTGTGTGTGTGTCACCCTAGTATATATGTACATTGCATCTTTTATTTGTCCTCTCTCTCTCTCTCTGTTTCTGTGTCTCTCTCGGTCTCTCTCTCTCTCTCTCTCTCTCTCTGTCTCTCTCTGTCTCTCTCTATGCATAGGAGATGTATTTCACTGTGTTCTAGCCACGGAAATCAACCACCCACTCCAACTGGGACAATCAAAACACTCTAGAGTGTGGACTCGCTTTACACTTGATGTCTTTATTTTTTTTAAATGATTATTATTATTAAAAATATAAAATTGTGGATTGGTGAGATGAGTCTATTAAATGGGATGAATTAGATCTGTGGGATGGGAGTGTTGGGTTTCATGTGTGGGTTGGTGGTGGCGGGTTTCATGTGTGGGTTGGGTGTGGTGGGTTTCATGTGTGGGTTGGGTGTGGTGGGGTTCATGTGTGGATGGGAGTGTTGGGTTTCATGTGTGGGTTGGTGATATGAGTGTATTAAGTGGTATGAATTAGATCTGTGGGATGGGAGTGTTTGGTTTCTGTGTGGGTTGGGTGTGGTGGGTTCCATGTGTGGGTTTGGTGTGGTGGGTTCCATGTGTGGGTGGGTGTGGTGGGTTTCATGTGTGGGTGGGTGTGGTGGGTTTCGTGTGAGGGTTGGTGAGATGAGTCTATTAAGTGGGATTGCTTGTTTCCGTGTGTGGGTTGGGAAGAGGCAGCCATGGATATATAAAACATATGAATACAAGTGCATTGTTTCCGTGACGTGTCACATGTCTTCAAAGCCAGCTTCGACTCGTGTCACTACATTCTCTAGTATGTCACAATCGCTGGTTTACGTGATTCACAATCTTCGCTTGTCTATTATGTCTCCCGTTTGAAGCTGCACAATGACTTTGTCTGGAATGATTATCACACACGTCATATTTAAAATGACAAAGCAAACCCACAAGCAAAATTCAGTCCCTTACTACTTTAACCAGTGTGTAAGGACTACGCTTGAATTTAAAAGAGCGAACAAAAAAAGAAAGAAAAAATTTAAAAGGACGCTCGTCTCTTGCGGTTTGTTTCAAATCAACAGCCCATCATTGAACACGCGCAGTCGGAAGTCTCAATGATTTGTGTTTGTGGTCCTTCGGCCTCGTTTGTCGTTCCTCGGTTATGACGATCACGATTCACAAATATAGTTGTGTATTTTTATATTGCGTCAAATATTTTGTCGATGACAGTTTCTAAATGCGTTCTATTTGCAATTTAAAATGTTCACCATGAGGATTGCTTGTATTTGTTTATGAAACAAACTCCATAATTATCTATAATAACTCTAGTTATCAGTGCGTATATAATAATGTTTATGCTTCTGTCGATTAAATATAATACGTGTTGTTCTAGTCTTAACTTTCTATCTGTGAGATTGAGCTCTTCAATGTGTGGGCGTGAAAGTGGGATTATGAAGAAACAACCGAAACAAAGGTAGTTACAGGATATAGGTCAGTATCCGCTACCAAATGACGCACAATAATAAAAGAAGATAGAGCAATAAAGCCACGCACTGTAACCAAGTTCATTCATTCATTCAGTAGCATGTCCTTTGCAGAACCTCGCTCCTATAACAACCTTCCGGAAAACTTCTCGATCACAAGCAAGATGTCCCGCGTCCGATACACCCATCTGGAGATCATCCGCCACATCCTGCAGTAACCAAGTTAGACACAGTAATAAATGTAGACCGATTAAGAAAGTTGGAATTTTCAAGAAGGAAATCACAACACTAGCAGGGGTGTTCAAACATTCGTTACGAGATACGGGCTGGCCATAGCTCTGCAGGGATTTAACAGACATGAGACACGGGCTGGTCATAGCTCTACAGAGATTCAACAGACATGAGACACGGGCTGGCCATAGCCCTGCAGAGATTCAACAGACATGAGACACGGGCTGGTCATAGCTCTACAGAGATTCAACAGTCATGAGACACCGGCTGGCCATAGCCCTACAGAGATTCAACAGACATGAGACACGGACTGGCCACAGCCCTACAGAGATTCAACAGACATGAGACACGGGCTGGCCACAGCCCTACAGAGATTCAACAGACATGAGACACGGGCTGGCCATAGCTCTGCAGAGATTCAACAGACATGAGACACGGGCTGGCCATAGCTCTACAGAGATTCAACAGACATGAGACACGGGCTGGCCATAGCCCTACAGAGATTCAACAGACATGAGACACGGGCTGGCCATAGCTCTGCAGAGATTCAACAGACATGAGACACGGGCTGGCCATAGCTCTGCAGAGATTCAACAGACATGAGACACGGGCTGGCCATAGCCCTGCAGAGATTCAACAGACATGAGACACGGGCTGGCCATAGCCCTACAGAGATTCAACAGACATGAGACACGGGCTGGCCATAGCTCTGCAGAGATTCAACAGACATGAGACACGGGCTGGCCATAGATCTGCAGAGATTCAACAGACATGAGACACGGGCTGGCCATAGATCTGCAGAGATTCAACAGACATGAGACACGGGCTGGTCATAGCTCTACAGAGATTCAACAGACATGAGACACGGACTGGCCATAGATCTGCAGACAACAGACATGAGACACGGGCTGGCCATAGCCCTGCAGACAACAGACATGAGACACGGGCTGGCCATAGCCCTGCAGACAACAGACACGAGACACGGGCTGGCCATAGCTCTGCAGAGATTCAACAGACATGAGACACGGGCTGGCCATAGCTCTGCAGAGATTCAACAGACATGAGACACGGGCTGGCCATAGATCTGCAGAGATTCAACAGACATGAGACACGGGCTGGTCATAGCTCTACAGAGATTCAACAGACATGAGACACGGACTGGCCATAGATCTGCAGACAACAGACATGAGACACGGGCTGGCCATAGCCCTGCAGACAACAGACATGAGACACGGGCTGGCCATAGCCCTGCAGACAACAGACACGAGACACGGGCTGGCCATAGCCCTGCAGACAACAGACACGAGACACGGGCTGGCCATAGCCCTGCAGACAACAGACACGAGACACGGGCTGGCCATAGCCCTGCAGAGATTCAACAGACATGAGACACGGGCTGGCCATAGCCCTGCAGACAACAGACATGAGACACGGGCTGGCCATAGCCCTGCAGACAACAGACATGAGACACGGGCTGGCCATAGCCCTGCAGAGATTCAACAGACATGAGACACGGGCTGGCCATAGCCCTGCAGAGATTCAACAGACACGAGACACGGGCTGGCCATAGCTCTGCAGAGATTCAACAGACATGAGACACGGGTTGGCCATAGATCTGCAGAGATTCAACAGACATGAGACACGTGCTGGCCATAGCTCTGCAGAGATTCAACAGGCATGAGACACGGGTTGGCCATAGATCTGCAGAGATTCAACAGACATGAGACACAGGCTGGCCATAGATCTGCAGAGATTCAACAGACATGAGACACAGGCTGGCCATAGATCTGCAGAGATTCAACAGACATGAGACACGGGCTGGCCATAGATCTGCAGAGATTCAACAGACATGAGACACAGGCTGGCCATAGATCTGCAGAGATTCAACAGACATGAGACACAGGCTGGCCATAGATCTGCAGAGATTCAACAGACATGAGACACGGGCTGGCCATAGCTCTGCGGAGATTCAACAGACATGAGACACAGGCTGGCCATAGATCTGCAGAGATTCAACAGACATGAGACACAGGCTGGCCATAGATCTGCAGAGATTCAACAGACATGAGACACGGGCTGGCCATAGCTCTGCGGAGATTCAACAGACATGAGACACGGGCTGGCCATAGCCCTGCAGAGATTCAACAGTATCGAGGAGCTACGGCACAACACCAGCAGACAAGATCAAGTACAATGGTTGAGAACACGCTTCTTTCCTGTGGCAACATATACATGTGAATCATGGACAATTTTACAATCACTAAAGAAGAAAACTGAGTCTTTCGATTTTACATGTTACAGATATTTCTTAGAATATCACGGACTGAGAAGAAGAAAAATATTGAATTTCTAGCAGACTTGAATATCGAAGGCAAATGGTTTATAAACGGAGACACATCTCGGAAATTAAAATACGTTGTCAAAACACACGTCACAGTGGCATGGAGAGTACAGTGATTTGGGGGGGGGGGGGGGGGGCGTAGTTCCTGGAAAAAGAGGCGGGGGTCGACAAACACAAAACCTGATACCCGACATTGCTAATAGTAGTGCATGAGACGGGAGACATGGCAAGACATCGGGGGAACTTTGTATTGTTAGTGATGTCTTGGCAAGTTTACGTTCAGTAGTTTGCCATTGCTTTCTGAACGACCGGACTCATATTACATGAGGTGACCTGTACTTGAAGCTTGTCTGCGAGAGACAAACAAGGGCGGCGTACAGGTCAGAGGGTCGATTTCTTTGCACTGGGTTTTACCCCGTCTGGCTAGGTCTCTCTCCGCAGAGTGATCTGCCGAAAATCGTTGCAACCGAGCACGAACTCCCAGCTCCAGCGACGACACCCGGGGGTGCGGAGGGGCTCTGAACAAACTGCAGCAGTGAACTAAACGGCTGGGTCCGGAATCAAACCCACGACTTTCGCACTGTGCGACCTGGCCACTTAGCCTGGGGGGCCAAACAATTTATGATCGTATATTCTTCTGGGGGAACGGCACGGGAGGGTGGAAGACTAGAACATTTCAACATCTACACACCTTTTCTACCTAAGCTTCTCCCACCTGATGCTTTGATTTCATCATCATCTGCCATGCTTATAAGCATGGGCGGTCATGTTTCGCCATCTCACACGATCACCAGAGTCGTGGATCAGCTCAGTGTTCTTGTCTCGACCATACCACATGGCAACCCATCCAGATTTACCTCTCTGCCTTCTCCCCACAATCTTGCCAGTTGTCACCGCGTTCTCTAATGTATTTCTTCTCATAACGTGTCCAAACAATTGTGGCCGTCTACTAATCTAGCGCTTTATTGTAGTAAACTAACATAGAGGTCAGGACACTTCTACTACTACAATACTAACTACAAACAGCTGCTATACTGCACACAGCTGGTTGTTAACACAAATCAAATCAAAAATCAAATCAACTTTATTTTAAAAGGGTCACAAATTGGGCACGCAGGCCCGTCTTACATTCGGCCCTTCCAATCACTCGTCTTTCGTTCATCAAGAGCATTATACATTTACATAGGAAGAAATATAAACATTGTGAAATGAATGTTGTAAACATAGACAAGGCTAATTACCATGTTATGAGGCCCATCTCCCACCTACCCATACATCACCCCACCCACACACACACCCCCACCTACCCACACACCCAGGGACCCACCTACCGACCCATGCCCCTCCCGCACATCCCCCACCCACACACACTGCCCTCACCTGTTCCCCCAACCAAGATACACTCGCCACCCACAAAAATCCCCCACCAACCCACACATTCCACATACACATCCTAACCCACACATCCTCTCCCCACCCACACCTCCAACCACCCATCCCCCAGCCACATCTCCATCGACCACATATTCCCCACCCACGCACACACATCCCCCACCAACCCACACATCCACTCACACATCCCCAAACCATACACACACATCCCCACCAACTGACATCTCCCCCCCCCCCCCACACACACACATCTCCCTAACCACCTATACATCCCCAATCCACTCACACACGCCCCACCACCCACACATACATCCTCCACCCACCCACACATACCCTAACCCAATCCCCCACCACACACATCCCCCATCCGCATATCACATACATCCCCTACCACGCAATATTCCCAACCCACGCACCACACACACACACATATCTCTCACCAACACATCCCACACACACATATCCCTCACCAACACATCCCACACCCACATACCACCACACATCCACACCTACACACCACACACATATCCTCCACCCACATACCACACAATATTAAGCCATCTTGGTGCCCTAGGCACAAACCCACATGGGTGCCCCCTACTGCCCCGGGCTCCCGATCCTCCACTGACTGCTGGTATGTTCAATATTATGCACACAAAAAACTAACAAAGAAAAACAGTTGTGAAATGTAAACACATATGTTTGTACTACTATCACTCATATAAAACCTACAATAAGGTATTCCTGTATTAAAATTAATAGTTAATTAATTTTGTAATAATAGTAGACAAAAATACTGTAACTTTTTTGATAGATAAGAAAGTCAGAGAGAGCACACATTTACATTTTAAAGTTCTTTTTTCTAGATTTACGTCTGGCAAAGTTTTTGAGTACATCATCAAAGTTAATTTTGCGCAACAAGTCTGCCTCAATCATCAGCAAAGATAAGGAATCAAGCCTTTCTTGTTTCATTGTCGATCTACTTGGATTTTTTGTACGTTTCAACTGAGAAAAAGAGCGCTCAGTTGAACAGTTCGTAACCATTAGTGTTAAAAATATGCGCAAGGCGATTTCTACATTTGGAAAAGCACACTAGATGTTGTCTCTATTACTTTGTAGAGTTCTGCATGACTGAACGTGTTGTTGTCAGATTTTGATGCACGAAACTTGTGGCGAATATATGAGTGGAACTGTTGTAGTTCAGTATATAAATTATTGTTCAGATTTTCAGGATAAGCATTTATTAGTCCTTCACAACACTGAGATGTTTGTGGTACATCGACCAAACAAGAAAATCGAACTGCTAAATCATTATATACCTGTCCTCGTCTACTCATCTCTGTCTCAAGTTTGTCAACAATGGTGTAGAAAGCAGATATACAAAATTTGTCTCTGGCATTCTGAGATACCTCAGGGGCATGACCATCAATGACCACTGTCTTTCGTTTACGATTACGGGTCAAAGTTGACTTATAATCCACACCTGGTGTTATTTCTTTTGCAGCTTCTTCAAATCTTTCAAATTCATTCCTAGATTCATGCAAGTGATTTGCTAGTGAAGAATACAAATCAGCACACTTTTTCAAGTTCACGTGCTCATTTTGTAGAGCTTGACTGACCCTGTGAAAATTTTGTAACACTTCTTCCCAAAAGACAAGCATGAAAGCAAATTCTAATTCTTGCATCTTCTTTGCAATGTTTTCTGCTTCTCTTCTGGTGAAAACGAAAGTAAAAAGTGTAACCATTAACCTTACCTTCGTCAAATCAAGCTTTATTAGTAATATCTACATCAGTAAGTAGTTTATACAAATGTTCGAAAATGCAAATTAGTTCTAAGCCGTTATGCAAATGTACAGTCATTCAATGACACGTCGACAAATTAGCATTTTCACAATTGTTTTCACTAGCAGACCAAAACGGAAGTGAATTTGTCGCTACGCATTAGTGCGTTACGTAGCACAAACATATCCCAGAAAAGTCAAAAAATAGCACAACAAAACCTTGAAGAAAAATAACAAAAAATAGCAAAAATAACTGGGTGGGGGGTATTTTACCCCCGGGTTGTGGGACCAAGGTTAAATAATGTGCGATTCAATATTACATTTGCGATTTGCTTATGCCATGCAATTACGCTACCGGGACAATATACACATTTTTCTTGAGGACTTGTGGTGCCCCCCCCCCCCCAAATGCTTGGTGCCCTAGGCACGTTCCTTGTTTGCCTAATGGTTAATCCATCCCTGTAGCGACTCCATTCGAATAAAGGATCTACAAGCCTAGATATCTCTCTGTTGTAAAATACTGGTTCTTAACGATCATAATAGTACATTTTTGTAATGGTAATAAACAAGTTAAACTAAAGATGGCAAAACATAAATGATGGCAATAATACTAAGGATGATTGATTGAGGACAGTGGTACACATTAGGAATATAGAACTATCTGTGAAAGTATGTGTTTGAACATGCATAGTATGAAGTGTGAGTGTGAACTTGATGGGAGTGGCATTTTGATTAATATGTGAAATTTTGTGTTAAAATAAAATGTGTGAAAATGCGCGCGCGCGCGTGTGTGTGTGTGTGTGTGTGTGTGTGTGTGTGTGTGTGTGTGTGTTGGTGTGTGTGTGCGCGCGCGTGTGTGTGTGTATATATTGAGTTTTTCGTAACAAATATTTGGCCTGTGCCTGCCCCGTGGCGAAGGTGTTACGGACGCAGTTCGTAATCCCACATACCCGCGTTCGAAACACAGCTGCGGGCGATTTGGCAACTGACCGCCTTGCGTTGGTTTTTTTACAAATTGGTATGGGTGCAGGTCGTTCAGAAAGCAATGGCAAACTACTGAAGGTAAACGTGCAAGATATCACAAACAACCATAAAATGCTGGAGTTCGCTGAGACGTCCTGCAAAGTATATACATATGACTCATCATCATCAAGTGCCGTGCCGATTGGCGTAGCATTCATGACTCTCCACAGATCTCGGTCTTAGGTTTTCTGGATCAACTCTGCCGTTGATATTCCTCCATGCAACAGTATCAATCTATCCAGCATCATTTTTCTTGGTCTGCCTCTGCCCCTCTTCCTCTCGATCTTTCCAGTTGTTACGATGCTCTCCGGCGCCTCTCTTCTCATCACATGACCAAACATGACCAATCAAAGCTGTTTGTCTCTATGGTCTAGTCTCGCCAGCCTCTTTAAGGTGTAACAGTAAAGGGAGTAGCTTAGGAGTAAAGAGTTAAGGAATGCTGCGCATTCCTTGACTAGTGGGAAAACCATAGCTAGTGAACGTGTGTGCACGAATAAAGAAGGGTATCTAGGCTGGCACACACGTCACTTGGGTTCCAGCTAGCAGGGAAGTAGGAAAACATGTAAACATCAGAATTTGAGCATAACATCATTATGCTGTAGTTGAACGATTCGACTAATAAAGAATGTTCTAAACAACGGAGACTTGTGTGCTGTACGATCATCACGTGCCTTCTAACCTGTGTGTAACATCTCTACACTATAATACAGGTTGATTTGGTGCCTTTGACCTCAAGAAATATGGGATGTCGTGGAGAGAGTTACCGCCATGAAAGATTCTTGTGTCTGGGCGTCTGGAGAAGGAAGTTTTTAAGTAAATAATAATAAGAAACGCAACAGCTGAAAGCCCACCCAGGGGTAGTTGTTGTGGATTCTCAGTGTATTTCTGTTTAAAAAGGAGATCGATTTCTCAGGCCAGCTCAGAAGGTTTGACTGATTAACTTATTTTTTTGAAAGACTGATGTTTTTATCTAATTAGTAGTATGAAATAACTTGAGCACTGACCAACGCTAATTGTTTAATGAGATCAAGTAATGCCGTTTTGCATCAAAAATTAGTACACAAGGTTATAAGAATGAACTCGCTGATTACATGTTACAACAACTTATGAAGTCTCGAGGTACCAGAAATGATTAATTTCAACAGAACAATAACCTGCTCCAAATAAAACTACAAGTAAAACAAAGAATGCTGAAAATTATGAGTTTTAGCTCATTGGACTGTTGAAGGTGAAGTCAAGGTTATATTGCAAATTCCATAATTATTAAATCGAGATCCTCAATACTCTCTACAGTCACTTCACTTAAGTGAAGGCATTGATGAATATAGTCAACTTGTCTCAAGTCAAAAGTTGTTACAATAAATTTAACTGACCGTTGTTGGAATGCCACCTAACATATAACGGAGTGGATAGAGTCAGGTTTGAATTCAATTGTTGTTGACTGGATCATTTTTACGCTGAAACATATGAAAATGCCAGATTTTTGCTGAAACCGGGAGCAGTTGTCGGTTGAAAAATCGTGAAGGTGACCTTGCTTGACGGAAATTAAAGTCTAACGCTTACAGTCAATCGAGCAAGTAATCAAGCAGTTTGGTATCGAGCGTTATATCGAGCACAATCAACGACAGGAAAATAATTGGAAAGAACTGACTTCGACTTCGATTGAATTAGGAAATCCAGAGGGTTTTTTTTGTGTTCTGATCCTTTCAACGGTTTCGATTAGAGTTGGTATCAGGATCAATTAGAAATTTCTTCATCAGGATTTCAATTAAGTTCTTTTATCAGGATTCGTGATTAGAACAGAAAATTTTCTTCGTCAGGATCTTCGATTGGAGTTTTTGTTAGTATAGTTAGATAATAGATAATATTAGAGTAATTAATTTAACAGATTATGTATTGCTGCTGAATTTGAAATTAATATTGTTTGAAATATTTGTATATTGCTTAATAATTTCCATTATAGATTCTAGAATGGAACCCCAAGATTTTTCACAGGTACTGACTGGAGTTGGTGGGGCAATATCAAGGTTGGATGCAGTGTTAAGACAACAAAATGTAAGCAGTGATGTTGAGAGATTTAATGGACAAGCAAACCAGTTTAAGAAATGGGTCATTTCTATTGAGAAACATGCTTATTTAGTAAACGCTACAGATGAGGAGAAAAAGAATTTGGCATACAGAACAAGTACAAGTCCAGTTTCTGACCATATAAGAAGAAAACTAGAAGCAGGAAGAGGTGAAACCTGGGAAGAATTTAAAGATGATCTCGCAAGAAAATACGCTGAAATTACTGATCCACAACACGCATTCTCAGTATTGCGACAGACTAGACAAAATACTACAGAAAGTGTACAGCTATACAGTGACAGGTTAATCAATTTAGCGGAAGAGTCATTTTTAGGACAGAATGTACGAGCTGAAGAAGTGGAACGGATGTTAGTAGGGATTTTTGTTGATGGGATTAGGTCAGATGGATTGAAATTTAAATTATTAAGAGAGAATCCTGCAAGATTGTCACAAGCGGTAGATATCGCTATACAAGAGGAAAGCTTGAGGAGAAGGTTTAGATTAAGGGTAGGACGAGAGTTAGGTAGTAGTTCGGAAGATAGAATTGAAGAACCTATGGAAATAGGACAGTATAGACATGGATGGAGAGGAAGACGAGGAGAAATACAGATGGTACAAAGAAACGATAACGTATATAATCAAGGTAGAGGAGGACAAGTGAGAAATATTGTAAGAAACATGGAAGGTAACACAAATAACTCGAATGTGGTTTGTTGGGGATGTCACCAACGTGGGCACTTTTTTCGCTTCTGTGGTAACAGACGTGTCCCATCGAATACACAAAATAATAGAGGTGTTCAGACGAGTACACAGAATAGAACTGCAAATGGCAGACCAGCAAATAGGAATTATGGAGAAATGCAGAGAAATTTTAGAAGGTCAGGAAATCAGGGAAATTGGCATCCCGCTTACTGAACAGGGTCGGCAGTAGGAGGGAAGATAGTAAGATCCAAAAGGGGCATCAATGTGTTAAAAACCCAAAGGATGAGGATAGTAGGACATTTAGAAATAAAAAACAAGCCGAGATAAAACAATTGTCATTAAATATGGTAGATCCTAGTTCATGTATAGTACAAATAGGAAAATATAAAGTTAGAACATTAGTTGATTCGGGAGCACAAGTTAGCGTGATTAAAGAAGCATTTTTATATCGAATGTTAAAAAATTGTAAAATATTTAGAATTCAGGAGAATCTTCATTCGGTAACGGGACAAAAATTAGAAGTGCTAGGACAAACGATGATAAACTTGAAATTAGGAGGGATAAATGTCAGGCATATGTTCCATGTGGTCAAGGATTTAAATAGAAATATGATATTGGGTAGAGATTTTTTATTGAAAAATGGGGTGAGACTTTTATTTGATTTGCATAAATTAAAATTCCAAGATGTTTACGTAGATTTAGAAGAAGATATGCATGTGTCGACACTAGTTAGAGTCAAAACGACCATGAATTTAAAACCACAGTCAGTTAATTTGATACAAGCAAAGCTGAAGAGAAACCCGTATTATGTAGCAGGAAACATGGTCTGAATCACTGAATTGCAAAAAGAAATAATTGATGAGCCAGGTTTAGAAGTTCCGGATGGAATAATAGAATTGGATAAAAGTTTAACATTTCCAGTGATGGTTATTAATAACACAGGTAGAGAAATTAAATTATACAGAGGATGTGTAATAGCCAAGCTAGAACATAATGTTAGTGACATATTGGCAACAGATAGAGTAAATATGGCAGGCATAAGTTATTCAGAAACCTCTAGTGAAAGAATTAATAACAGGCGCGGATGCGGACGAAAAGGGAACGTAAGAATGGATGAATTGATCCATCCATCCAGAAGAAATACAGCCCAAATACATTCACTAGACAAAGTGACAAGGGAACAAGAATTGTTGGCACAGTTAAAAACTCCGCCAGAAAATAAGGAAGTATTAGAACAACTTATAAAACAAAATCAGGATGTGTTTGCAATTAATTATTTAGAATTGGGAAAGACAAAAACAGTTACAATGGAAATAGATACGGGAGACCATCCACCAATTAGTTTAAAACCATATAGAACTCCATTAAGAAATAGAGAAGTCGTAGAAAAGGCAATAGAAGATATGTTGAAAGCAGGCATAATAACAAGATCAAAATCAGAATGGTCATCTCCGGTCGTCATAGTAGCCAAATCTGATGGTTCGAACAGGTTCTGTTGTGACTACAGGGCGTTGAACAAAATTACTAAGAATGTAGCGTACCCATTGCCGGTGATTGATGATATTTTGGGGTTACTTAATGGCTCTACATATTTCACAACGCTGGATGCAAGGGCAGGATTTTGGTGTATTCCGATGTCGGAGGACGCGCAAAAGAAAAGTGCCTTTTGTACTCATATGGGTTCTTACGAATTCTTACGTATGCCATTCGGTCTCAAAAATGCACCGTCTCACTATATGTTCTTAATAAATGAAGTACTAGACGGTATGCAAAATTTTGCCCTGGCCTATATAGATGACATATTGATATTTACGAAAGGGAATGTGGAGAATCATTTGAAACATATTAGACTAGTATTTGACAGATTAAGAAGGCATGACGTTAAATTAAAGCTTAGTAAGTGCCAGTTTTTAAAGACAGAAACAAAATATTTAGGCTATATAATAAATAGGGAAGGTATTAAACCAGACCAGGACAAGATAAAGGTTATTAAAGAGTTACCTCCTCCAACTAATGTTAAGGAAGTGCGTGCATTTATAGGTACGTGTGCATATTATAGGAGGTTTGTACCAGCGTTTTCAAGGATAGCAATACCTATTACGAATTTAACGGGAAAATACGCTAGATTTAAGTGGGATGATGAGTGTCAAAAAGCGTTCGAACTTTTAAAAGATAGCTTAACAGTGGTACCATTATTGACACATCCAGACCTGAATAAACAGCTAATACTATACACAGATGCTTCAGACAACGCAATAGGAGCATGTTTGGTTCAACCATATGAAGGAGAAGAATCTGGAATACCAGGGGTTAAAAATGAAAGACCAATCTATTTCTTGTCTCATAAACTCAGCAAGACTCAAAAGAAATGGCCGATTATTGAGAAAGAAGCATATGCTATACACTACGCTCTTCAAAAATTAAATTACTACTTACATAACGCCAATTTCATTATTAGAACTGACCACATGCCATTAAAGTCGATATTAGAAGCACCAATACAAAATAGGAAAATACAAACGTGGGCATTGAATTTACAGGGATACAATGCTAAGGTTGAATATGTTTCAGGGAAACATAATACATGCGCCGATCTTTTGTCTAGGATCCCATATACACGGTCGTCAGGAAACACGGAAGATGAAGCTGAACCAGAGATAGACGATCGAAACTGGCAAGTAAATATATTAGATTCTGCCATAATAAATAGGGAAGAATTTTAGAGTTTACCATCGGATCAAGAGTCTGAACCTAGAACAGAAGACCCACATTTAGAACAGTTTGATATGAAAACAGAACAAGAATTAGATCCAAAAATAGTACAGATAAAAAGAAAACTGAAAGAAACAGGGGAAAATAGTTTTAAAAGAAAGTTTGTAGAGTTACAAGAAGATAATCAATTATATTATATCAGTGAAAAAGGTGAAGGAGTAAGAAAATATATTCCGAAACATTTAGAACAAGAAGTCTTAAAGGCATATCACGATAATAATGGTCATTTTGGACGAGATAAGTTAGTGAAGGCTATTAGCAGTAAATATTACTGGCCGAATTTATTCAAAAGCGTATATGAATATGTTGAAGCGTGTGAAAAGTGTAGGTTAAGAAACATGAAGATAATCAAATGTCCTTTACAAGATACCGATATTCCTCAATTTCCAATGCAGAAAGTAAGTTTGGATATTTCAGGTCCTCATCCAAAAACATTGTCGGGAAATGTATACCTACTACATATAGTTGATTCATATAGTCTCTGGCCAGAAGTTTATCCAATTCCAGACAAGAGTGCTGATTCAGTTATAAATATGCTTTTACAAGAATTTATACCAAGGTTTGGGTGTCCACAAATAATACTTACAGACAATGGGAAAGAATTTGTAAATAGAAAGTTTGAAAAATTGGTAAAAGATTTGAATATAAAACACATTAGGACTTCATATTACAGACCAACTTCTAATGCTAAAAATGAGAGACAACATAGAACACTATACAATATTCTAGCGAAAAATGTAGAAGAACACGATATGGATTGGGATCTTTATTTGGGGATAGCATTAGCGGCGATACGTACACACGAAAATGAAGGAACAGGTTTCTCACCATTTTACTTAGTACATGGGAGAGAACCAATATTGCCAATTGATAATTTATTAAAGCCTAGGAGAAAATATCTGGGGGAAGATTTTCAGGAAACAAGGTTGCAAGAGATGCACAAAGCACATGTTCGTTTAAGAAATAATATAATTAAGGCTAGAGAAAGACAGAAGAAATACGCAAATAAAAATGCACACTTACAAGAGTTCAACATAGGTGATAGGGTGTATTACAAAAAACATAGAAAAAACTCTAAGTTTGATGCTCATTGGGTCCCGGGATACTATATTTTAGAAAAAAAGGGTCCAGTGTCATATACTATTAAGAATCAAATTTCAGGGCATGTTGCACGTTCACATGTAGAGCACTTAAGGCGGGATAATGAGGAAAGGGATGCAGAGAATAGTAATAATAATTATTGTTCCGAAGAAATATTGTCAGGTGGACAGATTGTCAGACAATCGGTATATCCAATACCTATAGAGAATGGGAAACAAGTGACAACAGCATCTACTACAGCTGAACAAGAAGAAACAGTACCAAAAACAGTTATGACGGAGGAAAATAACATGTATGACGATTATATTAGCGAAGAATCAGTCAAAGAAAAAATAGAACCTCCATTTATGAATACAAGACAGGCAGTAAAAAGAAAGTTAGATAGTCAGAAAGAAAAAGAAATTAAGAGGCAAAGGAAACTTAGAGTGAGTTCTTCAAGTGGTGAAGATATGCCACTATTTGAAAATTTGTTGAGACGGCAAGACAGGAAAATTAGATTGGATTTAGAAAGAAAGAAATTAGCGGTTGCTAGTAATGGATATACAGATGGGGAACAAGAAATGGATGAAAAGTCAGAAACTGATGAAGAAGCTGATATGAAAGAAGATAGCTCTCCTCGGGAGGATAGCGACATTGATGTAGATATTGCAATTATAGAAAAAAATTTGAAGTTATTAAGAAAATGGAGAAGAGATAGATAAATAGCCTGGTAGAATATTCTGCAGATGGCAGATAGAAGAAGAAGTTAGACACGATATTTTTGTGTTTACAAAGAAGGTAGTTGGTAAATAACGTAAGCAAGAGTTGTTGGGAAGAATATACATAATATGGTAATAACTTGAGACTTATTGGTATATGTTTTATGATCATGTTGGTTTTTAAGTGAAGTGTGGAGGTTTTCTTAAACGGAAAACAATTATTGAGTAGTCATAAAATGGTCTTGCATTTCCTTATATATGTTTAATTTGTTTAATGTGTGGGGATAAATATGATGTCAAAGAATGAGGGGGTTGATATGGTTTAGTCAATTGTTTGGACTTCAATGGTGTTTTATGAAATGTGAAGAATAAGTTAACTTAGCTGGTTATTTTTACAATGTTTTGGTTTTATTGAGTTACCCTGAGTGTGTTTATAATGATTATTGGTTTGACGTTCAGTTAGAAGAAACAGATGACTTAAAGTAGTTGAGTCGTTTAACGTATATAACGTTTATAAATAGAAATTGAGGGTGAAACATGATGGAGTTAAGGGGGAAGAACTAGTGGTTAGTGAAGTGACTCAATATGTTGTAATGGAGGAGTATGTGGGGGAGTGAATTTGGGACTACATTAGCTGGTTCGCAATGTAAATGTTTGGCTTAAAAATAGGAGCTGGGTTGAACAGCGTTTAATGGGAAAATAAGGGGGGAATGCCAGCTTGAGTTTTGGCATTTAAATAAGTAGACATTGGAAGAAGAAGACTGTATGTAACAGTATACTAATAATTTGGAGTTTTTTTTTGAAGGAATGGTAAACTTGAACTTGACGAGGTGAATGATACAAAAGCTGGTGGTTTTGGATTAACATATTTTTTTGATAATAACAATTATTATTGACGGAAACTGAAGATAAATTTTGAAACTTTATTTTTATAAAGTTTTGAGAATGTATGGGAAGAGAAAGGTGATTACTTCTTACTTTTTCCTTACTTTTTCTTATTTATTTTTAGGTGCGCACCTACCAAATCTAACCTACCCAATCTAACTATTTTTTCTGTCTATCCTAGAAGAGTGAGAGTGTGAGAATATGAATAAGGGAGAAATAAAAGATAAGGGGAATATCTTCAGTTTTGTCAATCATAATTTAGATGGACACTTTAAATTTAAAAGCGGTTCGCTTATGGAGAGTTTTGTAGCGAGTTTTCTGGAGAATTTTATGGAGAGTTTTGTAGCGAGTTTTCTAGAGAACTTTTATAACGAGTTTTGTAGAGAGTTTCGGTATTATTGTCTCTGGTTAGCAATTGGCTATGATGAGATAGGAGAATGAGAATTGAGTTAGGAATTATATGGAATTGTTGTTAATTGTGGTATAGAGATGTAGAGTTAAGTGCTTAAGAGTTGGGGTTGAGATTTTTTCAGGGAAAAATTCTCTTTGAAGAAGGGGAGGTATATGTAACAGTAAAAGGAGTAGCTTAGGAGTAAAGAGTTAAGGAATGCTGCGCATTCCTTGACTAGTGGGAAAACCATAGCTAGTGAACGTGTGTGCACGAATAAAGAAGGGTATCTAGGCTGGCACACACGTCACTTGGGTTCCAGCTAGCAGGGAAGTAGGAAAACATGTAAACATCAGAATTTGAGCATAACATCATTATGCTGTAGTTGAACGATTCGACTAATAAAGAATGTTCTAAACAACGGAGACTTGTGTGCTGTACGATCATCACGTGCCTTCTAACCTGTGTGTAACATCTCTACACTATAATACAGGCATTCGTCGTTAGTTACTTTGGCAGTCCAAGGAATTCGCAACATTCGGCTAAGGAACCGCATCTCAGTTGCTTCCAATCTCTTCCTAACTTTTTATTTTTTATTTGGCCTGCATAACAGGCCGGAAAAAATATTTCTTTATATGATTTTTAAACTCTAGCAAGTACGAATAGGTAGAATAAAACATTGATTAGAACATTGAATTTAATCAGATAATGCATTAGAAAATTTTCATGCTGTTAAAATAAAGCCATTATTTTTACACAAAATTTAAAGATATCTTAAAATTATTAGGGTTTTAGTTATGGATTATCTAATTGTAGTTAATTCCTTTAAAAATATTATAAAAGGTTAAGAAATGTACTACACGTATTTAATTATCAAATATATTTATGCTACTTTGAGTAGTGTCCCTTGAAATAAACTTATGTTGTTATGTCCCGTTGCAATATTTTATGTACATGTCTTTCTTTTTAATTGGGTTTTATTTCGTACAAAACTGTGTTTTTACAAGGTGCGTTCCGTGTTTTCTTTTACATTCACAAAATATAACAAGACCCCAAGACGTCAAATGTAGCACGATTCTCCCATTGTTTGTGTAATTACTACATACTATGTATTACATTACATACATTAATTCTTTCTTCTTCTTCTTCAGCATTCCGAGCCATTGAGGTTCTTTGCTGCAGATGAGATAAAAGCCGTCTCCATTCGTCTCTCTGGTTGACCTTCTCTTGCCAGTCGCTGATTCAAAGTGCTTGTAGGTCAGTATGTATATTATCTCTCCATCGTCTTCTTGGTCTACCTCGGGGTCTACGGTCATTTATTTCTTGAGTATAAGCGAGTTGTGTTTCTCTATTATCTTCCATTCTTTCTATATGCCCCAGCCATTGCAGTCTCATTTATCAGTTATCAGTTATCACATGGGGTATCTTCATTGCACTCCGGACAGGTCCATAGGTGCTCAGATCCTCCCCCCCCCCCCACCCAGCATATGCATCAGCGTCCGGTGGCTAATAGTGCCAGTTCTGTGTTGGTTGACGAGGCGCTTTGTTTTCCCGATGTACCTCTCGCGCTTAGCCGTGCCGATTCTTACTCCCAAGTCTTTCATCCTGGACAGCGATGTGGATTCACTGACGTCAAAGTCCTCTGTTTTCGCCATATCTTTAAGGACGTTAATACCATCGGCACGATCCATGGGCTGGCCTCTACAGGGGGTGCAGAGCCAGCCAGTTTATCAGCTCGTTCATTTCCCTCGACTCCCGCATGTCCCAGGACGAAGATGAAGGTGACTTTACGGACAACAGACTTCCGCGGCGACTCAGTCCACTGTCTACGTACAGATCCAGCTTCGACCTTCTGAATCATGCTCATTGAATCACTTAGTACACACACGTTGGTATAATGCTGTGATTCCAGCCATATGAAAGCCTGTGTAACTGCCATCACCTCCATCGTCATGCTGCTCGTGGTCATAGAGTGGGCACCACTGGATTCTTGAACGGTTCGGCCCGCTGAACGGGCTGTAAATGCCCACGCACTTCTCTGCTGCTTTACAACAGATCCATCTGTATAGATGAGCACTTCGGGGCTATCTGAGTGTTCATAGATGAGCGCGTTAACCTCTGCATTGACAGCGGCAGGGTTCTGCTCTCTGCACCGTCTGTCGAGTGTGATAATGCAGGAGAAACTGCACTTAAAAGCTGGAGGCACCGGCACCCATTCCTTGCCGGGGTTGATACTGGTAAGACTGCAGACCTGTCTGACGACATCTTCTGCCCGACCCATCCATGATTTGTCCCTCTTTAGCCTGTCACCCTTTTCGCTGAATATAGCGTAATGCAGAGGGTGCTGCTCATCTGCACTTATTTTTAAGTATGCGCGAGCTCTCCAGATCTTGAGCCTGTGTTCCATTGTCGGGAACTCAATGAGGTATCTCATTGCGACACAGCTGGTGTCTCTCGTGCAGCCCAAAATGATGCGCATGGCTTCGTTTTGTACCTTTTCAAGTCTTCCAATCTGTGTAAGGCTGACAGTGAGGCCAGGACATACTCGATGCGTTCAAGTTCACAAGCACCAGTCCTTGGAACAGAAGTATTAGCAGTCTTTGCTCGATATTGGCAGTCGCCATTACTCTCATTGCCGACAAACCTTTTCGAGCTTTCGTTATGACATAATAGACATGATCTCTGAAGGACTGGCTACGATCAAGCCTCACGCCAAGATATGTCATTGACTGGGTTCTACTCAAAATGCTCCCATCCATTCTTGCTGTCGGCAGGTCTGTGTTCATAATATGGTTGTTTAGGGAGAACCATGTAACCGCTGCCTTTGCAAGGTTGACAAGGGCATCGGCATCAGCACACCATGAGGAAATTCGATCTAGTTCGCCCTGCATATCATTGGCAACCGCCTGTCTATCTCGACCCTGTCGATACACGAGAATGTCGTCAGCAAATGACAGAGTCCTACCCCTCCCGTCCAACTGTTGTTCAGTGATCGGCACCGTATACGCGTTGAATAGTACTGGTGACAGTGGTGAACCCTGCGGCAATCTGGACATTGCAGTCTATTAGCCTTCATGATACCATTGATTAGCGGGTACTTAAACAGATCATAAATCTCTTTGTTGCTTCTTCTTTTCCACTCTCCACTTTGTGTATCCCTAATGGGCCCAAAAATGCGTCTTAAGACTTTGTTCTCAAAGGTTTATAACAAGGCTTCAACTCCTTTAGTTGTACTCCAGGTTTCAGAGCCATACAGCACAACTGGTCTGATCAGTGTTTTGTATATTGTGATCTTGGTGTTACGAGATAGCGCATTTGATTTTAGCAGATGTTGTAGTGCATAGTATATCTTATTTCCAAAGTTGATTCTAGCTAGTATTTCTTCCCTTATTATGTTGGAGCAGTTGAAGATTGTACCCAGGTATATGTATGTTTCCGTTCTTTTAATTGTCATATTATCTATTTGTATGTGGTCAGAGTTTTTAGCCGTTCCTTCTCTTGAAATTACCATATATTCTGTCTTATCTTGGTTGATACCCAGCCCCATTTTGTGAGCTTTTTCCTTTAAGTGAGTCATTATTTCCAATGTCTTTTGTTCATTTTCCCCTATAATATCTATATCATCTGCATAACCAAGCAATTTGGATGTTCCTCCAATAGCACATTCCTCCTTTACCTTCCTTACAACTTTCTCTAGAGCCAGATTGAAAAGGAGCGGCGATAGTGCATCATCCCTGTTTTAAGCCAGATGTTATTTGGAAAGGGTCTCATTTCCTGCCTTTATATGTGACTATATTATAAGTATCTTCCATGCATAGTCTGGTCATGTTGATTAATTTCCTTGGTATTCCAAACTCCTGCATAGCATTCCATAGACTATAGAACTGTTGCCCTGATCAGTCATGCAAGTAAAATTCTACTGAAAATCATAATGGGAAGACTTCGTAAAAAAAATGGAAGAAGAAATTAACGTGGTTCAAGCTGGATTTAGACAAGGAAGAGGAACGAGAGATCACATTCTCAATATGCTTTTAATAATAGAGAAGTACAGAGAATTTAATGTAAACCTATTCTCGTGTTTTGTGGATTATTCAAAGGCATTTGACTGTGTCCAACATCAGAAACTTTGGGAAATCATGATTAATATGGGCTCTTCACCACATGTAATACAACTCATAAGCATGCTCTATCTAGACCAACAAGCAGCGGTTAGAATAGATGGCGAGACATCAGATTGGTTTGACATCAAGCAAGGAGTCCATCAGGGATGTGTGTTGTCCCCCTATTTGTTTAACCTGTACGCCGAAGATATAATGAGAAATGTCCGAGATAATTTAAACAGGGAGCAATATGATGCCCTAAATATCGGTGGTCATGACATACCAGAGATTCGATATGCTGATGATACAGTATTACTATCCACAACACAGAATGGCATGGAAAACCTAATAGCCTCAACCCAATTGAATAGTGAAAATCACAACTTGTATCTTAATATTGCAAAAACAAAGATAATGCTTACAGATAAAACTACTATGGAGAAAGAAATATATGTTAATGAGGAAAGATTGGAGGTATGGAAAATTTTGAATATCTTGGGTCATTGATTACCAACAATGGTGACACAATGACAGAAATTAAACGGCGACTATCAATTGCTCTTCAAAGACTAAAACAACTGAATAAATTATGGAATGGGACAGACAGAACTACAAAAATTAGATTTTTAAAAGCATGCATCTTTCCCATTGCAACATACGCCTGTGAGACATGGACACTTACTAAAGAAGCTGAACAGCGCATAAATGCCTTTGAAAATAAATGTTATAGACGAGTTCTAAGAATATCTTGGGTAAAGAAAAGAACATATGCAGCAATACTTCAAGAGCTGAATATTGAAGAAGGTTGGCTATTAAAGATGATAAAACAAAGAAAATTGAAATATTTTGGTCACTTGAAACGTCACGACAGTTTGGAGAGAACAATAATGGAGGGGTATATGCCTGGGAAGAGAGGAAGAGGACGGCCAAAGAGAAGATGGGTGCAGGCAGGGCCGGATTAAGCCATCTTGGTGCCCTAGGCACAAACCCACATGGGTGCCCCCTACTGCCCCGGGCCCCCGATCCTCCACTGACTGCTGGTATGTTCAATATTATGCAAAAAACTAACAAAGAAAAACAGTTGTGAAATGTAAACACATATGTTTGTACTACTATCACTCATATAAAACCTACAATAAGACATTTCTGCGTTAAAATTAATAGTTAATTAATTTTGTAATAATAGTAGACAAAAATACTGTAACTTTTTTGATAGATAAGAAAGTCAGAGAGAGCACACATTTACATTTTAAAGTTCTTTTTTCTAGATTTACGTCTGGCAAAGTTTTTGAGTACATCATCAAAGTTAATTTTGCGCAACAAGTCTGCCTCAATCATCAGCAAAGATAAGGAATCAAGCCTTTCTTGTTTCATTGTCGATCTACTTGGATTTTTTGTACGTTTCAACTGAGAAAAAGAGCGCTCAGTTGAACAGTTCGTAACCATTAGTGTTAAAAATATGCGCAAGGCGATTTCTACATTTGGAAAAGCACACTAGACGTTGTCTCTATTACTTTGCATAAAATTTGGTGGAACTGCGGTAAAGCTGTGAAAGTTTAAACAATATATAATGACACAAAGTAGTGCAGCTTTACATAACAGAGTTACGACACATACAGAACGTTGCGGCGGTTAGCCTTCATCAGCAAACAAACACATTCACAAACACAACATACAGTCAAGGAGAACTCCTGTGACTACATTAGAAGGTGATGACAGGACGAGAGGAACAAATGCATGGGAAAATGGAAGCAATGAAGAGGAAACGAGAATTGACAAAATGTTAATTGAAAAGAATGTTAGTCGAAGAAAATGTTTAATAGAAAAACTGTTTATAGGGAAAAAAAACTGTATACTCACCTCACGTACGGACCTGTGAATGTTTACGGAAATCTCAGGTGTATTTTTATAACGGTGCTGGATGTTACGGTACAGTGAGCACATAGAAAGAAGGGGGTGGGGTAGGAGGCGTGTAAAATTGACCACGACCCCATTGTGTTATTGGTCTGGGTGGGCTGGTGTGTAGGAACACGCGTACTTACATAGACACACTTCAACTGACAAAATGCTAGTGTATGTGGACATGCAAGAAGAGAGAGAGAGAGAGAGAGAGAGAGAGAGAGAGAGAGAGAGAGAGAGAGAGGAGAGCGAGAGAGTGAGACAGACAGAGAGAGACAGAGAGAGGAAACGTGCCTGCGACCTACCACATGGGGTATATTGTAACCTACGAAATAGTCAGTATGGTTGCTAGTCATACAACGCGCTTCAGGAGCCCCTCGCCCAGTCCTAGAGTTGTTGGGGTTGTGTAAGATCCAACCACTGGCAATGCACGTGAAGAAGGTATGCACAGAGAAGCCAGATGTAAGAGGAGAGAGAGAGGGAGAGAGAGAGTGAGAGAGAGAGCGCGAAAGGGGGAAGAGAGGGGGAGAGAGAGGGAGAGAGAGGGAGAAGAGAGAGGGGGAGAGGGAGGGAGAGAGAGAGAGGGAGAGAGAGAGAGGGAGAGAGATAGAGAGAAAGGGAGAGAGAGGGGGAGAGGAAGAGAGAGAGGGAGGGAGAGAGGGGGAGAGAGAGGGAGAGAGAGAGGGAGAGAGAGGGAGAGAGAGAGAGTGAGGGAGGGTGAGAGCGAGAGAGGGGGCGGGCAAGAGAGAGATCAAGGTAGGGACAGAAAGCGCGAGAGGGAGTGAGAGAGGGAGAGAGAGAGCGAGAGAGAGAGCGAGAGAGAGAGGAGGAGAGAGCGAGAGGGTGAGAGAGAGAGAGAGGGAGAGAGAGAGAAAGAGAGAGAGAAAGAGAGAGAGAAAGAGAGAGAGAGAGGAAAAGTGCCTGTGATATACCACATGAGGCGTGTGGGGCGCGTCGGTCTACGTGTACGACGTTTCCCTCGTACTGTACCCTATGAAATAGTCAGTATGGTTGATTATTGCACAGTACACTTCAGGAGCCTCTCGCCCAGTGTTTGAGTTGTTAGGGCTTGTGAGATATAACCACTGGTAATACAAGTGAAGTGGGTGGGCACAGAGAAGCAAGATGTAAGGAGAGAGAGAGAGAGAGAGAGAGAGAGAGAGAGAGAGAGAGAGAGGAGAAGTGCCTGTGATATACCACATGAGGCATGTGGGGCGCGTCAGTCTACACGTACGACGTTTCCCTCGTACTGTCCCCTATGAAATAGTATGGTTGATTGTTACAAAGCACACTTCAGGAGCCACTCGTCCAGTGTACGAGTTGATGGGGCTGTGTGAGATCCAACCACTGGTAATACAAGTGAAGTAGGTAGGCACAGAGAAGCAAGATGTAAGGAGAGAGAGAGAGAGAGAAGAGAGAGAGAGAGAGAGAGAGAGAGAGAGAGAGAGAGAGAGAGAGAGAGAGAAAACTGCATGCGATATACCGCATGAGGAATGCGGAGTGGGTAGGTCTAAAAATGCGAGGCTTCACTCCTACTGTTCTCTATGGAATAGAGGCAGTAAGGTTAATTGCTATACCACGAATTTGAGGATCAAATCTTCCAGTGGTTGTGTTAAAATCAGACCACCGGCAATATAGTTGGAATATGTGGGTACAGAGAAGCCTGATGGAGAGAGAGAGAGAGAGAGAGAGAGAGAGAGGAGAGAGAGAGAGAGAGAGAAGAAAAGTGGAAGGAGGAAAAGTGCCTACGACACGCCCCTGATGTATGCGGGGTCGGTCGGTCTACAAATACGAGGCTTCACTCATACTGTTCCCTATGAATTCGGGGCAGTAAGGTTGATTGTTATACAACGTATTTGAGGGTCAAATCACTCAGTGGTTGTGTTAAAATCAGACCACCGGCAATATAGTTGGGACATGTAGGCACAGAGAAGCAAGACGGAGAGAGAGAGAGAGAGAGAGAGAGAGAGAGAGAGAGAGAGAGAGAGAGAAATTGGAAAAGTGCCTGCGACACGCCCCTGATGTATACGGGGTCGGTCAGTCTACAAATACGAGGCTTCCCTCATACTGTCCCCTATGGAATAGAGGCAGTAAGGTTGATTGTTATACAACGTATTTGAGGATCAAATCACCCAGTGGTTGTGTTGAAATCAGACCACCGGCAATATGGTTGGAATATGTAAGCACAGAGAAGTGAGATGGAAGAGAGAGAGAGAGAGAGAGAGAGAGAGAGAGAGGAAAAGAGATAGAGATTGGAGAAGTGCCTACGGCACGCCACCGGATGTGTATGGGGTCGATCGGTCTACATATACGAGGCTTCACTCATACTGTACCCTATGAAATAGAGCCAGCAAGATTGATTTTTATACAACGTATATGAGGATCAACCCCCCCCCCCCCCAGTGGTTGTGTAACATCAGACCACCAGCAATATAGTTGGAATAGGTAGACACCGAGAAGCAAGATGGAAGAGAGAGAGAGAGAGAGAGAGAGAGAGAGAGAGAGAGAGAGAGTTTGGAAAAGAGCCTACGACCCACCACACATGGCATAGGTAGGCACAGAGAAGCACGATTGTTGAGAGAGAATGAGAGAGAGAGAGAGGGATTGTGAGAGACAGAGATTGCAAAAGAGCTTACGACACGCCACACATGGCATAGGTAGGCGCAGAGAAGCACGATAGTTGAAATTGAATGAGAGAGAGATTGCGAGAGAGAAAGAGAGAGAGAGGGGGGCAGAGAGAGATTGGAAAAGAGCCTATGACACGCCACATATGGCATAGGTAGGCACAGAGAAGCACGATTGTTGAGAGAGAGAGAGAGAGAGAGAGAGAGAGAGAGAGAGACCGAGAAAGAGAGAAAGAGAGAGTGAAGATTGGAACAGGGCCTACGACCCGTCACCCATGGCATAGGTAGGCACAGAGAAGCACGATTGTTGAGGGAGAATGAGAGAGAGAGATTGAGAGAGAGAGAGAGATTAGAAAAAAGTCTACGACACTCCACCCATGGCATAGGTAGGCACAGAGAAGCACGATTGTTGAGGGAGAATGAGAGAGAGAGATTGAGAGAGAGACACAGAGAGAGATAGGAAAAGAGCCTATGACACGTCACGCATGGCATAGGGGCGATACGCCACACATGGCATAGGTAGGCGCAGGGAAGCACAATCGTTGAGATTGAATGAGAGAGAGATTGAGAGAGAGAACGAGTGAGAGAGAGATTGGAAGAGAGCTTACGACACGCCACACATGGCATAGGTTCTATTACTTTGTAGAGTTCTGCATGACTGAACGTGTTGTTGTCAGATTTTGATGCACGAAATTTGTGGCGAATATATGAGTGGAACCGTTGTAGTTCAGTATATAAATTATTGTTCAGATCCTTAACAACACTGAGAAGTTTGTGGTACATCGACCAAACAAGAAAATCGAACTGCTAGATCATTATATACCTGTCCTCGTCTACTCATCTCTGTCTCAAGTTTGTCAACATTGGTGTAGAAAGCAGATATACGAAATTTGTATCTGGCATTCTGAGATACCTCAGGGGCATCACCATCAATGACCACTGTCTTTCGTTTACGATTCAAAGTTGACTTATAATCCACACCTGGTGTTATTTCTTTTGCAGCTTCTTCAAATCTTTCAAATTCATTCCTAGATTCATGCAAGTGATTTGCTAGTGAAGAATACAAATCAGCACACGTTTTCAAGTTCACGTGCTCATTTTGTAGAGCTTGACTGACCCTGTGAAAATGTTGTAACACTTCTTCCCAAATGACAAGCATGAAAGCAAATTCTAATTCTTGCATCTTCTTTGCAATGTTTTCTGCTTCTCTTCTGGTGAAAACGAAAGTAAAAAGTGTAACCATTAACCTTACCTTCGTCAAATCAAGTTTTGCTGTGTAAGCTAAATTAGTAATATCTACATCAGTAAGTAGTTTATACAAATGTTCGAAAATGCAAAGTAGTTCTAAGCCGTTATGCAAATGTACAGTCATTCAATGACACGTCGACAAATTAGCACTATTCACAATTGTTTTCACTAGCAGACCAAAACGGAAGTGAATTTGTCGCTACGCATTAGTGCGTTACGTAGCACAAACATATCCCAGAAAAGTCAAAAAATAGCACAACAAAACCTTGAAGAAAAATAACAAAAAATAGCAACAAAAAAAATTGGGTGGGAGGTATTTTACCCCCGGGTTGTGGGACCAAGGTTAAATAATGTGCGATTCAATATTACATTTGCGATTTGCTTATGCCATGCAATTACGCTACCGGGACAATATACACATTTTTCTTGAGGACTTGTGGTGCCCCCCAAATGCTTGGTGCCCTAGGCACGTGCCTTGTTTGCCTAATGGTTAATCCATCTCTTCCCCCACCCACACACCGCACACATCCCCCACCAACACACCGCACACATATCCCAAACCCACACACCATACACTTTTCCCCACCCGCCCTTGCATCCCCAATCCACCCACACAATTCCCTACCCACACAACCCCGCCACCCACACATACTTCCCCAAACTATCCACGCATCTCCACCCACCCACACATATCCCCCACCCAAACATACATCCCCACACCCATTCCCACACCCCTACTTTCACCCTCACACATCCATCCACACATCCCACCAACACCCACAAATATCACTACCCACCAACACCCACACACCCCAACCCATCCAAACGCATACCCCCACCCACACATATCCCCACACTCCCACACATCCTCCACACACACTCACACATCCTCACATCTATACACATACAAAATGTCTCACGTGAGCATTGAAACTAGTATGAACAAACTTCCACACTTTACTCACACACATACAATGACAATTGTCGTGAGCAGTCTCATAAAAATGTTAAACATGGGGAAAAATGTGTACATAAAAAGTATGTGACGTAAAAATAGTGATTCCCCCACACACAGGGAAGGCACACACACACACACACACACACACACACACACACACATTCACTCTCACGGTCACTCATTCTGTCTGTCATTCACACTCACTGACTCTCTCACTCAAACTACAGTAATGTACATGAGTTTATATTATATATGATAAAATCAAATGGTATTTAACTGATAATATGACAGATGAGAATACACAAACATATGGATTCGCGTGTTACATAACATGCGTGTTACATGACATGCATCTGCTCAGCTCTCTCTCTCTCTCTCTCTCTCTCTCTCTCTCTCTCTCTCTCTCTCTCTCGCTCTCTGTGTGTGTATTCGGGAGTACTGTACACACACAACAGGAGGGCAATGAATAGCTTGGATATGTGAACAGACTTTTAGTCTAGAAAAGACAATTATAGAGAGAAATACTATAATGTTCAAGGATTCAATGTGGGCTAGATAATGTACACATGACAGAAACCGAGGCGGGACACCAGACTTATGGTAGAAGACATTTCTAAAGGCTGTGTATGGGGTCGAAGTTCGCCGCAATAAAGGCCACTGACTGATGAACCCCATCTAGAGGTCAAATGTACAAATCGTGGTTCTTTAAACGTGCTGGCTCACACCCCAAATTCCGAATATAGCACTCCAGACCCATTCCCGGAGAAAGCTAATGTGAAGGACGCGGCAGTTGGGCCCAGGAATCACTTAGTGAGTCTCTGAAGCATTTCCAACATGTTTTCTTGGACACTACCAACCGTGAAAGGTCGAGCCCAACAGGCAACAATGGAAGTAATGCGATTAGTGGAAGGATACAACACAACGTCTGTTTGTACTAGAGACTACGGCCGTCTCCTGGGCTGAACTCAAGCTGGGGGTGTCAAGTTGTTGCCAGTTTGTCTTGTAGTTGGATATCGCAGTTCATGTTTGGCCTGGCTTTAGGGTGACGTGTGTGTGTTATGTATGCATGTGTTATGTATGTTATTATGTTACGTAGGTACATTGTGTGTATGTGTGTGTAATGTTATGTTGTGTGTGTAATGTTATGTTGTGTGTGTATGTGTGTGTAATGTTATGTTGTGTGTGTATGTGTGTGTAATGTTATGTTGTGTGTGTATGTGTATGCATGCACGAAGGGGCGGACACACATTTGTATGCTTTAGGAAGAAAGTTGATGCCACGTTTGACTATTTTTCGTTCCTATTAAAAGATAACAGCCGGTCTCCCTGGTCTAGGCGTTACACGACTTTCTCCGTAATCCCGTATACTCTCACGAGTAACGTTGACGTGCGCGAGAATCAGTAGCAGTTCTCTCCGCGTTGGTAACTCACGGGTATGTGAGCCGGTCGCTCAGAATGCAATGGTAAACTACTGAGCGTAATTTTACCAAGAAATCAACAATCAGCTGAAAGATGCTGATCTTGACAGCAGTGTCCTGTAAGGGATATGCGAACAAACAAACAAACAAATTAAAAGATAGACTTCCGCAACAAAGTCTCTGTCTTCCTGTGACCCCACCATTGTTTGGCCTGTATAACCCCGGCGACAAATACATGTGTCATGGTTACCCCTTCATTGTTGACGGCCACACAAGGCCTGTCCCACCGCCCCGTGTCACTGAATGGATTGTGTGATATCACACACAAGCACAGGCTGGTGTTTAATATAAGGCCATATCACGTGTAAACAACTACCGCCGCCACCCCTCAGGTGAACAGGTGTGTATCCACCCGAGGATATCAGTAAACATGTTTTTATCTATCTCCTAGACTAGCCTTGGATGTTGAAAACAAGACCTCCCGTTCTCGCTCATGGTTGTTTTAATACTGAAGTCTGATGCAGCATCTTTCAGCCGTGTGAGCTGGAAAAAAGACTTGATTTAGCCAGGAGAGAGGTATGTGTAAAGGCTGGGTGAATCGGGGAGAGTGGAAAGGCTGGATGTATCGGGGAGAGAGGAAAGTTATTGGCGGTGACCTTGCCTTAATGATTAGATTGTGTAGGACAGGTCTAAAGAAGGCACCATATTTATTGTAGAATATGTGTCATGAGGTCATCAAGTTCACAGAACGTGTAGAAGAAATACAACCTGGCTGAAGTCATGTTGTTTGTTGGTTCTAGACGGGCTTCGTGCTTGACGAGCATCTTATGAACACTGAGCGCCAGCAATGTCCAATGAGGACTTTTACTTGGATAAAACATGCGAAGAAATAAGGCCGCCGGTATCGCTACACCCTAGGGTAGAGGGGGAACGACTAACCTTTGACATGTAAATATAAAACTACATGAATGACAAATGTCTGATGTAACTAAATACCCAGTTGTTACGAACATGGTATGCCGTTGCCCGCATTCCGGTGTCTACACAATTCATTCATCACAGAGGAAACACTGTGTTCCGGTGTCTACACAATTCATTCACCACAGAGGAAACACTGTGCTCCGGTGTCTACACAATTAATTCACCACAGAGGAAACACTGTGTCTACACAATTCATTCACCACAGAGGAAACACTGTGTTCCGGTGTCTACACAATTCATTCACCACAGAGGAAACACTGTGTTCCGGTGTCTACACAATTCATTCACCACAATGGAAACACTGAAGCATGGCTAACTTATGCATATTACTTATACTATTAGTAATAAAATGTCCCCTGGTCTCTGGGTAGTGAAATCGCACGCCCGTGTGTATTGTTGCGCACGTAAAAAATCCCTTGGCAGTTGGAAATCGAAAAAGCGTAGCCTAACGGCACTGCCCGGGCAGAATTTCGAGTTAAAAATCTACCCAAGGTATTTCAGGATCCTCGCCAGTGCTACGGAGTTCGTGCACTGAGATGAGTTTCTCCAGACTCAGGTTTGAGTTATGAGGAGAACAGAGCACTTATGGGTTACACCCATGTGCCGTGATGCTGATCCATCGACTAAACTAAAACTAAACCGTACAATGAAAACCAGCCAGGAGACAGTAAACACCCTTGTCTGACAATGACATATTAATCAATGGTTGCTGACATGTATGGCTGCACAAATGTGTGGACACCAGAATAACACAGCCCATAAATATTCATTTCTAGGTAGGGTTTCTTCTTCTTCTTCTGCGTTCATCCGGAGTTTCTTTTTTTCGGGCGTGACTGCGTTGTGCATGTTTACAGCAGAGCTGCGTTCTTGTGCCGTTAGGCCGACACATCTGACTTTTGTGGGCATTTGTTGACCGGGTTAACCTTCCCGGTGGTTTCTTAGGACGTTTGATTCTCACTGTTGTGGTGTTATCCCCCATCCCAGCTGGCCCATATAGAACAGCCAAAGACATCCTGGTCAGCCCTCAAGGAAGGCAGGGGCAGACCATGGGCATTCCGCGCCATCCAAGGAGGCTTCCATACTTGCAGAGCCGACACACAGCGCTCTGGTACTAGGCTCACCCAAGGAATCGTAACGTCCTGCACATGGCTGCTTAGCCTCACTTCCGCATATTGGGCCTTCCGTTCACCACAGGCTGTTCTTCCAGAAACCAGAAGAATGTAGTCTGCAGATGACATCCACACAGCGAGCTTTCAATTCGGACTTTCCACGTAATGGACTTGCTATCCAAGCAATATTCCATTTCGTGCCACTAGGACACTTTTTCCACCTTTTATGACGCCCACACAGTGAGCTTTTAATTCGGACTTTCCACGTAATGGACTTGCTATCCAAGCAATATTCCATTTCGTGCCACTAGGACACTTTTCCACCTTTTATGACATCCACACAGCGAGCTTTCAATTCGGACTTTCCACGTAATGGACTTGCTATCCAAGCAATATTCCATTTCGTGCCACTAGGACACTTTTCCACCTTTTATGACGCCCACACAGTGAGCTTTTGATTCGGACTTTCCACGTAATGGACTTGCTATCCAAGCAATATTCCATTTCGTGCCACTAGGACACTTTTTCCACCTTTTATGACGCCCACACAGTGAGCTTTTGATTGGGACTTTCCACGTAATTGTCAAAGATATATACAGGAGTTTACAGAGCTAAGAATATAAGTAATAGAGCTAAGACAGAGACTATTAAAGGACACCAGACAGGAGAGACACCAGCGCTATAAATAGCTTCACAACGGGACACACTTGTGTCAACCAAGAGGGCATTGAGTACCAGTGAGCGAGGGTTTCCCAAAACACTAGGAAACTAACCGCCTCGACGAGTAACCCTGGAGTACAGGTTACTCGAGTGAACTGACCAGCGTGCTGGGACACCACGCACGCAATACTCGTCAGTGCACGGAGGATCCAACGTCCGTGTTTGAACGCGCAACTAGAAGCGTGAGGACAGACGGGGACTGAGACAGCTAGAGAACAGACGTGTTCCTTATGAATACTATAAGTTTATAGACAATAGTGATTGTTAGGCTTTAGATTCCATTCAGTGATTATTAGTATCATTATCACCTCTTCATTGCATCTGTGTAACGTACCATGATGTTTATTGTTAATGAAGTATTCCGCTCGCAGAGCTTGTGTGTAATCAGCTCTAAATAAATTGTACCTTTTGCAAACGACACGAGTTATTATTTCGTGTAGTGCAAAAGTAGGGGAGTCCTGAAATACCTGTCGCAAGCAAGTCGCTGACAGTAATGGATATGCTATCCAAGCAATATTCCATTTCGTGCCACTAGGACACTTTTTCCACCTTTTATGAAGCCCACATAGTGAGCTTTTGATTCGGACTTTCCACGTAATGGATTTGCTATGCAAGCAATATTCCATTTCGTGCCACTAGGACACTTTTCCCACCTTTTATGACGCCCACATAGTGAGCTTTTGGTTCGGACGTTCCACGTAATGGATTTGCTATGCAAGCAATATTCCATTTCGTGCCACTAGGACACTTTTTCCACCTTTTATGACGCCCACATAGTGAGCTTTTGATTCAGACTTTCCACGTAATGGATTTGCTATGCAAGCAATATTCCATTTCGTGCCACTAGGACACTTTTCCCACCTTTTATGACGCCCACATAGTGAGCTTTTGATTCAGACTTTCCACGTAATGGATTTGCTATGCAAGCAATATTCCATTTCGTGCCACTAGGACACTTTTTCCATCTTTTATGACGCCCACATAGTGAGCTTTTGATGGTAGGGTTTCTAGTTGTGACATGTAGTCTGGGCAGTTGTCCGTTGTGTAAGATTTCCTGAACATGTCAACGGTCTTCTGAGTTCTTCCCCTTGTCTGACAAGGCTAGATGTCCCATCTAGTACCCTACGTTTAGCAGAGCACTCCATCCACTTCCTATTTGTCAAAATCTAATCTATGCCATCAAGTGACCCAACACTGCAAGAGACAGAGGAAATACAGCTGCTCTCCATATGACAAGAATCTGAAGGCTACCAGGACACACAGTGACAGCCTCTATCTACACTCACATGCTCTCGTCACAGAAATCACTGGACACGGAGCAGCAGCAAGCTTTTTCACTTGAAACACACAATTTAAAACACAGGTTCTGCCGAAACCGTGAACAGACAGCACAGATACACTTCACATATAAGACAAAGCTGACCTCACATACAAGACAATTCCTAACCAATAGTACCCACTAACAGAAGTGTAACAAATGAAACAAAAATATGATTTTATTGTCATTAAACCCCAAAATATCAGACGAAGAAGAATAAAATGTTAAGAGTGTGCTTGTCTTGTCTTAGTCATCCCACCCTGTCTGCTACATTTCACATTAACATGATCTGCCTGTGTGATCATCTTCCCAACTGACATCATTCTAAAGTGACACTCTTCTCCGAGACTGCTGGAGACCCACATGACACCAAACTGAACACACCATTTTCATTCATCATTTGTATCAGGAATGTTCTAATGCAACAACAGAGTGGAAATCATCCATCCATCCATCATGTGCCATGCCGGTAAGCGTGGGCGGTCATGTTCTGACATTTCACTCGATCACCAGAGCCGTGGATCAGCTCTGTGTTCCTGTCTCGACCATGCCACATGGCCAAGCCATCCAGGTATTTGCTTCTAAGTCTTCCCCTTGGTCTCTTCCCTTCGATCCTGCCAGTTGTCACCAAGTTCTCCAAAAAATTTTGGCTGTCTACGTCTAATGACTAATCAGTTTACAATCTTCATTTGTTTCTTGAAGGACTTGTTTGTTGGTTTTTCTATCTGTCCATGGTATTCTTTGCATTTTCCTCAGAAACCACATTTCCACAGCCATTAGCTGCTTTTCAGCTTGACTGCTTATTATAGAGTGGAAACACACAGCAGCAATAAGAGCGCTAGCTCCCAATTAAGTATCACTGGCAAAATGCATTTAAATAACACAGTAAAGTAACTTTACCTAAGATAAGGAGAGAAACACATCAATAGATGGACAGAGAGGGTAGCTTGAACACAAGATTGTGTCACAGCAAAAATAAACAAGTATTTATTCTTTAGAACAAATACAGAAAAGGTAAATAAGACAAAACAAGGCAAAATATGTATAAATATATAACAAGCTAATTAACCCGGAAGAAGTACTGTACAAGCTATGTAAGCAGGATCATAAAAGACAAGTCAACACAGTAAACTAATGTAGCGGATGGACTATACAAGTCAATACTGTACTATGCTTTATAGTCGCATGCCCCCCGCTTGGGTGGATAAAATGTTAAAAAGCAGTCAGCAATTCCAGTTCAAGGTGTACACTCTTATTCCAATGATATCAAAGTGTAAGGACCTCAGTGTGGTGTTTTACTGGTGTACTGTGACAACCTCAGGTGTTGACAAATGTGGTGTCTCACTGGTGTACTGTTGACAACCTCAGGTGTTAACAAATGTGGTGTCTTACTGGTGTACTGACAACCTCAGGTGTTAACACGTGGTGTCTTACTGGTGTACTTTGATGACCTCATAAATGCTTGGTTAAGTGCCACAGGCCTAAATTGCTTGAGACGTAAGAGTTCTCGGCACCAAAGAAATAGGGTAGTGGTGGTGTGTTTTATCTGAGATTCAGTCCAGGTCTGCAGTAGCCAATGTTTCCGTACATCTGTGCTGGGTGCTGTTTGTGTCCTGTCCAGATATTTGATGTTTTAAGCCAGCAAGCTGCTCTCCAAGGTGGTAGTGTGGACCTGATCTCTTCAATGTGCCAGCTTGTGATGTCAACAAGTGTGCTGTTGATAAAATCTACGTTGTTCTGATCACAAGTTCTCTAGGTGTTGTTTATGTCAGCCAGAAGTTGCTAGAAACCATAACTTGGTGTGCAGTATGATAGAGGAGAAGAAAACAGAACAACTTGGAAGTATTATGGATAAATTATATTTTGGTTATTCATAGTGTCATTTATCCTTGTGTGTATCATAATCTTTCTGACGTTTGTATTCATTTCCATTCTGTGTACTCTGCGCGTTAATCTGTCTACTCCTAAGCCTGGAAATGGAATTGAAACAGCAAACAGAATTTTTGAAACTATGTCAGTGTCTGATAAGGACATTCTGTCTCACATAATCCTGCATGTCTATGACTGCGGAAACACTGCACAGGCCACAGACAATTCAAACTCCAGTGTTGTATTTGGCTGATGTAAGACATCAATGGCACTAGACTGGTTCACACAAATCTGACAGTGTCAGAGAAGCACTCAATGTCCACCACATCCAGCCCACAATCAGGAGGCCTTGTCTGGTTTGCTGCCAGCATTCAGCCAAGCCTCAGGCTGATCCATCCACAAGCGGTGCGACTTCCTCCACATGAAGCGTTTGATGGTGCCACACATCAGGCAGGTGACAACAGTGTGCTTCTCACTTTTACCTGCAAAATAAACATCAAATAAATCAGTTACATACAACCACATCAACCTTCAGTAGAATGGAAGTTTTAAGTTTCTAATCAGAGACAATATGTAAATAAAAGTCACATTTCTTATTCTGGAACAGTAAATACCAAGCGGTATCTTGTGGGATGATCCAAATCCTGTGATCAGTCTAGAGTCTCTTGTCATAATGTACTCAAACCCTTTCTGGTTTTCTTTCTTTCAACCACCAAAAATCTTCATGTCAGTTACAGATAAATTTCATGTCAGTCCAACATCAACTTCATGTCAATTACAGATCAACTTCATGTCAATTACAGATCAACTTCACGTCAGTCATGGATAAACTTCCTGTCGGCTGTGGATCAAATTCCTGTCAGCCATGGATCAAATTCCTATCAGCCATGGATCAAATTCACGTCAATCATGGATCAACTTCATGTCAGTCACTGATCAACTTCATGTCAGTCATTGCCATACTGCTGCTGACAGGGTTATTCCATAATTATGAACTGATAACTTTCAACAAAAGGTATTCTCGGCTCGCTCCAATAAATCAAACAGCAATATGAACTAAATTGATGAGATTGGATTCTTTGACGTTCAGCAAGCAATACTGCCGTGTAATATATTCTACAGCATACAAGGGTTAACGTGTCAAACAATTATCATTGAGCTACTTACAGGGCCTGTGCCACCATGTCCGCAGTAAGTCTTATTTGCATCTTATAATAATTAGAAAAGTTCACAAACCTTGTTATTATAAACTGTTTACATATTAGGCTATACGTCCTCTAAGATCCTTCTCTCTCTCCATCGGTTACGTTTCTTGCCGCTCTGGAAACTACCGCTATTTCCTCTCACTGTTGGTTCATTTATTCATGGCGATATCCTGCATCATGTTGCTAACCCTCTTTCTTGTCCGTTAATAATATTCCGCCACTGGTTTAATGCTAACCAGCCATCGCCAAGTCCAATTTAGTGACATCCAAAAATTGCATTGCCTTCTCATTCCAACGTCCCCGTAAGTCTGTTGTTAATCTACGTCAGTGTGACGTATTTCTTGTTTCCAACTCGTCTCCTAGATTTGTGTGGGATTGTAAGTGTATAGGATTTCTCTCTAATTCATACGATGTCATCTTTGTTCGCACTCACTATATGGCAGTCATCGATCAACTTCATATCAGTTATGGAAGAAGTTCATATCAGTCACAGGTAAACTTCATATCAGTTATGGAAGAAGTTCATATCAGTCACAGGTAAACTTCATATCAGTCACAGGTAAACTTCATATCAGTTATGGAAGAAGTTCATATCAGTCACAGGTAAACTTCATATCAGTTATGGAAGAAGTTCATATCAGTCACAGGTAAACTTCATATCAGTTATGGAAGAAGTTCATATCAGTCACAGGTAAACTTCATATCAGTCACAGGTAAACTTCATGTCAGTCCCAGATAAACTTCGTATCAGTTATGGAAGAAGTTCATATCAGTCACAGGTAAACTTCATGTCAGTCCCAGATAAACTTCATGTCAGTTATGGAAGAAGTTCATATCAGTCACAGGTAAACTTCATGTCAGTCCCAGATAAACTTCATATCAGTTATGGAAGAAGTTCATATCAGTCACAGGTAAACTTCATGTCAGTCCCAGATAAACTTTGTATCAGTTATGGAAGAAGTTCATATCAGTCACAGGTAAACTTCATGTCAGTCCCAGATAAACTTCATGTCAGTTATGGAAGAAGTTCATATCAGTCACAGGTAAACTTCATGTCAGTCCCAGATAAACTTCATATCAGTTATGGAAGAAGTTCATATCAGTCACAGGTAAACTTCATGTCAGTCCCAGATAAACTTCATATCAGTTATGGAAGAAGTTCATATCAGTCACAGGTAAACTTCATGTCAGTCCCAGATAAACTTCATATCAGTTATGGAAGAAGTTCATATCAGTCACAGGTAAACTTCATGTCAGTCCCAGATAAACTTCATGTCAGTTATGGAAGAAGTTCATATCAGTCACAGGTAAACTTCATGTCAGTCCCAGATAAACTTCATGTCAGTTATGGAAGAAGTTCATATCAGTCACAGGTAAACTTCATGTCAGTCCCAGATAAACTTCATGTCAGTTATGGAAGAAGTTCATATCAGTCACAGGTAAACTTCATGTCAGTTATGGAAGAAGTTCATATCAGTCACAGGTAAACTTCATATCAGTTATGGAAGAAGTTCATATCAGTCACAGGTAAACTTCATATCAGTTATGGAAGAAGTTCATATCAGTCACAGGTAAACTTCATATCAGTTATGGAAGAAGTTCATATCAGTCACAGGTAAACTTCATATCAGTCACAGGTAAACTTCATGTCAGTCCCAGATAAACTTCGTATCAGTTATGGAAGAAGTTCATATCAGTCACAGGTAAACTTCATGTCAGTCCCAGATAAACTTCATGTCAGTTATGGAAGAAGTTCATATCAGTCACAGGTAAACTTCATGTCAGTCCCAGATAAACTTCATGTCAGTTATGGAAGAAGTTCATATCAGTCACAGGTAAACTTCATGTCAGTCCCAGATAAACTTCATATCAGTTATGGAAGAAGTTCATATCAGTCACAGGTAAACTTCATGTCAGTCCCAGATAAACTTCATATCAGTTATGGAAGAAGTTCATATCAGTCACAGGTAAACTTCATGTCAGTCCGAGATAAACTTCATATCAGTTATGGAAGAAGTTCATATCAGTCACAGGTAAACTTCATGTCAGTCCCAGATAAACTTCATGTCAGTTATGGAAGAAGTTCATATCAGTCACAGGTAAACTTCATGTCAGTCCCAGATAAACTTCATGTCAGTTATGGAAGAAGTTCATATCAGTCACAGGTAAACTTCATGTCAGTCCCAGATAAACTTCATATCAGTTATGGAAGAAGTTCATATCAGTCACAGGTAAACTTCATGTCAGTTATGGAAGAAGTTCATATCAGTCACAGGTAAACTTCATGTCAGTCCCAGATAAACTTCATGTCAGTTATGGAAGAAGTTCATATCAGTCACAGGTAAACTTCATGTCAGTCCCAGATAAACTCCGTATCAGTTATGGAAGAAGTTCATATCAGTCCCAGGTAAACTTCATATCAGTTATGGAAGAAGTTCATATCAGTCACAGGTAAACTTCATATCAGTTATGGAAGAAGTTCATATCAGTCACAGGTAAACTTCATATCAGTTATGGAAGAAGTTCATATCAGTCACAGGTAAACTTCATGTCAGTCACAGGTAAACTTCATATCAGTTATGGAAGAAGTTCATATCAGTCACAGGTAAACTTCATATCAGTTATGGAAGAAGTTCATATCAGTCACAGGTAAACTTCATGTCAGTCACAGGTAAACTTCATATCAGTTATGGAAGAAGTTCATATCAGTCACAGGTAAACTTCATATCAGTTATGGAAGAAGTTCATATCAGTCACAGGTAAACTTCATGTCAGTCACAGGTAAACTTCATATCAGTTATGGAAGAAGTTCATATCAGTCACAGGTAAACTTCATGTCAGTCCCAGGTAAACTTCATATCAGTTATGGAAGAAGTTCATATCAGTCACAGGTAAACTTCATGTCAGTCCCAGATAAACTTCATATCAGTTATGGAAGAAGTTCATATCAGTCACAGGTAAACGTCACGTCAGTCCCAGATAAACTTCATATCAGTCCCAGATAAACTTTGTATCAGTTATGAATCAACTTCATGCAGTCATGGATAAACGTCACGTCAGTCACAGATAAACATCATGTCAGTCACAGATAAACTTGATGAAAACTTGTGGAGGCAGGCATGAATTGGTCAGAAGAGAGGTGGCTTATAAGAAGCCACGAGGTATGATGGTTGCTAAATGCTTTGCCACAAACGAAGACAAGCAGGAGCTGAAAGACACCAAGCACCTATTTGTTGGTCTGGGTGTGCAGTCAGATCAGTTCTGTTTAATAATGATAATAGTCAAGACACTTGAATCTGACTAACTACAACCTTCCACACAATAACCGCTCACTGTTACTGCCAAACACACCATATATGTATCATCACATCATCATCCAGTGTCCTGCCATATACCTTGCATATGTAACATCTCATTATCATCAATGCCCTGCCATCTGGAGTGGAGGATCATAATTCTGTGCAACCTCTGTTCCCAGATAGATCATATCAATTCACAGTGATATTTTCCATGCCATGATAGAAGACTGTCAAGAAAGTTCTCTTGCCTCCATCCATCTCTTTTGTCCATAAATCTCCCCAGCTGTTACATTTTCTTATAAAATGACTTTAAAAAACATGTCGAGTGCCTCCAGTCGGTGTTTGTGTCAAGTTCTGGCCACCCTGAACAACAGACAAGTGAAATGCTTCTCCTGCCCAGTGAATGTTCAAACACCTCCAGCCATTCTTCCAGATTCCCTCTCGGTATACCATAAGACACTTCAGGCGGGACACAGTTTGAACCTCAGTGACCAGATGTCCATTCTGAGCTGGATTATTTGACTGGAACCGTGGTGGTGTGGTGGCTAGAGGGTGACCCACACTGGGGTCACTTCAGCCTGGTGACCCTGACACCCTGGGACAGTGATGGTGGCCACTAGCATCATACTGACCATATCAATCCCCATGTGCTGTGTGCTCACCCAACATCTAATCCCCAATATGCATGTTAAAAGTTAGCTGCATATCCTTTACAGGATGTTGCAGTCGACCCCAGCATTTTATTTAGCTGTTTGTGATTTCTTGGAAAATTTACGTTCAGTAGTTTGCCATTGCTTTCTGAACTAGGACTCATACCATTTTATAAAAACCATGCAAAGCAATCTGCTGCCTAATCACCTGCAGCTGTGTTTTGACACGCTGTATTAGGGATTACGAATTGCGTCTGTAACCCCTTAATATACATGTACGTGGTGTTATTTTATGCTCAAAATGTCTGTCACGTTGTTAGCAAGCAAATACTTGAAATGACCAAGTGGGGACTAGGCTTGGACTGGTCATGTGTCCCTCCACAGGTTTTTATGATTCATTATCAACAGACCCCAACCCCATGCCCAGAGAGGGGCAGGACAAGTATCGCACCACAACATTCTGGAACCACAACATTCTGAAACCCCAACCTAGGGCAGATGAGCATCCAGCACTTACTTCTAAACCGGATCCTGCACGTGCGGCCAGACACCAGCAGTACATTACAGCACTTGCAGAATGTCCTCTTGATTTTAGGATGGCTGAAATACACACATTAACTTTGTGACTGTTGGAATGTCAAACTTAACTGGAGAATTTTAGGATGGCTGAAATACACACATTAACTTTGTGACTGCTGGAATATCAATGGCTGAAATACACACATTTGTGACTGTTGGAATATCAAACTGACTGGAGAATTCTACATGATAATGATGATAAACGGTCACCATTATTACAGAAAATAAACGTCAGAACCTGTGTGACCTACTGTCCAGGCAGGTATATGTGGCAACCAGAAGAGGGTTAATATGCTGGCGTCAATAGCACTTGGTGCATGTCTGTTGATGAATCTTGATGATGGCAGACCGACTGCCAACCTGGTGGCTATAGGTTCGAAGCCACATCAGGATGGATTTGTTCAATGGACCTAGGCTGCCAGGTGGATCCAGCCATACCTGGACACCAGGACATGACTTGGGAAGTCAAGGTAGCAGGTGTGAAACACTACATGACTCAACCAGTGGGCTGGGCTAGGCACAGGTGGCTCTAGCCAGACATGGCCAATGTGGCTGACTAGCATGCTGGCTGACATATGACACGTACTCCTGCTGACATGTGACAAGTACTCCTGCTGACATGTGACATATACTCCTGCTGACATGTGACATGTACTCCTGCTGACATGTGACATATACTCCTGCTGACATGTGACATGTACTCCTGCTGACATGTGACATATACTCCTGCTGACATGTGACATGTACTCCTGCTGACATGTACTCCTGCTGACATGTGACATATACTCCTGCTGACATGTGACATGTACTCCTGCTGACATGTGACATATACTCCTGCTGACATGTGACATGTACTCCTGCTGACATGTGACATGTACTCCTGCTGACATGTGACATGTACTCCTGCTGACATGTGACATATACTCCTGCTGACATGTGACATGTACTCCTGTTGACATGTGACATATACTCCTGCTGACATGTGACATGTACTCCTGCTGACATGTGACATGTACTCCTGCTGACATGTGACATGTACTCCTGCTGACATGTGACATGTACTCCTGCTGACATGTGACATGTACTCCTGCTGACATGTGACATGTACTCCTGCTGACATGTGACATGTACTCCTGCTGACATGTGACATGTACTCCTGCTGACATGTGACATATACTCCTGCTGACATGTGACATATACTCCTGCTGACATATGACATGTACCCCTGCTGACATATGACACATACTCCTGCTGACATATGACATGTACTCCTGCTGACATGTGACACATACTCCTGCTGACATAAGACACGTACTACGTACTCCTGCTGACATATGACACGTACTCCTGCTGACATATGACACGTACTCCTGTTGACATATGACACGTACCCCTGTTGACATATGACATGTACTCCTGCTGACATATGACATGTACTCCTGCTGACATGTGACATGTACTCCTGCTGACATGTGACATATACTCCTGCTGACATGTGACATATACTCCTGCTGACATGTGACATATACTCCTGCTGACATGTGACACATACTCCTGCTGACATATGACACGTACTCCTGCTGACATATGACACGTACTCCTGCTGACATATGACACGTACTCCTGCTGACATATGACACGTACTCCTGCTGACATATGACACATACTCCTGCTGACATATGACACGTACTCCTGCTGACATATGACACATACTCCTGCTGACATATGACATGTACTCCTGCTGACATATGACATGTACTCCTGCTGACATGTGACATATACTCCTGCTGACATGTGACATGTACTCCCGTGTGTTGCCGGGGCCCATAAGGGAAGCAAAGAATAGCAACACTGTAGCCTACCATGCATGTCGTAAGAGGCGACTAAGGAGGCTTGATGGTTCCGTCGCCCTGCTACTGAGTGAGTGCGTGGCGCGACACTGTGAGCTGTGAGTTTCGTGTGAAATGCTTTTGAATCTGCCCAAGGTCTTTTGGAACGTGACTGCATGTTCGGAGCGATGGCAGATGGCTATGTCCCAGAGTTGACCGGTTTTTGCCTTATGCAGAAATGCGTGGCTGCTGGGCTTCTGGTTGACTGCCACTGCCATTGACGATGAACTGTATTTCGTGGACTGTGTGGGTGAACATCTAGGAAATATCCAGATGGGAAAATGACTGCCGATTCCATCAGAAATGAACTGGGTGCTTTGTGGGGGACTATTGTGTTGACATTCTGGTGGCGGCATTATGCACAGTGTATCTGTGCGGGCTGTTATTTGTCGAGACTCCTGTCTTTTCCACTTTTCACATTGGGCAGTGGGGAGCGTTTTGTGTGATATTCACTGGCACAGGAATGGAGCATAATGGGAACGACCCGTTGCTGTGAAGTTGGAACTGCGACTAACTAACTAACTAACTAACTAACTAAATGTACTCCTGCTGACATATGACATGTACTCCTGCTGACATATGACATGTACTCCTGCTGACATGTGACATGTACTCCTGCTGACATAAGACACATACTCCTGCTGACAAATGACACGTACTCCTGCTGACAGTATGTCACATGTTTTATCCTTGCTCTGCTCTGAGTGACCTCCTCTCTTCCCATGTCCCCTGTCTGTGATGTTATTCTTGTTTGTACTGACATTATGTTCTGTCCCATCAGCTTCAATCAATCCTGCACCTAGTTACATGTCTCCGATCCTGCTGCATCATTCATCATTGGACACATGTAGACTATCCATGTATTCTAACCAGAAAATGTCATTATCAGCATAGATGGCCACTAGTAACGCAGGAGGAGAGGGCAGGGGACCCTGGCAAGTTCTGAGGTCTATGGTCGGAGGTTACAGGAGGAGAGGGCAGTGGACCCTGGCAAGTTCTGAGGTCTATGGTCGGAGGTTACAGGAGGAGAGGGCCGTGCTGGCAAGTTCTGAGGTCTATGGTCGGAGGTGACAGGAGGAGAGGGCAGTGAACTCTGGCAAGTTCTGAGGTCTATGGTCGGAGGTTACAGGAGGAGAGGGCAGTGGACCCTGGCAAGTTCTGAGGTCTATGGTCGGAGGTTACAGGAGGAGAGGGCCGTGCTGGCAAGTTCTGAGGTCTATGGTCGGAGGTGACAGGAGGAGAGGGCAGTGAACTCTGGCAAGTTCTGAGGTCTATGGTCGGAGGTTACAGGAGGAGAGGGCAGTGGACCCTGGCAAGTTCTGAAGTCTATGGTCGGAGGTTACAGGAGGAGAGGGCCGTGCTGGCAAGTTCTGAGGTCTATGGTCGGAGGTGACAGGAGGAGAGGGCAGTGAACTCTGGCAAGTTCTGAGGTCTATGGTCGGAGGTTACAGGAGGAGAGGGCAGTGGACCCTGGCAAGTTCTGAGGTCTATGGTCGGAGGTTACAGGAGGAGAGGGCAGTGGACCCTGGCAAGTTCTGAGGTCTATGGTCGGAGGTTACAGGAGGAGAGGGCAGTGAACTCTGGCAAGTTCTGAAGTCTATGGTCGGAGGTGACAGGAGGAGAGGGCAGTGAACTCTGGCAAGTTCTGAGGTCTATGTCTGGAGGTGACAGGAGGAGAGGGCAGTGAACTCTGGCAAGTTCTGAGGTCTATGGTCAGAGGTGACAGGAGGAGGGGTCAGTGGACTGTGGCAAGTTCTGAGGTCTATGGCTGGAGGTGACAGGAGGAGAGGGCAGTGAACTCTGGCAAGTTCTGAGGTCTATGGCTGGAGGTGACAGGAGGAGAGGGCAGTGAACTCTGGCAAGTTCTGAAGTCTATGGTCGGAGGTGACAGGAGGAGAGGGCAGTGAACTCTGGCAAGTTCTGAAGTTTATGGTCGGAGGTGACAGGAGGAGAGGGCAGTGAACTCTGGCAAGTTCTGAGGTCTATGGCTGGAGGTGACAGGAGGAGAGGGCAGTGAACTCTGGCAAGTTCTGAGGTCTATGGCTGGAGGTGACAGGAGGAGAGGGCAGTGAACTCTGGCAAGTTCTGAGGTCTATGGTCGGAGGTTACAGGAGGAGAGAGCAGTGAACTCTGGCAAGTTCTGAAGTCTATGGTCGGAGGTGACAGGAGGAGGGGTCAGTGAACTCTGGCAAGTTCTGAGGTCTATGGCTGGAGGTGACAGGAGGAGAGGGCAGTGAACTCTGGCAAGTTCTGAGGTCTATGGCTGGAGGTGACAGGAGGAGAGGGCAGTGAACTCTGGCAAGTTCTGAGGTCTATGGCTGGAGGTGACAGGAGGAGAGGGCAGTGAACTCTGGCAAGTTCTGAGGTCTATGGCTGGAGGTGACAGGAGGAGAGGGCAGTGAACTCTGGCAAGTTCTGAGGTCTATGGCTGGAGGTGACAGGAGGAGAGGGCAGTGAACTCTGGCAAGTTCTGAGGTCTATGGCTGGAGGTGACAGGAGGAGAGGGCAGTGAACTCTGGCAAGTTCTGAGGTCTATAGTTGGAGGTTACAGGAGAGAGGATGGACTTCACTGCACCAACAACCCAGCAGACCCTGTCAGAACATCACTATATCTCCTGCACCCTCAAACCCCAGGTGTCTCCAGTGTCCATCTCCATGCTGGTTACCATCCCCCCCCCCTTCTTCCAGGAGCCATACCTCTCATTGTTCTGTCCAAGCCACTGGAATGTTAAATACGGCTCAAGTGCTTTAGTTTCCTAGACACAATGTTATATCTCAGTTGTCTTCAATGTTCCCATCTTATAGAGTTTCAGTTGCTGACATATGCCTGGGTCATTGACAGTAAGGTGAGTGACCTGGCTACGAGGAAAACAATCAACTCTGAGAAATAATGGGGCAGGTATGAGTGGAAGACCCCAGGGGGAATGGGGCGAAAGACAGTTGTGTGTTGTGTGAAGTCAGGAGACTTGAAAGTCAGTGAGAGAGGAGACCGACTGCGGGTCAGGTCGTTTGAGGGAGTTGATGTGTAGATGCCGAACTGGTCGGTAGTCTAAGGAGAAGCGGAGTTAGAGATCTCCGTGTTGTGTTGTTCTCCCAGTTGTGAAGACAGGCCTGAACCAGAGTGGGTTCTATAGTGAGTGAGGGCCTGAACCCAGAGTGAGTGATATAGTTAGTGGAAACTAAGACCCAGTGTGTGGGTGTACTGTGCGAGGTCCAGCAGTGGATAGGAGCTGGATTACCTGTCTTATGGATTTGATATGAAGCAGGCGTGAGAAGACAGTGATGTGTGCGTGTTGATATTGTGAGGAGGCTATTTATATTCTATGGATTACATTGTGTTCTGGATTTATAAACATGTTCCGTTTGTCCGTGGGTCTGTGTTATTTCTGTATTAAAGGATTATTTGCGCCAAACTCGATCTTGTTTACTGACTGGTGAATGTGCACTGCGGGGGTGAGTCATAGTGTAAGACAGTGAGAGAGCTCAATTGACACACCAGGAGTATCGTTACCTAGACAACGACCATCACACGCACGTATCATAAAGAACGTCGTGTGACAGTTGCCTTTCTTCTTCTTTACATATTTACTCAAGTATAAACACATGACAGAAGTCAACATTAAAGCATGTGTATTGTTCAAGATGACCAAATTAATGAACTAATTATTAGTAACATTTTCAGCTAGTTTTAAGACTAATACAGTTATAAAGATTCAACAAACAGAAGTGGCTTACAATCACTAGCTCATGATCATCTATTCACAGTGCAAGCCGATGAATGTTTAGATTTTAGAAACATCTAGTTCAGTCTTTCTCAGCAGAATGCCAAGCCACATGCCCTGACACAATGCACAAGCTCCGCAGCACCAGTGATGACCCCCTAGGGCCTCCATAAAATATTATGCTTGTTATCTGAACATCCTACGGGTAGGTCTCAGCAATAAAAAGTCGCTTAAAAGTCAACAGGGTCGACTTCACTGCACCGGGCTTTATCCCATATGGCTTGGTCTCTTTCCGCAGTGCTCAGCAATATTAAGAGTGAAATAGAAGATCTCAGCAATATTAAGACTGAAACAGATGTTTTCAGCAATATTAAGACTGAAACAGAAGTTCTCAAGAAGACAGGAGAAATGATGAGGTAGCTCTCAGGAAGTACCTGCAAACACCAGCAATGGTAGACAGCTCTCTCAGGAAAGTTGCTCTCTGAATAAATCAACATATACTAGGTATTATAGCAGAGAATGTTTGCAATTTATGTGACCTGGTGCCACTGCCAGCACAGTTTATGTGGCCTGGTGCCACTGCCAGCACACAGTTTCAAGTTTCATCTTGTACCATGCTAGACACAAAACTGGTCTGACTGCTTAGTTATCTAGTGTCAGCATACAATATGCAGACACAACACTGGTCTGATAACTTAGTTATCTAGTGTCAGCATACAACATGCAGACATATCACTGGTTTGATAACTTAGTTATCTAGTGTCAGCATACAGAATGCAGACATAACAATGTGTGGACAGTTACTAGATACTTACATTCTAATCACATGTTTCTCTGCCACCATGCGCATAGTAGAGATATAATGTCTGCACATATCATAATTTGTGGGGTCTTGTGTGAAGACTAGCTGTGCTGCCTGAAATATCAATCAGGAAAAGTCAAGTAAGTATTAAATATAAACATAAAAATATAAACATTCATGTGTGTGTGTATGTGTCATCATGGACCTCAGGTGAACAGCCAGGTGGGTGCCAACACTGCAGCAGACGGACAACACAAATGGACTGGCAACATTCTCGCAAGAGATCCTAATACAATTACTAGAACTGTCATGATATGGAATGCAGAACAAAATCAGCCTCAATGGATTTGTTTCTGTCTCCCAGTCTCTCACTGTGATAGTACAGACTAAGTACTGTTGCCTCTCCACTTTCTGATGCTTTTCTATTGAACTGCTGTCTTCCATGTTTGACTTACACTTTTTCTTCTATTGGGGTTTGCCATACCATCTAGTAATTGATACAATGTCAAATGTTCCAATAATTTTAAATAGTGATTTTCCAGGGTAAGGCCAAATGGGGCATTTCTCCCTGATATTTCTGAGTAGTAAATAAACAAAAGTGGAAACGGTGGAAGTAAATATGAATTTTAATGAGAATAATCTTACAGACTAATTCAGATATGTGATCATTGAAGAACTTATTCATCTAACCACTGCAGGTCAGCACGGCCGAATGGATAAGAACGTATGTGCTGATGCTGAAGTTAGCAGTTCAACCCCTACACTGGGCAGCTGGACTATAATGTTGACCTGTCGTCCTTAACTTGGGGACGTTAATTACAAGTACCTCTGAAGTCGGAGTGGGTTGACCTGATGGCGAGGGACACTGTTAATAGGGAAAGCTAACCCACACGTAAAATTCAGTTCATCACTACCATAACTAGTGTGTATAGACTACGCTCACTTGAGTTCAAAGCGAGCAAGTGCAAAAAAAAAAAAATCTAGCCAGCTCCAGGGAATAATCACACTGTGCCGAATATCAAGGTGAATGATCATAGACTAAGTGTTGTGGACACATTCACCTATCTTGGCAGCACTGTGTCACAAGCTGCCACAATTGATGACGAAGTGAATGCAAGAATCTCCAACGCCAGCGTGGCCTTTGGCAGACTGTACAAGAATGTATGGGACAGAAATGGAATAAGCCTGCAAACAAAGCTGAAAGTCTACAAAGCAGTTGTATTATCCACTGCTATATGCTTGTGAAACCTGGACTGTTTATCAGCGTCACGCTAGGAAATTAAACCACTCCCACACAGTCTGCCTTAGGAAGCTTTTTTTTTTTTTAATTCGCATATCCTTTTACAGGACATCGCTGTCAACAGCAGCATCTATCAGCTGTCTGTTGATTTCTTGGCAAGATTACGCTCAGTAGTTTGCCATTGCTTTCTGAGCGGCAGGCTCAGTTATCCCACAAGTCACCAGCAGGGGACGAACCGCTCCCAGTTCTCGCCCGCTATGAGACTCTGCGTGATAAACAGGATTATGGAGAATTTAGGAAGCTATTGAAGATTAAACGGCAAGAAAAGATCCCAGACACTTAAGTTCTAGAAAGAGCGTCCATGCCCAGTATCCACACTCTACTAATGAAAAATCAGATTCGCTGGACTGGTCACTTAACTCATATGCCAAATCACAGGCTCCCTAAACAAATTCTTTTATGGCGAGCTGCGTTGTGGTAAACGCTCCCAAGGCGGCCAGATGATATACTTTAAAGACACTCTGAAAATCTCACTTAAAGCTTTTGGAATTTATCTTGGCACCTGGGAAACTGCTGCCAAAGACCGTAATTCATGGCTTACATCATTACGTAAGGGTGCAGTCACTTGTGAAGCAACCAGGACTGCAAGGTGAAGAAAAGGCTGGACAGAAAAACAACTGCAGGAGATCCTCCTCCTGGAACGTCAATAATCTTTTAATGAATAATAAACAATTAGTGGCCATTTTTAATTATTAATTAGGTCGGGGCACATCCTATCGAAAAATAGATAATATTAGCGAGCCCTATCATTTTAATTTTGAGCATTTACAAATGAGACTGCGACAGTAGATAGGCCTTGAAATTCAAAATTTAATGGTATCTCAATGATGCCTGTATGTCACTTATAAGTGAAGATATTCACAATTTTGTGAAGGTGAGAAGACTTGCAATTTTTCATGCTATTCACCCGTAAGTGTAGCTCTCAAGTGTGTTCGATTACCTCCACCAGCGGGTATGCATGTGAGATGGTCTCAAACGGTCATATGAAAACTGACTTCAAAAATATGTTCCGTCATGTTAAATGATTACAAAATAGTACAAGTATACAAATAAATTATTAATAATCTTTAAAATTGTGTTCTCTTTAACTTTAGTAGGTCAAATTGCACGTTTTGTGTGTTGAAAAGTGTAGCGCAATCGATATGCGGCGGCTGTCACGTCATGACCCGTGGGTTTCCAATTCATAAAGTCATATCTTCGCAGAAAATCTGTTTTTCAACCACAATTCAAGCAAGTTTAGCGATGAAACTATGCTGATTCAGGGACGATATTTTATACGGCAATTAAAATTCACATTAAACAAAGACATCTATTGGATTCACCGATTCCGATACGCGATAATTCCGCTGCTTGCTCCCCGGCAGTCGGCAGCTCGCACAGATCCATAGAGCACACTTTATTCACAAACTTCCAGTTTCTTAGTTCTATATAATATTTTAGTTCGTAATGTTTAATAGTTTCTATTATATCACCTAATAATTTTGTGAAAAATTAAAAAAAAAAAAATGCCCAGCCGGGAAGTGAACCCTGGCCTCCCGCATGACAGGCGGACTGCTTATGACTATGCTAGCGAGAACACAATCGTTGTTCCACAAAGATATTCATATAGTCAAGCCACCGTTTTGGGTTTCATGATTGTAACATTTTCGCCTGTTTTTCAACCACAATTAACACTTTGCTGACCAACTTCGACGGTAGTTGAATTAGTGACATGCGGATTTCAAACAGACGGCCTTACCGATAGCCACCGAATCAGGCTTTATCCAGTTGTTTCCCTTATTTCAAAATGGCTGTGCCATGCGTGATATCGATTTGAGTGAGTTTCAGCGAGTTTTTTTGTGAAATTTTGTTAATTTTTGTCAGAATTGAAACTCCAGCATTTTCATCATGTCTGATGATGAAGACCAGGCTCGAAATATAGAGGATTCTGACTCTGCCAGCGAATTTGGAGCTGAAAGTGATGATTCCTGGCTAAATAGAGATGCTGAAGTGAATGACAGTGTGACTGAAAGTAGCGACAACAATGTTGAAGTTGATGATAGAGCGATGAAGGTACCTCTGGAGAAAGAATTGGGTGTGGCACAAGAGACCAGAACATTTCTTCAGCTGAAAATTCTGTTTGGAAATGGAGAAAAGCTCTTCAAAACAAACTTATTGAGCTTGACAATCTTCCTCCAAACAAAGAACAACAGGGTGTCACGTCAGACACAACTGGGTTTATGCCCAATGATCTTTTTCAAGATTTTTTTCCCTGACACTGCCATAGATCTGATCATGTGTGAAGTCAACAGGTATGGTGAAAATCACCTCTCTCAGTATACAGGAAAGAGAGTTAACCTTATATCTACTGTTCACTCCAATGAAGTAATGGACAAGACAGTTAGGAAAAGGGGAATTCCTGAGGGCAGAATAAAACAAGCCAGTGCTTGCAGAAAAATACAACAAATGTATGGGCGGTGTCGATCACTTCGGCCAACTGAGTGCAAGCTACCCCTACCTACACAAATCCTATAAATGGTACCTGCCATTATATAATTATTTAGTTGAAACTGCTCTGGTCAATGGGCATATAAGCTACAACACTGCCAACTCTACAAATAAGATCACTGCAAAGAGGTTTAGGCGGGATGTCAGTCTTGCTCTTATTGGACCTGCTATTCTTCGGCGCAGTGTAACACCTTCAAGACCACAAGCCACGACATCACGACTTACTGAGCACCATTTTATTGAAAAATATGAAAAGCCAACCTGCAGGTAAAAGAAGCCAGACTTGCATGTACTGCCCAGATTGCAATACACCTCTATGCCTGACACCATGTTTCAAGCTATACCACACGGTTGAGGATTATCAACGTTCCAGACAAAGACTCTTGCAGAGGTCTACAGCTACAACTTCAACCTGAATTAATGAAGGAGGTAGCTCAGACTTCAACTAGAGGTAAGAATTTACAAATACTAATTTTAAAATATCACAGAAACAACACACCAAAGAAAAACTACTACACAGTGTAGATTTTTTTTTCACTTTATTTAATTTTTTTTGGGGTTACCTTTCAGTGTTAAATCACCGTTAAATTAGTGCGCATGTTGAGCTTATTTTATTCATTGCCAACCATGTCCCTAACATTTTATAGCTTTTACTTTGAAAAACTTCACTAAAAAATATGAAAAGATTATGGTTTTAAAACATCATCTAATTTTTCTATAAATAGCCATACAAATTCAAGATGGCCACCATGATCATGTGACAAATTTGCATAAAACATATGTTTTTATGCGTAACAACCATTCATAATGGTGCTCTGAAAATTTCAACACCCTACGTTCGTTTTTACATTTTTAATGAATTTAATTTAAAAACCAGTCATTTTTTTTAAAATCCGCAAACACCCTTGGTGATGGGAGACAATAATGCTCAGGATTGCTGGTCAGCAAAGTGTTAAAGCAAGTTAGCGATGAAACTTTCCAAATTTCTGAAAAATCTGATGCAGAATTCTAAGATCCATCTACAATTGATGGTTTTCTATTGCAAGCGCCAGAAAAAAATTATTTACGGTTCAGTGTGCCGTTTTCATTATTCTCCGCGTGCGAGATTGGTCTCAAGCAACGGGTCATAGGCGGATTATGAAAACTGACTTCAAAAATATGTTCCGTCATGTTAAATGATTAAAAGATAGTACAAGTATACAAATAAATTATTAATAATCTTTAAACTTGTTTTCTCTTTAACTTTAGTAGGTCAAATCGCACGTTTTGAGTCTTGAAAAGTGAAAGTGTACATACCAATTCGATCGATATGTGCATGCGCAGTCACCATGGCACATGGCCATGCGTTTACCCATTCACAAAAACATGCTTCGCCGAAAATGTTCTTTTTCATCCACAAATAAAGCTAGTACAGCGATGATACTTTCCAGATATATTTAAAATTGTGTGCAAAATTTAAAAATACATCTATAATTGATGCAATTCTATCAACAACACCCCAAAAAAAATTAATTACAGTAAGTATGAAATATATTCGTATTTATATAAAAGTTCACCATGATTTCAACCAATCGCCGTGCACGGAATATTAAGTCAATCTTTCCTGGAAAACCCAGGATGACATGTTTTCTTGTCACATGAGATGTGAATGAATGAACGACGTTGAAAGAACGGAGTGACTATTCGCAATTCCATTGCGAATAGAAAAAAATTATATTCGCAATGGAATTGAGAATAGAGAAAAATTATATTCGCAATCGAAGTAGGTCACATAATTATTCCTGTGCGTGTGTCCATATTACAATATTTTGTTGATCTGTTAACGTGTCTTCAGTAGCGTAGTGGTTAGTGTCTCTGCCTGTCACGCGGGAGCTCGAGGTTCGATTCGCCAACGGGGAGGCAACGTTTTTTTAAATTTTTCATGAATTAGGTGACACCAATGCTAGTCTGATGATTTCACTTTAGGCATATGTTTTCTACAGATTTTGTGTATTAGGTGTTGTTTATCTTGCTGCACAAGAACCTGCACACTTGTCTTTCTGTTCTTATCTGTCCTCTACTTTTGTTGTCTTGGGAAAGGAGCTTAGCCACCCGAACGCGAGTTCTTCTCTCTCTCTCTCGCTCTAAGTCTCGATCTCTCACCTCTCCATTTCTTGTCTTTACCACTCTTTAATGTGTTTCAACACATCTTTCTCATATCTCTGTCTCTCACACTATCTTCGTTATCTATCTCTCTCCTCTCTCTTTTCCACCTGCTTCAGATATACCGGGTTTTCCTGCACTTTATATGCATAGCAAATTAATGAGGTCAGTCAATCGAAAGCCTGGTGTTTGAATTGCCTAATCATGTCTCTCTGAGGCGAAGCATATTGCTGACTGTCAGTACTGTCAGCTTGGACCAGAACAGAGTCACTCAGAGAGGATGCAATGGAGGCCATAGAAAGTGTCAAATTGAGAGAATCATCACTGCTGCGATATCATCATAAATAGTAGGACGGTAACGTAAACAAACATGGATGCCTGGTATTGTAACAGTAAGTGTACAGAAACGAAAGTTAACAATTCTTGAACTCGCCTGGGGACAGAATTATTGGCACTCTTCCGACAGACGTGTCTAAATAGTTCTGCAGTGAATAATTTTATATAACTAACGCTAACCCTAATCACTTATTCACTGCAGAACTATTTAGACCCGTCTGTCGGAAGAGTGCCGAATTATTTGTAGTGATCGTTATTTGTATTGGGGATACCTGTTCTGAAAAATTATTCTTGATATTTAAACAGGACTAACGTAAAATGTAAAATTAAACGGGGTGCCAAAAGAACGGACAGAAGTAAGAAGAAGAGTGATTCATTAAAAAATACAGAGAATTCGGCAGAATTAAACTGGCAACAGTGAACATTCCTATTTAAATTAACCACCTTCTTATACTTCTTAATGGCCCAAACTAAAATTGACTAGTGAGCAGACGCTGTGACATGTTTGTTACTTCCCGCAATTCGATTGCGAATATAATTTTTTTCTATTCGCAATGGAATTGCGAATAGTGCCTCCCTTGAAAGAATGCATGGTAAATTAGACAGCGTTTTCCGGGACAAGATTTTCAATGGCGGGATGACTCCGTACATGACTTTTGTTTTTACTTCGGGTAATGGCACGATGAAACACACTAATAATATGTCAAGTTAGGACTCGCCAACCCGGATGCAATGATATACAGTATTATGTTTTCCGTTTAAAAATAAACAAACCACAGTAACAGAAGGCAGAAGTTCTCAGCACCCAATTTATTGGGCCATGATCAGCTGTGTTCAATTTACTAAGATTCGGGTGATGGCGGCAGTAAACTGTGAGCAGCGCCATCTATGTCTTCTGTACGAGGGGTTGGTCATGTCCGTTTTGGAGTATGCAATAGCAATCCTGACTCTCAGCCATAAGCAGATAGAAAGGATGGAAAGGATACAGAATGAAGCTATGCGCATTATTCTTGGATGTACAAGAGATACAGCATGCAGGGCGATGCGCTACCTTCTTGGTTTTCCAACCATTGAAGAGAGAATACAAGGTTGCAGGGCACGCGCCTACCTCAGAATTAACGCAAACACACAACATCCACTGCATAGTGAAATTAGGAAGGTGAAGGGCAGAAGGTTAAAAAGAGGACGGTCGTGGATGGGTCAAGCCGAAGACATTCTTCAACAGGTGTGTTCACTCGAGGACTTAGAACCTGGCGAGGAGTGGGTGCAAGTGCCAACAGACTTCTGCACATCCTTTTCAGTTTGCATCCAACTAGATAGAAAATGCAGACATGAAATTCCGGCTGCTGTTGAGGCTGAAGTACAAGCGTTGATTTTCGAGAATTCGCTAGACGGTGACGCGGTCATCTACACAGATGGGTCGGTCGTCCGACATGTGAGAAGCTCATGGGCCTTTACAGCTCGGGCCGGAGGGAGAATTGTGAAGGAGGACTCTGGTGCTTTCACGGAAACCACAAGTAGCCTGACCATGGAAGTCATGGCAGTAAGTAAAGCAATAACATGGCTCGAGACACAGACATTCACTAGGGCTTGTTTCCTTAGCGACTCAATGAACATGATCAAGAGGATAGAGGTGGGGTCGATCCGAAGAGAATGGTTGCTGCCTTTGGAGCGGTCTCGACTGGCAAAGATTAGTTTCATCTTCGTGCCAGGGCATGCGGGAGTACAAGGAAATGAGCGGGCTGACAAGCTCGCAGGTGAGGCTACTGTGGAGGGCGGACGCGCCATAGACCAGGCCGACATTCTGAATGCTCTACGAGATGTAAGACTTTTGCGAGAACCAAGTGATGACTGTGAATCTACAACAATGGCCAGACTGCGAGAGCAGCAAATTAAAAGAGGGGTGGCCAAACAAGAACACTACGCAGGAAGCCAAAGAAGATTAATAAACCAACACAGAACTGGCGTCGTTAGCCGCTACACGTTGCGGGATTTGCTGAGGAGGGGATCCGAGCACTTATGAACTGAATGGTTCGATGTGCAATGAGGATGATCTGTCGACTAACTAACTAACTACTAAGATTCCTTTGCACTTCCTGGTTGTATATCACTACACAAAAATAACTCCGCTTAGAATTAACGTATAGTCTTCATTTAGATACCTTTGGATTCGTCTTGTCAAGCTGTATCCAACTGTCATGGTTTCATAAGTAAAAACCCAATTTTTAAATACTGTCTGTATACGTTACATATTCTATTATTCTTTATTTATCGGTATCGGATCGGCATGCATCTGATTCGCAATCTTCTTCTTGCATGGTGATGGCACTGAATTCACTGATAATTTAGAGTAAGCTAACAAAAAGCAACAGTTTATGCAGCATCACTCATGCTTATTAACACTAAACAGTAAATGAAAACACCTACTTGGTACAGAAAGTTAACCCTTTGAAATATTTCCTTGTTCACAAAGCGAGAGCCGTCTTTATTCTTGCCCATGTTGACCACACGATCTCCCCGCTCTACCGGCTCCCGACATCTGCCCAACCGTCACGTCAGAGTGACCTGCCCTTGGTCGCGGTTACTACCCTTACATGATGATGATGATGATGATGAAATAATTCAGATGTTGTTTTTTTTTTTAAAGTCGCTTAGTTAAAAGTCGACAGGGTCGACTTCATCGCACCGGGTTTTATCCCATATGGCTCGGTCTCTTTCCGCAGCGCGGAAAGCGTCGCACAAAGCCGAACTCCGTAGCTTTTAGCGACGACCCGCAGGAGTCTCCGAAACATTTAACTCGTAAACCGAAGGGTGCGGCCCGGAATCGAACCCACAACCTTCGGATCACAAGTCAAACGGCTTGACCACTTTTAAAACTAGGTATAGAGATATTTCCCTGTCGTTTGTTTTTTTGTTTTTTCGTTTAATTTGATATAACTACATTGACTGCGTAGATGGCATGTGCCCAAGTTAGCGATACGCTGGCGCAGGAGTTAGGGTGGAGAGCAGGAGAGTGGTGTAATACTAACAACAACACCTAGGGGTGACAGGGAGGTTATACAAACAAGCAACAGTAACACCGCCAGTGGGATTGTTCCAGTGACAACCGCGGTAAGGAATCATTCACTCGGTTAACAGACATGTATGAGAGAGGGGGTAAGGAGAGAGAGTTATGGGGAAGGGGGTGGGATTCTTTCTGTCTTATTTCCCTGTTCAATCCCCAAGATTATGTTTAGGTGTGTGTGTGTGTGTGTGTGTGTGTGTGTGTGTGTGTGTGTGTGTTTACTGGGTCTGTCACTTGACTCGCATGCCAGATCACAGGCTCCTTTAAACGAATATTTTACGGCGAGCTGCGCAGCGGTAAACGCTCCCAAGGCGACCAGAGGAAACACTTTAAAGACACTCCGAAGATCTCAATAAAAGCTTTTGGAATTCATCACGACACTTGGGAGACTGCTGCCAAAGACCGAAATTAGTGGCGTACTGTGGCTTTCATCATTACGCAAGGATGCAGTCACTTGTGAAGCAAACAGGACTGCAAGAGCTGTGGAAAAAAAAAAAAAGACTGGACAGAAAAACCACTGCATAAGATCCTCCTAATGGAACGGCAAGCATTCCACATTGTCAAAGAACATTTCGAGCCAAACTAGGCCTAACTAGCCATCTTAGAACTCACGACTCCATACCAGACCAGACATAATTTGCAGCATCAATTTTATTATGATTTTTTTTTAGAGAGAAGGGGGGTCTGTGAAAAGAATGAGTGCGCTAAAGCGATGGAGATGAACAGAGATAGAAGACTAGGAGGGGCAGGGAGCTTGGATGAGGTGGAGGAAACCGGAGGTATATTGAAGCACATGATGAGTGGACACTGGGAGAAAAGATAGACTGCGGAAAATAGAGCGACGATGCTCGTCCATTACATCTCAATTTTTGTGATGTGAGTTCTGACTATATTCCATAGTTTTGGGTTCATGTGGATGATAGACCTACATAATGATGACCACTTTTTTTTTGGGAGGGGGGTGTGCTTATTTGGCCATGCGTAAAAATACACCTTATTTCTGCAGCGAGTCGCTGTTGTCGTTTGGAGGTAACAGGTTCAAATACCGGTACGATAGTTACAGATTGAAATGTTTATGGTGTCTGGTGTATCCTCTAATCTTTACTTCGTCTTCTGTTTCTATGAGCACCAGTCAGTACTTCTAAGTTTTGATTATATGTGTGATCTATGAAGGTGTGGCTGCGGGATCTGAACAACAGCCTCACATATCGTGGACGTATCTTCAATACTCTGTGAGGCTCGATGGATTACAATCCCAGCCTACTGGGCAACTGCCTGGCAAGCGGAATCGTTCCTCAGTCGGAAAACTTCTCCTGGAATACACCGGCAGTGATGTGGATGCTGTAACATAGACAACACAGACAAACACCAAAAATAAAGCACGAAAGCAGACAACAAAAACATACATGAATAACAAAGGCATAAACAAAAACTCTTATACAGAGGTCGCTTTCTGCTATGATTAATAAAAAAAACATATGAAGAAAGACAAAATATATTCGACAACTGAAATCAGCCGTTCCCTACCCTTCCACCAACAGTCACATCCCTCTAATCAATGCTACATCTAAGTGCGATCCACCCTCCCCTCCCCCTCCCATGCTCCATTTTGCCAAACACGTATAGAAACCATGACATTTACATCCATAGCATTGACACGGAACTGACAACACATGGATGAACGAACACAATCTGTTTACAAGAACGAAATGTCTATTCCCTTCCTTGTCGCCATTCTTGCTGTAGTAAGTACAGAACTCTTCCCTAACAGTGAGGCGTGTGATGCTAGACTCGTGTCACTGTAAGCCAGTCAGCATCCCATAGATGATACTGCCGGCATCACATCTCCCGCCGTTACTCCACAGAACATGTCCGGACCCCCATCCTTAGGCTGGGTCGACTTGGGAACCCAGGTCCATGTTTAAATCAACCCCGACCTCGAGGGAGACTGTGACTGTATCACCAAACCACGACAAGTAGAATTTGTCAGCTTGACAAGAACACGACCACAAGTGACAACATGGACGCTGCGGACTACGCCTTCGTCAGCACACAAATAACAACCACACAGCGACACAACTACATCAATATATATATATATATATATATATATATATATATATATATATATATATATATATATATATATATATATGCTTGCACTTTTGTCTGGGCTGTTCTGTTCTCAAGGTAGCTGTCGACACATCTGTACATTCCCCTGCACACCTGCATTGTTCGCAGATTCAATGTCAGTCCCTCCTTCCATACTCTAACACATGTTTTTGTTTTCTTTTTTCTAAATCTACCCAGACCACGAGTGTGTGATTTTTCTCATGGAAAACATCCTGTTTCCTGAGCTGTACAGGTTATTTGACCGCCAGTGTCTGGGCTACTTTAGTCTTGCTTGTTGTTGAGTTAACCTTTATGTATCTTACAGATGCCTTCAGCCTGCTTGTGATAATACATTATATTATTGTTGTTATTATCCCACACAACTAAGTAGACTGACAGATCGATGGCCGTTTCATTGTGCCAGGTTGTTTCCACTTTAAGGGACCTGATATTAGTACAGCTTCCTTTCAAGCCTGCCGTGATCGTATGTGAGCGCTTAT
>OY992880.1:140932331-141122331 GCA_963921405.1 Cepaea hortensis | reverse complement strand
CATCACTGCACTCAGAACATTCCCATGTGCGCTCCGTCCCCTCGTTCAAAAGCAAGCGAAGAGTCAAACTATTAATCGTTCCCACCGCTATTTGATTGAAAGTTCTCCTGGTCTTCCCTCTCAGTTTTGAGATTCTTCCAGAACCCCTGCCAATCCCTCGTAATCTCATCCTTTCCATCCACATACGGGTTCTCAGTCTGATCCTCCACCTTCTCCACCTGGTCCCACAGGCGCACGACCACCTCTCCCTTGTCCATAGGCAATCTACCACCAAGAGATGCATTCATTGCCAGCCTATCAGCCTGTTCATTCCATGACACTCCCGCATAGCCAGGGCAAAAAAAAAAATTCATACAATTCTCAGAAGCTGGAGTGAGTTCGCCTGATGGCGAGGGACATTGGTAATAGGATCCACATGCACATATCAGTCCAGTGCACTAGAAGAAGTTGTACGTGCGCGGACTCCGCGTGAATTCAAAGACCTGAACTGCTGATAGAATTGTCTAGAATTTCTTTCTTTTTCGTGATTGCGGATGGTACAACCTCATTGACTGCATGTTTGTCTCAGGCTCAATAAGAAGCGCCTAAGTTTCGCCACCTCTAACGATCTTTGACAAAAAGTCATCTTTCTCAGCATCGAAACGCTCCTGCATTTCAGAACAAATTGTTTTCCTTTGAAATCTGTGCTCATTTGAGAGACTTCTTGGACCGTTTCTTGAGCAAACCTTGAATATTGTGATAGTTTCAAAATGTTTTACCGCACTACCCCTGCTAACTGACAGTTACAGGACTAGTTGTTGACTTAAGATGTGCCTGGCATCATGCATAATGGCATCAGGACAGTTTAACATGTCTGGGCTGGTAGCCGTGATAATCGACATCTGGTCATGCTTACAGCTATAATCGACATCTGGTCAGGTAACCCGAGTATTTTGTTGTTGTTATTATCGTCGTTATCAATACAGACAAGGCCTGCCCCCCGTCCAATGCCATCTAGTGATGCATACACGTGCTGGTTAGTTATTGTGTTGTTTCAAGTTGTAGTGCATGCAATTATTCATCGTATGTTATACTGTATGTTATACTGTATGTTATACTGTATGTTATACTGTATGTTATACTGTATGTTATACTGTATGTTATTCTGTATGTTATACTGTATGTTATACTGTATGTTATACTGTATGTTATACTGTATGTTATACTGTATGTTATACTGTATGTTATACTGTATGTTATACTGTATGTTATACTGTATGTTATACTGTCCCAGGTCGTGTCAAAGGAGCTATACATTTTAGATTATCTCAAATAAACTATAGACTTCAGATCATTTACATCATCTCATAGGAACTTTATACTTTAGATCATCTCATAGGAACTGTAACGTGGGTTTGTAGAAGGCAAGAACACAGTAAATGCTGTGTATATACTGAGAACAGTAATTGAACGTTCTATAGAAGTAAACAAGGATCTGTATCTTTGCTTTATTGACTATACAAAGGCTTTCGATAAAGTGAGACGTCTCGACATGATAAGGATGCTTGCAGATCTACAAATTGATGGAAAAGATCTTAGACTTGTAAAAAACATATATTGGAAACAACAAGCTGCCATCAGAATTGATAACGATGTAGGTCAATATCAGCCTATTAAAAGAGGCGTCGGACAGGGATGTGTAATGTTTCCATATCTTTTTCCCCTGTAAAGTGAAAATATTTGTCAGAAATATAGAAGATATGGAAGGAATCAACACTGGGGGACGATGCATCGATAACGTTAGATATGCAGATGATACAGTCTTGATTGCAGACAATGAACAGGACCTGCAACATTTAGTAGATGCGGTTGTTGCACACAGTGAACAACTAGGGTTAGAATTGAATTGTAAGAAGACACAGATTATGGTCGTCACTGGGAAGAAGGAAATACCACAATGTGATATACAAGTAGAGGGACATATTCTTAAGCAAGTGAATCGATACAGTTATCTAGGAACAGCCATAACATGTGATGGGAGATGACTTGAAGAGATTAGAACAAGAATTGCCATGGCAAAGGTAGCCTTTAGCGAGATGAAAAACATACTGACCAATAAAAAGATATCAATTGAAACGAGAAACAGAGTGTTGAGTGCTACATAGAACCTGTACTTTTGTATGAATGTGAAGCTTGGACAATGAGCAGTCAAGCTGAAAAAGATCTGATGGCTGTAGAAATGTGGTTTCTGAGGAAAATGCAAAGAATACCATGAACAGACAGAAAAACCAATGAACAAGTCCTTCAAGAAACAAATGAAGATCGTAAACTGATTAGAGACATTAGACGAAGACAGTCAACATTTGTTGGGCATGTTATGAGAAGAAATAAATTGGAGAACTTGGTGACAACTGGCAAGATCGAAGGGAAGAGACCAAGGGGAAGACCGAGAAGCAAATACCTGGATGGATTGGCCACGTGGCATGGTCTAGACAGGTACACGGAGCTGATCGACGACTCCGGTGATCGAGTGAGATGGCAGGACATGACCGCCCACGCTTATCGGCATGGCACATGATGGGTGGTTGGATAGGGACTATACATTTTAGATCCTCAAAGAAGGCCTATAAACTTTCGGTTGTCTCATGGAAACTGTACATTTTAGGTTGTCTCATAGGAACTATACACTTTAGGTTGTCTCATACATTTTAGGTTATGATAGAGAAACTAAACTTTAGCTTGCCTCATAGAAACTATACAATTTAGGTTGTCTTATAGAAACCATATACTTTAGGTTGTCTCATATATAAACTATACACTTTAGATTATTTCATATAAGCTATACACTTTAGGTTGTCTCATAGGAACTATACATGTTAGACTCGCACTCGTCGTCTCATGCGGCAGTCCTGGTGCGTCTGTGCTGGAATCAAACAACTGCTGGGCTTACATTGATTACTGAAAGAGAAAGAGAGAAACAAGTTCAGGGGGTTGTTAACTCTTTTACAACATAACAAATGCGCGTAGAGTTTTATCAGTGACACTCGTTCACACCCAATGAACGTATCTTCTGATGCTCCAAGTTGTTGATTGTTTCGTCCGTTTTTGTTATTGTTGTTGTTGCGTGTTTTAAGTTGGTGCAAAATCAAGCACTTAGAGTCACCACAGGAGGGATGAGATCAACCCCTATAGTGGAAATGGAGAAGATGGGGAGGACACAGGCACTGAGTGAGCGCAGAGATACGAAAACGCTAATACAAGCAGAAAAGTTCCTCAGCTTGCCAGGCCACCCTATGAAGAACAGATTTGAAAACCTAGCTATGGGGCGGTTGAAAAGAAGTAGTTTTATCCACCAGGCCAAACGACTCTGCAAAGAAACCACTGATCTGCCCACAGTTGGTATCCCCCTAACAACTATTCCAGAGCGAACTCCATGGAAAGATGAGCATAGACTATCGTTACAAATCCAGACAAAAATGAGAGGAATATTTGACAAGGAAGAACAGAACAGTGTGCAGCGCAGAACAGCCACTCTCAGCTTCCTTGATGAAGAATACCCACAGGACCTCTGGATCCGAGTCTACACAGATGGGTCAGCACAAAATGCTGTTCGAAATGGAGGAGCGGGAGTGTACATAGAATACCCAAATAATACTAGGGACACAGCCAGAGTACCGACAGGAAAGTACTGCCATAACTATGATGCCGAAATTGAGGCAATCAAGATAGCAACAGAGAAATTACTAAATAACAGCAATGGTACACAACCTGTGGTGCTACTAACAGATGCAAAATCAGTACTCGAGGCACTCCTCTCTGGGAAATTGCCAGTACTAAGGACACTACTTTCTGAACTTAGCAGTCAGCATAAAGTCACCATACAGTGGATACCATCCCACTGTGGAGTACCCGGAAACGACAGAGTTGATCAATTGGCTAAGGAAGGAGCCAAAGAGGAACAGCCTGATGTACCCGTTACATACCACCAAAAGAAAAGAATGATCAAATCAGCCAGAAAGCCACCAAAATCTGCTCAAGATGACTACCACATTATGGACAGACCAGAACAAGTCATTATTCTGCGCCTCAGAACAGGACACAATAGATTACGCAACCACATGTATACAAAATTCAAGATTGGTGAAACAGCCATGTGCACATGTGGATTGGCGTCGCAGACAGCAGAGCACATACTCCAAGACTGCCCAAAATATAACATATCTAGGCAAACCTTCTGGCCTAGAGAGACGACAGTGGAAGATAAACTATATGGACCACTGTGTGAACTGAAAAAACAGTTCAATTCATGCAAGAGACGACATTGCAGATATAGAAAGAAGAAGAAGAATCTCCGTGCCAGGGCATGCGGGAGTACAAGGAAATGAGCGGGCTGACAAGCTCGCAGGTGAGGCTACTGTGAAGGGCGGACGCGCCATAGACCAGGCCGACATTCTGAATGCTCTACGAGAAGTAAGACTTTTGCGAGAATCAAGTGATGAATCTACAACAATGGCCAGACTGCGAGTGCAGCAAATTAAAAGAGGGGTGGCCAAACAAGAACACTACGCAGGAAGCCAAAGAAGATTTATAAACCAACACAGAACTGGCGTCGTTAGCCGCTACACGTTGCGGGATTTGCTGAGGAGGGGATCCGAGCACTTATGAACTGAATGGTTCGATGTGCAATGAGGATGATCTGTCGACTAACTAACTACTAAGATTCCTTTGCACTTCCTGGTTGTATATCACTACACAAAAATAACTCCGCTTAGAATTAACGTATAGTCTTCATTTAGATACCTTTGGATTCGTCTTGTCAAGCTGTATCCAACTGTCATGGTTTCATAAGTAAAAACCCAATTTTTAAATACTGTCTGTATACGTTACATATTCTATTATTCTTTATTTATCGGTATCGGATCGGCATGCATCTGATTCGCAATCTTCTTCTTGCATGGTGATGGCACTGAATTCACTGATAATTTAGACTTTTAGAGTGTAAGCTAACAAAAAGCAACAGTTTATGCAGCATCACTCATGCTTATTAACACTAAACAGTATATGAAAACACCTACTTGGTACAGAAAGTTAACCCTTTGAAATATTTCCTTGTTCACAAAGCGAGAGCCGTCTTTATTCTTGCCCATGTTGACCACACGATCTCCCCGCTCTACCGGCTCCCGACGTCTGCCCAACCGTCACGTCAGAGTGACCTGCCCTTGGTCGCGGTTACTGCCCTTACATGATGATGATGATGAAATAATTCAGATGTTTTTTTTTTTTTAAAGTCGCTTAAAAGTCGACAGGGTCGATTTCATCGCACCGGGTTTTATCCCATATGGCTCGGTCTCTTTCCGCAGCGCGGAAAGCGTCGCACAAAGCACGAACTCCGTAGCTTTTAGCGACGACCCTCAGGAGTCTCCGAAACATTTAACTCGTAAACCGAAGGGTGCGGCCCGGAATCGAACCCACAACCTTCGGATCACAAGTCAAACGGCTTTGTGATACGCTGGCGCAGGAGTTAGGGTGGAGAGCAGGAGAGTGGTGTAATACTAACAACAACACCCAGGGGTGACAGGGAGGTTATACAAACAAGCAACAGTAACACCGCCAGTGGGATTGTTCCAGTGACAACCGCGGTAAGGAATCATTCACTCGGTTAACAGACATGTATGACAGAGGGGGTAAGGAGAGAGAGTTATGGGGAAGGGGGTGGGATTCTTTCTGTTGACTCGCATGCCAGATCACAGGCTCCTTTAAACGAATATTTTACGGCGAGCTGCGCAGCGGTAAACGCTCCCAAGGCGACCAGAGGAAACACTTTAAAGACACTCCGAAGATCTCAATAAAAGCTTTTGGAATTCATCACGACACTTGGGAGACTGCTGCCAAAGACCGAAATTAGTGGCGTACTGTGGCTTTCATCATTACGCAAGGATGCAGTCACTTGTGAAGCAAACAGGACTGCAAGAGCTGTGGAAAAAAAAAAAAAAAGACTGGACAGAAAAACCACTGCATAAGATCCTCCTAATGGAACGGCAAGCATTCTTTGCCCACATTGTCAAAGAACATTTCGAGCCAAACTAGGCCTAACTAGCCATCTTAGAACTCACGACTCCATACCAGACCAGACATAATTTGCAGCATCAATTTTATTATGATTTTTTTTTAGAGAGAAGGGGGGTCTGTGAAAAGAATGAGTGCGCTAAAGCGATGGAGATGAACAGAGATAGAAGACTAGGAGGGGCAGGGAGCTTGGATGAGGTGGAGGAAACCGGAGGTATATTGAAGCACATGATGAGTGGACACTGGGAGAAAAGATAGACTGCGGAAAATAGAGCGACGATGCTCGTCCATTACATCTCAATTTTTGTGATGTGAGTTCTGACTATATTCCATAGTTTTGGGTTCATGTGGATGATAGACCTACATAATGATGACCACTTTTTTTTGGGAGGGGGGTGTGCTTATTTGGCCATGCGTAAAAATACACGTTATTTCTGCAGCGAGTCGCTGTTGTCGTTTGGAGGTAACAGGTTCAAATACCGGTACGATAGTTACAGATTGAAATGTTTATGGTGTCTGGTGTATCCTCTAATCTTTACTTCGTCTTCTGTTTCTATGAGCACCAGTCAGTACTTCTAAGTTTTGATTATATGTGTGATCTATGAAGGTGTGGCTGCGGGATCTGAACAACAGCCTCACATATCGTGGACGTATCTTCAATACTCTGTGAGGCTCGATGGATTACAATCCCAGCCTACTGGGCAACTGCCTGGCAAGCGGAATCGTTCCTCAGTCGGAAAACTTCTCCTGGAATACACCGGCAGTGATGTGGATGCTGTAACATAGACAATATAGACAAACACCAAAAATAAAGCACGAAAGCAGACAACAAAAACATACATGAATAACAAAGGCATAAACAAAAACTCTTATACAGAGGTCGCTTTCTGCTATGATTAATAAAAAAAACATATGAAGAAAGACAAAATATATTCGACAACTGAAATCAGCCGTTCCCTACCCTTCCACCAACAGTCACATCCCTCTAATCAATGCTACATCTAAGTGCGATCCACCCTCCCCTCCCCCTCCCATGCTCCATTTTGCCAAACACGTATAGAAACCTTGACATTTACATCCATAGCATTGACACGGAACTGACAACACATGGATGAACGAACACAATCTGTTTACAAGAACGAAATGTCTATTCCCTTCCTTGTCGCCATTCTTGCTGTAGTAAGTACAGAACTCTTCCCTAACAGTGAGGCGTGTGATGCTAGACTCGTGTCACTGTAAGCCAGTCAGCATCCCATAGATGATACTGCCGGCATCACATCTCCCGCCGTTACTCCACAGAACATGTCCGGACCCCCATCCTTAGGCTGGGTCGACTTGGGAACCCAGGTCCATGTTTAAATCAACCCCGACCTCGAGGGAGACTGTGACTGTATCACCAAACCACGACAAGTAGAATTTGTCAGCTTGACAAGAACACGACCACAAGTGACAACATGGACGCTGCGGACTACGCCTTCGTCAGCACACAAATAACAACCACACAGCGACACAACTACATCAATATATATATATATATATATATATATATATATATATATATATATATATATATATATATATATATATATATATATATATATATATATATATATATATGCTTGCACTTTTGTCTGGGCTGTTCTGTTCTCAAGGTAGCTGTCGACACATCTGTACATTCCCCTGCACACCTGCATTGTTCGCAGATTCAATGTCAGTCCCTCCTTCCATACTCTAACACATGTTTTTGTTTTCTTTTTTCTAAATCTACCCAGACCACGAGTGTGTGATTTTTCTCATGGAAAACATCCTGTTTCCTGAGCTGTACAGGTTATTTGACCGCCAGTGTCTGGGCTACTTTAGTCTTGCTTGTTGTTGAGTTAACCTTTATGTATCTTACAGATGCCTTCAGCCTGCTTGTGATAATACATTATATTATTGTTGTTATTATCCCACACAACTAAGTAGACTGACAGATCGATGGCCGTTTCATTGTGCCAGGTTGTTTCCACTTTAAGGGACCTGATATTAGTACAGCTTCCTTTCAAGCCTGCCGTGATCGTATGTGAGCGCTTATCAGCATGTCACGTGATGATGATGACGCTCTGGGAGAGCATTCGCAAATGAAATAACTTCCCCATTGTCACTTGATCTCCTGGGCCCAACAATTTAACAGCGGCAACTCCTTGGACTATAGCCCCATACCTCTCAGCCCGAATCCCGCCCTAATGATGCTCCGTACAGTTTAAGAACCACTTATCTGGAACGAACCGCTGTAGGTTTCCCTTCCCCGTGCGTTTGCATGAATGACTGCTCACAATGGCCTGAGACGCGCAGTTGACGAGGGGCTGGTAGCGTGGTCAATATGTGCTGATCGTGTGTTGACATTTTGCCGGGAAATTTGCCACAAGTCAGCTTCTGGGGAAACAACCGTATAGCGATGCCAATGATCTCATTCTGCGCGAGAAAAGTGACGTCTGCCGGTGACCTTGGGTGTATTGGCATGTCTGCCTTAATGACAGGTGTGCCTGGGGATGTGTGCAGCCGTCGATGGCGTGTGTGTTCGGATAATAGTTCTGGCACTGATAGAACAATCTTCTGTATGTACCTGTCACCTCTCTCCCTATATGTCTTTCTGTCTGTCTGTCATCTGCCTTTAACTCATACCTGCCTACTTACCTATCTGTTAACATACCTCTCTGTCTATCTGTTTCTCTCTCTCTCTCTCTCTCCCTCTCTCTCTCTCCCTCTCTCCCCCCGCCACTCCATCTATCTATCAGGTTCCTGTTAAGAAAATCGTCTTCACGCACGGTTCAACTAACCGAACATCTAGGGATGAGACATTTTAGGGGAGTGGTAGTGACCTTTCACCGTGGAGTTGTATACCGACTAGTCGGCCTGGCCTCGGGGAAGAGTCATCTTCTGGGTCGTAGCATGGAAGCAGCATTCTGCTGACACAACAAGCCAGCAAATATTGACGTATGTGGGCATATTTTATTACGTCTGTCACAGCAAATTTGAATCTACAACAGTTACATGTAGAAGAAAATCACACACACACACACGCACACACACACACACACACACACACACACACACACATTCATATATGTACATACATAAATATATACGGATGTGCACGCACGCACACACACACACACACACACACACACACACACATTCATATATGTACATACATAAATAAATACGGATGTGCACGCACACACACACACACACACATTCATATATGTACATACATAAATATATACGGAAGTGCACGCACACACGCACACACACACACACACACACACATTCATATATGTACATACATAAATATATACGGATGTGCACGCACACACACACACACACACACACACACACACACACACACACACATTCATATATGTACATACATAAATATATACGGATGTGCACGCACACACGCACACACACACACACACACACATTCATATATGTACATACATAAATATATACGGATGTGCACGCACACACGCACACACACACACACATTCATATATGTACATACATAAATATATACGGATGTGCACGCACACACACACACACACACACACACACACACATTCATATATGTACATACATAAATATATACGGATGTGCACGCACACACACACACACACATTCATATATGTACATACATAAATATATACGGATGTGCACGCACACACACACACACACACACACACATTCATATATGTACATACATAAATATATACGGATGTGCACGCACACACGCATGTGTGTCCGTTCAACGAAAATGTGATACTATTTATAGATAACTAGCGGAGAGTTAAACATTTCAAAGGTGAGTAAGCGATACGGTAGGTTACATTATAGAGAGTTATGTCCCTTACGTGTGTCTTGTGAACTCTTGTGAGAGCTGCTCTTACATCAGTGTCCCAACAAGACAGTGGTCACAACCTGTCCAGGAGATCAGCATGCTAGGATGGATAAGAGCGCTCTCTCTCTTAAACTTCCGGTGTGCTGAAGCCGAGGCAGCGGGTTCAAATCCTACGCCGGTCATTTGAACTAAAGTGTTGACTTCTCGTCCTTGACTGTGGGACTTAAAGTACAAGTACCTCATAAGTTGAGTTGAGTTGAGTTGAGCTAAGAACCGACATCACTGCACTCAGAACATTCCCATGTGCGCTCCGTCCCCTCGTTCAAAAGCAAGCGAAGAGTCAAACTATTAATCGTTCCCACCGCTATTTGATTGAAAGTTCTCCTGGTCTTCCCTCTCAGTTTTGAGATTCTTCCAGAACCCCTGCCAATCCCTCGTAATCTCATCCTTTCCATCCACATACGGGTTCTCAGTCTGATCCTCCACCTTCTCCACCTGGTCCCACAGGCGCACGACCACCTCTCCCTTGTCCATAGGCAATCTACCACCAAGAGATGCATTCATTGCCAGCCTATCAGCCTGTTCATTCCATGACACTCCCGCATAGCCAGGGCAAAAAAAAAAATTCATACAATTCTCAGAAGCTGGAGTGAGTTCGCCTGATGGCGAGGGACATTGGTAATAGGATCCACATGCACATATCAGTCCAGTGCACTAGAAGAAGTTGTACGTGCGCGGACTCCGCGTGAATTCAAAGACCTGAACTGCTGATAGAATTGTCTAGAATTTCTTTCTTTTTCGTGATTGCGGATGGTACAACCTCATTGACTGCATGTTTGTCTCAGGCTCAATAAGAAGCGCCTAAGTTTCGCCACCTCTAACGATCTTTGACAAAAAGTCATCTTTCTCAGCATCGAAACGCTCCTGCATTTCAGAACAAATTGTTTTCCTTTGAAATCTGTGCTCATTTGAGAGACTTCTTGGACCGTTTCTTGAGCAAACCTTGAATATTGTGATAGTTTCAAAATGTTTTACCGCACTACCCCTGCTAACTGACAGTTACAGGACTAGTTGTTGACTTAAGATGTGCCTGGCATCATGCATAATGGCATCAGGACAGTTTAACATGTCTGGGCTGGTAGCCGTGATAATCGACATCTGGTCATGCTTACAGCTATAATCGACATCTGGTCAGGTAACCCGAGTATTTTGTTGTTGTTATTATCGTCGTTATCAATACAGACAAGGCCTGCCCCCCGTCCAATGCCATCTAGTGATGCATACACGTGCTGGTTAGTTATTGTGTTGTTTCAAGTTGTAGTGCATGCAATTATTCATCGTATGTTATACTGTATGTTATACTGTATGTTATACTGTATGTTATACTGTATGTTATACTGTATGTTATTCTGTATGTTATACTGTATGTTATACTGTATGTTATACTGTATGTTATACTGTATGTTATACTGTATGTTATACTGTATGTTATACTGTATGTTATACTGTATGTTATACTGTCCCAGGTCGTGTCAAAGGAGCTATACATTTTAGATTATCTCAAATAAACTATAGACTTTAGATCATTTACATCATCTCATAGGAACTTTATACTTTAGATCATCTCATAGGAACTGTAACGTGGGTTTGTAGAAGGCAAGAACACAGTAAATGCTGTGTATATACTGAGAACAGTAATTGAACGTTCTATAGAAGTAAACAAGGATCTGTATCTTTGCTTTATTGACTATACAAAGGCTTTCGATAAAGTGAGACGTCTCGACATGATAAGGATGCTTGCAGATCTACAAATTGATGGAAAAGATCTTAGACTTGTAAAAAACATATATTGGAAACAACAAGCTGCCATCAGAATTGATAACGATGTAGGTCAATATCAGCCTATTAAAAGAGGCGTCGGACAGGGATGTGTAATGTTTCCATATCTTTTTCCCCTGTAAAGTGAAAATATTTGTCAGAAATATAGAAGATATGGAAGGAATCAACACTGGGGGACGATGCATCGATAACGTTAGATATGCAGATGATACAGTCTTGATTGCAGACAATGAACAGGACCTGCAACATTTAGTAGATGCGGTTGTTGCACACAGTGAACAACTAGGGTTAGAATTGAATTGTAAGAAGACACAGATTATGGTCGTCACTGGGAAGAAGGAAATACCACAATGTGATATACAAGTAGAGGGACATATTCTTAAGCAAGTGAATCGATACAGTTATCTAGGAACAGCCATAACATGTGATGGGAGATGACTTGAAGAGATTAGAACAAGAATCGCCATGGCAAAGGTAGCCTTTAGCGAGATGAAAAACATACTGACCAATAAAAAGATATCAATTGAAACGAGAAACAGAGTGTTGAGTGCTACATAGAACCTGTACTTTTGTATGAATGTGAAGCTTGGACAATGAGCAGTCAAGCTGAAAAAGATCTGATGGCTGTAGAAATGTGGTTTCTGAGGAAAATGCAAAGAATACCATGAACAGACAGAAAAACCAATGAACAAGTCCTTCAAGAAACAAATGAAGATCGTAAACTGATTAGAGACATTAGACGAAGACAGTCAACATTTGTTGGGCATGTTATGAGAAGAAATAAATTGGAGAACTTGGTGACAACTGGCAAGATCGAAGGGAAGAGACCAAGGGGAAGACCGAGAAGCAAATACCTGGATGGATTGGCCACGTGGCATGGTCTAGACAGGTACACGGAGCTGATCGACGACTCCGGTGATCGAGTGAGATGGCAGGACATGACCGCCCACGCTTATCGGCATGGCACATGATGGGTGGTTGGATAGGGACTATACATTTTAGATCCTCAAAGAAGGCCTATAAACTTTCGGTTGTCTCATGGAAACTGTACATTTTAGGTTGTCTCATAGGAACTATACACTTTAGGTTGTCTCATACATTTTAGGTTATGATAGAGAAACTAAACTTTAGCTTGCCTCATAGAAACTATACAATTTAGGTTGTCTTATAGAAACCATATACTTTAGGTTGTCTCATATATAAACTATACACTTTAGATTATTTCATATAAGCTATACACTTTAGGTTGTCTCATAGGAACTATACATGTTAGACTCGCACTCGTCGTCTCATGCGGCAGTCCTGGTGCGTCTGTGCTGGAATCAAACAACTGCTGGGCTTACATTGATTACTGAAAGAGAAAGAGAGAAACAAGTTCAGGGGGTTGTTAACTCTTTTACAACATAACAAATGCGCGTAGAGTTTTATCAGTGACACTCGTTCACACCCAATGAACGTATCTTCTGATGCTCCAAGTTGTTGATTGTTTCGTCCGTTTTTGTTATTTTGTTGTTGTTATTGTTGTTGTTGCGTGTTTTATGATTTCTTGGCAAGATTACGCTCTGTAGTTTGACATTGCTTTCTGAGCGGCCGGCTCACGTATCTCGTAAGTAACCGCTACCGATTCTCGCGCGCCCCATCTGCTCACGTTGATAAACGGGATTACGATTGATTAGATCTTACTTTTTAACTTGTTAAACGTTTGATTGTTTTGACGGGGAACGTCGGGACCGCGGGCTATATAAGACACGCGAAATCATTTGTTCTGGCACTGCCAAGACAATCGCTGGCGGGACTCGAAATTTAATAATTCTAGGAGCTTTATAAACAATCATCAATAAATCTAGCAGCAACACAAGCTACCATCACACGCCTCTCCAAAGAGAAGCATTCCCAGCCATCACATTAGGGGTGAGTTCGTGAAATGTCCGACCAAATACATCAATCCAATATTTAAGTTTATAATTGTGTATGGTCCAAGAACGATCTTATAAATAGACAAATGGCTCTTTGCATTAAAAAATAAAAGGTTCCTCACCACTGGTTTAGACCTTTTGTTTACTTGCTAAACATACCAATGTTTAGACCATGTTTACTTCATTGTTTATCCTCCGAAGTCGGAGAGTGTCTGCCTGCACGGCGAGGAACCACCAGTCTGCACACCAATAAGCCAGATATGGGACAACGGATACTCGCGCACACCTCAGTCCGGTATGACATCACACTGATGTTGGACAACAGGATGTCTTCATCCGACATACAGGGCTTCACGCTGGAGATCACAGCCAGCGAACACAAGCAAGCAAGCAAGCAAGCACTTCATTGTTTAGACCTATTTTTACGTGCTACGCTTTTGAGCTTAGGATTGTTTGCGCTTCTATTTTCAATCCAATGGACTGTGTTTAGCTGTTACACGTATGATGCGTTGTTTAATTCATTGGACCGTGTTTATCAGTTAAACTTATGACGCTATTTTAACTCAATAGACAGTGTTTAGCTGTTAAACTCATTACGTTATTTTAAGCCACACAATTAACATTAACACTGGATCCTCGCCGACACTACAGAGTTCGTGCACAGTACTGAGAATCTCATAGTGTGATCCATGGAAGTAGAATGAGTCACGCATGGAGACATCGGTGGGTAATTAAAGCCATCCTTAACTAATTGATAATATACTCAAGAGTAACATATCTAACAAAATTGGAACGCATTGTGGTAATTTCCAATGAAATGTGAATACATTGTTTTGAATTTCTAAGGAAGCCGACGATATGATGCTCTCAGCTAATTCTTGGGTAGTACATCATAGTCTTATCGGACAAAGTCCACACAACACGAGGTCGTGTGTGTGTGTGTGTGTGTGTGTGTGTGTGTGTGTGTGTGTGTTCACGCTGGAGGCGTTAAGCATCTCTTGACAGTTGGTCACAGAACAGAGTAAACTGGACGAATCGCTGGGCCGGTTAACTGCACAGTTAGAACACGAACACACAACAGAATATGTATATGTGTGGTTCTGGCAGACACACACTGGGATCCCACTGGCGAGTTCGTGCACTGATCGGAACATCAACGTACTGTTTCAGATACAGCAAGAGGTAGCAAGAAATGAACAGTGCTACAGATGATGGGTTGATGGTAGGGTAACAAGAGTTGAGCAGTGCTACAGGTGATGAGTTGAGGACAACCAACAAGACTTAGCCAGCGGTACAAGAAGACAGATAACACCAAGAGATGGACGAACACCAGTCTGTCGTAGTGCACGTACAATGAGGACAAAACACAGACAATGTTGGATGTTATTGCGGTAATTGTGTATTGTGAAGACAGTACTTGATTGATTGAATGATTGATTGGCCGATAGCAAATGTGTGCAGACCTCCAGGCATGTCATTCATTCATTCATTCATTCAATAGCATGTCCTTTGCAGAACCTCGCTCCCATAACAACCTTCCGGAAAACCTCTTGATCATGAGCAAGATGTCCCGCGTCCAATACACCCATCTGGAGATCATCTGTCCCATCCTGCACCCATCTTCTCTTTGGCCTTCCTCTTCCTCTCTTCCCAGGTATATACCCTTCCATTATTGTTCTCTCCAAACTTTCGTGACGTTTCAAGTGACCAAAATACTTCAATTTTCTTTGTTTTCCAAGCATGTACTTCACTTTTTTATTTGGTGTATCTAAAGGGTCACACACACACACACACACACACACACACACACACACACACACACACACACACACATGCACGCACGCACAGAGAGAGAGAGAGAGAGAGAGAGAGAGAGAGAGAGAGGTACTGTTCACTCCCCAGGCACTGTCAACATGCGTTGCCAACACGGTGAGATCAGAAACTGTGAACATGTAGTGGCATAAGTTATAGTCTATACATATAAATGCTACTGTAAAAACATGTTACAGTAATTTCCGAATTGTGGTCGTGTGAGAGGTAATTTCTTAACGCATATCTGTTTTTCTTAAATTTATTTAAAGAATGAATGAAAGTTAAAATACCTGGGCAGGCATGGAGAGTGCTCTGGCAATGCCCTAGCGTTTGGCTTGATGCACTTCATGATCAGGGCATAAATCACGTCACAGAAGATGGCCACATAGAGACACGCCACAAGTAGTTCAATGACCGGCAGGGACGGAATGTGGCTGGTCTTTGGTCTTGGATTGTGAGGCTGAGATACGTTTACTGACCAAATTAAAAATGCCGCCATGTCCAAAGCGCAATTTGCCAGTTTGTATAGTCTGTTAGATACGTTAAATTGCAAACACTCTTAGATACATTAAGTTGTAATCTATGGTAGATGCATAAAGTACATCCAGCATATTGTGTTTTTCATTTACCAACTTTGTGACCTAATGTTGTGGTACGTGTATCTAATGGGAAATTAGTAAACGAGACAGTTCAGAAGGTAAATGGTGTCCTATAACAGCGCTGTCTCTAGGTAATGAAGTGCTAGCTGTCAGATATTCCATGCAAGTGTCAAATGAGGTTAGCTCGCCAGTTCCATTTCTCACTAGATATTTCGTTCCCAGGGGAAACAAATCATGCAGTGTATATTTTTCTGTTTCCTTGTGTTATCTCCCCATAGAGCACAGGGCTTCAGCCAACCCAATCCACGCTCTCAACCAACCCAATCCACATCCTCAACCAACCCAAGCCACACCCTCAAAAACCCCAAGCCACACCCTCAATCAACCCAAGCCACACCCTCAACCAACCCAAGCCACACCCTCAAAAACCCCAAGCCACACCCTCAATCAACCCAAGCCACACATTCAAAAACCCCAAGCCACTCCCTCAACCTACCTAATCCAGCCCTCAACTAGCCAGTCGACTGACAGAGATTCCCGAAGATTGATTAATTCTCCTTCCCACTGGATAATGTTCGCCTACTTGATTTGCTAATTGTCTTTTTGTTGTACTTATGTAAGTTGCTTGGCACTCACATTGGAATTGATCAATGCAGTTTGATTTGTTGTACGGAGACAATGATTCTATCACAGATGAATTTAAGATTCAAGGTTGGTTCAAAAACAAAAATTCCAAATTCGGCCTCGTTCAACCTGCTTCTTTCAGCTGTGGTTATTGTTGAGGTCCGTGGTTTTTGTGGGTTCATTCATCCTAACTCTTGTCTTGTGCGCTCTTACGAGAGAGTCCTATCTCGGACTGGTTATGTTGGTTTGTGTCTGTGACGTCAGCTGGGGGATCGGTCGGCGGCTGTCCTTTGTTCCCGTCGCCTCTGGTGGTATATTTGGTTAGTGAAGGCTCCTGGCTTGACTGGTTGCAGTCCTTATAAGGACTTTTTATTTAGTCTTTTTGCCTCCCTTTGTTGTGTATTTTCTGTAGCAGGTTTTTGATGTTTTCATTTTCTTCCTTGTGCCTGTTTTCACTGTCGAGTTTGAGTTGTTGTTTCCTTTCGATTTCTTCCTCCGCGGTCAGCCATGGGATCATCTCTCCGTCTTCTATATAGTACGTGTTGCCGGGTCCATCCTGGAAGTCAGTAATTCTATCTGGGTATTCTACCGGTCTCCTGAGTTTCTTGGGCTTCTTCTTTTCTCTTTCTTCCCAGCGCCTTTTGCGTTCCTGGTGCCTGCGTTCCTCCAGTTTTATCGATTCTAGGCACTCCTCCAGGGAGAGTCCGGGTGGGTATTCTGCTTGCGGTTCTGGCTCGGTCTTTTGCAGGGTTTCATCTTGCGGCTTGTCTGCATTCTCTTGCATAGCTTCTGTTGGTTTGTTTCGGATTACTTCCATTTCAGCTTTCAGCAGCTCTCTCTCTCTCTCTCTCTCTCTCCTCTCTCTCTCTCTCTCTCTCTCTCTCTCTCTCTCTCTCTCTCTCTCTCCGCTTTAATGGTGAGTAGCATTTCTTCGTTTTCCTTCTTCAACTCGGCCATATGTACCGCTTCTTTCTTGATGTTTCGTTGGATCTCCTTTAATTCAGCAAGCAGCTTTTCATTGTCGCTGGTCGGTGCCGGTGTTTGAAGCAGCTTGATTTGCTTCTTTAACTCATCTATCTGGTCTTGCAGTTGAGCTTTTTTCGCTTGTGAGCTGCCCGTGGGTGTCTCGCACCTCCGCATTGCGTCCTTATATGGTGTCTTTGTATTGATGGCGAACTTTAAGACGTCTCTGTGTCTTTCGAGGTACAGACAGCCCAAGTATCTTGCTCAATGCTTGCCCAGGCAGTTGACGCACTTTTTTGTTGTTGTTGGGTGCTCGGAAATCTGTGTCCAGCTTAGCCAGCGGACACTCCTTGAAGGCGTGGTGATCGGCGCAGTACCGGCAGATTTCCGTCTTACTGCGACATGCTGCTCTGCGGTGGCCGGCTCTCTGGCATCTGGAACATTGGGTGATCCTTGGGATGAATCTCTCTGGCTGCTGCATTCTCTTGATACTGTGATCGGCATCTCGCTGCCCTCTGTCGACGCCACCGCCAAGGTTGTGGGAATTTTGGAGTAGGTGAGGAGACTTCAAGAATCAGATGTGGAGATTCTCTTCTCGTAGCTGCTTCAAGATTTCTCCCTCTGATAGCTCCACTTCGATGCGCTTGACAACCCATTTGATTGTCGGTGAGTTGGTGTTTCCGACTCTGGTGTCTTTCTCCTCTCTCTGCTTCTCAGTAGGTTTGACTCTTGCTTGTGGTGGGCTGTCGTCGTCCTTCCTTGTGGTAGCTTCGTTAGAGGTTGAGTTTCTTGTTGTTTGCTGCAACTCGCAGGTAGATTCTCTCCGCTCGTCTTGTTGTCGGCTCCCACGCTGCACATCTTGGAAGCCACGTGTCGTTTGGTGTTCTTGCCACTTGTTATTTCCCCCCGTATCAGACTTCTTGACTTGTTCAGGTGACTTGTCTTGTTAGCGCTCGCAGTTGCGATGACGCACGAGAGATGAAGTAGGTATCAGGGTGGTTTTATAACTGATCAATGGTTCAGCAGTAAAGAATGATTGGCTTACTGCTGTTTTAAGTCGATCGTGTATTTGTTTCATTACGTCGTACCCTCGAAAGGCTAGATGAAGAAACATTTGAAGTTTTGGAATCGGTGATTCTGTGGGGTGGGGTTGGGGGGGGGGGGTGGGGGGGGGGGGTGACAGTCAGTGATGATGGTGTCTGGCGTACGCATGTTTATCTGTGACGTGCCTTTATGTTCGGCGTATAAATGTTTATATTGGAGTACCTTTATGTTCGGCGTATAAATGTTTATGTGGGATGTACATTTATGTCGATCTATCAACACTTCATAAACTATGGCCATACGGTTAACAAAGAAAAACGCGTTTCGTATACTGTATTCGATGACAAATAAACGATTGCTCAAAAACAGTGAGACGTTAGCAATTAGGCGGTCGCCGGAGGTTTTATGCCAACAGAAAGAGTTTGTCTTAAACGTGAAATTACCGTGGGGATAACAGATGTTCCACATTCCAACAATTCTGTGTTTTAAGTGTTTCAGCTAATGCATTATTTATTTATTTTATTTCAGATGATATATAACTCTATGCACCTGACGAGATGTAACGAAATATGCCAGGCAATAAATCGTGCAACATATTGTTTGTGACTTCTGTGTGTAAAATGGGATTTTTGTACTTGTTATATTTCTGTTTTTCATCAAGCTGCTAATTCTGTTAGCAAAAAAAAAAAATTAAAAAATAATAATAAATAAATACATACCCGAATTATATCCCAAAACTGTTGTAACAGGATCTCATCTGCTTGGGAACCCTCGATTCATTTGAAACAGCGTGAGAAATAAATTCCCATGTTTTGTGACTGGCACGCATAATTAGTCAAGGAAAGGAGCAGATATCCTCTAGTCTCTGTGTCTTTGCTCTACTAACTATCAGTGCCCATCAATACCTATGAATGAATTGCTCATGCTGTGTTAACGGGGTATATTTGTTATCTGTTACATAAGACAAACAATAATCGCACTTCCGCAAAATTGGTTTCAATTTACATATACAAACCATGAGACTGGCGAGCCCCGCAGAATTAATACATAAACATTGGAGACATCGAAGCTTCAGAAACCACAATCTTCCTCAGAGATGCTGTCTGCGTTTCAGTTAAAATTTGCTGGTGTTTTTGGTCGTTGTAGGCGCCGTTAAACCGCACATCCATCACTGGCAAGGCTGTGTATGGCTGTTGGCTGACAGGTGTTGGACAGCCAAATCTGGGGATACAATGATCATTACAAACCGGCAAGGGGTATTGATTGTCTGTTACCACCAGCGATTAGCCGCACGGGTTGTGCAGTCTCTTGACTTGGCACCAAGGTTGTTGATTTCTCTGGCCCAGCTGAAATTGTGTAAATGTCACTCATAACCTCAGGAAAAGTGTCGGATCTGCATTTCATGTCATTCACACGATTACACCCAGAAGAGTGGCGTGTGTAAAGAGTATTTCAATTTGTTGTATATCATCATCATCATCATCATCATTATCATCATCATCATCATCATCATCATCATCATCATCATCATCATCTGTCATGTCAAATGACGAAGACGACTTCCCCACAAACATCTGCCATTTCATTTATCTTCTTGACAAGTTCTACCAGTGATAATCTGACATGCCACCTTGTCAATCCATCCTTCATTGTCTCCATCTGTTGACCTTTCTTCTGACACCCTCGATTTTCAGGGTTCCCACACCCTTCTCCACACCTTCTAACTTTACAGAATGAGCAAGCATGCGGTTGTCTTTCTCGCTTTGGGTAACCGCCTGTCTGTAATTTGGACATATTTGCTGAACATGTGCTTTACTGCAAGAAATTTGTGGGCAGACATTACAGGATGCGATTTCCATTGCCAGTTTCCCACTGCAGCATATCTGAACATGAAAGAGCCGATTTGTTAGATAAAGAAGGAGCCAGACAGATGTCTCTATCACACTCCTGGACAGACGAGCCTTGTCACGTGTGTTAGATAACTCAACCCAGGTCGAGAGAACTATTACTGTACTGATCGGGCAAACTAGATGACTGTACTGTGCCTGTGAATGTGGACTAGGAGAACGGACAGTCTCACACATCTTTCAGTGCTGCCACATGTGGACTAGGAGAACAGACAGTCTTCTTCTGCGTTCATCCGGAGTGTTTTTTCAAACGTAATTGCGGTGTGTCTCGTTATGCACCCTTGGGCCAAAACCCTCAGGCCAACTCATCCGACTTTAGCGGGCGGTGTTTAAACCAGGTTAATCGTCCTGGGGGACTCTCACTGTTGTGGTGCCATCCATGTCCCAGCTGGTCAAGTCAGAACGGTCGAAGACTTCGCGGTCAGCGCTCAAGGGAAGACAAGGGCAGTCCATAGGCATTTACCACCATCCAAGGAGGCTTCCATATTTGCAGAGCCGACACACAGCGCTCTGCTACTGGGCTCACCCAAGGAATCGTCACGCCCTGCTCATGGCTGCTTTAATTCCTCACTTCCATGTACTGGGCATTTCGTTCGCCACAGGTCGCTCCCCGCACAAACCAGGAATGGTCAGTCTGCAGACGACATCCACTCAGCGAGCTTTCGGTTCGGACGTGAGCTGGAAGCTGTGCCCAGAAGATAAGATAGTCAGAGCTGTTCCGGGCACGAGGGACATTTCACTCGGACGTTTTTGCGTTGTGCCAACTCATTTGCAGCTTTCCCCGGGAAGGTTAACCCGGTCAACAAATGCCCACAGAAGTCGGATGTGTCGGCATAAAGGTGCAAGAACGCAGCTCTGCTGTAAACAGGAACAACGCAATCACGTCCGAAAAAAAAAAAAAAAACTCTGGATGAACGCAGAAGAAGAATTTGCAGCTTTTAGGCCGGCACATCCGACTTCATTCTTCTTCCTTATTCCTATCCCTTTAATTGCGAGTTTGGGGAGGTGAAAGGTTTTCTCTCTTTTTACTCTTTTTCTTCTTTGGCCCGAACGCAGTCAGAGTTGTGCTCTATCTCCCATCACCGAAAAAGTTATCTTTTTGTTCCCCTCGGTTTCATATCTATCTATCTATATATCTGCCTCTCTCTCTCTCTCTCTCTCTCTCTCTCTCTCTCTCTCTCTCTCTCTCTCTCTCTCTCTCTCTCTCTCTCTCTCTCTCTCTCCCTGCCAGCTGGAGTGTGTGAAGGACTGTCATAGTCACACAGTCCCTGTCTAACATTTACTACTTTCTGATCTATCCTGTCATAATAAATGGAGTTTCTTAAGTTCTCTGCCTTTCATCATGCAGACATCATCAAGCAGACATTATCGTGAAGACAGCATTGTGCAAACATCATCGTACAGACATCATCGTGCAGACAAAGTGAACTGAAGGCATTATTTTCACTCCCCATTTGGTGGGCGTGTGAAGATACAATATTGATGGACACTCTATTGTGGTGTTTCCAACTGACTGACCTCAGAGATTTCTCACGGAGGCTAGTCTCCAATATGTCCGCCCCGTGTGGTTCTGATACTCAAAGCTCGTCCCGTACTTGTGTAGCAGCAAGACGTTCGTGATATGGATAGTTCTGGAACCACCATAGCTCTCATCTTATGCATCATGGTAATATAGTGCTACAGTGCATGCCAGAAACACAATATGGAAACTGAGATACAGATATTGGACTCCCTCGATTCCCCAGAATGTTTATTTTAAAAAAACACAACCCCGCAAGCATGAAAGTGTAATAAGGGAAATGCGACATGGAGTTCCAGCATACAGAGAAGAACACGAAGTATAACACACATGCGACATGGAGTTCCAGCATACAGAGAAGAACACGAAATATAACATACATGCGACTTGGAGTTCCAGCATACAGAGAAGAACACGAAGTATAACATACATGAATACAATATAAAACATGAATAATACAATTTTCCCACTTTCAATAATCCATCATCATCTTCCACTTTTGCCGTCAAGCGTCGTGACGAATAATTTACGTTCCAGAGCATGATGGGAGGCACTGGATATTGTCATTCCATGCCATTGTACAATGTCTGTGATGTCGTCAATCCATTTTCTTCTCGGGCGTCCTCTTGCTCTCATATCAGATTTTATTTGGTGTAATGCAGTGCTGGTGGTTCTATAACTGATTTATATAAATCGATTGGACTTATCATAGGTTATGTCTGTATACGATAGGTACACTATTCACAAGCTAAGGTAGTCGTCCACCTCTATTTGCCATTCTGTCGGCGTGTTCATGCCCAGGTCTGTTGCAATGTGAAGACTCTCCAATCTCTAATATATGGAGTGGTCGTTCAGCCTGAATTTGTTGCCGGGCGCTGCTATCTTGCTTAGGGTAGGCAGACGTGTGATCTTTTCCAGTTTATTTATATGTGTTTTCATGCTTCCGCGTGTGATCTTTCCCAGTTTATTTTTGAGTGTCTTCATGCTTCCACTTGTGATCTGCATTCCTTGATTTTTGACTTTGATTATTTTGTTATTGTTATTACTGTTGCCCATGCTGCAATAACGTATTTACGAAATGGTATCACTCATCCATTATGTAGCTTCTTAAGAACGTTCTGCTGTGCTACCCATGTTATACCAGCAAGCTTTTCCATGACTGCAATTATTTGCCTTGCTCTTGTTCGATCTGTCTCCGCATGTATTGCCCGTGTCAGGCGACGATCAAAGGTGGCACTTACGCTGTTTAGTTTGTCTTCATATAGCAGTATTTTCCTTCAACAAAAGCTTAGTTTGTCTTCCTATAGCAGTATTTTCCTTCAACAAAAGCTTAGTTTGTCTTCCTATAGCAGTATTTTCCTTCAACAAAAGCTTAGTTTGTCTTCCTATAGCAGTATTTTCCTTCAAGAAAAGCTTAGTCTGTCTTCCTATAGCAGTATTTTCCTTCAACAAAAGCTTAGTTTGTCTTCATATAGCAGTATTTTCCTTCAACAAAAGCTTAGTCTGTCTTCCTACAGCAGTTTATCCTTCAACAAAAGCTTAGTTTGTCTTCCTATAGCAGTATTTTCCTTAAACAAAAGCTTAGTTTGTCTTCCTATAGCAGTATTTTCCTTCAACAAAAGCTTAGTTTGTCTTCCTATAGCAGTATTTTCCTTCAACCAAAGCTTAGTTTGTCTTCCTATAGCAGTATTTTCCTTCAACAAAAGCTTAGTTTGTCTTCCTATAGCAGTATTTTCCTTCAACAAAAGCTTAGTTTGTCTTCCTACAGCAGTATTTTCCTTCAACAAAAGCTTAGTCTGTTGTCATTTATTCTCTCTTCTTCAGCTTTCCGAGCCATTGAGGTTCTTTGCTGCAAATACAATCCGTCTCCATTCGTCTCTCTGGTGGACCTTCCCTTGCCAGTCAGTTAGTCGTTAGTTAGTTAGTTAGTCGACAGATCATCCTCATTGCACATCGAACCATTCAGTCCATAAGTGCTCGGACCCCCTCCTCAGCAAATCCCGCAACGTGTAGCGGCTAACGACGCCAGTTATGTGTTGGTTTATCAATCTTCTTTGGCTTCCTGCGTAGTGTTCTTGTTTGGCCACCCCTCTTTTAATTTGCTGCTCTCGCAGTCTGGCCATTGTTGTAGATTCACAGTCATCACTTGGTTCTTGCAAAAGTCTCACTTCACGTAGAGCATTCAGAATGTCAGCCTGGTCCATGGCGCGTCCGCCCTCCACAGTAGCCTCACCTGCGAGCTTGTCAGCCCGCTCATTTCCTTGTACTCCCGCATGCCCTGGCACGAAGATGAAACTAATCTTTGCCAGCCGAGACCGCTCCAGAGGCAGCAACCATTCTCTTCGGATCGACCCCTCCTCTATCCTCTTGATCATGTTAATTGAGTCGCTAAGGAAACAAGCCCTTGTGAATGTCTGTGTCTCGAGCCATGTTATTGCTTTACTTACTGCCATGACTTCCATGGTCAGGCTACTTGTGGTTTCAGTGAAAGCACCAGAGTCCCCCTTCACAATTCTCCCTCCGGCCCGAGCTGTAAAGGCCCATGAGCTTCTCACATGTCGGACGACCGACCCATCTGTGTAGATGACCGCGTCATCGTCTAGCGAATTCTCGAAAATCAACGCTTGTACTTCAGCCTCAACAGCAGCCGGATTTTCTTGTCTGCATTTTCTATCTAGTTGGATGCAAACTGAAAAGGATGTGCAGAAGTCTGTTGGCACTTGCACCCACTCCTCGCCAGGTTCTAAGTCCTCAAGTGAACGAACCTGTTGAAGAATGTCTTCGGCTTGACCCATCCACGACCGTCCTCTTTTTAACCTGCTGCCCTTCACCTTCCTAATTTCACTATGCAGTGGATGTTGTGTGTTTGCGTTAAGTCTGAGGTAGGCGCGTGCCCTGCAACCTTGTATTCTCTCTTCAATGGTTGGAAAATCAAGAAGGTAGCGCATCGCCCTGCATGCTGTATCTCTTGTACATCCAAGAATAATGCGCATAGCTTCATTCTGTATCCTTTTCATCCTTTCTATCTGCTTATGGCTGAGAGTCAGGATTGCCATTGCATACTCCAAAACAGACATGACCAGCCCCTCGTACAGAAGACATAGATGGCGCTGCTCACAGTTTGCTGCCGCCATCACCCGCATCGCTGCCAAACCCCGCTTGGCCTTTGTTATCACCTGGTCTATGTGCACATTATAAGCAAGGCTTCGATCAAACCGTATCCCCAGGTAATTCATTGCCTGCGTTCTTTCCACCGTCTCTGAACAAAGCATTACAGTTGGAGTTGGAGTGTTGACAATGTGATTATTCAACGAGAACCAAGTCACTGTTGCCTTTGTTGGGTTGACCATTGCCCCAGCTTCATCACACCAAGTACTTATGCGATTGAGTTCGGTTTGTAGTTCCACAGCAACCTCCTCTCTATCCTTCCCCTGACGATACACTAAAACATCATCGGCATATGACAATGTCCTGCCAGGTCCAGTGATCTGCTCACTGGTGATTCTCACTGTGTAGGCGTTGAATAGTACCGGAGATAATGGTGATCCCTGTGGTAGGCCAGGATATATTGTTGTTGGTTCCCTTGCCAGTCGTTGATTCCAAGTGCTTGTAGGTCTGTACATGTATTATTTCTCCACCGTCTTCTTGGTCTACCTCGGGGTCTACGGTCATTTATTTCCTGAGTGTAAGCGAGTTTTGTTTCCCTATTATCTTCCATTCTTTCTATATGCCCCAGCCATTGTAGTCTATTAGCCTTCATGATACCAGTGATTAGCGGGGACTTAAACAGATCATAAATGTCTTTGTTACTTCTTCTTTTCCACTCTCCACTTTGTGTATCCCTATTGGGTCCAAAGATGCGTCTTAAAATTTTGTTCTCAAAGGTTTGTAACAAGGCTTCGTCTCCTTTCGTTGTACTCCAGGTTTCAGAGCCATACAGCCATATTAGTGAGGGAGAATACCGTGCCCGTTGTTTTCCCCTCACTGATCACCATAGCCATGTTTTTGCCCATACCGCTAATGTTAGTAGGATGTACAGTATCATACTAACTGTATCCATACATTGTTCAGAAGTACACATGGTTCAGTCTACACAGATGGAGGTGTGTACTTTAGTTGTGAATTTTATTGTAACTTAATTTATATATCCTAAGAATAATGTTGGTTAGATAAAACCTCCTTGGGAGACAGCCTGCTCCAATATCATCTTCTTGCTGGTTTGTTCTGGTACTTTTGTGGTCTCAAGTTAGCGACATACCCATCTGTACATTTTCCCACCCACCTACACGTTTCGTAGTTGTAATTTCACCCCTCCTCCCATACTTTACCAAATCATTTTTTCAACTTACCCGGACCACAAGTGTACTTTTTTACTCCTATAAGGCGATTTATTGTGGGCGATATAGGTCATTTGATCTTCTGTCTATCTGTACTTTCTTAATCTTGCTTGTTGTGGAGTAAAGATGTGGTTTTCTTCCAGATGCCACACTAACCTGCTATTTGTAATGCATTCCGTTATTTGTCTACACAGCTAAATAAATTGATAGGCCGGTAGCCATTTGGTTTTGCCGGTCTTCTTTCTGTGGGACTGGCATTAGTAGTTTATTCCCCATCCCCGTGGGAGTATTCCTCTTTCAGGTGTAATTTAGTTTCGCTTTTGCATTACTAACCAGTTCTGTTAGCTTTTCATTTGTAATTCCATTCTTTCCTGATGATTTCTACTTTTTCAGAGCTCTCATTTTCTGTTACCTTTCTTTCATTGTTAAATATGCCGTCATACATTCTGCTGCTGGCTCTGGGCTGTTATTGTATGTATGTTCGATTGCATTTTTCTTTTATGTTGTGGCATCAGCGAAGTTTGCAAAAGGATAATATTCCTCAAAGGTAAATATGGTAAAATAAAGAAAGAAATAAGAGACAAGAGCGTAAAGGCAAAAGAATATTGGTTGAAAGAGTAGCCCAACAAAACTGAATTAAATTATAATAGAGATTTTTTAAAATATATATGCAAAGACAAATCAGTAAGTTGACAGGAAGGGAAAAAAAGAGTAAATGCGTGGCACTTGAAATCAAAGGCTGGAGAGATATCTCATCTCATCTCATCATGTTCCTCTTGTACCTTGCGGTGTCGAGGTGAAGTATAAACTTCGTGAGAGTGCCCGATTATGGGCTTCATATATCGATATTCCCTTCGTCCAACGTTTACGTGGTCGGCCTCTTCCTCTGTTTCCATCTGGTCTGTTCATCATTGCTTGTTGTGGTATGCTGTTGACTGGTAACCTACTTGCATGGCCAAACCATTTGACTTGCTGCTTTATAATAAAATCTACTGCAGCTATAACCCACACTTTAGTCCCGATTTCTTCATTTCTGATCTTATCTCTTCTTGATACGTTGAGTATTCTTCTCAGGAATCTCATTTCTGTTGTTGTGATTTTTCTTTTCTCTTTTTCTGTCATTGTCCAGGTTTGGCATTGGTAGCATAAAGTTGGTAGGAAGATTGTGTTGTAAAGTGCTTTCTTAGTAGTTATTGATGCGTGTTTGTTCTTTAGTATTGGTGCCATTTGTCCAGTGAGTTGGTTTGCCTTATTGCATCTATTTTCGATCTCGTCTTCTGATCTGCCATTTGATGATATTATACTTCCTAGGTACTTGAAACTCTTTACTTTTTTCAAGGGATGTTCGTTTAGGTGAACTATTGTTGTTTGTTCTTCTTTAGTTATAGTCATTACCTCTGTTTTGCTTGTGCTAATTTTCATGTTATGTTCCCTACACATTTCGTTTAGACTATTCATGTGGTCTTGTAATTCAGCTTCTGATTTTGCTATTAGTGCTTGGTCGTCCGCAAACAGGAGTTCTCTAATGGTTAGATTTGCAGATGATTCTTATTCTGTGTTCTCGTCATGCGTTATTCTTGCTGTCTCTGCTTGGCTGGTTTCTTTACATATGTTGTCTATATATGTTATGAACAAGAGAGGGGACAGGACACAACCCTGTCGTACTCCAGATCTTATGGTGAAGGGTTCTGAGTGTCCTCCAGTTGCTCTCACTTTGCATTCACTGTTGTTGTATAAACTTCTACATAGGTTTGTTTGATGTGTACTCACTCCATATTGTTTAAGGATTTACCACAGCTTGTTTCTATCTACTCTATCGAATGCCTTTTCTTGGTCGACAAAGGCTAAGTAGAGTGTTTCATTGAATTCGATTAATGTTTCTATAAGTTGTCTAAGAGCAAAAATGGCATCTGTGCATCCTTTGTTTTTTCTAAATCCAAGTTGTGTTTCGCTTAGCTGGGGTTCTAAAGTAGTTCGTAATCTTTTTTCAAGAATTTTGCAAAATATTTTCCCAGTATGACTCAACAGTGAAATGCCTCTGTATTGTGTGCAGTCTCTTTTGCTGCCTTTGTTTTTCCAAATTAGGATAATTATGGCTTTTCCCCAGTCTCGTGGTGTCTGTAGTTCTACCCAAACATGGTTGAATAGTCTATGTAGCCAAGCTGTTCCTACTTCTCTTGCTGCTGTAATTAGTTCATTTGGTATTTCATCTTGTCCCGGTGATTTGTTCAATGGGGCTAATCTGATGGCTTCTATAATTTCTTCTTTTAGTATGTCTGGTTCTAGTTCTTCGGTGACATCTGTATAGGTCTCTTGAATTCCTGTGACATCTGATGGGATGTTGAGAAGTTGTTCGAAATACTGCTTCCATCTTATTAGGATTTGTTTTTGTTCACTTATTGGTTCTCCATTTTCGCTGTTAATTATTTCAGTTGGGTCAAAGGGTTCTCCTCTGGTTCGCATTGCACCTATCTTTTTGTAGAAGTTTCTAGTTGCCTCCTTGTAGTTTTTATTTAGAGTTTCTCCATACTCTTCCCAGTCTTTTTGTTTTTCCCTCTGTACTATTCTATTCACATGTCTTCTCGCTATTCTATATTCTGTGTAATCACATTCCTGTTTGCTCTTCAACCACTTTCTATATTTTTCCTTTTTGTCTTTTACCGCTTTCTTTACTTCTGCGTTCCACCAACTTGTTATTTTCTTTATCCGTGTTTTGCGTTTTTTTTTCGTGGTTCCACGTGTTATTTGTGCAGTATTTAAAATGCTTGATTTGAGAGATATCAATGGAAGAAAAAGCTATTATAAAGAGATGAAGTCGGTTATATAACAGACAAAGAGGAGAATTAACAGAAGAAACTAACCCAGAAGGCCCACCTATACAAATGGAACTCGTCACTGATGCTATCAAACATAGGATCAAACGAAAACCAAATGGGCCAGATGAAATCACAGAAAGTGGGGCTGGTCTGGTTCGCTAGATCAGTTCCGCGTCTAGCGTTCGTTGTCTCGGATGGCTGTGTGAGGTGCACCAAAATGGGATCTTCCCAGCCAACGTGAGTTAGCGAGGCAGGCGTTTCAAGAATGTAACCGCATCGTGCAGCCAGGGTCGTGGTTTGAGGGGCAAAAGAGCAAAATTTGTACGACCGTTCGACAAAGTCTCGATAAGCGCCCACTCTCTCTCGATGAGTAGTGGGCCTGCAGTCAGTAAGCTGGTATAGCTTTTTTTTCGGTTAGTCCTGCCGGCGTAGCTTGAAAGCTCGTCGGTAGGCGTCCAGTGGTTTTGCATGTATCACCTTGTACCGGGAGGGCGCGCTTTAGCGATGCTACTCTTGGCTTGCGTGTGCGTGAATAGTCCGTCTGTCCGATAGATATCTGGTTGATCCTGCCAGTAGTCATATGCTTGTCTCAAAGATTAAGCCATGCATGTCTAAGTTCACACTGTCTCACGGTGAAACCGCGAATGGCTCATTAAATCAGTCGAGGTTCCTTAGATGACACGATCCTACTTGGATAACTGTGGCAATTCTAGAGCTAATACATGCTTACCAAGCTCCGACCCTCGCGGAAAGAGCGCTTTTATTAGTTCAAAACCAATCGTCGTTGCCCTTCGCGGGGCGCGGCGTTCCCACTGGTGACTCTGGATAACTTTGTGCTGATCGCATGGCCTTACGTGCCGGCGACGCATCTTTCAAATGTCTGCCCTATCAAATGTCGATGGTACGTGACATGCCTACCATGTTTGTAACGGGTAACGGGGAATCAGGGTTCGATTCCGGAGAGGGAGCATGAGAAACGGCTACCACATCCAAGGAAGGCAGCAGGCGCGCAACTTACCCACTCCCGGCACGGGGAGGTAGTGACGAAAAATAACAATACGGGACTCTATCGAGGCCCCGTAATTGGAATGAGTACCTCCCCCGATGTGTCTCCACCTTGCCGTGGTGGGGGAGCTTGCGTGTCCCATCGACCCCATGTGCTTGCCGATGGGTGGAAAACTACATATCGGACAGCATATGGGATAGGGACCAGACTAAGAGAGACACAACCTGCTGCTCTGCAGGTGAGACTGAGGATAGCAGTCCAAAATTTAAATCAGGCGCACGAAGGCAGAAGTTCTTGGTCCGGACAAAACACTAAAGGCTCCCTGTCGAGGGCTGTGGCTGAACGCCTCTAAGCCACAAACCCTCGGACCTGAGAGCCGGGCCGATAGCCACCTCGAAAAATAAAGGCGTGATACTGAGCAAGCTACATGCTCAGGTCTGAAGTTCGAAGGCTCTCTGCTGGGGGATATGAGAGATTCCCGGATGAGAGGCCAGGCCGTTCCTCGTTCACCGCTGCACGAAGGTAAGGTGCTGATCCGGCAGCACAAGTAGCCTACCTCGTGAGCGAGTACAAAAAGTCAAAAAGTGCCCCAGTCGAAGAAAGTGGCTGCGAAAACTGTATCTAACTCATAGAGAGTGTAGACAAAAGTGGAAGAACGTCTCAATGCCGCAAAATGGAACGCACGGCGAGCGTACCTATTGCGTGGTCCGAAGTCAAAAGCGTGGGTGTCGCTTGCAGTCTGACCGTCCCTGGTGTGTGCTTGAGCGATCAGTGGCAAACGAGTTGCCCAACACATGGAAGTGAGGAACTAAAGCAGCCATGAGCAGGACGTGGCAACTCCTCGGGTGAGCCCAGTCACAGAGCAATATGTGCCGGCTCTGCAATTATGGAAGCCTCCTTGGATAGCGAGGGAATGCTCATGGTCTGCCCCTGCCTTCCCTTGAGGGCCGACCACGATGTCGTTCGTCGTTCTGTCTTGACCAGCTGAGATGTTAGCGACATCACAACAGTCCAACGTGCCTCGAAACCAGAGGATGGCTAACCTCATTAAAAAATGCCCGCTGGAAGTCGGAAGTGTCGTCCTACGGGTGGCAAACTAAAAATTGACACTACGCAATTACGTCCGAGTGAAATGTCTCGTCCGAATGTCTCTCGTGCTAGGAACAGCTCTGACTACCTAGTTTCCGAATGCCGCTCTTGTTCGGAACAGCTCTGACTGGGTAGTTTTCCGAATGTCTGTTGAGCCTGGAAAAGCTCTGATGGGCGCAACGACAAGCACATGTCTGAAAACTCGCTGAGTGGATGCCGTCTGCAAACCTGTCTGGTTTGTGCGGGAATGACCCGGGGAAACGAAATGACCAATATATTGAAGTGAGGATTTAAAGCAGCCATGAGCAGGACGTGACGATCTCCCTCGGTGAGCCCAGATCCAGGGCGTTATGTGTCGGCCCTGCAACTATGGAAGCAACCTTGGATGGCGGAAAATGCTATGGACTGTCCCTGCCTTCCTTTGAGGGATGACCGTTGTCTTCGACCGTTCCACCTTGGCCAGCATGGTTGCAGATGGCGCCACAAAAGTGAGAGTCTCCCAGGAATGCTACCTGGTCAAAAATGCACGCTAAAGTCGATGTGTTGGCCTACGGGTTTCGGCCCAAGGGCGCATAACAGACACACCGCAATCACATCTGAAAAAACACTCCGGATGAACGAAAAGAAGAAGAAATCACAGAAAAGCCAAACAATTACAAAGAGGCTTAATAAATCTTGCCGAATCAAGAGATTGGGACAAATTATGGAAAAGACTCACATTCCATGATTCAACAAATAAATATCCTAACAGGTAGGAAAACATAAATACCACTGACTGGATGTTTAAAATCGACAAAGGCGCAACATCAGTAGGACAAGGTGATATAGATACTAGGCGGCCATTCTTTATAGAAGATCTTTATGATGATGTTTTTGCATATCCTTTACAGGACATCGCTGTCAACATCAGCATCTTTCAGCTGTATGTTAATTTCTTGGCAAGATTACGCTCAGTAGTTTGTCATTGCTTTCTGAGCGGCCGGCTCAGTTATCCCGCAAGTCACCAGCGGGGATCGAACCGCTCCCAGCTCTCGCCCCGCTACGAGACTCTGCGTGATAAACGGGATTACGGAGAAAGTGTTGTAACCCCTCGGCCAGAGAGACCGGCTTATGATGATAGGAGATGTAAATATTCAAGACACAGGCCAGGGTCCACCGATACTTGCTGCGGAAGTTGAAGATGCACTACATTACATGAAGCAGAGAAAAGCACCCGGTCCAGACAATATTACGTTTGGTGAAACTTGGATACGAAATAATGGCATACTTTTTAAATAGCATCTATAAAAATGGGTACTTTCTTAGTGACTGTGACATTTCTGTCACAGGAAACAACACCCTTTCGAAAAGAGAGGAAAAATTGTTTCATAGTTCACAGTGTTAAGGAAGGCACTCCTTGAGTCTTAAAAGTTACAATACACCATCTCCCTCCCCCTTCCCCTTTAGAAAATTAGAAAATTATCAACGCCGGAGTTGTAAACAGCGACTTGAAATAGGCATCGCCCACACTTTGTCACGGAGAATTAACATCTGGTACCACCTGCCGGCAGATGAAATACCCCCACTAGAATGATGTCAGCGAGCGGGAGAAATGGCGATTGAAGACAATCCCAGGAGCTTGATGGAGTAACGTCTGTCATGTAGGCGGGTAACTACAAAAGTACCTCCTCCCATCCCCTGCCATTCTAGAAACCTAGGTACCCACCCTCATTTGAATGACGTCACTGTTCGTACCAGAAGTGAGCCTTTTATTGGTGCGACCAGCATAATTCATATTAACATAGATTATGATGATGGCATGAGCTGAAGGAGATATCGGCAGGAAAAATGCATTATTTGCGTGCAGTTGACGAAATGATTTGTTAAGACAGGACGTGTTGGTCAGCACGGGAAATGTGGTGTGGTTTTTTTTTTAAATTCATGATGATTTTGGTAAGTTGGAAGCCATAGTGAATAAACTTAAGACTAGTACATTTAAATAGAAAGGATCTGAGTTTATGGCAGAGGTTTCATTGTGAAGATCTAGAGTAATCCTCGGAGGATTAGGTGAAGTTTCTTTGACTTGGAAAGATAGTGAATGAGTGTCTTTCTGGTTAATTCATGCCCTTTATAAGGGATGATCTTCCCGTTCTCTATTTATTAAGTCTTCATGTGTCGATAATGATTGGGAAAAGATCTACCTTGATACTTTGTAGAATATCACTTGTATTCTTTTATGGATGATACTTTCCTGGGAAATCTCTTATAATCTCTTTGTCTTTATGTTCAGAGGAGACTATGTTTCTTTGTATGTGTATTCATGTACAAAGAATTAATAATGAGCTCATTTATAATGTATAAATATGATGTGGCGTTACCTTATAAATATGGTGTGAGGTTACCTATACATTTATATGGGAGAAGACAGGCAATGCCAAGATGGAGAAATGGCATCACCATTGCTGATGGTTACCAGATATTGTCGGCGGCAGAGTCTGGAGAGCATGAGAATGATTCACCTTCATAAGGAAGGAGTGAGAACATAAAGAGCGAAGGATTGCATCATATGCTGGAGTGAGGGGACGCACCAGGGCCAGGTCTAACTGGTCCACCTGGGTGTCATAATAACTTCACTCTCTCTCTCTCTCTCTCTCTCTCTCTCTCTCTCTCTCTCTCTCTCTCTCTCTATCTCTATATCTCTCTCTCCTTTTTTTCTTTCTTTTTCACATGTTTCTGAAGGTATGGCTATATTGTTTGGCACATATTTTCCACAGGGAAATGTGGTCTTGGTTTGGCTGTAAATGGCGTATTTTCATAAGTTGCTTGCTTGCTTGCTTGTGTTCATTGGCTTGAGCTCCAACGCAAAGCTCTGTATGTCGGATGAAGGCATCCTGTTGTCCAACATCAGTGTGATGTCATACATGTCAGAGTCCTAACTATCTTCTCCTTCTAGCTCACTGGACTCGGACAGGCAGATTACAACATCTACAACACGTATACTAATACCACATGACTACAATCGGAAACTATCTCCTGAACAACCTTTATTACCTTATATTACATGATAACAATATGGTCTCACTTCACGCTTAAACACTCGTTCGACACAAGCAGCCAAACGCTCGCTCACGTCTACATGGGCGATATTTACACTGTCGCCCGTATGATCATTCGCAATCACAGTCTCACATCATCCCGCACATATCACAGCTAGTACATTCCTCGAATATCAATACACAACGTTCATCTCATCTATCCGTCACAACACTATCGTTCGATCGTTCTATCGCTCGCTATTCTCCACACGTCCGTCTCTATCCGCTGTCTCACACACACTGACTCCGTCCTCCTTGACCTTCCCACATCACGTGGGTCTGTTCACGGGCTTCTTGCTTGACCCTCCGTTAGGAAAGCCGTGATGTCTCCTATTGCCCTTGACCTCAGCTATGCTTACACTGACTCTCGCTTACATATCGGCACTTACACTATTACTTACATATAAGCCCATGACACTCTCCCCCCGCACAAACAATGTGGCACTTTCTCTTGGAAATGTGACACATTCTGCTGTTGTTACTCTTTGTACATCTTTTTAAACTTGTCAGGGGATTGTATGATCATCAGTATACGCTTGCGTCCCTTTTTATTCTGATCTTTTCTGAGATTAACTTTAAATATTGTTCTCTCTTTTTCAGTACTGAGGTTTCTCTCAAGATTTTGTCGTGGTCTGGCAAATGTTCTGGTTGGGTCTACTTGCCATACCTCCTTATATTCTTCAATCCCCACTCTGTGACATTACATTCTGTTCATGTTTCCCAATCGATTCGCTGTGTACTATCATCTCATAGTTATTGTGGCTATGCTGGTTTAAGGATTCTCCATTGATTCACGCCTGGAATAAGGCTACAACTTCCTCTTACAGCATTCTTAAATTTTCTCTCTATTCAGACGTGGTCCCCCTCGTCTCTATTTAATGCACCCTAATCGATTCTTTATGAGCACGCTATGTCACTGTTGTGGTCATGGTTCGAATATACTTCATGTATATAATAGTCCCCCTTACCTCTTTTTATGTCAGATCTTGACTTGTTTCCCTTTTTGGGTACACCTCGTTTACTGTTCTGGAGAGTTATTATTAATCTCTTTGGTTGGTATAACCCTGTTGGTATGTTACTTCTTGTTACGATATTATGATGTTAATTTTGTACCACTATTGCTAAGCGTCATTCGTCGGGCTATCCACCATACGCGAAGGCAAGTTTGGTAACACTCACGTATTGGGATTGCCAGGCGTTGATTCTCAGCATTACAACTTATACCTTTCACAGCTGTACTTACGCTTATATGTACATATCACATTCTAACAATACAAAGTACTATAACACTAAAATTAGACATTGGATGTCATGCACTTAATAAATTTACAATAAAATGTTCATCGTCGCTGCCTTTATGCATTTATAGGATACTGTTCTTGTCCTGTGAAAGTCATGCACACGTACTTAAATTACCAGTGTTCACTGTTCATTGCGGTGCTGGAACATTTGGCATTTCTTCTTTCTGAACCGATTATTGACGTATTCTGTATATCATGATATTGTCTTTCATTCTGTATAGTATTTAAGACTTTGCACCACATTTGGACAATTTATACCTCCGTTCTGTAAAATTACTGGAGTCCACACATGTAAAATATGTATTAAAGTTTTAAGTTCGGTGGCCTTACTTAGGAGTGTGGCCATGGTGCGTCTGTCTGTGACTGTCTTTGCCATAGTTTGTAGGTTGGCATCTGGTTTCTTACACTGATCACTGGAAATGAATGTCTGTACTTGTGACGTTCTTGTCGTTGTTAGTCGATTTCAAAATGTGGACTCTGTAGATACTCGTTTGAAACGAAGTCAATATGGGTATAGCTTATTGTTAGATACCTGAAATCACATGTTGAGTCTTACTGTTCTGCCGATGAAACTTTTCACGTTGAAGGAACTTTTATGTTGGTCTATACAATGAAGTGTGCTAGTATCATAGCGCTGGAGTCGTACAGCAGACAAGGCAACTCTGGAGTTACTCGATCTACGGATATAAAGTGGGTTACGGTTAAAATTAATTTTCCGACGGGTGGGGATTTTCAAATTTCATGTTGAGATCATTTTGAGTGCTATCTCCAAACCTGCACTCGTACATGTGTGTATACATCCAATAGTTAAAATAATAATAATAATAATACACCATGTATAGTTTTGAAATGTAATCGTACATGTTTGTACACTGCTCTGCAATTTGTGTATATATTCCAAAATGTGTAGGATACTTTGTTGCTGATTTTTGTCAGTAATTCCACCGACTGATTATTTCCTTTGTTCAGCATAAGTATATGTATGACTTGATTTGACATAGTGCTTATCAATGGTAACAACAAACTTTGGTTCGCCAGTAATGATGTAAGTATTGAGGTAAGTATTGAGGTTAGATGGTTTGTCATGAATACTGTCATCTGTGTTACTATGAGTAGTGCGAGTAGAATTATCCATTGTGTGCATTTGGGCATGTGTGTAGTTAACAGGAGGTATAGCTTGTACCATGATGACCTGTGATCTTTTCCCCCACTTGTTAAAATGCTTGTTTTCTGTACCTTCTTTTATTTGTGGATAAACACCAGTTTCTGTTTTTTTTTTACTCCTTCACACTCGAAACGTCTGTGGCCATACGCCAGGCAAAAATGACATTTTGTTCTATATTTCCTTTGATTTACCTTCCCCAGTTTTTGTGCTATAATAGTATTCAGGTATTTTTGATAAGTGGGATTCTTATCGCATATTCCATTTTCTGTATGTGGGGTGTTACAATGTTTGCACAGTACTGGTTTTGTTTTCTGTGATTTGTTTTGACAGTCTGTGGCTGCAGATGCATTTGCCCTTCCAGTACTCTTCTGTTGAGTGTTCTTAACCAGGTTCATACTTTGGTTGTTGTCATATATTTTTGAAGGGAGTGGGAGATCACTGTAGTGCATGCCCCATCTCTAACAAAAGAAGTAGAGCCCCATCCTCTTCTATCTTCAATAACCCCAGAATATGAACCTTGAGTTATCTGCAGGCCTCGTTCTATTACGTATGTCTAGGAGATATAGATTATGGCCCTGGTGAGAATAATGATTACTCACTGGGAATCTGCCCCTTCTCCAATGATTCTTTAGCTCTGGAGCCCCCTTTTTGTTTATCAAATCTGAGGAAAGTCTGGAGAATATTCTCAGCCTGATTTAGATGAAGAAAACATGGATATTGAGCAGTTGATAGATCTAGAGTCTTCTCTCCCCCATTTTAGTAAGTCATTATGAGTTAATTTATTTTTAAACAATCAAACACATAATCAATCACATTAGATTCTGACACATGGTGTACAAAGAAGTTGTTGACTCACAGATAGGTTTGAACTGATAAATTAACAGAAGGTCAATTCATGTTAATCATTTATTGACTGGGCCTGAGCCTTCTGGCCAGTACATACATCTCTATTGTGATTTACACAAGATAATAGAAAAGTTGCACATTGGACCATTGTCCCAGACAATCAATCAAGCATCAATATATGAGATGTCAACAAGTGTGAAACATAGTAAACATTTTGATGTTGTACATATTAAGTGTGATGGTAATTCAACAATTAAATATAAGTTTCCTGAAATTGGGTGTGGTGTATACCAATGAGAAAGGTAACCTGGTGACTGGAAGATTAGGTAAGCCAGGGTCCATTGACTGATGGATCCACTTCAGGTCTGCCCGTATAGCTCCTCTGAAGGCCTCCCCATACTCTGCTCATGGCCAAGTCATCTTCCCTCTCACTTGTGGTTCATCTCTTTCTCTCGGCTTCCCTCTTTCAGGTCTGATTTAGGTGGTTAGTTTGCTGATGTGTTGGGTGGTTGTTGGTATGTAGCCACCAAGAATCACTGATGAATATTCACATAAATATATACATTCCTACCAATACAATATTCTAGAAGTAAGTCGGAAGAAATCTAAATTCCTGAAGTAGGAACTAGTTCCCCTCCCCTCCTTTTTTTCTCTAAGCTAGTGTTGGGTTAATTTGGGGTGGTCAGAGTTGATCACACTGTGTACGCCTTGTATCAACTGGTTCCTGCTGTATGTGGGTTCTCATTTGACCTGGGGTCAGTGAACGTGTACAGTAAGACAGTGACAAGAGTGAGAAGGTGTCAAGATGCATGTAAATAAATGACATACATTTATAACATTTCTTCCACTCAGTGGTGTTTATCGCGTGTATAAATAATTCTCTGTGTTTTCCCAATTAACCAACTTCTTCTTCATCTGTGTCTAATAACTCTCTCCCATTATCTGTTGTTGTTATGATGTGTTGGGTTGTCTGGTGATGAGTGGTGTTGAGTTTTAAGTTATGATGAGTAATGAGTTAAGTTCACTGCGCGTGATGGTGTTCAGCGAAGCACAACTTTCTCATGTAATGCAGTTCATGTGTGCCCTTATCTAATTAAAATTTGACATAAATATAAATATTTATTCCGTTAAACCCTATTGATTCAATAGATGAAGGAGAAAGGAAAGATTGATTTCTCTTTCAGCTTTCTAGATTGTAAATAGGCATAGATAAGTCTGTTTTAGAACAAGGCACTTATTATAGTACACGAACTGTCATTTCAGCTGTAGGTAGTGATAGCATCTTTAACAATGTTTCTGACAAAATGCATAAGATTGCTTTCGAATCATCACTTCTCACAGTTGTTTAGAATAGAATGTAGTGGTATAATGCACTTCTTAAAGTTAATAATTATCTCTAAGAATATCAGAGATTGCAGTTTCATCGAAGAGAGTATTGGAGAGTCATTTTGCCCGGGAACGGCTCTGCGTCGTTAGAATCTACAGTCGAGCATTTTTACATTTCAGAGGTTTTAATTAATAATAATACATTTTAATTGACATTACAAACACGGGTTACCATTACTTGATACTTGATACATCTGGTCATCAGTGCAATCTAAGGACTAACAAGCTCACCTAGGATTCAGACATTCTGCCTCCTCTATTTGAAAATTTGGTCACACAATTTTTGACGTCTGTTCGCCAGGCATGTTTTCGCAAGAGTGCGCTGCTTATCATAATCTATACCGGCGTTGGCGCGAAAGCGGGTCACATGTCTCCTCCTATCCAATGGGTTTCTGAGCTTTGTCTGATGAAATCTTTCTAAGAATCCACGTCATCTGTCACTTATGCAGTTCCAGTTTCGATGTTAAGTTTCAAGTCCTAGTCTCCGTTTGCGGTTGTGAAGTCAATTTCTTTTAATGTTGTTTCCTCTTCTTGCGGCATGTTTTGGTAAATGAATAATGGTGGTTAGCGTTATGCCACAGTTGTAATATTCGCGGCATTTTTCTAATAACTTTTTGATAGGCTCTGTGTTGTGTTCTTCCAAATATTGTGCGCATTCAGCTGGGAGTGTTGCTTTAAGTTTTTCTATTAGGAAGAAATTTTCTACTGCTTGATCGTTGTTTGTATGTCTAATTTTATCTATTAGCCTCTTGTAATAGCTTTGTATTGCCTGTATATAGTGGCTAAACGGGTGGTCTGTGACCGGTTTCAGGTTTTGTAGCACTAATATTAAAATGTCAAATTCGTTTAAATAGTTTGATAATATGCTTGTTTTGTAATAATCATAGTCTTCCCTTGACATATCTGGTATGATCTCTTGTAGTTCTTTACTTTTTATTGGTAAGAATGCCCTATACCATGTATACCATCTAGTTTTTGGAATTTTGTAGTCTTGCATTTTTTTCTCAAATTCCTGTGTCCAGTCACGGATTAGGTTATTTTTCCTATCCCGATTTTCAATGATCTTCACGTTTTCTTTAAATTGTGCTGGTGTACCTTTGAAATAGTCCTGCAATTGTCTGTAATGTGTTGTGCCCCAGTATTCCGATTGATCTGGAGAGTTCTCATCATATGACATCATTTCCTATTAGTTACTATTCAACTCTATCAATGATATATATATATATATATATATATATATATATATATATATATATATATATATATATATATATATATATATATATATATATATATATATACCAGGAAATCACAGAATGCAGATTTGGGTACTTAGCAATCAAAATTAATCAACTTATCTTTATCTGCTGTTTACTCGAACGCTTGATGTACAGGAACGTGATTCTCGTGCTGGTTACAGTTGACCTGTTCTGGTTACGTCGGTCGCGTTGTAGAATTGAAACCTGCTGTGGAAAGAAATGACGTTATTTTCGTTCTGATTTTATTAACAAATCTCTAATTTACAATTCCTTATAACTATTATGCCATCGATCTTCTTCTTTACATAAGTAGCGTTCTTTTATGCATTTTACTTGGGTATGTGGTTAGTGTGTACTTCTGACACCATTTTACCTGTCAGAGTCCTAACTATCTTCTCCTTCTAGCTCACTGGACTCGGACAGGCAGATTACAACATCTACAACACGTATACTAATACCACATGACTACAATCGGAAACTATCTCCTGAACAACCTTTATTACCTTATATTACATGATAACAATATGGTCTCACTTCACGCTTCAACACTCGTTCGACACAAGCAGCCAAACGCTCGCTCACGTCTACATGGGCGATATTTACACTGTCGCCCGTATGACCATTCGCAATCACAGTCTCACATCATCCCGCACATATCACAGCTAGTACATTCCTCGAATATCAATACACAACGTTCATCTCATCTATCCGTCACAACACTATCGTTCGATCGTTCTATCACTCGCTAGATCTCCACACGTCCGTCTCTATCCGCTGTCTCACACACACTGACTCCGTCCTCCTTGACCTTCCCACATCACGTGGGTCTGTTCACGGGCTTCTTGCTTGACCCTCCGTTAGCCAAGCCGTGATGTCTCCTATTGCCCTTGACCTCAGCTATGCTTACACTGACTCTCGCTTACATATCGGCACTTACACTATTACTTACATATAAGCCCCTGACAATACAGGACCTGAGGTTTGCGTGAGTATCCGTTGTCCCATGTCTGGCTTATTGGTGTGCAGACTGGTGGTTCCTCGCCGTACAGGCAGACACTCTCCGACTTCGGAGGAATCGGCGATCCTATTGACTTTAACCAGGACCATGAAGGGACCTGTTGCCCAGGACGCTCGACGAGGACGCGTCAATAGGTCTTGGCCAGTATATAACCCGGCCCTGGTGCCTTGGAAACACCTCTGCGTCCCATTTTCATAAATGATGAAGAATGGCAAGAGGAAGGTCAAGGTCCTCAAGGCAGGAGGAGGAGAATGCCTTTCCAATGCGGGAAGAGTGATTCTCCCTTAATCATCACTGGCTCGTCCAAGGTCTGAAACAACCCCAGCCAGGTAAACGCAACTAGGCCTTTTATTATTACTCTATAGTTTCACAGTGCCAACACCCGCAGGGTTCTGAACAACGCAGTAATTCAATTTCTGACTCCTATATAAGAACGGACATTCACACCCCTGTGTTTTTGGGAATGAACATTCGCACCCTGTGTTTTAGGAAGTGTTTTAAGAATGAACATTTGCATCCCTGTGGTTAGGACATGGATATTTACCCCATGTACTTTAGAAAATGAACATTCACCCATTGTGCTTTAGGAAATGGACATTTACCCTATGCTTTAGAGATGGACAATAATAAGTTTGTAGTTTTAGAAGGATTTATGAACCTAACGATACCATCTGATGTGATCTAGAAAACCTTTAGCATCTCAATGGAGCTGGGAAGATGTCAGTTTAATTCCTTCGTTGTGAAGGCGCCTGAAATGTTAATTAACTAATTAGATATAATTGGTATGTCTTTTATTGAGATGTTATTGTTCCTTTTATTGTTGTTGTATAATAATATGCTATATCACATGAGCATACACACACCTCCATTTCCACATGTTATCCCAATATAATGTTCTGATTATACTCATGAGTTGTTTAATTACTTGTTACTTGGTGTTTAAGTTGTTATGTGTGTTCTCATTGATACTACTCATCAAGTGACAACATCACTATGGAGCTGGTTGTGGTGGGATAACCACAGGGACTTTCGGTGTGCCAAGAGTGAGTGATCTCCTCTTGGAAATTCGGTAACTTTCCTGTGATATGTTGGCCCTCTGTAAGGAAACATCATTTTATAACTAGTCTCTATTTCCAGGGAGTCTTATCGAGCCATTTCAAGTTTCTCGTAACAGTAGGCTGTTAGATTTTGGGAATTCATCCTCTATTTCTTTTTAACATATCACAGTGACCTATTAAAATTAACTGTTATAGGCTGTAAACGTAATATATGCCATAACTTATAGCACTGTGAAAGGAACCAGACGCTTTAGTATATGAAGATCATTGCACACGGGAAAGCAGCAGAATAAGGAGCAAAATTAAATCAGACATTAGTGATGATTAGTATGGATCTGTAGAGGGAAATGGAATAACTAACGTCATAACGTTCCCAGGACACGGTTAGAAAACACGATAGAAGTAAGAACAGACCTGTACTTATGATACCGACGTGGGTCCGAAGAGAGTGGCTGCTGTATCTGGAGCGGTCTAGGCGGGCAAAGATTAGTTTCAGCTTCGTGCCAGGGCATGCGGGTGTACAAGGGAATGAATGAGCAGGCTGACAGGCTTGCAGGTAGAGTTACTATGGAAGGCGGACGAGCCACGGATTAAGCAGACTTCTGAATGCACTACGAGAAATAAGTCGTTTACGAGAACCAAGCGATGATTGGGAATCTACAACCATGGTCAGACTGCGAGAACAGCAAGTTAAAAGAGGTGTGGCCAAACAAGAACACTACGCGGGAAGCCAAAGAAGATTGATAAACCAACACAGAACTGGCGTCGTTAGCCGCTATACGCTGCGGGATTTGCTGAGGAGGAGATCCGAGCACCTTTGGACTGAATGGTTCGGTGTGCAATGAGGATGATCTGTCGACTAACTAACTAACTAACTAACAAACTAACTAACTAACTAACTAACTAACTAACTAACTAACTAACTAACTAACTAACTAACAAACAAACTAACTAACTAACTAACAAACTAACTACCTAACTACCTAACTAACTAACAAACAAACTAACAAACTAACTAACAAACTAACAAACTAACTAACTAACTAACTAACAAACTAACTAACAAACAAACAAACTAACAAACTAACTAACTAACTAACTAACAAACTAACTAACTAACTAACTAACTAACTAACTAACTAACTAACTACCTAACAAACTAACTAACAAACTAACTAACTAACTAACAAACTAACTAACTAACTAACAAACTAACTAACTAACTAACTAACTACCTAACTAACTAACAAACTAACTAACTAACTAACAAACTAACTAACTAACAAACTAACTAACTAACTAACTAACTAACAAACTAACTAACTAACTAACTAACTAACTAACTAACTAACTAACGGTTGTCAATGCCATGATGTCAAATTGTCTAGTATCAATCATTTTTCTTGGTCTCTCCCCTGACTCTCTTCCCTGTCAACTTTTCCGTTATGACGACATACTGCGGCTTTCCTATTCTTATGACACGCCCAAAGAATGTGGACTGTCTTCTTCTGATGCGAGTAACCGGTCCCCTTTCTGCGTGAACTTCTTTCAAAACATCTTCATTGCTCTGTCTATCCGTCCACGGTGTTGTCATCATTCTTCTATAAAAATGTAGTTTTACTTTTACTTTTATTGTGTTCGTGAGTTCTTTCTAGCCAAACAGACAATAAATACCACCAAAACATTGTAATATCGAAAAATCCCTACGTTTGTCTGTAACATTATACATTAGTATAACATTTAACATCATTATATTTCATTTAGAGCAACGGGCAGGACATAATGTATCATAATAAACAACATAATACAATCAATCAGAATATGTTTGTGTTTAGCCGCGCACGGCGTGTAAACCTGGCCCGGTCTAAATATAGCCCACAAACAGCTTCAGAAATGTAAAAATTGTGACTGCCGACCCAGAGACGATATAAATAATGACCGTGTAAGTATACAACTCATATTTAACAACATTTAATAACCATCTTTAGTAATAATATATCTAAGATAATCGGAATACTACTTCAACACATAAACAATATCCAAAAGTCTGGATGAAAATATTTGACCTACTAATATGTTCCGAGGATAGAATTGCTGTTTCACAAAAATGGAGAAACATGCTGGGCCAGATCTGTTAGTGTCTCCGTGTTGACTCAAGCCCTTCGCCCGTCCACTAGCGCCAAATACTGCACCAGTCGCCCTCACAAGGTGCTTTATTACTACATAACTGTGTTAACTTGTGTTATCGGCAGCCCAGACCTGCTCTTGTTGTGGTTGTGCCGAGTGTTTTCTGTTATAAGTTACAAAGCTGGCCCAACAACAGTGTCTCCACTTTCTTCTTCTGGCACTCCTGGAGGAAACAAGGACCGCCGAGTTGTGTAGTCCCCTCCTGAACGCGACATCTTCGCCCTGGCCTGTCTCTCGCCACAACAGGAATACTTATCATCTACTAGCATGCCATATCCGTCGGTTCTTTGTGTTATATCATTTACTATTTCAGTCTTCTTTTGGGAAATTGTGAGCCAATGAGTCCACAACAACAACAGTAAACAACCAAGGTTTATTAATAGTTTATTTTATATGGTTCATTACACACATTTGGCCGGTTCTACTGTTGTTCTGGGGATGTATTTCATGGCTTGACTAATACTATTGGGGGTTAAACTAGGCCTTGATTAACCTCGGCAGATTAATATAGAAAACCAGCATCTGGCTTTGTTATGAATGAGTTGAGAGAAATTAACTGATGGCGAAGGAATCTGCCCCCTTATTTAAATGACATTAAACCCTGGTCTAGTAATATATATGTATATAATATATGCAGCAGATTACATTTCACACCCATACTTATGTGTTTGCTTTGATATTGTCATTATGTGACTATTATCGCTGTTTCTACAGTTAGATTAATCTTGTATAGGCCTTTTATACATAGTCGTAATGTTCGATCTTCACATTTACGTGACCACAGCTTAATGAAATCAGGAGTCACATACTTTTCTTTTTCTGTCTTACTTTGCCAAAACCAAAGTTTACTAACTATACAAATTTTATTGACCCCGGAGTAATAGCTGTTCGAAGAACGGAATAATAGCTGTTCAAAGAACGGATTAATAGCTGTTCGAAGAACATCATTTCTGCTACTGCTGTTGATAATCACTCTTCACAGCTAAGTGTGCTAATGATAATAATACCACAGTACTCAACACCTGATCAGTACTTTTACCCGTTCTTATAAATCACGGCTTGGAACTTGAAGATATACGCAACTGTTACATTTGCATGTATTTTAAAATTAGATTACATTATTGCAGAAATGTTTATGGGTGGGTATATATTGTTGTGTGCAAAATGATTGCTTATATCAACATTTTTCTCATGACTTGAACAATAGTATTTTATTAGTGATATTCAATGGATGGAAACTTATATGTATTTGCATTTCCATTTGTCTTAAATTTGTTTTTAGTTGGATGACAACTGAGCATGTGTGGACCTGAAGTGCAGTGTTAATCATCTCAATGGAACTCAACTGCTTCTATTCACTGATACATTTTGTGGATCCAGTAAACCTGTGTGCATTTTATGCATTAGTTCATGATTAAAGTGATCCTGCATTGAAAATACATTTAATACTTCTGTTGGTAGACATATGTTTGTTTATTAGCCCGAGCTGTTGGACTATTTGCTCTTGTAACTGTGGTCTGCTAATTTCCCATGCTGGTGTTATGATAAAACATCTAAATTTTCTGTGTCTGTGTTTCTCATATTTCACAACCTTAATGAGTTGAAGTCGCTAGCACCAGCCTTATTCTGAGTTTACAGTTGCTTTCTAGCCTCCTCAGTACAACTTCATGACTGACATTGGCCACCAGCCGAGGGCAGGGGCAACATATTCCGCTCACTCTAAAGAATCTTCCACTAATTCACAGCTGATAGACAAACCCAAGGAATGGTCACATCCTGTACATGGGTGTTTGCGTGAATTCCTTCTGTTGGGGCTGCATGAATGCTTACCTAACAGGACATAGAGGATGAGTTGAGTCAAGAACTGACATCACAGCACTCAGGACATTCCTATATGTACTGTGTCCTCATCTACAACAGAAGTTGAGGATTTGCCACGATATGGTGACTTCTCTAAGTTCTGCTGCAAGGCTGTTCTTGTGATTGCCAGAAAGTCACGAGAACAAGTTGGTCTTTTCATCTTGCCTGTCATACAGAGCAGCATTGCCTCAGTTGAGCACCAATCCTGTGTTGTTTGTTCTTCTGTCTCTGTAGGTGACGTCTATACTTCTGTCTGTATGGCTGATGTCTATACTTCTGTCTGTGTGGATGATGTCTATACTTCTGTCTGTGTGATTGATGTCTATACTTCTGTCTGTGTGATTGATGTCTATACTTCTGTTTGTGTGGCTGATGTCTATACTTCTGTTTGTGTGATTGATGTCTATACTTCTGTCTGTGTGATTGATGTCTATACTTCTGTTTGTGTGGCTGATGTCTATACTTCTATCTGTGTGGATGATGTCTATACTTCTGTCTGTGTGATTGATGTCTATACTTCTGTCTGTGTGATGTCTATACTTCTGTTTGTGTGGCTGATGTCTATACTTCTATCTGTGTGATTGATGTCTATACTTCTGTCTGTGTGATTGATGTCTATACTTCTGTCTGTGTGATTGATGTCTATACTTCTGTCTGTGTGGATGATGTCTATACTTCTGTCTGTGTGGCTGATGTCTATACTTCTGTCTGTGTGGCTGATGTCTATACTTCTGTTTGTGTGATTCATGTCTATACTTCTATCTGTGTGATTGATGTCTATACTTCTGTCTGTGTGATTGATGTCTATACTTCTGTCTGTGTGGCTGATGTCTATACTTCTGTTTGTGTGATTGATGTCTATACTTCTATCTGTGTGATTGATGTCTATACTTCTGTCTGTGTGATTGATGTCTATACTTCTGTTTGTGTGATTGATGTCTATACTTCTGTCTGTGTGGATGATGTCTATACTTCTGTCTGTGTGATTGATGTCTATACTTCTGTCTGTGTGGCTGATGTCTATACTTCTGTTTGTGTGGATGATGTCTATACTTCTGTCTGTGTGGCTGATGTCTATACTTCTGTTTGTGTGATTGATGTCTATACTTCTGTTTGTGTGATTGATGTCTATACTTCTGTTTGTGTGATTGATGTCTATACTTCTGTCTGTGTGATTGATGTCTATACTTCTGTTTGTGTGGATGATGTCTATACTTCTGTCTGTGTGGCTGATGTCTATACTTCTGTTTGTGTGATTGATGTCTATACTTCTGTTTGTGTGATTGATGTCTATACTTCTGTCTGTGTGATTGATGTCTATACTTCTGTTTGTGTGATTGATGTCTATACTTCTGTCTGTGTGATTGATGTCTATACTTCTGTCTGTGTGATTGATGTCTATACTTCTGTCTGTGTGGCTGATGTCTATACTTCTGTTTGTGTGGATGATGTCTATACTTCTGTCTGTGTGGCTGATGTCTATACTTCTGTCTGTATGGCTGATGTCTATACTTCTGTTTGTGTGATTGATGTCTATACTTCTGTCTGTGTGGCTGATGTCTATACTTCTGTTTGTGTGATTGATGTCTATACTTCTGTCTGTGTGGCTGATGTCTATACTTCTGTTTGTGTGATTGATGTCTATACTTCTGTCTGTGTGATTGATGTCTATACTTCTGTTTGTGTGATTGATGTCTATACTTCTGTTTGTGTGATTGATGTCTATACTTCTGTCTGTGTGGCTGATGTCTATACTTCTGTTTGTGTGATTGATGTCTATACTTCTGTCTGTGTGATTGATGTCTATACTTCTGTTTGTGTGATTGATGTCTATACTTCTGTTTGTGTGGCTGATGTCTATACTTCTGTTTGTGTGATTGATGTCTATACTTCTGTCTGTGTGATTGATGTCTATACTTCTGTCTGTGTGATTGATGTCTATACTTCTGTCTGTGTGGCTGATGTCTATACTTCTGTTTGTGTGATTGATGTCTATACTTCTGTCTGTGTGATTGATGTCTATACTTCTGTTTGTGTGATTGATGTCTATACTTCTGTTTGTGTGGCTGATGTCTATACTTCTGTTTGTGTGATTGATGTCTATACTTCTGTTTGTGTGATTGATGTCTATACTTCTGTTTGTGTGGCTGATGTCTATACTTCTGTTTGTGTGATTGATGTCTATACTTCTGTTTGTGTGATTGATGTCTATACTTCTGTTTGTGTGATTGATGTCTATACTTCTGTCTGTGTGATTGATGTCTATACTTCTGTCTGTGTGATTGATGTCTATACTTCTGTTTGTGTGATTGATGTCTATACTTCTGTTTGTGTGATTGATGTCTATACTTCTGTTTGTGTGATTGATGTCTATACTTCTGTTTGTGTGATTGATGTCTATACTTCTGTTTGTGTGATTGATGTCTATACTTCTGTTTGTGTGATTGATGTCTATACTTCTGTCTGTGTGGCTGATGTCTATACTTCTGTTTGTGTGATTGATGTCTATACTTCTGTTTGTGTGATTGATGTCTATACTTCTGTTTGTGTGATTGATGTCTATACTTCTGTTTGTGTGATTGATGTCTATACTTCTGTTTGTGTGATTGATGTCTATACTTCTGTCTGTGTGGCTGATGTCTATACTTCTGTCTGTGTGGCTGATGTCTATACTTCTGTCTGTGTGGCTGATGTCTATACTTCTGTTTGTGTGGCTGATGTCTATACTTCTGTTTGTGTGGCTGATGTCTATACTTCTGTTTGTGTGGCTGATGTCTATACTTCTGTTTGTGTGATTGATGTCTATACTTCTGTCTGTGTGGGTGATGTCTATACTTCTGTCTGTGTGGGTGATGTCTATACTTCTGTCTGTGTGATTGATGTCTATACTTCTGTCTGTGTGGGTGATGTCTATACTTCTGTCTGTGTGGGTGATGTCTATACTTCTGTTTGTGTGATTGATGTCTATACTTCTGTCTGTGTGGCTGATGTCTATACTTCTGTCTGTGTGGCTGATGTCTATACTTCTGTCTGTGTGGATGATGTCTATACTTCTGTTTCTGTGATTGATGTCTATACTTCTGTTTGTGTGATTGATGTCTATACTTCTGTTTGTGTGATTGATGTCTATACTTCTGTCTGTGTGATTGATGTCTATACTTCTGTCTGTGTGATTGATGTCTATACTTCTGTCTGTGTGATTGATGTCTATACTTCTGTCTGTGTGGCTGATGTCTATACTTCTGTTTGTGTGATTGATGTCTATACTTCTGTTTGTGTGATTGATGTCTATACTTCTGTTTGTGTGATTGATGTCTATACTTCTGTTTGTGTGATTGATGTCTATACTTCTGTTTGTGTGATTGATGTCTATACTTCTGTTTGTGTGATTGATGTCTATACTTCTGTTTGTGTGATTGATGTCTATACTTCTGTTTGTGTGATTGATGTCTATACTTCTGTCTGTGTGGCTGATGTCTATACTTCTGTCTGTGTGATTGATGTCTATACTTCTGTTTGTGTGATTGATGTCTATACTTCTGTTTGTGTGATTGATGTCTATACTTCTGTCTGTGTGGATGATGTCTATACTTCTGTTTGTGTGATTGATGTCTATACTTCTGTCTGTGTGATTGATGTCTATACTTCTGTTTGTGTGATTGATGTCTATACTTCTGTCTGTGTGGCTGATGTCTATACTTCTGTCTGTGTGGCTGATGTCTATACTTCTGTTTGTGTGATTGATGTCTATACTTCTGTCTGTGTGGCTGATGTCTATACTTCTGTCTGTGTGGCTGATGTCTATACTTCTGTCTGTGTGGCTGATGTCTATACTTCTGTCTGTGTGATTGATGTCTATACTTCTGTTTGTGTGATTGATGTCTATACTTCTGTCTGTGTGGCTGATGTCTATACTTCTGTTTGTGTGATTGATGTCTATACTTCTGTCTGTGTGGCTGATGTCTATACTTCTGTCTGTGTGGCTGATGTCTATACTTCTGTTTGTGTGATTGATGTCTATACTTCTGTCTGTGTGGCTGATGTCTATACTTCTGTCTGTGTGGCTCATGTCTATACTTCTGTCTGTGTGGCTGATGTCTATACTTCTGTCTGTGTGGCTGATGTCTATACTTCTGTTTGTGTGATTGATGTCTATACTTCTGTCTGTGTGATTGATGTCTATACTTCTGTCTGTGTGATTGATGTCTATACTTCTGTCTGTGTGATTGATGTCTATACTTCTGTTTGTGTGATTGATGTCTATACTTCTGTCTGTGTGGATGATGTCTATACTTCTGTCTGTATGGCTGATGTCTATACTTCTGTCTGTGTGGCTGATGTCTATACTTCTGTCTGTGTGGCTGATGTCTATACTTCTGTCTGTATGGCTGATGTCTATACTTCTGTCTGTGTGGCTGATGTCTATACTTCTGTTTGTGTGATTGATGTCTATACTTCTGTCTGTATGGCTGATGTCTATACTTCTGTCTGTGTGATTGATGTCTATACTTCTGTCTGTGTGGCTGATGTCTATACTTCTGTTTGTGTGATTGATGTCTATACTTCTGTTTGTGTGATTGATGTCTATACTTCTGTTTGTGTGATTGATGTCTATACTTCTGTTTGTGTGATTGATGTCTATACTTCTGTTTGTGTGATTGATGTCTATACTTCTGTTTGTGTGATTGATGTCTATACTTCTGTTTGTGTGATTGATGTCTATACTTCTGTTTGTGTGATTGATGTCTATACTTCTGTTTGTGTGATTGATGTCTATACTTCTGTCTGTGTGGCTGATGTCTATACTTCTGTTTGTGTGATTGATGTCTATACTTCTGTTTGTGTGATTGATGTCTATACTTCTGTTTGTGTGATTGATGTCTATACTTCTGTTTGTGTGATTGATGTCTATACTTCTGTTTGTGTGATTGATGTCTATACTTCTGTTTGTGTGATTGATGTCTATACTTCTGTCTGTGTGGCTGATGTCTATACTTCTGTTTGTGTGATTGATGTCTATACTTCTGTTTGTGTGATTGATGTCTATACTTCTGTTTGTGTGATTGATGTCTATACTTCTGTCTGTGTGGCTGATGTCTATACTTCTGTTTGTGTGATTGATGTCTATACTTCTGTTTGTGCGATTTATGTCTATACTTCTGTTTGTGTGATTGATGTCTATACTTCTGTTTGTGTGGCTGATGTCTATACTTCTGTTTGTGTGATTGATGTCTATACTTCTGTTTGTGTGATTGATGTCTATACTTCTGTTTGTGTGGCTGATGTCTATACTTCTGTTTGTGTGGGTGATGTCTATACTTCTGTCTGTGTGATTGATGTCTATACTTCTGTTTGTGTGATTGATGTCTATACTTCTGTTTGTGTGATTGATGTCTATACTTCTGTTTGTGTGATTGATGTCTATACTTCTGTCTGTGTGGCTGATGTCTATACTTCTGTCTGTGTGGCTGATGTCTATACTTCTGTCTGTGTGGCTGATGTCTATACTTCTGTCTGTATGGCTGATGTCTATACTTCTGTCTGTGTGGCTGATGTCTATACTTCTGTTTGTGTGATTGATGTCTATACTTCTGTCTGTATGGCTGATGTCTATACTTCTGTCTGTGTGATTGATGTCTATACTTCTGTCTGTGTGGCTGATGTCTATACTTCTGTTTGTGTGATTGATGTCTATACTTCTGTTTGTGTGATTGATGTCTATACTTCTGTTTGTGTGATTGATGTCTATACTTCTGTTTGTGTGATTGATGTCTATACTTCTGTTTGTGTGATTGATGTCTATACTTCTGTTTGTGTGATTGATGTCTATACTTCTGTTTGTGTGATTGATGTCTATACTTCTGTTTGTGTGATTGATGTCTATACTTCTGTTTGTGTGATTGATGTCTATACTTCTGTCTGTGTGGCTGATGTCTATACTTCTGTTTGTGTGATTGATGTCTATACTTCTGTTTGTGTGATTGATGTCTATACTTCTGTTTGTGTGATTGATGTCTATACTTCTGTTTGTGTGATTGATGTCTATACTTCTGTTTGTGTGATTGATGTCTATACTTCTGTTTGTGTGATTGATGTCTATACTTCTGTCTGTGTGGCTGATGTCTATACTTCTGTTTGTGTGATTGATGTCTATACTTCTGTTTGTGTGATTGATGTCTATACTTCTGTTTGTGTGATTGATGTCTATACTTCTGTCTGTGTGGCTGATGTCTATACTTCTGTTTGTGTGATTGATGTCTATACTTCTGTTTGTGCGATTTATGTCTATACTTCTGTTTGTGTGATTGATGTCTATACTTCTGTTTGTGTGGCTGATGTCTATACTTCTGTTTGTGTGATTGATGTCTATACTTCTGTTTGTGTGATTGATGTCTATACTTCTGTTTGTGTGGCTGATGTCTATACTTCTGTTTGTGTGATTGATGTCTATACTTCTGTTTGTGTGATTGATGTCTATACTTCTGTTTGTGTGATTGATGTCTATACTTCTGTTTGTGTGATTGATGTCTATACTTCTGTTTGTGTGATTGATGTCTATACTTCTGTTTGTGTGATTGATGTCTATACTTCTGTTTGTGTGATTGATGTCTATACTTCTGTTTGTGTGATTGATGTCTATACTTCTGTTTGTGTGATTGATGTCTATACTTCTGTCTGTGTGATTGATGTCTATACTTCTGTTTGTGTGATTGATGTCTATACTTCTGTTTGTGTGATTGATGTCTATACTTCTGTTTGTGTGATTGATGTCTATACTTCTGTTTGTGTGATTGATGTCTATACTTCTGTTTGTGTGATTGATGTCTATACTTCTGTTTGTGTGATTGATGTCTATACTTCTGTCTGTGTGATTGATGTCTATACTTCTGTTTGTGTGATTGATGTCTATACTTCTGTTTGTGTGATTGATGTCTATACTTCTGTCTGTGTGATTGATGTCTATACTTCTGTTTGTGTGATTGATGTCTATACTTCTGTTTGTGTGATTGATGTCTATACTTCTGTCTGTGTGATTGATGTCTATACTTCTGTTTGTGTGATTGATGTCTATACTTCTGTTTGTGTGATTGATGTCTATACTTCTGTCTGTGTGATTGATGTCTATACTTCTGTTTGTGTGATTGATGTCTATACTTCTGTTTGTGTGATTGATGTCTATACTTCTGTTTGTGTGATTGATGTCTATACTTCTGTTTGTGTGATTGATGTCTATACTTCTGTTTGTGTGATTGATGTCTATACTTCTGTTTGTGTGATTGATGTCTATACTTCTGTCTGTGTGATTGATGTCTATACTTCTGTTTGTGTGATTGATGTCTATACTTCTGTTTGTGTGATTGATGTCTATACTTCTGTCTGTGTGATTGATGTCTATACTTCTGTTTGTGTGATTGATGTCTATACTTCTGTTTGTGTGATTGATGTCTATACTTCTGTTTGTGTGATTGATGTCTATACTTCTGTTTGTGTGATTGATGTCTATACTTCTGTCTATGTGATTGATGTCTATACTTCTGTCTGTGTGATTGATGTCTATACTTCTGTCTGTGTGATTGATGTCTATACTTCTGTTTGTGTGATTGATGTCTATACTTCTGTCTGTGTGATTGATGTCTATACTTCTGTCTGTGTGATTGATGTCTATACTTCTGTTTGTGTGATTGATGTCTATACTTCTGTCTGTGTGATTGATGTCTATACTTCTGTCTGTGTGATTGATGTCTATACTTCTGTTTGTGTGATTGATGTCTATACTTCTGTCTGTGTGATTGATGTCTATACTTCTGTCTGTGTGATTGATGTCTATACTTCTGTTTGTGTGATTGATGTCTATACTTCTGTCTGTGTGATTGATGTCTATACTTCTGTCTGTGTGATTGATGTCTATACTTCTGTTTGTGTGATTGATGTCTATACTTCTGTCTGTGTGATTGATGTCTATACTTCTGTCTGTGTGATTGATGTCTATACTTCTGTCTGTGTGATTGATGTCTATACTTCTGTTTGTGTGATTGATGTCTATACTTCTGTCTGTGTGATTGATGTCTATACTTCTGTCTGTGTGATTGATGTCTATACTTCTGTTTGTGTGATTGATGTCTATACTTCTGTTTGTGTGATTGATGTCTATACTTCTGTTTGTGTGATTGATGTCTATACTTCTGTCTGTGTGATTGATGTCTATACTTCTGTCTGTGTGATTGATGTCTATACTTCTGTTTGTGTGATTGATGTCTATACTTCTGTTTGTGTGATTGATGTCTATACTTCTGTCTGTGTGATTGATGTCTATACTTCTGTTTGTGTGATTGATGTCTATACTTCTGTTTGTGTGATTGATGTCTATACTTCTGTCTGTGTGATTGATGTCTATACTTCTGTCTGTGTGATTGATGTCTATACTTCTGTCTGTGTGATTGATGTCTATACTTCTGTTTGTGTGATTGATGTCTATACTTCTGTTTGTGTGATTGATGTCTATACTTCTGTTTGTGTGATTGATGTCTATACTTCTGTCTGTGTGATTGATGTCTATACTTCTGTCTGTGTGATTGATGTCTATACTTCTGTCTGTGTGATTGATGTCTATACTTCTGTCTGTGTGATTGATGTCTATACTTCTGTTTGTGTGATTGATGTCTATACTTCTGTTTGTGTGATTGATGTCTATACTTCTGTTTGTGTGATTGATGTCTATACTTCTGTCTGTGTGATTGATGTCTATACTTCTGTCTGTGTGGCTGATGTCTATACTTCTGTTTGTGTGGATGATGTCTATACTTCTGTTTGTGTGGATGATGTCTATACTTCTGTTTGTGTGGCTGATGTCTATACTTCTGTCTGTGTGGCTGATGTCTATACTTCTGTTTGTGTGGATGATGTCTATACTTCTGTCTGTGTGATTGATGTCTATACTTCTGTCTGTGTGGCTAATGTCTATACTTCTGTCTGTGTGGCTGATGTCTATACTTCTGTTTGTGTGATTGATGTCTATACTTCTGTTTGTGTGATTGATGTCTATACTTCTGTTTGTGTGATTGATGTCTATACTTCTGTTTGTGTGGCTGATGTCTATACTTCTGTTTGTGTGATTGATGTCTATACTTCTGTTTGTGTGATTGATGTCTATACTTCTGTTTGTGTGATTGATGTCTATACTTCTGTCTGTGTGATTGATGTCTATACTTCTGTCTGTGTGATTGATGTCTATACTTCTGTTTGTGTGATTGATGTCTATACTTCTGTTTGTGTGATTGATGTCTATACTTCTGTTTGTGTGATTGATGTCTATACTTCTGTTTGTGTGATTGATGTCTATACTTCTGTTTGTGTGATTGATGTCTATACTTCTGTTTGTGTGATTGATGTCTATACTTCTGTTTGTGTGATTGATGTCTATACTTCTGTCTGTGTGGCTGATGTCTATACTTCTGTTTGTGTGATTGATGTCTATACTTCTGTTTGTGTGATTGATGTCTATACTTCTGTTTGTGTGATTGATGTCTATACTTCTGTTTGTGTGATTGATGTCTATACTTCTGTTTGTGTGATTGATGTCTATACTTCTGTCTGTGTGGCTGATGTCTATACTTCTGTCTGTGTGGCTGATGTCTATACTTCTGTCTGTGTGGCTGATGTCTATACTTCTGTTTGTGTGGCTGATGTCTATACTTCTGTTTGTGTGGCTGATGTCTATACTTCTGTTTGTGTGGCTGATGTCTATACTTCTGTTTGTGTGATTGATGTCTATACTTCTGTCTGTGTGGGTGATGTCTATACTTCTGTCTGTGTGGGTGATGTCTATACTTCTGTCTGTGTGATTGATGTCTATACTTCTGTCTGTGTGGGTGATGTCTATACTTCTGTCTGTGTGGGTGATGTCTATACTTCTGTTTGTGTGATTGATGTCTATACTTCTGTCTGTGTGGCTGATGTCTATACTTCTGTCTGTGTGGCTGATGTCTATACTTCTGTCTGTGTGGATGATGTCTATACTTCTGTTTCTGTGATTGATGTCTATACTTCTGTTTGTGTGATTGATGTCTATACTTCTGTTTGTGTGATTGATGTCTATACTTCTGTCTGTGTGATTGATGTCTATACTTCTGTCTGTGTGATTGATGTCTATACTTCTGTCTGTGTGATTGATGTCTATACTTCTGTCTGTGTGGCTGATGTCTATACTTCTGTTTGTGTGATTGATGTCTATACTTCTGTTTGTGTGATTGATGTCTATACTTCTGTTTGTGTGATTGATGTCTATACTTCTGTTTGTGTGATTGATGTCTATACTTCTGTTTGTGTGATTGATGTCTATACTTCTGTTTGTGTGATTGATGTCTATACTTCTGTTTGTGTGATTGATGTCTATACTTCTGTTTGTGTGATTGATGTCTATACTTCTGTCTGTGTGGCTGATGTCTATACTTCTGTCTGTGTGATTGATGTCTATACTTCTGTTTGTGTGATTGATGTCTATACTTCTGTTTGTGTGATTGATGTCTATACTTCTGTCTGTGTGGATGATGTCTATACTTCTGTTTGTGTGATTGATGTCTATACTTCTGTCTGTGTGATTGATGTCTATACTTCTGTTTGTGTGATTGATGTCTATACTTCTGTCTGTGTGGCTGATGTCTATACTTCTGTCTGTGTGGCTGATGTCTATACTTCTGTTTGTGTGATTGATGTCTATACTTCTGTCTGTGTGGCTGATGTCTATACTTCTGTCTGTGTGGCTGATGTCTATACTTCTGTCTGTGTGGCTGATGTCTATACTTCTGTCTGTGTGATTGATGTCTATACTTCTGTTTGTGTGATTGATGTCTATACTTCTGTCTGTGTGGCTGATGTCTATACTTCTGTTTGTGTGATTGATGTCTATACTTCTGTCTGTGTGGCTGATGTCTATACTTCTGTCTGTGTGGCTGATGTCTATACTTCTGTTTGTGTGATTGATGTCTATACTTCTGTCTGTGTGGCTGATGTCTATACTTCTGTCTGTGTGGCTCATGTCTATACTTCTGTCTGTGTGGCTGATGTCTATACTTCTGTCTGTGTGGCTGATGTCTATACTTCTGTTTGTGTGATTGATGTCTATACTTCTGTCTGTGTGGCTGATGTCTATACTTCTGTTTGTGTGATTGATGTCTATACTTCTGTCTGTGTGGCTGATGTCTATACTTCTGTCTGTGTGGCTGATGTCTATACTTCTGTTTGTGTGATTGATGTCTATACTTCTGTCTGTGTAGCTGATGTCTATACTTCTGTCTGTGTGGCTGATGTCTATACTTCTGTTTGTGTGATTGATGTCTATACTTCTGTCTGTGTGGATGATGTCTATACTTCTGTTTGTGTGATTGATGTCTATACTTCTGTTTGTGTGATTGATGTCTATACTTCTGTTTGTGTGATTGATGTCTATACTTCTGTCTGTGTGATTGATGTCTATACTTCTGTCTGTGTGATTGATGTCTATACTTCTGTCTGTGTGATTGATGTCTATACTTCTGTTTGTGTGATTGATGTCTATACTTCTGTCTGTGTGGATGATGTCTATACTTCTGTCTGTATGGCTGATGTCTATACTTCTGTCTGTGTGGCTGATGTCTATACTTCTGTCTGTGTGGCTGATGTCTATACTTCTGTCTGTGTGGCTGATGTCTATACTTCTGTCTGTGTGGGTGATGTCTATACTTCTGTCTGTGTGATTGATGTCTATACTTCTGTTTGTGTGATTGATGTCTATACTTCTGTTTGTGTGATTGATGTCTATACTTCTGTTTGTGTGATTGATGTCTATACTTCTGTCTGTGTGGCTGATGTCTATACTTCTGTCTGTGTGGCTGATGTCTATACTTCTGTCTGTGTGGCTGATGTCTATACTTCTGTCTGTATGGCTGATGTCTATACTTCTGTCTGTGTGGCTGATGTCTATACTTCTGTTTGTGTGATTGATGTCTATACTTCTGTCTGTATGGCTGATGTCTATACTTCTGTCTGTGTGATTGATGTCTATACTTCTGTCTGTGTGGCTGATGTCTATACTTCTGTTTGTGTGATTGATGTCTATACTTCTGTTTGTGTGATTGATGTCTATACTTCTGTTTGTGTGATTGATGTCTATACTTCTGTTTGTGTGATTGATGTCTATACTTCTGTTTGTGTGATTGATGTCTATACTTCTGTTTGTGTGATTGATGTCTATACTTCTGTTTGTGTGATTGATGTCTATACTTCTGTTTGTGTGATTGATGTCTATACTTCTGTTTGTGTGATTGATGTCTATACTTCTGTCTGTGTGGCTGATGTCTATACTTCTGTTTGTGTGATTGATGTCTATACTTCTGTTTGTGTGATTGATGTCTATACTTCTGTTTGTGTGATTGATGTCTATACTTCTGTTTGTGTGATTGATGTCTATACTTCTGTTTGTGTGATTGATGTCTATACTTCTGTTTGTGTGATTGATGTCTATACTTTTGTCTGTGTGGCTGATGTCTATACTTCTGTTTGTGTGATTGATGTCTATACTTCTGTTTGTGTGATTGATGTCTATACTTCTGTTTGTGTGATTGATGTCTATACTTCTGTCTGTGTGGCTGATGTCTATACTTCTGTTTGTGTGATTGATGTCTATACTTCTGTTTGTGCGATTTATGTCTATACTTCTGTTTGTGTGATTGATGTCTATACTTCTGTTTGTGTGGCTGATGTCTATACTTCTGTTTGTGTGATTGATGTCTATACTTCTGTTTGTGTGATTGATGTCTATACTTCTGTTTGTGTGGCTGATGTCTATACTTCTGTTTGTGTGATTGATGTCTATACTTCTGTTTGTGTGATTGATGTCTATACTTCTGTTTGTGTGATTGATGTCTATACTTCTGTTTGTGTGATTGATGTCTATACTTCTGTTTGTGTGATTGATGTCTATACTTCTGTTTGTGTGATTGATGTCTATACTTCTGTTTGTGTGATTGATGTCTATACTTCTGTTTGTGTGATTGATGTCTATACTTCTGTTTGTGTGATTGATGTCTATACTTCTGTCTGTGTGATTGATGTCTATACTTCTGTTTGTGTGATTGATGTCTATACTTCTGTTTGTGTGATTGATGTCTATACTTCTGTTTGTGTGATTGATGTCTATACTTCTGTTTGTGTGATTGATGTCTATACTTCTGTTTGTGTGATTGATGTCTATACTTCTGTTTGTGTGATTGATGTCTATACTTCTGTCTGTGTGATTGATGTCTATACTTCTGTTTGTGTGATTGATGTCTATACTTCTGTTTGTGTGATTGATGTCTATACTTCTGTCTGTGTGATTGATGTCTATACTTCTGTTTGTGTGATTGATGTCTATACTTCTGTTTGTGTGATTGATGTCTATACTTCTGTCTGTGTGATTGATGTCTATACTTCTGTTTGTGTGATTGATGTCTATACTTCTGTTTGTGTGATTGATGTCTATACTTCTGTCTGTGTGATTGATGTCTATACTTCTGTTTGTGTGATTGATGTCTATACTTCTGTTTGTGTGATTGATGTCTATACTTCTGTTTGTGTGATTGATGTCTATACTTCTGTTTGTGTGATTGATGTCTATACTTCTGTTTGTGTGATTGATGTCTATACTTCTGTTTGTGTGATTGATGTCTATACTTCTGTCTGTGTGATTGATGTCTATACTTCTGTTTGTGTGATTGATGTCTATACTTCTGTTTGTGTGATTGATGTCTATACTTCTGTCTGTGTGATTGATGTCTATACTTCTGTTTGTGTGATTGATGTCTATACTTCTGTTTGTGTGATTGATGTCTATACTTCTGTTTGTGTGATTGATGTCTATACTTCTGTTTGTGTGATTGATGTCTATACTTCTGTCTATGTGATTGATGTCTATACTTCTGTCTGTGTGATTGATGTCTATACTTCTGTCTGTGTGATTGATGTCTATACTTCTGTTTGTGTGATTGATGTCTATACTTCTGTCTGTGTGATTGATGTCTATACTTCTGTCTGTGTGATTGATGTCTATACTTCTGTTTGTGTGATTGATGTCTATACTTCTGTCTGTGTGATTGATGTCTATACTTCTGTCTGTGTGATTGATGTCTATACTTCTGTTTGTGTGATTGATGTCTATACTTCTGTCTGTGTGATTGATGTCTATACTTCTGTCTGTGTGATTGATGTCTATACTTCTGTTTGTGTGATTGATGTCTATACTTCTGTCTGTGTGATTGATGTCTATACTTCTGTCTGTGTGATTGATGTCTATACTTCTGTTTGTGTGATTGATGTCTATACTTCTGTCTGTGTGATTGATGTCTATACTTCTGTCTGTGTGATTGATGTCTATACTTCTGTCTGTGTGATTGATGTCTATACTTCTGTTTGTGTGATTGATGTCTATACTTCTGTCTGTGTGATTGATGTCTATACTTCTGTCTGTGTGATTGATGTCTATACTTCTGTTTGTGTGATTGATGTCTATACTTCTGTTTGTGTGATTGATGTCTATACTTCTGTTTGTGTGATTGATGTCTATACTTCTGTCTGTGTGATTGATGTCTATACTTCTGTCTGTGTGATTGATGTCTATACTTCTGTTTGTGTGATTGATGTCTATACTTCTGTTTGTGTGATTGATGTCTATACTTCTGTCTGTGTGATTGATGTCTATACTTCTGTTTGTGTGATTGATGTCTATACTTCTGTTTGTGTGATTGATGTCTATACTTCTGTCTGTGTGATTGATGTCTATACTTCTGTCTGTGTGATTGATGTCTATACTTCTGTCTGTGTGATTGATGTCTATACTTCTGTTTGTGTGATTGATGTCTATACTTCTGTTTGTGTGATTGATGTCTATACTTCTGTTTGTGTGATTGATGTCTATACTTCTGTCTGTGTGATTGATGTCTATACTTCTGTCTGTGTGATTGATGTCTATACTTCTGTCTGTGTGATTGATGTCTATACTTCTGTCTGTGTGATTGATGTCTATACTTCTGTTTGTGTGATTGATGTCTATACTTCTGTTTGTGTGATTGATGTCTATACTTCTGTTTGTGTGATTGATGTCTATACTTCTGTCTGTGTGATTGATGTCTATACTTCTGTCTGTGTGGCTGATGTCTATACTTCTGTTTGTGTGGATGATGTCTATACTTCTGTTTGTGTGGATGATGTCTATACTTCTGTCTGTGTGGCTGATGTCTATACTTCTGTCTGTGTGGCTGATGTCTATACTTCTGTTTGTGTGGATGATGTCTATACTTCTGTCTGTGTGATTGATGTCTATACTTCTGTCTGTGTGGCTAATGTCTATACTTCTGTCTGTGTGGCTGATGTCTATACTTCTGTTTGTGTGATTGATGTCTATAATTCTGTTTGTGTGATTGATGTCTATACTTCTGTTTGTGTGATTGATGTCTATACTTCTGTCTGTGTGATTGATGTCTATACTTCTATCTGTGTGATTGATGTCTATACTTCTGTTTGTGTGATTGATGTCTATACTTCTGTCTGTGTGGCTGATGTCTATACTTCTGTTTGTGTGATTGATGTCTATACTTCTGTCTGTGTGATTGATGTCTATACTTCTGTCTGTGTGATTGATGTCTATACTTCTGTCTGTGTGATTGATGTCTATACTTCTGTTTGTGTGATTGATGTCTATACTTCTGTCTGTGTGATTGATGTCTATACTTCTGTCTGTGTGATTGATGTCTATACTTCTGTTTGTGTGATTGATGTCTATACTTCTGTTTGTGTGATTGATGTCTATACTTCTGTTTGTGTGATTGATGTCTATACTTCTGTTTGTGTGATTGATGTCTATACTTCTGTCTGTGTGGATGATGTCTATACTTCTGTTTGTGTGATTGATGTCTATACTTCTGTCTGTGTGATTGATGTCTATACTTCTGTCTGTGTGATTGATGTCTATACTTCTGTCTGTGTGGCTGATGCCTATACTTCTGTCTGTGTGGCTGATGTCTATACTTCTGTCTGTGTGATTGATGTCTATACTTCTGTTTGTGTGATTGATGTCTATACTTCTGTCTGTGTGATTGATGTCTATACTTCTGTCTGTGTGGCTGATGCCTATACTTCTGTCTGTGTGGCTGATGTCTATACTTCTGTTTGTGTGATTGATGTCTATACTTCTGTTTGTGTGATTGATGTCTATACTTCTGTCTGTGTGATTGATGTCTATACTTCTGTCTGTGTGATTGATGTCTATACTTCTGTCTGTGTGATTGATGTCTATACTTCTGTCTGTGTGATTGATGTCTATACTTCTGTCTGTGTGATTGATGTCTATACTTCTGTCTGTGTGGCTGATGTCTATACTTCTGTCTGTGTGATTGATGTCTATACTTCTGTTTGTGTGATTGATGTCTATACTTCTGTTTGTGTGATTGATGTCTATACTTCTGTCTGTGTGATTGATGTCTATACTTCTGTCTGTGTGATTGATGTCTATACTTCTGACTGTGTGATTGATGTCTATACTTCTGTCTGTGTGGCTGATGTCTATACTTCTGTCTGTGTGGCTGATGTCTATACTTCTGTCTGTGTGGATGATGTCTATACTTCTGTTTCTGTGATTGATGTCTATACTTCTGTTTGTGTGATTGATGTCTATACTTCTGTTTGTGTGATTGATGTCTATACTTCTGTCTGTGTGATTGATGTCTATACTTCTGTCTGTGTGATTGATGTCTATACTTCTGTCTGTGTGATTGATGTCTATACTTCTGTCTGTGTGGCTGATGTCTATACTTCTGTTTGTGTGATTGATGTCTATACTTCTGTTTGTGTGATTGATGTCTATACTTCTGTTTGTGTGATTGATGTCTATACTTCTGTTTGTGTGATTGATGTCTATACTTCTGTTTGTGTGATTGATGTCTATACTTCTGTTTGTGTGATTGATGTCTATACTTCTGTTTGTGTGATTGATGTCTATACTTCTGTTTGTGTGATTGATGTCTATACTTCTGTCTGTGTGGCTGATGTCTATACTTCTGTCTGTGTGATTGATGTCTATACTTCTGTTTGTGTGATTGATGTCTATACTTCTGTTTGTGTGATTGATGTCTATACTTCTGTCTGTGTGGATGATGTCTATACTTCTGTTTGTGTGATTGATGTCTATACTTCTGTCTGTGTGATTGATGTCTATACTTCTGTTTGTGTGATTGATGTCTATACTTCTGTCTGTGTGGCTGATGTCTATACTTCTGTCTGTGTGGCTGATGTCTATACTTCTGTTTGTGTGATTGATGTCTATACTTCTGTCTGTGTGGCTGATGTCTATACTTCTGTCTGTGTGGCTGATGTCTATACTTCTGTCTGTGTGGCTGATGTCTATACTTCTGTCTGTGTGATTGATGTCTATACTTCTGTTTGTGTGATTGATGTCTATACTTCTGTCTGTGTGGCTGATGTCTATACTTCTGTTTGTGTGATTGATGTCTATACTTCTGTCTGTGTGGCTGATGTCTATACTTCTGTCTGTGTGGCTGATGTCTATACTTCTGTTTGTGTGATTGATGTCTATACTTCTGTCTGTGTGGCTGATGTCTATACTTCTGTCTGTGTGGCTCATGTCTATACTTCTGTCTGTGTGGCTGATGTCTATACTTCTGTCTGTGTGGCTGATGTCTATACTTCTGTTTGTGTGATTGATGTCTATACTTCTGTCTGTGTGGCTGATGTCTATACTTCTGTTTGTGTGATTGATGTCTATACTTCTGTCTGTGTGGCTGATGTCTATACTTCTGTCTGTGTGGCTGATGTCTATACTTCTGTTTGTGTGATTGATGTCTATACTTCTGTCTGTGTAGCTGATGTCTATACTTCTGTCTGTGTGGCTGATGTCTATACTTCTGTTTGTGTGATTGATGTCTATACTTCTGTCTGTGTGGATGATGTCTATACTTCTGTTTGTGTGATTGATGTCTATACTTCTGTTTGTGTGATTGATGTCTATACTTCTGTTTGTGTGATTGATGTCTATACTTCTGTCTGTGTGATTGATGTCTATACTTCTGTCTGTGTGATTGATGTCTATACTTCTGTCTGTGTGATTGATGTCTATACTTCTGTTTGTGTGATTGATGTCTATACTTCTGTCTGTGTGGATGATGTCTATACTTCTGTCTGTATGGCTGATGTCTATACTTCTGTCTGTGTGGCTGATGTCTATACTTCTGTCTGTGTGGCTGATGTCTATACTTCTGTCTGTGTGGCTGATGTCTATACTTCTGTCTGTGTGGGTGATGTCTATACTTCTGTCTGTGTGATTGATGTCTATACTTCTGTTTGTGTGATTGATGTCTATACTTCTGTTTGTGTGATTGATGTCTATACTTCTGTTTGTGTGATTGATGTCTATACTTCTGTCTGTGTGGCTGATGTCTATACTTCTGTCTGTGTGGCTGATGTCTATACTTCTGTCTGTGTGGCTGATGTCTATACTTCTGTCTGTATGGCTGATGTCTATACTTCTGTCTGTGTGGCTGATGTCTATACTTCTGTTTGTGTGATTGATGTCTATACTTCTGTCTGTATGGCTGATGTCTATACTTCTGTCTGTGTGATTGATGTCTATACTTCTGTCTGTGTGGCTGATGTCTATACTTCTGTTTGTGTGATTGATGTCTATACTTCTGTTTGTGTGATTGATGTCTATACTTCTGTTTGTGTGATTGATGTCTATACTTCTGTTTGTGTGATTGATGTCTATACTTCTGTTTGTGTGATTGATGTCTATACTTCTGTTTGTGTGATTGATGTCTATACTTCTGTTTGTGTGATTGATGTCTATACTTCTGTTTGTGTGATTGATGTCTATACTTCTGTTTGTGTGATTGATGTCTATACTTCTGTCTGTGTGGCTGATGTCTATACTTCTGTTTGTGTGATTGATGTCTATACTTCTGTTTGTGTGATTGATGTCTATACTTCTGTTTGTGTGATTGATGTCTATACTTCTGTTTGTGTGATTGATGTCTATACTTCTGTTTGTGTGATTGATGTCTATACTTCTGTTTGTGTGATTGATGTCTATACTTCTGTCTGTGTGGCTGATGTCTATACTTCTGTTTGTGTGATTGATGTCTATACTTCTGTTTGTGTGATTGATGTCTATACTTCTGTTTGTGTGATTGATGTCTATACTTCTGTCTGTGTGGCTGATGTCTATACTTCTGTTTGTGTGATTGATGTCTATACTTCTGTTTGTGCGATTTATGTCTATACTTCTGTTTGTGTGATTGATGTCTATACTTCTGTTTGTGTGGCTGATGTCTATACTTCTGTTTGTGTGATTGATGTCTATACTTCTGTTTGTGTGATTGATGTCTATACTTCTGTTTGTGTGGCTGATGTCTATACTTCTGTTTGTGTGATTGATGTCTATACTTCTGTTTGTGTGATTGATGTCTATACTTCTGTTTGTGTGATTGATGTCTATACTTCTGTTTGTGTGATTGATGTCTATACTTCTGTTTGTGTGATTGATGTCTATACTTCTGTTTGTGTGATTGATGTCTATACTTCTGTTTGTGTGATTGATGTCTATACTTCTGTTTGTGTGATTGATGTCTATACTTCTGTTTGTGTGATTGATGTCTATACTTCTGTCTGTGTGATTGATGTCTATACTTCTGTTTGTGTGATTGATGTCTATACTTCTGTTTGTGTGATTGATGTCTATACTTCTGTCTGTGTGATTGATGTCTATACTTCTGTTTGTGTGATTGATGTCTATACTTCTGTTTGTGTGATTGATGTCTATACTTCTGTCTGTGTGATTGATGTCTATACTTCTGTTTGTGTGATTGATGTCTATACTTCTGTTTGTGTGATTGATGTCTATACTTCTGTCTGTGTGATTGATGTCTATACTTCTGTTTGTGTGATTGATGTCTATACTTCTGTTTGTGTGATTGATGTCTATACTTCTGTTTGTGTGATTGATGTCTATACTTCTGTTTGTGTGATTGATGTCTATACTTCTGTTTGTGTGATTGATGTCTATACTTCTGTCTGTGTGATTGATGTCTATACTTCTGTTTGTGTGATTGATGTCTATACTTCTGTTTGTGTGATTGATGTCTATACTTCTGTCTGTGTGATTGATGTCTATACTTCTGTTTGTGTGATTGATGTCTATACTTCTGTTTGTGTGATTGATGTCTATACTTCTGTTTGTGTGATTGATGTCTATACTTCTGTTTGTGTGATTGATGTCTATACTTCTGTTTGTGTGATTGATGTCTATACTTCTGTCTATGTGATTGATGTCTATACTTCTGTCTGTGTGATTGATGTCTATACTTCTGTCTGTGTGATTGATGTCTATACTTCTGTTTGTGTGATTGATGTCTATACTTCTGTCTGTGTGATTGATGTCTATACTTCTGTCTGTGTGATTGATGTCTATACTTCTGTTTGTGTGATTGATGTCTATACTTCTGTCTGTGTGATTGATGTCTATACTTCTGTCTGTGTGATTGATGTCTATACTTCTGTTTGTGTGATTGATGTCTATACTTCTGTCTGTGTGATTGATGTCTATACTTCTGTCTGTGTGATTGATGTCTATACTTCTGTTTGTGTGATTGATGTCTATACTTCTGTCTGTGTGATTGATGTCTATACTTCTGTCTGTGTGATTGATGTCTATACTTCTGTTTGTGTGATTGATGTCTATACTTCTGTCTGTGTGATTGATGTCTATACTTCTGTCTGTGTGATTGATGTCTATACTTCTGTCTGTGTGATTGATGTCTATACTTCTGTTTGTGTGATTGATGTCTATACTTCTGTCTGTGTGATTGATGTCTATACTTCTGTCTGTGTGATTGATGTCTATACTTCTGTTTGTGTGATTGATGTCTATACTTCTGTTTGTGTGATTGATGTCTATACTTCTGTTTGTGTGATTGATGTCTATACTTCTGTCTGTGTGATTGATGTCTATACTTCTGTCTGTGTGATTGATGTCTATACTTCTGTTTGTGTGATTGATGTCTATACTTCTGTTTGTGTGATTGATGTCTATACTTCTGTCTGTGTGATTGATGTCTATACTTCTGTTTGTGTGATTGATGTCTATACTTCTGTTTGTGTGATTGATGTCTATACTTCTGTCTGTGTGATTGATGTCTATACTTCTGTCTGTGTGATTGATGTCTATACTTCTGTCTGTGTGATTGATGTCTATACTTCTGTTTGTGTGATTGATGTCTATACTTCTGTTTGTGTGATTGATGTCTATACTTCTGTTTGTGTGATTGATGTCTATACTTCTGTCTGTGTGATTGATGTCTATACTTCTGTCTGTGTGATTGATGTCTATACTTCTGTCTGTGTGATTGATGTCTATACTTCTGTCTGTGTGATTGATGTCTATACTTCTGTTTGTGTGATTGATGTCTATACTTCTGTTTGTGTGATTGATGTCTATACTTCTGTTTGTGTGATTGATGTCTATACTTCTGTCTGTGTGATTGATGTCTATACTTCTGTCTGTGTGGCTGATGTCTATACTTCTGTTTGTGTGGATGATGTCTATACTTCTGTTTGTGTGGATGATGTCTATACTTCTGTCTGTGTGGCTGATGTCTATACTTCTGTCTGTGTGGCTGATGTCTATACTTCTGTTTGTGTGGATGATGTCTATACTTCTGTCTGTGTGATTGATGTCTATACTTCTGTCTGTGTGGCTAATGTCTATACTTCTGTCTGTGTGGCTGATGTCTATACTTCTGTTTGTGTGATTGATGTCTATAATTCTGTTTGTGTGATTGATGTCTATACTTCTGTTTGTGTGATTGATGTCTATACTTCTGTCTGTGTGATTGATGTCTATACTTCTATCTGTGTGATTGATGTCTATACTTCTGTTTGTGTGATTGATGTCTATACTTCTGTCTGTGTGGCTGATGTCTATACTTCTGTTTGTGTGATTGATGTCTATACTTCTGTCTGTGTGATTGATGTCTATACTTCTGTCTGTGTGATTGATGTCTATACTTCTGTCTGTGTGATTGATGTCTATACTTCTGTTTGTGTGATTGATGTCTATACTTCTGTCTGTGTGATTGATGTCTATACTTCTGTCTGTGTGATTGATGTCTATACTTCTGTTTGTGTGATTGATGTCTATACTTCTGTTTGTGTGATTGATGTCTATACTTCTGTTTGTGTGATTGATGTCTATACTTCTGTTTGTGTGATTGATGTCTATACTTCTGTCTGTGTGGATGATGTCTATACTTCTGTTTGTGTGATTGATGTCTATACTTCTGTCTGTGTGATTGATGTCTATACTTCTGTCTGTGTGATTGATGTCTATACTTCTGTCTGTGTGGCTGATGCCTATACTTCTGTCTGTGTGGCTGATGTCTATACTTCTGTCTGTGTGATTGATGTCTATACTTCTGTTTGTGTGATTGATGTCTATACTTCTGTCTGTGTGATTGATGTCTATACTTCTGTCTGTGTGGCTGATGCCTATACTTCTGTCTGTGTGGCTGATGTCTATACTTCTGTTTGTGTGATTGATGTCTATACTTCTGTTTGTGTGATTGATGTCTATACTTCTGTCTGTGTGATTGATGTCTATACTTCTGTCTGTGTGATTGATGTCTATACTTCTGTCTGTGTGATTGATGTCTATACTTCTGTCTGTGTGATTGATGTCTATACTTCTGTCTGTGTGATTGATGTCTATACTTCTGTCTGTGTGGCTGATGTCTATACTTCTGTCTGTGTGATTGATGTCTATACTTCTGTTTGTGTGATTGATGTCTATACTTCTGTTTGTGTGATTGATGTCTATACTTCTGTCTGTGTGATTGATGTCTATACTTCTGTCTGTGTGATTGATGTCTATACTTCTGACTGTGTGATTGATGTCTATACTTCTGTTTGTGTGGCTGATGTCTATACTTCTGTCTGTGTGATTGATGTCTATACTTCTGTTTGTGTGATTGATGTCTATACTTCTGTTTGTGTGGCTGATGTCTATACTTCTGTTTGTGTGATTGATGTCTATACTTCTGTTTGTGTGGCTGATGTCTATACTTCTGTTTGTGTGATTGATGTCTATACTTCTGTTTGTGTGATTGATGTCTATACTTCTGTCTGTGTGATTGATGTCTATACTTCTATCTGTGTGATTGATGTCTATACTTCTGTTTGTGTGATTGATGTCTATACTTCTGTTTGTGTGATTGATGTCTATACTTCTGTCTGTGTGATTGATGTCTATACTTCTGTCTGTGTGATTGATGTCTATACTTCTGTCTGTGTGATTGATGTCTATACTTCTGTTTGTGTGATTGATGTCTATACTTCTGTCTGTGTGATTGATGTCTATACTTCTGTCTGTGTGATTGATGTCTATACTTCTGTTTGTGTGATTGATGTCTATACTTCTGTCTGTGTGATTGATGTCTATACTTCTGTCTGTGTGGCTGATGTCTATACTTCTGTTTGTGTGATTGATGTCTATACTTCTGTCTGTGTGGCTGATGTCTATACTTCTGTTTGTGTGGCTGATGTCTATACTTCTGTTTGTGTGATTGATGTCTATACTTCTGTCTGTGTGATTGATGTCTATACTTCTGTTTGTGTGATTGATGTCTATACTTCTGTTTGTGTGATTGATGTCTATACTTCTGTCTGTGTGGCTGATGTCTATACTTCTGTTTGTGTGATTGATGTCTATACTTCTGTTTGTGTGGCTGATGTCTATACTTCTGTTTGTGTGATTGATGTCTATACTTCTGTCTGTGTGATTGATGTCTATACTTCTGTCTGTGTGATTGATGTCTATACTTCTGTCTGTGTGATTGATGTCTATACTTCTGTTTGTGTGATTGATGTCTATACTTCTGTCTGTGTGATTGATGTCTATTCTTCTGTCTGTGTGATTGATGTCTATACTTCTGTCTGTGTGATTGATGTCTATACTTCTATCTGTGTGATTGATGTCTATACTTCTGTTTGTGTGATTGATGTCTATACTTCTGTTTGTGTGGCTGATGTCTATACTTCTGTTTGTGTGATTGATGTCTATACTTCTGTCTGTGTGATTGATGTCTATACTTCTGTCTGTGTGATTGATGTCTATACTTCTGTCTGTGTGATTGATGTCTATACTTCTGTTTGTGTGATTGATGTCTATACTTCTGTCTGTGTGATTGATGTCTATACTTCTGTCTGTGTGATTGATGTCTATACTTCTGTCTGTGTGATTGATGTCTATACTTCTGTTTGTGTGATTGATGTCTATACTTCTGTTTGTGTGATTGATGTCTATACTTCTGTTTGTGTGATTGATGTCTATACTTCTGTTTGTGTGATTGATGTCTATACTTCTGTTTGTGTGATTGATGTCTATACTTCTGTCTGTGTGATTGATGTCTATACTTCTGTCTGTGGGTGATCTTCTCCTTCCTATAATACACATGCTTGTTGTTGCCTGTACTGTCCAACTCAGTTGTTATATCACATGACTTTGTCACTGCCAATCTCTTGGTTAGGTCATAGCATTGCTGAATGCAGTTTCACCCGCGTTCACCAGAGTACAATGCTAACCAATTACAATCCAAGTGCTCTTAATCTTGAACAGCATTTTTGATCATTAGCTTAGAGCTTAGTAGTGTACAGACAGTGGCCAACATTAGCTGGAAACATGGGACTACACACATACAGGCATATCTAGTGGCTCTATCGAGATGCTTCAGTATACACAAGCAGTGGTTTGCATGAACATGTAAAGCCATACACAGGACTATTTCCTTCATTTATGTGACAGGTCAAAAGGGGAATGAAAGACAGATGCTTTCTGCTGGTCCTGCTACTGTAGAGGGCTCATCAATGAACTGAGCATCATCCTGTATTCAGAAAACTGATATAGGTGTCCATGCCTCTCCACAGATCTTGGTTCATGGTCTTCTGCAGCAACTCTGCACATGATATACCGCCATGGTCTCATCATCTCTTCCCAGTGGCCGTCTTCTCGTTACATGACCCCAGAACACTGTCCCTGTCTTACAGTTATATATCATGTTCTAGTTTCATGAGCCTCTTCTCATTACAAGACCTCAGAACACTGTCCATCTTACTGTTATATATCATGTTCTAGTTTCATTAAATGACCCAAGAACACTATCTTTGTCTCACAGTTGTGTGTGTATATATATATATATATATATATATATATATATATATATATATATATATATATATATATATATATATATATATATATATATCGTTGACACCTTGCAGTCTTGACAGACCAAAGTATGTGAGTTGGAATGTGGCCAATATTCCATCACAATGTCTGGGCAGAGCTTCAGAGGAACATGTGGCGCCCAAACGACATGACCTCTCTCTCGGCCTAACCTTGTGTTGTCCAGAGGAATGGGTAACCAATACGTCTGGCACAAGGTAGGCTGCAGACGCTGGCGGCTCAGCGTCAATCCTCTGAGACCTCACCACCACAAGCCGGTGGCGAGTTATGGCCAGACCCTGACACCCAAGGGACCCGGCTTAGAGGCGTTCAGCAGAGTCCCGCAGGTGAGGGCCTCGTACGAGCCCGGACCATGAGGGCGTGCACTTTTATCATTTCTTTACTTATTCAGTCTCGGTGGAAGGATGGGGGATTTGCTTGCAAATAGACAGGCAATATCTCCTGCGGTAGCTCTGGCGGGCCTATTCCCACTGGTCGCGGGGTCCGCCTAAAGTCAGGTGGAGAGTCTGACGATAGTGCACGCTTTACACAGGTCCGGACACTTGTGATTGACAGATGTGCGCACCCTCATATATATATATCATGTTCTAGTTTCATTACAAGACCAAAGAACACTGTCCCTGTCTTACAGTTGTAGATGTTCTAGTCTCATTACATGACCCAAGAACACTGTCCCTGTCTTATTTACAGTTGTGTATCATGTTCTAGTTTCATGAGTCTCTTCTCATTACTAGTTTAGTTTAGTCGATGGATCAACATCACGGCTCACGGGTGTAACCCATAAGTGCTCCTTTCTCCTCCTAACTCAAACCTGAGTCTGGAGAAACTCAGCTCAGTGCATGAACTCCGTAGCACCAGCGAGGATCCTGAAATACATTGGGTAGATTTTTAACTCAAAATTTTGTCCGGGCAGCGCCGCTAGGCTACTCTTTTTCGATTTCCAACTGCCAAGGGATGTTTTACGTGCGCAACAATACACACGGGTATCCGATCTCACTACCCAGAGAGCAGGGGAAATTTTATTACTAGAAGTTCACATGAAAAAATCCTGGTCCTCACCGGGGCTGTAACCTGGGACGTCCAGCACTTGAGGCTGACACCATACCTCAAGACCACGTAGTCCTCCCCCCCCCCCCCCCCTCTTCTCATTACATGACCCCAGAACACTGTCCCTGTCTTACAGTTATATATCATGTTCTAGTTTCATTAGTCTCCTCTCATTACATGACCCCAGAACACTGTCCCTGTCTTACAGTTGTATATCATGTTCTAGTTTCATGAGCCTCTTCTCATTACATGACCCCAGAACACTGTCCTTGTCTTACAGTTGTATATCATGTTCTAGTTTCATTACATGACCCAAGGACACTGTTCCTGTTTTACAGTTGTATATCATGTTCTAGTTTCATTAGTCTCCTCTCATTACATGACCCAAGAACACTGTCCCTGTCTTACAGTTGTATATCATGTTCTAGTTTCATTAGTCTCTTCTCATTACATGACCCCAGAACACTGTCCCTGTCTTACAGTTGTATATCATGTTCTAGTTTCATTAGTCTCTTCTCATTACATGACCCCATAACACTGTCCCTGTCTTACAGTTGTATATCATGTTCTAGTTTCATTAGTCTCTTCTCATTACATGACCCCAGAACACTGTCCCTGTCTTACAGTTGTATATCATGTTCTAGTTTCATTAGTCTCTTCTCATTACATGACCCCAGAACACTGTCCCTGTCTTACAGTTGTATATCATGTTCTAGTTTCATTAGTCTCTTCTCATTACATGACCCCAGAACACTGTCCCTGTCTTACAGTTATATATCATGTTCTAGTTTCATTAGTCTCTTCTCATTACATGACCCCAGAACACTGTCCCTGTCTTACAGTTATATATCATGTTCTGGTTTCATTAGTCTCATTACATGACCCCAGAACACTGTCCCTGTCTTACAGTTATATATCATGTTCTAGTTTCATGAGCCTCTTCTCATTACAAGACCTCAGAACACTGTCCATCTTACTGTTATATATCATGTTCTAGTTTCATGAGCCTCTTCCAGGTAGTTGTTGTAGTTTCTTTGGTTGTCCAATGTATTTGTAACATTCATCTCAGGAACCATATCTCCGTTGCTTCCAAGTTCTTCCTGATTTGTACATTTATGTCCCAAGATTCACTGCCATACAGCAAAACAGGCTCTCTATAACATTTCAGTACTTTCTTTCTGACATTCAGAGATGTAACTTATTACATAAGATACTTTTCATTTTCTGAAATACAGCTTTTGCCTGGCATATTCTGCTCTTAATCTCTTGTCACTCATCTTCCATCAAATCTTATCACTGCCCTTGGGTGTTTAAATTGATCAGCTTGATTAAGCATTTTCCCGTGTATTGTTATATCAGATTTTAGGGTTATCTGAATGGACTGAGCAGACATCATACATACCATTAAACATCTTGATGACACTCAATGGACAGAGCAGACATCATACATACCATTAAACATCTTGGCGACACTCAGTGGACAGAGCAGACATCATACATACCATTAAACATCTTGATGACACTCAATGGACAGAGCAGACATCATACATACCATTAAACATCTTGATGACACTCAATGGACAGAGCAGACATCATACATACCACTAAACATCTTGATGACACTCAATGGACAGAGCAGACATCATACATACCATTAAACGTCGTGATGACACTCAATGGACAGAGCATTACATACCATTAAACATCTTGATGACACTGAATGGACAGAGCAGACATCATACATACCATTAAACATCTTGATGACACTCAATGGACAGAGCAGACATCATACATACCACTAAACATCTTGATGACACTCAATGGACAGAGCAGACATCATACATACCATTAAACATCTTGATGACACTCAATGGACAGAGCAGACATCATTCATACCATTAAACATCTTGATGACACTGATTGGACAGCAGACATCATACATACCATTAAACATCTTGATGACACTAAATGGACAGAGCAGACATCATACATACCATTAAACTTCATGGTGACACTCAATGGACAGAGCAGACATCATACATAATTTTAAACATCTTGACGACATTCAATGGACAGCAGACATCATACTTATCATTAAACATCTTGATGACACTCAATGGACAGAGCAGACATCATACATACCATTAAACATCTTGGCGACACTCAATGGACAGAGCAGACATCATACATACCATTAAACATCTTGATGACACTGAATGGACAGAGCATTACATACCATTAAACATCTTGATGACACTGAATGGACTGAGCAGACATCATACATACCATTAAACATCTTGATGACACTCAATGGACAGAGCAGACATCATACATACCATTAAACATCTTGGTGACACTCAATGGACAGAGCATACATCATACATACCATTAAACATCTTGATGACACTCAATGGACAGAGCAGACATCATACATACCATTAAACATCTTGATGACAATGATTGGACTGAAAAGACATCATTCACGCCATTAAACATCTTGGTGACACTGAATTGACTGAGCAAACATCATACATGTCATTAAACATCTTGATGACACTCAATGGACAGAGCAGACATCATACATAGCATTAAACATCTTGAGACAACTCAATGGACAGAGCAGACATCATACATACCATTAACCATCTTGATGACACTGAATGGACAGAGCAGACATCATACATACCATTAAACATCTTGATGACACTGAATGGACAGAGCAGACATCATACATACCATTAAACTTCTTGATGACACTCAATGGACAGAGCAGACATCATACATACCATTAAACATCTTGATGACACTCAATGGACAGAGCAGACATCATACATACCATTAAACATCTTGGCGACACTCAGTGGACAGAGCAGACATCATACATATCATTAAACATCTTGATGACACTCAAAGGACTGAGCATTACATACAATTAAACATCTTGATGACACTGAATGGACTGAGCAGACATCATACATACCATTAAACATCTTGATGACACTCAATGGACAGAGCAGACATCATACATACCATTAAACATCTTGGTGACACTCAATGGACAGAGCATACATACCATTAAACATCTTGAAGACACTCAATGGACAGAGCAGACATCATACATACCATTAAACATCTTGATGACACTGAATGGACTGAAAAGACATCATACATGTCATTAAACATCTTGATGACACTCAATGGACAGATCAGACATCATACATAGCATTAAACATCTTGATGACACTCAATGGACAGAGCAGACATCATTCATACCATTAAACATCTTGATGACACTCAATGGACAGAGCAGACATCATTCATACCATTAAACATCTTGATGACACAATGGACAGAGCAGACATCATACATACCATTAAACATCTTGATGACACTGAATGGACAGAGCAGACATCATAATACCATTAAACATCGTGATGACACTGAATGGACAGAGCAGACATCATACATACCATTAAACATCTTGGCGACACTCAATGGACAGAGCAGACATCATACATACCATTAAACATCTTGACACTGAATGGACAGAGCAGACATCATACATACCATTAAACATCTTGATGACACTGAATGGACAGAGCAGACATCATACATACCATTAAACATCTTGATGACACTGAATGGACAGAGCAGACATCATTCATGCCATTAAACATCTTGATGACCTGATATTGAAGACATGGATGAGACAATGGACGTATGAGGATGAGAGACTGATTTCAAGCAGAGAGTTGTGAGGCTTGAAGGCTGTGTATGGGACAACAGAAAGCTGGTGTGGCAACACTGGAACTAGAGTGACCAGCTGCCATACACTCGAAGCTTTGAGAAGGAGGTCTGAGCAGCTATGGACATGACCAGCATGCAGTAATGATAGTCCATGACCATAACTTGATAAAACTGTGTAGTACTTGTTTTCATTGTAGCAGTGTTCTTGATAATTAGCACCATTCATATCCAAAACAATGTTTTCCCCTAGTGAATTTGAATAACGAAGACACAAACAATAGACTTATGGCCTGGCATATTTAGCTGCATCTCATTAGGTACATACTGCAGAATTCACACAACATAAAGTGAAATAACTAGATAAATCATTCAAGCTGAAATATACATGTTCGCACAGTAATGTCAATTGTCTACCATTGATATCATTTGTATATCATAACTTGTCATAAAATTGATGTGCTTCCAAGAACTTTCTGTAGGACAGAATTCAGTTAGAAGTTCTCTTGCCGGGGTTGACGACCCTTCATGTCTAAGTATCACATGACTTCTGTGCTCTTATGTGTTTCCTGTTTGCTTGTGTGTTCAGGTCAGCGGTGATGCTAGCCTGTTGCCTGAACCAGCCCCTTGTCCTCCCCAGGACACATTATGTCTGTCACATTTCAGCACCCTTCTGTTGTCTGGTATATGGTCATCAAGCCACATTATGTCTGTCACATTTCTGTTGTGTCTGATATATGGTCATCAAGCCACATTATGTCTGTCACATTTCTGTTGTGTCTGATATATGGTCATCAAGCCACATTATGTCTGTCACATTTCTGTCTGATATATGGTCATAAAGCCACGTTATGTCTGTCACATTTCTGTGTCTGATATATGGTCATCAAGCCACATTATGTCTGTCACATTTCTGTGTCTGATATATGGTCATCAAGCCACATTATGTCTGTCGCATTTCAGCACCCTTCTGTTGTCTGGTATATGGTTATCAAGCCACGTTATGTCTGTCACATTTCTGTTGTGTCTGATATATGGTCATCAAGCCACATTATGTCTGTCACATTTCTGTTGTGTCTGATATATGGTCATCAAGCCACATTATGTCTGTCACATTTCTGTTGTGTCTGATATATGGTCATCAAGCCACATTATGTCTGTCACATTTCTGTTGTGTCTGATATATGGTCATCAAGCCACATTATGTCTGTCACATTTCAGCACCCTTCTGTTGTGTCTGATATATGGTCATCAAGCCACATTATGTCTGTCACATTTCTGTTGTGTCTGATATATGGTCATCAAGCCACATTATGTCTGTCACATTTCTGTTGTGTCTGATATATGGTCATCAAGCAACATTATGTCTGTCACATTTCTGTTGTGTCTGATATATGGTCATCAAGCCACATTATGTCTGTCACATTTCTGTGTCTGATATATGGTCATCAAGCCACATTATGTCTGTCACATTTCTGTTGTGTCTGATATATGGTCATCAAGCCACATTATGTCTGTCACATTTCTGTTGTGTCTGGTATATGGTCATCAAGCCACATTATGTCTGTCACATTTCTGTTGTGTCTGATATATGGTCATCAAGCCACATTATGTCTGTCACATTTCTGTTGTCTGATATATGGTCATCAAGCCACATTATGTCTGTCACATTTCTGTTGTGTCTGATATATGGTCATCAAGCCACATTATGTCTGTCATATTTCTGTTGTGTCTGATATATGGTCATCAAGCCACATTATGTCTGTCATATTTCTGTTGTGTCTGATATATGGTCATCAAGCCACATTATGTCTGTCACATTTCTGTGTTTGATATATGGTCATCAAGCCACATTATGTCTGTCGCATTTCAGCACCCTTCTGTTGTCTGGTATATGGTCATCAAGCCACATTATGTCTGTCACATTTCTGTTGTGTCTGATATATGGTCATCAAGCCACATTATGTCTGTCACATTTCTGTTGTGTCTGATATATGGTCATCAAGTCACATTATGTCTGTCACATTTCTGTTGTGTCTGATATATGGTCATCAAGCCACATTATGTCTGTCACATTTCAGCACCCTTCTGTTGTGTCTGATATATGGTCATCAAGCGGAGCCTTTGAGATGGTAAAGACATTTATATATCTAGTCTGAGAATTGAGGAAGTCATGCGGCATTCCGCTGGGTGGAAGACAGCACAAGCATGTTGTAATTGTAATGAACTCAAAGTATGATAGAAAGGTGCAGACAGGCATGCTCTTCCTACAAGATATGCTGATGTGGTGGGAAATGAGCAGGCGGACAAATTGGCAGGATCTGCACCTCTTGGTGGAGTACTGGTGCATGATAGGAAAGATGTGGTCGGGGGATTTTGGAATTGTGTGTATATTGCTGAATAACATGTAGATCATCACAGCTTGGAGAGAATTGTGCTACAGGGTGTGACCAGAGGATCTAGCTGTCACTCAAAGCTCAGAAGAAAAGCCAGATGAACACATAATAAGATTGAATCACCCAAAAAACGAGAAGTAGATTATGAGCTTTACTAAAACACGACTACAAGAGACAAATTGGAAGTTGCGGCCAAAGCCTTTGTCAGCACAGGACAAACAAACCGACTGACACAAAACTACATGAAACACACTACATGACAATATTAAACTAATTAAAGATACTTCTCTGAATCTGTATCCTTGCTAGGAAAGACTGACATGCGTAGGGCTGTCAGTGGATTAATAGACCGGATGTATGGTACATGGGTCAAAGGTCAAGTGGGAGTGGGGGTGGAGAAGCGCCCATGTGGGCGGAAAAGTGAAAATAGGACCGGCAAAGTTGTCGCAGACGCAGTTCACAATTGGCAATTCTCATTAAGCGCTCGAAACACAGCTGCGGTAGATTACATTGTGTTGGTCCTCAAAGAGGGGCAAAAGTCGCGGTCGTTCAGAAAACGATAGCAAAACACCGAACGCAAACCTGCCAAGAAAGTTGACTGCGATGTCCTGTAAAGGACCTGCACATATCTAGATGGTGGACTGTAAACTAGGGTGTGGGAGGGGGTTGGGTTAGGAAGTTAAATGAAGCTGTGTTGGAAATTGAGTCCGTGAGGGGAGAGTGTCCCCAGCTGGAAGATCAGACGGTGATCCAATGTCTTCTGATCCCGTTCGTGGGATGAGCATGATTTGATGGCCATGACCTGTATGTCGGCCATGCCACGGTGGTCAGGACTGTTGAAATGCATGGATACTGGTTTGTGGGCGCCACTGGTGATATCAGAAAGATGTTGTCTAAATCTGTCACCAAGACGTAAGCCTGTCTCACCGACATATCTCATGTCGCAACGTGTGCAAGTAATCGTATAGATAACGTTGTGACTCGTGCATGAGAAACCCTCATGGATGTGGAAGGTCGTCTTAGGGAATGTCAGACTCTGGGTTTGAAGTACGTGTGGGCAGGTCTTGCAACGCGATGTCACCAACAACTATTTCAGGATATATCAGTGAACTGGTTGTGCATACACCCAAGCCTACATCTCAGCCACCCTTTCTGTCCTGTACCAACCATGTTTGATGCTATATTCAAACAGTCTTTATGATTAGTTGCTACACACATTTCCATATTATCATTACAGAGTTTATCTTCTATTATTAATAGTATCTCGCCACAGTGCGGTTATTTATCATGAAGTTTGGGTAGTTCTATATATTTCACCCACTCATGCTACAGTGTCCTCGTTCCTATCTTCATCAGTGTAGACTGATTCCAAAATATAACATACTATTAGTATTGGGACTCTTCCTTGGCTGTTGCAGATGTGAATGAAGCACGTTATGGGAATATCCTGAGTGCTGAGATGTCGGTACTTGGCTCAACTCTGTGTGTAGTAACAGAATAATAAGTAATAGAATAGAGAAGTAATAGAATAGAGAAGTAATAGAATGCCGGTCTCCCTGGTCTAGGAGTTACATGACTTTCTCCGTAACCCCGTATACTCTCGTGAGTAACGTGACATGCGCAAGAATTGTTAGCGGTTTTCTCCGCGTCAGTAGCTTACTGGGTATGTGAGCCGGTTGCTCAGGAAGCAATGGCAAACTACTGAGCGTAATCTTCTCAAGAAATCAACAATCAGCTGAAAGATGCTGATGTTGACAGTGATGTCCTGTAAAGGATATGCGAACAAAACAAAAAAAAAGTAATATAATAGCCTCCATATTGTAGAATCATTGTGGTGTGGGTTCTAGACTCCACTCAGCTCAGATTCCACTCAGCTCAGATTCCACTCAGCTCAGACTCCACTCAGCTCAGACTCCACTCAGCTCAGATTCCACTCAGCCCAGACATTTATATAGTATTAATTCGGTTTACGAGTTAAATGTTTTGGAGACACTTGTGGGTCGTCGCTAAAATCTACGGAGTTCATGCTTTGTGCGACGCTTTCCGTGCTGCGGAAAGAGACCGAGCCATATGGGATAAAACCCGGTGCAATGAAGTCGACCCTGTCAACTGTTAAGCGACGACTTTTTATTTATATAGTATATGTAGTAATAGAATAACCTCCTCCATATTGTAGAATCAGACAGCCATCACAGACATCCAGTGACTGCCTTGATCTCTATTCTCATGCTAGAAGTTACTCTCTCCAATATCCTGCCTGGCCCACATTTGACCTTACCTCTGAATGAAATCCCCAAGCCAGTGGTGTACCACCCTGCACAGAACCATCAGTGTACACAGAGCATCAGTCTTCTCATGTGCATCCAAGGTTGTTGGATGTGTTTGTGCAGCTCCAAGGTTGTTGGATGTGTTTGTGCAGCTCCAAGGTTGTTGGATGTGTGTGTGCAGCTCCAAGGTTGTTGGATGTGTGTGTGCAGCTCCAAGGTTGTTGAATGTGTTTGTGCAGCTCCAAGGTTGAATGTGTTTGTGCAGCTCCAAGGTTGTTGAATGTTTGTGCAGCTAACTAATAAGGTTCTTTCTCTCTCTCACCCACAGATGCATCATCGCTGGGAAGATACTGCCTGGAAGCCAAACAGAACTATAGACAAGTGCACACTGTTGAACCTCACTTAGACAGACAAGATTAACCAGACAGCCCAGTACCACCAACTCTCCATAAAGTGTTGCCTGAGAAGGATTATTACATGAGAGCAAAGTACTTCCAATTATTCTCATTATATTGAGAATTTTCAGCATATTTCATTGGAATAACATTTCACATGTTCAGATGGCCATATTGGACGGAGTGTAAATTTATATTTGGATATGGTTTCCAGTAAGATGTAAATTGTTACTGCTGTCCATCTTAGGAACGTTGACAAATAACATGCTTGTGAAATAAGTGACGTCAGAAAATGTCCTCTTCAAGTTCATGGGATGCGTACTCGCAGCACACTGGGCTGCCTGCTTCCTTGGAGTCGTACGCTCACTCATTTCCATCAGACATGCGTGGTCTAGCAGGAAGTTCCGCAGCTTCAGGAATGAGCGGTTTACCAGGTGAAGGTATGTTGGGATATCCCAAATCTAGTGACCTTACAGCGGCCAACTTAAACCTGGCCTCATCCTACGCTGCATATGGTCAGCCGTACGCTGGAATGCCAGATCTGGGATTTAGTGCCTCATCTCTCAGGTCAGGTTCTAATGCTCATTCCCCAGGAGCTGCTGGCGACAATCTGCCAGCCTCATCACCACATGGTCAGTACTCCAGCACGCCAACCTCAGAAAATCAGTCATCCTCCCCATCGTTCCCCAACTCTACCTCTCTGTACACTCCCAGCACAGTCACCAGTAGCATTTCATCCAGTCCCTATGCACAGGCTTTTGGAGGATCCAGCAGCTCAGGGGATGCGTCCACACGAGGTCCTTTCTCTCCATTTGCCCAGTCTTATGGCTACCCAATGTATGGGTATAACCAGGTTGGTGGCTTTCCACCATCCAATTCTCTGGAGGGAGTCAATCGTTACATGGGAGGCATTTCATCCTCACAGTTGATGCAGTCATCTGCCATGGGGTTGTACTCCAACAACCAGGCCGGCCAGATGGCATTCCCCTATCACTCACCCATGGGTTGGGGCCCTCATATTCCTGGATTTCAGCTGAAAGAAAGTTCAGACATGGTCTCGCAAGATGAGCTGGAGCGCTACAGGTATAGACAGCTGTCAAACCCATACTTTCCAGGCCTGTCGACAGGAGCTCCTACAGGACGAAGCTTTCCCACGCATGCACTGCAGCCAGCTATGATGAGAAACACTCCATTCCTAGATGACAGAGCCCACAGTCCCCCTCCCAAGAAACCGAAGAAGTCTGCAGAAGAAGCTGAAAGACCGCCCACGCCTCCACCGAGAGACCCCGCTACATTTCACTCCCATAGAGGCATCTATCTATTTACCACAAATGTAGAGCCAGGAACACCAAACTACTTCTGTGACAAATATGTCTTGCTGGAAAAAGAGTTGTGCGAGAAGCTGTCTCGGGTCAGCCTTCCAGGCAAGATCCAGTACGTGTACAACCCTCTAGAATATGCATTTGACTCGCACATGAATTTTGTGAGGAGATTTTGCACGGGCGAGAAGTATGTGTTGTTTGTAGGCATGAATCCTGGGCCGTTTGGCATGTCTCAGAATGGGGTTCCTTTCGGGGAGTGTGCGATTGTGAAAGAGTGGTTGCAGATCGAGGGCGAGGTACTGAAGCCAGTTTTAGAGCATCCCAAACGACGAATTGTTGGACTTGAATGCTCCAGATCTGAAGTGACAGGCGCACGATTTTGGCAGTTGATTCGCACTTTGTGTCACACACCAGAACATTTCTTCAGAACCAGCTATGTACACAACTTATGTCCATTTGCCTTTCTGACTGACACAGGGAAAAATGTCACGCCTCCACAGTTAGCTTCCTCCATCTTGGACCAGATCAACGCATTGTGTAATGCAACACTGATTGAGGTTGTGCGGTTGTTGAAGAGCAAGTACGTCATATGTGTGGGCAAGTACGCCCTGGCTCAGGCACAGAAAGCTCTGTCCGGGGATGAGTTCAGCGGGATCACGTTAGAGTGTTTGATGCACCCAAGCCCCATCAACCCTGCTGCTAACAAGGGATGGGCTGATATTGCCATAAAACAGTTAACTGAAATAGGCATTATTGATGTTATTAGGTATGGGAGATCCCCTTACCAGGCTACCAGCCAGCCTCCTTCCTTGTCCCATCAATCTCATCCTCCAAGTTCGGCATCATCGTCATCGTCGTCCTCATCATCATCAGTGAGCCAGCATTCCCACCACCAATATCAAAATAAGCAATCTCCAGGACACTACGGCTTCCAGTCTCCACCTGTGCAGTCCTATCACCAGGGACCAAACAGCCACCAGTCTCCGGCACACGCACCGGCACCAAATCAGTCACCTGCACATGGCTCGTCACGGAGCCAGTCTTCTCCAGCCCATGCTCCGGCGTCTGTAAACCAGTCGTCGCCGGCACACTCGTCGTGTAGCCAATCCCCAGCATTGCAGCAAGGACCAGCCACCCAGTCTCCCATGCAGTCTATGGGAACCAACAGTTCCACACCACATCAGGGTCAGGGTCAAGGCCAAGTGGACCAACCAACAGATTACCAGTACATAGAAGCTAGGAATGGAGACTCGGTCAGTAGGAACTTAGAATCCTCCAGCAGTTCTCATGAAGGTCAGAGCTTTGCCCAGCTTAATTCTAATGGCATTCCAGCGTATTCTAGTGACTCTGTTGGACATGGTCATGAGAATGGGGTCAACTCCCAGAGCGATTCTGGCTCCCAGAGTTCAGAAATCTCCAAAGGAAATTCTCCAAGTATTCCATACTCTTCAGGAAATCCACATGCAAACACATCAGAGCCACAGCTGTCAGCACAGAGTGGCCACATGAATGTGCCCAGCTCCCAGTTGGCCAGTGGTGGTCACATGAGTGCAGCCAACCAGCGTATGCACCTGCCCATGGGGTCAGGCCATGCGCATCTGGCCATGGGCCTTCCAATGACCAGTTCACCAGGTCTCCAGCAGGGTGGTCCAGCTGACCATCATGTTGGCTTGACCGGTCAGCAGGTTCACTCTCCACAGATCCACACACCAGATCCTCACATGGTCTCTCAGAACTCTCACATGGGCTCCATGAACTCCCATATGCAGTCGTCTGTGAGTCAGCCTATGCCAATGGGAACCCATATGGGCATGGGTGTCTATAGTCAGATGGGTTCTATGAACCCATATGGCCAGATGGAAATGGGACATATGGGTGGTTATGGCCCAGGCATGTCCCTCAGTAGTTATGTAGGGGCACCTGGTGTGAGGCCAGGATCCGACATGTCGGGGTATGGACATCATATGGGACTACATAATTCTGGCATGGGCATGGCAATGTCCGGCATGCATAGTGGGAGACACATGGTGTCCCAGATGGGCATGTTCAACCCACATATGGGTGCCATGGTGGGTGCCAGTGAACACCTGTCCATGCATCCTGGCATGAACTCCATGTATGACAGCCACCTGGGGAAGGAGATGCCGTACAGCAGCCACTATACGGACAAGCCGCCAGAATGCAGTTAGTGTCATCCGACTACTGCATCCTGGCATGAACTCCATGTATGACAGCCACCTGGGGAAGGAGATGCCGTACAGCAGCCACTATACGGACAAGCCGCCAGAATGCAGTTAGTGTCATCCGACTACTGCATCCTGGCATGAACTCCATGTATGACAGCCACCTGGGGAAGGAGATGCCGCACAGCAGCCACTATACGGACAAGCCGCCAGAATGCAGTTAGTGTCATCCGACTACTGCATCCTGGCATGAACTCCATGTATGACAGCCACCTGGGGAAGGAGATGCCGCACAGCAGCCACTATACGGACAAGCCGCCAGAATGCAGTTAGTGTCACACGACTACTACAGGTTATTACGTTCACTGATACACGTAAACAGACGTATGCGGACGCATACAGAATGACCACCAGCTACTGAACATCCCTTGAGCTAATGTGCTCTTGTGGAATGATCACAGGATGCGTCTCGCTCACGTACAACTTACAGTCAACATATACATTCTGAAGTATCCATATACACTTATATATCCCATTCTCTGTACAGTCGACTTATCCAGGTTGATGAACGCTCTATGGGTATGTTACATGTACACATCGTTACGTGTTATGTCATTTTTGTTATTGAAAAATGCCATCATGTCTTTACAAGTTTGCTTTAAATGTGTATATATGATTATACATTGTACAGTTTCAGACATGTGTCAGCCTGTTAGTTTTAATGCAGTCATCATTGTGTGTTTCTTGTATACAATCATTTTGCAGTAGCTTTTCTATTTGCTGCAAACTTTTGATCTAAAGGAATATTTTTAAACATGTTATTCTTGTAATTCAAATCCATTGTACAAGTTTTGATCAAATGCAGCTACAGATTTAGTACAGCCAAATGAATAACCCTGCTGTTAGATACATCCTGATGGTCACATCATAACTGTCTTGTTGACATATACGTACACATCATGTACATCACATGCTGGTCAGTGTGTTCTCATACCCGTCACTTTTTTTCACATGTCTGCGTGTGCTCGGCTGCTGTTTACACCACATGTTTACTCTTGGAATGAAAGTCCAGGTTTGAGTTTTATCATTTTCAAAATAGTTTGACGCCAAACAATCAAGGTGTTGCTTTGTCATGAAATATATTTTTGTGAAGTTTTCCAAACAATACACAGGGGTAGTTAGTTAGTTAGTTAGTCGACAGATCATCTTCATTGCACATCGAACCATTCAGTCCATAAGTGCTCGGATCCCCTCCTCAGCAATCCCACCCCTCTTTTAATTTGCTGCTCTCGCAGTCTGGCCATTGTTGTAGATTCACAGTCATCACTTGGTTCTCGCAAAAGTCTTACTTCTCGTAGAGCATTCAGAATGTCGGCCTGGTCCATGGCGCGTCCGCCCTCCACAGTAGCCTCACCTACACAGGGGTAGTCAGACATCAACATTTGCAGTTCATACATATTTTGAAAATAGGACCTGCAGGCTTTAGGACCTGTTTCTCTGTGCATTCACCCCCAACAAAATAGCACTGGCTATAGAATCTGTTTCTCTGTGCATTCACCCCCAACAAAATAGCACTGGCTATAGAATCTGTTTCTCTGTGCATTCACCCCCAACAAAATAGCACTGGCTATAGAATCTGTTTCTCTGTGCATTCACCCCCAACAAAATAGCACTGGCTATAGAATCTGTTTCTCTGTGCATTCACCCCCAACAAAATAGCACTGGCTATAGAATCTGTTTCTCTGTGCATTCACCCCCAACAAAATAGCACTGGCTATAGAATCTGTTTCTCTGTGCATTCAGTCCACAACATGTGATGGCTGTGGGACCTGATTCTCCGTGCATTCACCCCCACAAAATGTGATGTTTGTATAGCCCAATCAGCACTCGCTAGGTGATGTCATCAATCTCTCCGGCAGTGGGAGATATAACACAAGGTGGGAGATATAACACAAGGTGGGAGATATAACACAAGGCCCAGATAGCCCCAAAGCAGAACCAGGTTAGGGCTGGATCTAACGTAGATCTGTACTTGTAAAGGGTGTGTCCAGCCAGTCTTGTCACCGGTGAGATTTGAACTGATGACCAGCAAACAGTATAGCCTACGATGGGTAGCGTTGTGATGTTCTGTTGTGATAATTTGGTGTGTCCAGTGTGTGCCACGTGGTTACACACCTGCTTCACACGCGTGATCCGGGACTGTTTCCGGATCCGGTCAGGGATATGCACTACTGACGAGCTCAAACGAGGGCGAAACTCGAGTATAGTGCTTCCATATTGACGTGGATAGGCCTTAGGTTCATACCAGAATGCGATTGGCGTTGCCAGTAGTGGGTTGTGCTCAATATTTAAAGTAACTACTGTGCCAGCACAGCTCCTGGCAGCCAATCTTTTAAAAGGCCAACCTCATCTACTGTTGTTCAGTCTGGTTCACCTGCAGCTGTATTGTCCAGTTCACCTGCACCTGTTCAGTCTGGTTCAACTGCACCTGTTCAGTCTGGTTCACCTTGTATTGTCCTGTTCACCTGCAGCTGTTCAGTCTGGTTCAACTTGTATTGTCCAGTTCACCTGTTCAGTCTGGTTCACCTTCTATTGTCCAGTTCACCTGCAGCTGTTCAGTAGTGGCTGGTTGAGAGATGTGTGTGAAATCTGCGGTGGTGGTGGTGGGGGGGCTGCTGCTGTGCCAGCAGACCTCCAGGACTGGCTAGTTCAGGCCGCAGGCTGTGATCCCTGCCAAATATTTCATGCTTTGGCTGGCAAGCCTCTTCCCCCAGGAATGTACAAAATCAAACATATTTCAATAGGTCAGCATGGCCAAATGGATAAGAGCGCATGTTCTTAAACACCCGATGTGCTGATGCTGAGGTAAGGGGTTCAACCCCTACACCAGACAGTTGGACTAAAATGTTGACCTATCGTCCATGACTTGGGAATGTTAATTACAAGTACCTCTCAAGTTACAGTGGGTTCGCCTGATGGCAAGGGACAGTGTTAATCGGTAAAGCTAATCCACACGCAAAATTCAGTCCAGCACAACTAGATGTGTGTATGGACTACGTTTGAGGTCAAAGCGAGCGAGCACCAAAAAAAACACATTTCAGAGTTTCATGCAGGTAATATAAAATTTCTGAAAGTTCATCCAAACTTGAAACCTTGTTCTCCACATTTTGTAGACCAAAAAGATGCTTCCTGCGTAATGCAAATGATGCAGAAAGAGGAGCAAGAGAAGTAGTGTTCAGTGTAGTCTTAACAAATGTTCCTGACAAGACAACAAACAATTGGTTGCATCCCCAGTGCTTGTCAATCTTTAAATTGTAGTGTACTATTTAGTGTACGGTTGAACGTTTGAGTCACTACTATGTAGTGTTTCTCATGTATAACAGTCAGTAAGAGGTATTGCCACATTCTGGCAAACATTTGAAGTCCAGGAACAATCATATTGTCTCCTGTTGCCTTGATCCAGCTTGACGTGTCCTTTGTTTCATGATCCTACAACTGCGGAATGACTCTGTCTGTGAGTCTATGTGTATGTGTCAGACACACTGAGCTGAGACATTTGTTGTGCATTGAATCACATCTTAAAAAAAAGTTGCTTAAAAGTCGACAGGGTCAACTTCATTGCACCGGGTATTTATCCTATATGGCTTGGTCTCTTTCCGCAACGCGGAAAGCATCGCACAAAGCACAAACTCCGTAGCTTTTAGCGACGACCCACAGGAGTCTCCGAAACATTTAACTCGTAAAACCGAAGGATGCGGCCCAGAATCGAACCCACAACCTTCAGAGCACGAGTCAAACGGCTTGACCACTCCGCCACAGAGACTCACATCTGTTGCTCTGCAGTCTTGACCACCGAGTTGTGACTAATTGTTTTACGTGGAGTTGTGATTCTGTTCTAGGTATTTATTTTCAGCTAGTTTTGGGAAATAGCTCTAAGGAAGAGAGTTGGTTGCCTAATCTCTGTTCTTTAATATAGCCTATGCGTAATAGTTTTCCCTAGTTGTATCAACTGTAAAGTTATCCTGTCTACATTATCCGTGTCAAATAGACACACATTATCCGTGGTGCCACATACATCCATGTGATACACAACACTCATGTCACACACATCTATGTCACACATCCAGAAACCAGTGGTAACACAACATTTCTTAGTCCATGGCTGTGCCATCAATACTCTGAAGAGTAGAGGAGCCAGATAGGCATGCATATTTCTGTCTTTTATACCAGTGGAGTTGAGTGATACTGACATCACAGCACCCGGAACTTTCCCAGACATGCTCCATCCTCACCTTCAAGCTAGTGGAGTCTCTCAATACTATTGGCAGTAGTTACAGTCTGGCCTGACCTCTGAATTTGATACCAGAGAGAGCAGAAGTTCATGATAGTTACTGCATGGTCCTGTCACTGAGATCTGGTCAAGTGGAGGTGCCTGATACACATTTGTATTCTTGTCCTTGAACCCTGGAGAGCAGGCCTCTGAGAGCTGTGTGTATTCTTTACTCTTCTTCCATAAGATACCACAACATCCAGCTTAAGAATGGAGTTGGAGGCGGTCACTGCGGCTCTCCGCTGGATGGACAATACGACACACACACACATCGTGATTGTAACTGACTCAGAAAGCATGCTGACGAGGATGAGGATGGGCAGGCTTCGTGCAGAGTGGCTTGCTTCGCTTCGGAGGTCACGGGTGACAAGCATCGCCTGGATCTTTTCTCCGGGGCATGTCGGTGTGCTAGGAAATGAACAGGCGGACAGATTGGCTGGCTCTGCACAACTTGGTGGAGTATTGATACATGACAAGGCAGACGTGGTTGCCGCCTTATGGGAGCACATGCACACCTCGGAGGAGCAAATGGATTACCATGGTCTGGCAAGAATGAGACAGCGAGGAGTGACGAGGGGATCTGGCCGACGCTCAACGCTCAGAGGAAAGACGAGACGAACATATAATGAGATTGCTACTGGTACTATTAGTGTTGGAACTCTTCGCTGGCTGCTGAGGATGGGGACGGAGTGCTTATGGGAATGCCCCGAATGCTGTGATGTCGATTCCTAAATCAATCAATCAGTCAATCAATTTACTCTTCTTCCCTTCAGTGTAGAGATGTCCTTCTGTCTGTTGTCCCCATGGACAGTTACACAGACATACTGTGTTGAATGTCCCATCCAGGTTAAGTGAGATGCTGCAAGAGGGGTTACCCAACCCAAGGACTCACACGGTAGTGCACGAGTAGATGTCTAACATACAGATATAATATGATTAATGGTTAACCCAAATAGTGGTTACCCAACCCAAGGACTCACAGTAGTGGGCCAATAGAAGTCTTACATACAGATATAATTCATGCTTAACCCAAACATAGTAGCTACCCAACCCAAGGACTCACACAGTAGTGGGCTAGTGGAAGTCTTACATACAGATATAATTCATGCTTAACCCAAATATAGACCAGATGCAGGTTTTGTGTTTCAGACAATGTTCTAATAACCTACCTCATGAACAAATAATTCACACTTTTGTTGGATCCTGTCCAACTTGTTTCTGTCAGAAAGAACTAGTTGTTTATACGTGTGCAGATATGAATGATAATCATTGAGATTATGTCACATATTATTCATATTTTTGCCAGACTGTAGCACACCTCTGGGACGTGAATTCATTTGTTTTAAATAACTAACAATGCAGATTTTTTTATCTTTTGATGTATACTTGCAGTTGTTAATTTGTACATGATCATTTCAGATTGGTTTTACACATTTTGTTGGTTTTGATTTCTGTAGTTTGCGATTTTTACATATGTACAGTTGATGTTTGTTTGTCTGTTGTTTCCAGTATGCATAGGTTTACCTCCGACATTTTGCTTATATAACATTGTTCAACAATTTATGACCACCTGTTTCTTCTGTCTCAAATATTTACTTTCATTTGCCGTCTTCTTTTCAGCCAAATGTTATATTTGTCTTTTGGTAAGAAAGTGAAATGTAATAATAATTTGCTTCAGGAATTAGTAGTAGATTGTTTTCATGTTTTTAGACTTCGACTGTGTTGTTGTATTGTTCTGCTCATTTGTAGACTGCTAGACTTGTTGTATTGTTCTGCTCATTTGTAGACTTCAAGACTTGTATTGCTCTGCTCATTTGTAGACTGCTAGACTTGTTGCTGTATTGTTTAGTTTGTGTGGTGTCTATGATCTTGTTGTTAGAGAGGACAGTAGTTTGTGTGGTGTCTATAATCTTGTTGGACAGTAGTTTGTGTGGTGTCTATAATCTTGTTGTTAGAGGACAGTAGTTTGTGTGGTGTCTATAATCTTGTTAGAGAGGACAGTAGTTTGTGTGGTGTCTATAATCTTGTTGTTAGAGAGGACAGTAGTTTGTGTGGTGTCTGTAATCTTGTTAGAGAGGACAGTAGTTTGTGTGGTGTCTATAATCTTGTTGTTAGAGAGGACAGTAGTTTTTGTGGTGTCTATAATCTTGTTAGAGAGGACAGTAGTTTGTGTGGTGTCTGTAATCTTGTTAGAGAGGACAGTAGTTTGTGTGGTGTCTATAATCTTGTTGTTAGAGAGGACAGTAGTTTGTGTGGTGTCTATAATCTTGTTGTTAGAGAGGACAGTAGTTTGTGTGGTGTCTATAATCTTGTTAGAGAGGACAGTAGTTTGTGTGGTGTCTATAATCTTGTTGTTAGAGAGGACAGTAGTTTGTGTGGTGTCTATAATCTTGTTAGAGAGGACAGTAGTTTGTGTGGTGTCTATAATCTTGTTGTTAGAGAGGACAGTAGTTTGTGTGGTGTCTATAATCTTGTTAGAAAGGACAGTAGTTTGTGTGGTGTCTATAATCTTGTTAGAGAGGACAGTAGTTTGTGTGGTGTCTATAATCTTGTTGTTAGAGAGGACAGTAGTTTGTGTGGTGTCTATAATCTTGTTAGAGAGGACATTAGTTTGTGTGGTGTCTATAATCTTGTTGTCAGAGAGGATAGTAGATTGTGTGGTGTCTATAATCTTGTTGTCAGAGAGGACAGTAGTTTGTGTGGTGTCTATAATCTTGTTGTCAGAGAGGATAGTAGATTGTGTGGTGTCTATAATCTTGTTGTCAGAGAGGACAGTAGTTTGTGTGGTGTCTATAATCTTGTTGTCAGAGAGGACAGCAGTTTGTGTGGTGTCTATAATCTTGTTGTTTGTGAAGACAATGAAGACAGCCTGTTAGAAATGTTTACCAGTGAGAACAATATTTGTGAAAGGCAACTATAATTTGGGCAACCTTTACCAAAAAGAAACAAAATCTCAAAACTATAGTATCCTGCCTTCTTCTCTCTTTCTTTGTTTTGTTGGTTTCTCCAGGTTACTTTAGCATATATTGACAAGCAAGAGAGAACAATAGGGAGAGGGGGAGAGAGAGAGATTATGCATATTGGAAAAGGCCAGAAAATGATCCAGTATAGATACAGTGCCGCAGAACTGGTTATTATGCAGACAGCACCCGTCAGACATAAGAGTACAGACATCTGTCAGAAAATGAACGTGGAATAATGTACACTGTCCTGAGCTTGGTTGTGTGGGTGTATAGAGGAGAGTTCTGTCTGGGAGAGTGGATGATGATGATGATGTCTCCTAGAGATCAGAGCAAACATTGTGTTTGTGGAGTCGTCCCTGTACAACTGTCTGTGTGTTCACATGTTACTGTTAGTTCATTAGGTCTATAGTGTGCTGTTAGTTCACAGTTTACTGCCAGGTCATTAGGTTCACAGTTTACTGTCTGTTCATAGTTTACTGTCAGTTTAGTAGTTCACAGTTTACTGCCAGGTCATTAGGTTCACAGTTTACCGTCTCTTCCATAGGTCCACAATTTACTGCCAGGTCATTAGGTTCACAGTTTACCATCTCTTCCATAGGTCCACAATTTACTGCCAGGTCATTAGGTTCACAGTTTACTGTCAGTTAACTAGGTTCACAGTTTACTGCCAGGTCATTAGGTTCACAGTTTACTGTCAGTTAACTAGATTCAGAGTTTACTGCCAGGTCATTAAGTTCACAGTTTACTGTCAGTTAACTAGGTTAACAGTTTACTGCCAGGTCATTAGGTTCACAGTTTACTGTCAGTTAACTAGATTCACAGTTTACTGTCAGGTCATTAGGTTCACAGTTTACTGCCAGGTCATTAGGCTCACAGTTTACTGTCAGTTCCATAGGTCCACAGTTTACTTACGTTCAGTTTGCTGTCAGTTCACAGTATACTGTCTGTTCACAGTTTACTGTCATTTTAGTAGGTTCACAGTTTACTGTCCGTTTAGTAGGTTCACAGTTTACTGTCTGTTTAGTAGGTTCACAGTTTACTGTCAGTTTAGTAGGTTCATAGTTTAGTCATTTTAGTAGGTTCACAGTTTACTGTTAGTTTAGTGGGTTCACAGTCTACTGTCAGTTTAGTAGGTACTTTTACTGTCAGTATAGTAGGTACTTTTACTGTCAGTTTAGTAGGTACTTTTACTGTCAGTTTAGTAGGTACTTTTACTGTCAGTTTAGTGGGTTCACAGTATATACTGATGAAAAGCCAAGACCAAAGAAAAATTCTCACAAACATTAGAAGGAAAAAAAAATGAACAAGTTTGACAAGACAATAGTAAGAGACAAACTGCACAAAGATCTCTGGATCAAGAGATCAAGGCAGGCAGTGAGGAAGGAGTCTGGAGACAACATACCAGCAGGGAACACACCTTAGTCAGCATGTCATAGTGATAGAGAACAAGAGTTACCAGGGTGCCTCATCATCCACCCCAGCTGGGCAAGCACTAAATGATGATGATGACACTACCTAAATGCCTAGTTTCATGGCCGCCTGTACAAGTCGTGCTCATGGTTTATACTTCCTGGCAGTGGGGACTTGTGTGTGTGTGCGATGTGACATGCCACATTGTCCTTGGTGGTTGTACAGTGGTTATTTTAAAACATGAATTTGACCAGCAGACTCCCCCCGTCTCACCCCATACACACACGTGCACACTTGTATCAAGTGTGAAAATAGTTTCCCATTGTTTCTGTGGTCTAAACTTGTATTTATTATATTTCTGAATACCTTACAAGAAAATTATTGTCTGAAAAAACGTACACACACGTGTACAGGTTTAAGACATTGATAGAGTGCAAACCACTTAAGGCAGTCTTCTTTTTTTTCCGCATATCCTTTACAGGAAATTGCTGTCAGCACCAGCATTTTACCGCTGTTGTTGATTTCTTGGCAAGATTACGCTCAGTAGTTTGCCATTGCTTTCTGAGTGGCCAGCCCACTTATCCCGTAAGTCACCAATGCTGCGAGAACCGCTACCAATTCTCGTGCACTGCGAGACCCTACATGAATAAACAGGATTACGAAGAAAGTTGTTTAAATCCCTGGCCAGGGAGACCGGCTAAGGCGATCTAGAATGTGGCAAATTTCTGTTGTGAAGAACAATATTGTATTGTACGTTTAAATGCATGACTATATGCTTGAACTATTTCTTGAGTCCCAAGGTGAGTTCACCTGATCAAGTCTGCACTGTATATTGTTAGGACTTTCTTCTTATAGTTCACATCTTGTGGCGTTGGTGATTGTATCTGTCTGCAGATTCCTGACTCCTGGGCTGCCAATCATTCCTGATACTGGTGTGCCTCCTTGCCATGTCCAACTGTGCAGCATTTTCTTGGGCTTCACAGAGAGAGAAGAGGCTGGGCAGTTTGACATCATGGCATGTTACCACCTATCTTGCTGTGTTGTTTGTTGTTGTTTGTCCATCAAGAATAATGATGACCATTCATTTCATCCAGTGGGGTTGAAAGTATGGAGCCGTGAGTTCTAAGATGGCTGATAAGGCCTATTTTGGCTCGAAATGTGCTTTGACAATGTGGGCAAAGGATGCTTGACGTTTCTGGAGGAGGATTTCCTGCAGTGGTTTTTCTGTCCTGCCTTTTCTTCACAGCTCTTGCAGTCCTGGTTCCTTCACAAGTGATTGCACCCTTGTGTAATGATGTATATTTCAGTCTTTGGCAGCAGTCTCCCAAGTGTTGTGATAAATTCCAAAAGCTTTTAGTGAGATCTTCAGAGTGTCTTTAAAGCGTTTCCTCTGACCGACCGCCTTGGGAGCGTTTACCACAACGCAACTCGCCGTAAAAAATTTGTTTAAGGGAGCCTGTGATCTGGCATGCGAGTCAAGTGACCAGCCCCAGAGAATCTGATTCTTCATTAGTAGAGTGTGTTCATTAGTATCTTGCTGTGGTGATTCAACATTACACATATTTCTCTGTTATACTACAGTTGTCACTTGCAGAAATAAAAGACATGCACGGTTGATAGCATCTGTGAATGCAGAAAACTGGCTGTAGCATTCCAGCGTGGTACGCTTATATCATGATACAATTCATGTGACCCTCACACTGTGATAGTGGGTTTGCATAGAGCTGTTCGATTGGTGACTTACATGTCAGGTGACGATCAAAGGTGAAGCCTTGATAGTTGGATTTGCTTCCTGGTGCAGTATTCTACCATTCACAATAGCTTAGTATGCTATAGTTTATTTGAGAGGGAGAAACACTTGCACATTTGCTCCTCACTAGTCTGTGTATTAAATTAGTTATTGATCTGTGTCTTATGAAATTAGTTGTTGGTCTATGTCTTTGTAAATGTTGTAAATACCTTATGTGTGTGTTTTACTGACAAACAGTGATTAGACAGTTCGTGTCTCTAACTGGCTTTCGTAACTGACGAATTATGTGTTGTGTTTGCTATATTACAATGTCTTGTTTGGTTTCATTAGTTATTTGTGGAAGATGTCAGTTTGTCTCTGTTTCCACTGTTCCCATAAACATGTCCATGGTATGAGCTAGTTTCAAAAAGTCAACATAAAAATGGACTCCTAATTGAATGACTGATTCTATCTTGGATGTTATAGTTTTATATGATGTTAGTGTCTGATGGAACACCATTGCTGATGTAACCTTCTCATTTATTCTTGAAACAATGTCAGAGAAGTTTTTGTCTTGTGCATGTAGCATCATCATAGTTGAAAGTGTACTTAATTTGTCAGTTTTGTAAAAGTTTGTTTAAGAGGTCATCTTTAGAGATGTCCACCTTGCTTCAGAAAACAAATGGTGATAACAGCAGTGACAAAAATTGCACATTCTTTTGGGGTTTTGTTTTGGAATAAGTGTTTAATGGCAGGTCCTGTTAGTGTCAGTGATGATCCATATAGTCCATGATCCTCTACCTCTAAACAAGAACATGTTGAGCATGTTGTAAAGTGTGCAGGGTTGCTGTTGTGTGTGTGTGTTGGGTTGCTGTTGTGCACTTGTGTGAGTGTTGGGTTGCTGTTGTGTGTTTGGTTCATACTGTGTTGGGTTAGTGTAGCTTATGCTCCTACAGATAGATTTTGAATATATACACTTGGAAAAGATACCTAAAAGAAAGATGTGTGTTTTTAAAATCCTCTATTATTCATGTTTGGCTGCCTGTTTTGTACATAATGTTTACAAGAATCCTATCCTCTCCTTTTTGAGAACTACATTTTTTTATATAGCAATAATACATTTCCTAGTACGCATTGATCCTTGTGTGTGCGTGGGCGTACACACGTATGTATACCATTTCTGATGGTATGTTTCTGACTGTACATAGCCACGGGGACCAAGAATGCCACAGTTTACATGAGAAGTCATTCCTCTGGTTGGTCTTGACTCTGTCATTGTAAATAGTTCGCCATCAGTATTGATATCCTGTGTGACCGCTGTTGTTGCTTGTGTTACGCTGCACATGATTTCACACAGCTTGTTGTGTGTGTTACGCTGCACATGATTTCACACAGCTTGTTGTGTGTGTTACGCTGCACATGATTTCACACAGCTTGTTGTGTGTGTTACGCTGCACATGATTTCACACAGCTTGTTGTGTGTGTTATGCTGCACATGATTTCACACAGCTTGTTGTGTGTGTTACGCTGCACATGATTTCACACAGCTTGTTGTGTGTGTTACGCTGCACATGATTTCACACAGCTTGTGTGTGTTACGCTGCACATGATTTCACACAGCCTGTTGTGTGTGTTACGCTGCACATGATTTCACACAGCTTGTTGTGTGTGTTACGCTGCACATGATTTCACACAGCTTGTTGTGTGTGTTACGCTGCACATGATTTCACACAACTTGTTGTGTGTGTTACGCTGCACATGATTTCACACAGCTTGTTGTGTGTGTTACGCTGCACATGATTTCACACAGCTTGTTGTGTGTGTTATGCTGCACATGATTTCACACAGCTTGTTGTGTGTGTTACGCTGCACATGATTTCACACAGCTTGTTGTGTGTGTTACGCTGCACATGATTTCACACAGCTTGTGTGTGTTACGCTGCACATGATTTCACACAGCCTGTTGTGTGTGTTACGCTGCACATGATTTCACACAGCTTGTTGTGTGTGTTACGCTGCACATGATTTCACACAGCTTGTTGTGTGTGTTACGCTGCACATGATTTCACACAACTTGTTGTGTGTGTTACGCTGCACATGATTTCACACAGCTTGTTGTGTGTGTTACGCTGCACATGATTTCACACAGCTTGTTGTGTGTGTTACGCTGCACATGATTTCACACAGCTTGTTGTGTGTGTTACGCTGCACATGATTTCACACAGCTTGTTGTGTGTGTTACGCTGCACAGGATTTCACACAGCTTGTTGTGTGTGTTACGCTGCACATGATTTCACACAGCTTGTTGTGTGTGTTACGCTGCACATGATTTCACACAACTTGTTGTGTGTGTTACGCTGCACATGATTTCACACAGCTTGTTGTGTGTGTTACGCTGCACATGATTTCACACAGTTTGTTGTGTGTGTTACGCTGCACATGATTTCACACAGCTTGTTGTGTGTGTTACGCTGCACATGATTTCACACAGCTTGTTGTGTGTGTTACGCTGCACATGATTTCACACAGCTTGTTGTGTGTGTTACGCTGCACATGATTTCACACAGCTTGTTGTGTGTGTTACGCTGCACATGATTTCACACATCTTGTTGTGTGTGTTACGCTGCACATGATTTCACACAGCTTGTTGTGTGTGTTACGCTGCACATGATTTCACACAGTTTGTTGTGTGTGTTACGCTGCACATGATTTCACACAGCTTGTTGTGTGTGTTACGCTGCACATGATTTCACACAGCTTGTTGTGTGTGTTACGCTGCACATGATTTCACACAGCTTGTTGTGTGTGTTACGCTGCACATGATTTCACACAACTTGTTGTGTGTGTTACGCTGCACATGATTTCACACAGCTTGTTGTGTGTGTTACGCTGCACATGATTTCACACAGTTTGTTGTGTGTGTTACGCTGCACATGATTTCACACAGCTTGTTGTGTGTGTTACGCTGCACATGATTTCACACAGCTTGTTGTGTGTGTTACGCTGCACAGGATTTCACACAGCTTGTTGTGTGTGTTACGCTGCACATGATTTCACACAGCTTGTTGTGTGTGTTACGCTGCACATGATTTCACACAACTTGTTGTGTGTGTTACGCTGCACATGATTTCACACAGCTTGTTGTGTGTGTTACGCTGCACATGATTTCACACAGTTTGTTGTGTGTGTTACGCTGCACATGATTTCACACAGCTTGTTGTGTGTGTTACGCTGCACATGATTTCACACAGCTTGTTGTGTGTGTTACGCTGCACATGATTTCACACAGCTTGTTGTGTGTGTTACGCTGCACATGATTTCACACAGCTTGTTGTGTGTGTTACGCTGCACATGATTTCACACATCTTGTTGTGTGTGTTACGCTGCACATGATTTCACACAGCTTGTTGTGTGTGTTACGCTGCACATGATTTCACACAGTTTGTTGTGTGTGTTACGCTGCACATGATTTCACACAGCTTGTTGTGTGTGTTACGCTGCACATGATTTCACACAGCTTGTTGTGTGTGTTACGCTGCACATGATTTCACACAGCTTGTTGTGTGTGTTACGCTGCACATGATTTCACACAACTTGTTGTGTGTGTTACGCTGCACATGATTTCACACAGCTTGTTGTGTGTGTTACGCTGCACATGATTTCACACAGTTTGTTGTGTGTGTTACGCTGCACATGATTTCACACAGCTTGTTGTGTGTGTTACGCTGCACATGATTTCACACAGCTTGTTGTGTGTGTTACGCTGCACATGATTTCACACAGCTTGTTGTGTGTGTTACGCTGCACATGATTTCACACAGCCTGTTGTGTGAGGCTGGAGCTACAGATGGATCAGTGTGTGTGAAGTCTTGCCTTTCTGAAGATGTTATTGCCTCATCACCAGTGCTTGCCTGCTTATATGTCTCTCACTGTTTCATGTGTCTTCATTTGTCTTTCTCTGTTCCCTCATATAGTTTCATTATTTCAGCCTGTTTTCTCCAGATTTCCATTTCTGTATTTTCCTCACAGTTCCACCATTTCTGTGTCTCTGTTAGTTTCACAATTTCTCTCTGTGTCTCTATCTGTGTTTGTGTGTGTCTCTCTCTCACGATTTCACCATTTCTTTCTTTTGTGTTTGTGTGTGTATGTCTCTCTCTCACGATTTCACCATTTCTATGTCTTTCTTCTGTGTTTGTGTGTGTGTGTCTCTCTCTCTCTCTCACGATTTCACCATTACTTTGTCTTTCTTTCAGTTACACTATTTAACTGCACATGTCTCTGTTTCACTATTTCTCTCTCTCTACATGTATGTGTGTGCATGTATTTCCTCTCACAATCTTACATTTCTGTGACTCTCGTAATCTCAGCCTCATACTGTGTGACAGTTTCAGTATGTTGGAACCACGCACCCACTGTCACCATTTCTCTCCTGATTTCTCTCACCGTTTCATTGCATCAGTGTTATAGTCTCTGCTAGTTGTTGGGGAACTAAACTCCACTGATTTCTCTCTATCATATATTTTCAGCATTTCTGTATTTTCCTGAATTCTCCCAGATTTCACTATCTCTCTCTGCTGAACCGGTCTCTCAGGCAACATTAGACTACATGGTGGAGAAGGTCACATGATCAACTTCTTTCTCTCCACCATGTTCTCCCCTGTGGTTTGACATACCCCAGACTGTCAGCCTTCTATGCCATGGATGCAGTCTCATGGGAAACACGCTCGTCTAGATTCTCCTTCCATGTCAGCTCTTGAAATAGCCAGCTGGTAACAGCGGGGGACTCCAGAACTCTGCTGATCTGTCTGCGGACACTGATGTCACAATGTGCACAAGGTACTTGCCGTGCAACATCGGTACTGCAACAGTGGCCAGGTGCATCTAATTTCTGTCAGGCGTGTGTTTCTCCATTCCTGATTCCGTAGTTGTTGTTTTGTGTTAGTGAAAGATTCACACTGCATTGCTGAAGAAGCATTTGTGTCTTTGATGAAGAGATCTGAGAAAGAGAACCCCACCCCACCATTGTGAAGACATGGCAATGTTGTACTTGTGATCAAACCATGACGGCAACACTTGTCTATCAGATTTCCACTTACTACCAGTTTATTATTGTTTTATATTAAAACATTTATTTATAATGCTCTTGTTTTGATAACACATTGTGTTTATTTGACTAGGAAGGGACTGTGACTGTGACATTCAAATGTCTTGAAATGACGGTCTACAGTTCACTCAGACCTGGGGTTGTAGATGTAGCCTTTAGATGACATGCTTGTTGTCATCAGACCAGTAGTTAAGTCTTTGCTTGTTCCATGATTGTATCATTTTTGTCATTGGACTATGTACATTGTAAATTCTGGTCCTGTTTCGTCATAATGTAATTAAAACTGCATGTTATGCATACCAAAATGTTGATAATGTTTGTCAGGCAGAACACCCAGAGTGGTTTCACAGGGCTTGGGTTATACAACAGACATGGAGTGAGAGTGGCTTGAGGCTGTGAAACCACACCCTGAGCTCGCTGGGTGGAGTCAGAGACCTGTCATACAAGGGGCAGATGTGTAACTTGTAGTTTGAATAAGATTGTGGCGGGATGGGTGAGAATCTCCACGTGATATGTTGTCACAGTTAGTGCGGTTGTGATGAGACTGATGACCACTGTTCCAGGTCATGTTTAGAGGAGGACAGTGAATATTTTAGCTATACTGTACTTGCATTGAAAATACTGGGGTTGACTGCAACATCCCATCAAGGATATGCAACTAACTTAACTTGCTTTGAGACTGAATAGACTCACATTTTCACATAAATGTTTTCACATTTGTAATACGACGACTAGACTGGTCCACATCTGTACCAGGTTACAGCAGAGGAGAACAGTGTTTTTATGTGACGACAAAACTTATGCACATCTGTAGAAGATCCGGAGGAGAAAAGCTTTACATTTTTATATGACAAGACATGTTCATCTGTAGAAGATCCAGGCAGAGAAGAAAAGCTTTACATTTTTTATATGACAAGACTGATGCACACCTGTAGAAGATCAAGACAGAGAAGAAAAGCTTTACATTTTTATATGACAAGACTGGATGCTCGTCTGTAGAAGATCCAGGCAGAGGAGAAAAGCTTTACATTTTTATATGACAAGACTGATGCTCATCTGTAAAAGATTCAGGCAGAGAAGAAAAGCTTTACATTTTTATATGACAAGACTCATGCACATCTGTAGAAGATCCAGGCAGAGGAGAAAAGCTTTACATTTTTATATGACAAGACTGATGCTCATCTGTAAAAGATTCAGGCAGAGAAGAAAAGCTTTACATTTTTATATGACAAGACTTTATGCACATCTGTAGAAGATCGGGGCAGAGGAAAACAGTGTTTGTAAGTGCTGAAATAATAGAATTTTGGTTTGTACATTTATTTGAGAAACGTGTATTTTCTTTGTTTGTACATGTGTCACCATGGTTCTCTTTTGGCAAGATCTGCAGTTGATTATTAACAAAATCGATAACATGATCAAAGTTTGATAATGGCAGTTTTGTTTGGATGCAAATAGATTGATCTGACTGGTATAAACCAAACACAAGTTGACAATAGTCTTGTGTTGTCTCCAGCAACATGACACAGTTGCTTACCTGAGTCTTAGCTTGTGTGGCTGAGCCATGTCCTCACACCATTCTCACTTGATGTTACTGTCTGTACACACACCTCACACTATTCTCACTTGATGTTACTGTCTGTACATACACCTCACACTATTCTCACTTGATGTTACTGTCTGTATACACACCTCACACCATTCTCACTTGATGTTACTGTCTGTACACACACCTCACACTATTCTCACTTGATGTTACTGTCTGTACACACACCTCACACTATTCTCACTTGATGTTACTGTCTGTACATACACCTCACACTATTCTCACTTGATGTTACTGTCTGTATACACACCTCACACCATTCTCACTTGATGTTACTGTCTGTACACACACCTCACACCATTCCCACTTGATGTCACTGTCTGTACACACACCTCACACTATTCTCACTTGATGTTACTGTCTGTACACACACCTCACACCATTCTCACTTGATGTTACTGTCTGTACACACACCTCACACCATTCTCACTTTATGTTACTGTCTGTACACACACCTCACACCATTCTCACTTGATGTTACTGTCTGTACACACACTCACACTATTCTCACTTGATGTTACTGTCTGTACACACACCTCACACTATTCTCACTTGATGTTACTGTCTGTACATACACCTCACACTATTCTCACTTGATGTTACTGTCTGTATACACACCTCACACCATTCTCACTTGATGTTACTGTCTGTACACACACCTCACACTATTCTCACTTGATGTTACTGTCTGTACACACACCTCACACTATTCTCACTTGATGTTACTGTCTGTACATACACCTCACACTATTCTCACTTGATGTTACTGTCTGTATACACACCTCACACCATTCTCACTTGATGTTACTGTCTGTACACACACCTCACACCATTCCCACTTGATGTCACTGTCTGTACACACACCTCACACTATTCTCACTTGATGTTACTGTCTGTACACACACCTCACACCATTCTCACTTGATGTTACTGTCTGTACACACACCTCACACCATTCTCACTTTATGTTACTGTCTGTACACACACCTCACACTATTCTCACTTGATGTTACTGTCTGTACACACACCTCACACTATTCTCACTTGATGTTACTGTCTGTACACACACCTCACACTATTCTCACTTGATGTTACTGTCTGTACACACACCTCACACTATTCTCACTTGATGTTACTGTCTGTATACACACCTCACACTATTCTCACTTGATGTTACTGTCTGTACACACACCTCACACTATTCTCACTTGATGTTACTGTCTGTACACACACCTCACACCATTCTCACTTGATGTTACTGTCTGTACACACACCTCACACTATTCTCACTTGATGTTACTGTCTGTACACACACCTCACACCATTCTCACTTTATGTTACTGTCTGTACACACATTGAATTCATTGCTTCCATTCACATCAACAATATATTGTCAGGACTTGTTTATGTTTCTGCAATTTAACTGAGTAAAGAACACATGTTGGCAACTTTGGCAATGTTCAGTTGCTTGAAGATGGATTGTCAATGTCATCTACAATTGTGGCAGATATGAATGATGTGGAAACATCACTAGCTAGGTTCCGAAAGACTCAATGCTATGTATGGCCATTTAAAATACAGCCAACCCTGAGTGTAGCAGCCCAATCTTAAGTGGTCTCAGTGTAACTGCCCCCTGTTGAACAGCAATATAACTGGCATCAGATTGACAATGGAGTCAGATTGACGACAGAACAAACTGTGGATCTAGCATTCAGTAATACTTCTGATTTCATGTCCAGTGTCAATACAAGGTATTGGACGTCACATGTCCACTATCACAGATCAGTACAGCAGTGTACACTCCAGTTTGTGTTCACTGACACACATGCTCTATCTCCATCTTTTGTGTATCTTATGTTGTGGTATTTATTAATAGTTCTTTGATATCTCCAACTCTGCCTGTCTCTGTGAACACATGGACATATGTAGACTCCCTCATTCTTATTTCTGCAGTTGAAGAAGGTGGGCCGTGTGCTGGCAGCACTGGACTGCAGTCAGTCCCCCTGGCAGCCTCACACACTTTGCTTGAGACATTTGTCCAGGTTGTATGCACATAGTGGGTCATATTCTGCATACTCAGATATTGGGTTTGCCCCTGTGTATTCTTAAATAGATCGTTCCATGCAGTCTCGCTGACTCTGTTTGACCCTTAAGCCATAAAAGCTGCCCGAAAGCTTCTGGCTTGCTCCCAGAGACGAGCCTCCCTTGGGTGAGTCTGTGGAGAGATTGTTAGTGTGCTGACTGCCCAGCTTGGGAACAATGTCAGTTCACATGTGATGGTTGATTGAGTTAGTGAGAATGGCCCTGAGGAGAGCAACTGTTCACCTGACTGACAATGTCTTGACTTTGTGGGAAACCATATCATCTCCTGTTGCCCTGACAGTGATCTGGATGATTCCTGTGTTGGAGACTAATGCTACAGCAGGAAACCAGCTGACCCAGGCCCCACCAGGTGGACCCACCATGACATGGGTACCAGGCGATGTCTGGGGGAGCACAGGAGGCTGGCATGACACTGCCCTCATCACCCACTCAGTGCCGACTGGGCTGTACCAGTATGGATGGAGCATCATTTGCTCATTACCCCTGACAGTGTTTCACAGGGTCCTTGATTGGAGCCCCGCAGTCAGTCAGTGGCAGTTGACCTGTGCACAACTGACCACTGTGACGAATGACCTCAACATGTCAGGTCTTTTCTTCATCTCAGTGTTGTCCATCTCAGTTAGTTTCTAGCCTCACAAACACTATTCTCCATCCTCCCTGTGTGTATTTTTTTTAACCCTTGTGTATTTTTTTGTTGAAAGCCATTATGCAAATACAAGTGATATATTTTGTTTGGAAGCAATATACTTTGAAGTATTTTATTTGTGTACTTATACTGCATTTTTAACTTGTCTGTGCTTGGTACAAGCAGATCTATGTTGCTGAGATATTTGTCAACTGACTTTATTTGTTCTTTGAGCAGCGGTTTTTTTCCCCAATGATTTGTTTGTTCATGAGAATATATTTGGCATGTTTTTTGTATTATTTGTATGTTTAAAAAAAAAAAATAATGAAATCACATTGTCCAATGAGGACAAATGTTTATATTTCCTTGTCAAATATGTGTTTTTACGGATACATTTGAACACAAAGTCACATTTTGTGGGGTTTTGTTAATATGGATTCCACTGGCTTCTGGAAACAGCTGTTAGTGGCCGATGTACAGAGCATGTATATAGATAGATGTTTGAATATTTGTCATCAGTGCCGTGTACTTACAGTTGACTTGTAGTTGTGGTTGGCCTTGATGTCATGTTAGTGGGGCAGTCACAGTGACAACAGGTGATTACATTTGTTGACTGAGTGGTGGTGGAGGTGCAGGGCTGTGGGCTGACAGTGACTCTACAAGGCACAGGTTCTTAGCCATGTTGCTAGAGAATACACCCAGCTCTGGAAGCCACAAGCAGACGGACAGTTTTCAATCTTCATTCACTTGTTTGCTAACGATCTGAGATGTATCAATATATAAATATATCAACAACTGCCTGTCCCACCCCAGCCACGTATCAAGCTAGGTTTTGTTCAAAGATATCATGTTTACAACCACAGATGTACATCAAAGCAAAATTCTTGTTGCCACTTGATCATGTGTCCTATTGTCAACCATTGGGCTTCGCTGTAAATAATTCATGTTTATGTAGGCAGGTCAAATCTGCCATGTTTTCCACCAGTTCAACACATCTCACTCATCAGTCAAATCATTGTCTATGTGTGGTCAAGAGATCAACCAGTGGACATGTTTGTGGCCCACTACTAAACAAGCCCCACATATTCTGGTCAGTGCAGCCGCTGATTTTGTTTTGTTTCATTTGGATGTGAAGATTTGTTTGTGGTGATTATTTTCAAATATGCAGGCCATGGTCTGTCTGAGCAAACATCAGCATTATTTCCCTGCTATTGTGTGTCAATTCTGTGTGAAATCAACATTTCTGCTGCTGTTATATACGTGCTTCAATGTGTGTGTTATTGTTATGTTATGATTCTTGCTAAATGCTGTCTGGCTGTAGTGACCAGAAGGTGGACCAGACATCTCAGGACACATGGTGATCCTGGAGAATGTGCTTGTTGCTGCTGTGACCACCAGTAGCCCATGTGTTTGCATCAGGTCAGTCAGAATGTGCTTGTTGCTGCTGTGACCACCAGTAGCCCATGTGTTTGCATCAGGTCAGTCAATGAGGCAGCATTGATTTCTTATTCCACATTCTTCAGTATATGAACTAGGCCATTTGTGCTGGTTAATTCCTGTCTTACATCATTTAGTTAACTACATCATTTATCATCTGTCTTTAATTAACTATATCATTTATCACCTGTCTTTAGTTAACTATATCATTTATCACCAGCTTTTAGTTAACTACAACATTTATAACCAGTTTTTAGTTAACACAGGTCTTTTGTTAGCACAAAAACTACATCAAATGCTCTTAGTCTTACATCATTTATCACCAGTCTTTAGTTAACACAGATTGGCTACAGTATAGTGTTCACCCTATTCTCAAGTCAACACCACTTGTTGGTAGTTCTAGAGTAACTTGTGTCCACCATGCTGTTTGTCCTTCTTGTTGTCTATATCAAAGATGACATGAAGTTGGTTAGATTTCACTGAAATATTTCACCATGCCAGCTGTGATATTTAGGGTTTGTTTTCTAAAAGCTATCAGAGGAATGTTCAACATACCATATCTTCACCCACCACACCTATTTCCAATGAGTCATCACCATCTTCCACTGTTGCCATCAAGCGTCCAATGAGTCCATCAACAGACAGACAGTGTAACTGGTCACCTGTTCAAGAACTCAGTGACAGACTAGACAGCTTCCATCAGCAGACATAAGCCAAAGACATTGTATACAACAACAATGACCACAACAAACCTCACTTAGCCAGGTCCTGGAGTTATCAGAATCAAACTGATTGTGGTTTTCTTTGTACCCTAGGATTTGATTGTCTCCAGCACCTCAGCTAAGAGATTGTTTTGTCATGGTAAAAATGTCTTTGTTGTGTGTGTGGTGACAAAGGCTGTCTAGCTACAACAGCCATCTCATCACTTGTATTCTGGTTGGTTCCACTGTCTGTGTACTTGCTCATTGTATTCATACAGCTTGACCTCATTTCTGATTTCTGGTCTCATGCATCTCCACCACAGAACTAGGTAGGCCCCACCCAAGGCTGGATTCTGGCTTACATTAACTACCACAATGGAAGACATTGTAACATTATTCTGTCATCCTAATTTCTGTCTCAGTAGATCAACCATTGCCATATTTTGTATTTTAGTCTCATCTCCTAGTATTCCACAGCCATCTGTTTGTTGTGATGTATAGACATGATTGCTTTCATTTTCTGGCAAGTCTTCCAGGTATGAGAATGCTCAGACACAGTGACAACCATCTGTACCAGCCAGAGCTCAGTGTGCTGGTTTCCCCTGTCACACCAACTCTGTGTATATGCAATGAATGCTTCAGTAGAAGAAGAGCAGATTTGGTAGCTCAACTCTAGCAAACACTGCAATGTCAGCATTCATATGTACCCCCGACCCACCCCATGTTTGCACTGGTTTCATTCACTCCCACCTGTACTTATTTCAACTTGATGACAAATGAATGTTGTGGACAAAATAAATTTCAATATTAGAATCAACAGATTAGCTTGTTTTCTTCTGTGGATGTTGTTAGAAGAAGGGGAGTCTGTGGGTAAGTCAACAAAACAACAGCTTTCTGCACAGTAACGTGTTGTGTCGACTTCCCCTGTCTCCTGTTTTGTATGTTAGAGCACATGACTGGATGACTGCCTTGTTTCACATTTATAGCCACATGTGTATACATGGAGCCCCACTGTCATAAGAGAAAGTGTGTTGTTATACCTCTCAGCCACGCTGACCTCCAATGGTCTACTGAAAATCACATGTCCCAGTAAACCATGAACAGACAATGACAGCTGGGACTGACTGCAACATCCTGTACACAGGCATGCAACTAATGAACCAACAAACTTTATTCTCAAAGGCTCACAAATTGGGCATGCATGTTACATTCACATAGACAAAACATGGTCACATGAATGCTGTGAACAGAAACAATGAATATTACTATGTTATGAGACAGGCAGACACACACTCACACGTATATACATCATTGACATAAACTCAGTTATTCACTTCAGTTGCGGTTCCAACATCATCATCAACGGGTCATCCCCATTATGCTCCGTTCCTGTCCCAGTGAATATCACATAAAATGTTTCTCACTGTCCCATGTGAAAAGTGGAAAAGACAGGAGTCTTGACAAACAGCCCGCTCAGGCACACTGTGCATAATACCGCCACCAGAATGTCACCACAAAAGTCCTCCATGAAACATACCGTTCATCACTGATGGAAGTGGCAGTCACTTTCCCAACCAGCTGTTCACCTACAATGTCTCGATGTTTCTAGATGTTGTTGTTCCGTTGCTAGATGTTTTCTAGCCAGCCACGCCATTTTATCTCCGAAATGCAGTTCACGCCAAAAAAAAAAAAAAAAAATACCTCGGACAGATGTAAAAGCTTTCGCTGTATATAATGCCGTTGCCAGAATGCCAACACAAAAGTCCTCTACGAACCTCTCTCAGTTATACACCCACTCAATAACACACATATACTCACTCCCTCACATACACGTGTACACACATACATCATTGACATAAACTCTCAGTTATACACCCAGTCAAATACACATACACTCACTCCCTGGCACACATATATACCCATATATCCTCATTCATACATAAAGCAAAGCACGCACATAACTTGTCAATGAGACAAACTCAAAGTGGGACGTCTCATGCACCTGTGCTTTGCTGTAACATGATCAGTGTGGCTGCTGTGTTTGATGCTCCACGGGTGAGACGTGACCAGAAAGAGCTGTAATAAACATGAACAGTCCAGGCCACAGGATAGGTGTTTTAGAATCATGAATCTCAACAACCACATGGGATATACACAGGCACGTGATAGTTCCATGCAGGCATTGATGTTGATCTATGACATGCTGATGTGCCTTCGTTGTGAGATGCCTTCCTAATCTTTTCTTTCTCCAGCTAGAACCATTTCAGGATGCTATATTTATAACTTAGTGTTACAGAGAAAATGTACCTTCTTGTCATCACTCTCAAAGTGATGAACAATTCTGCATATTTACTGAGCTTTCAGCAACAGGCATTTGTTCATCTGAGACAACCAGTCACAGCACAGCTAGAGATGTCCACACTGGCAGCACAGAAGTCTGTTGTTGAAACTGCATACCTGGCTATGTCAGTGAGAACAGTTTGTCAGTCAAACGTCTCTTGTAGTGTGCCCCCACCAACAATTTGTTAGTCAAACGTCTCTTGTAGTGTGTCCCACCAAAAACTTGTCAGTCAAACATCTCATGGAGTGTGTCCCACCAAAAACTTGTCAGTCAAACATCTCTTGGAGTGTGTCCCACCGAAAACTTGTCAGTCAAACATCTCTTGGAGTGTGTCCCACCGAAAACTTGTCAGTCAAACATCTCATGGAGTGTGTCCCACCAAAAACTTGTCAGTCAAACATCTCTTGGAGTGTGTCCCACCGAAAACTTGTCAGTCAAACATCTCTTGGAGTGTGTCCCACCAAAAACTTGTCAGTCAAACATCTCTTGGAGTGTGTCCCACCAAAAACTTGTCAGTCATCGACAATGCTTCCTTGTCAACAATATTTGGCACCTTCTTCATCTGGGGAAGGATACAATGAGCAATTTAGTATCATGCCGTCAGAAATCTATCTAATGCTGTTCTGTAAATGTTTGTATACATGAATTATATTTACAAGTATGAGAGCTGTTAATTACACGCTGATCGTTTTAATCAATGATTTCACATCCATTCATTTAGTCTGCCCTGTCACATGATAGGGTCCTCTCATAGGTTGTAGAAGTCCCTTATGTCCTCTCCTACCATGGAGTGTACAAGTCCCGTGTGGTCTCATCTCCTTCCATGGAGTGTAGAAGTCCCTTGTGGCCTCATCTACCATTGTTACCCTTTTAAAATAAAGTTTGTTTGTTTGTTCGTTCGTTCGCTTGGAGTGTAGAAGTCCCTTATGACCTTTCCTACCATAGAGTGTAGAAGTCTTTTCTGGTCTCATATCTCCTACCATAGAGTGTAGAAGTCCCTTCTGGTCTCATATCTCCTACCATGGAGTGTAGAAGTCCCTTCTGGTCTCATATCGCCTACCATAGAGTGTAGAAGTCTCTTCTGGTCTCATCTCTCATACCATGGAGTGTAGAAGTCCCTTCTGGTCTCATATCTCCTACCATAGAGTGTAGAAGTCTCTTCTGGTCTCATATCTCCTACCATAGAGTGTAGAAGTCCCTTCTGGTCTCATCTCTCCTACCATAGAGTGTAGAAGTCCCTTCTGGTCTCATCTCTCCTACCATAGAGTGGAGAAGTCCCTTCTGGTCTCATCTCTCCTACCATAGAGTGTAGAAGTCCCTTGTTGTCTCATCTCTCCTACCATAGAGTGTAGAAGTCCCTTCTGGTCTCATATCTCCTACCATAGAGTGTAGAAGTCCCTTGTGGTCTCATATCTCTTACCATAGAGTGTAGAAGTCCCTTGTTGTCTCATCTCTCCTACCATGGAGTGTAGAAGTCCCTTGTTGTCTCATCTCTCCTACCATGGAGTGTAAAGTCCCTTGTTGTCTCATCTCTCCTACCATGGAGTGTATAAGTCCCTTGTGGTCTCATCTCCTTCCATGGAGTGTAGAAGTTTCTTGTGGCCTCATCTACCATGGAGTGTAGAAGTCCCTTATGACCTTTCCTACCATAGAGTGTAGAAGTCCCTTCTGGTCTCATATCTCCTACCATAGAGTGTAGAAGTCCCTTGTTGTCTCATCTCTCCTACCATGGAGTGTAGAAGTCCTTGTGGTCTCATCTCTCCTACCATGGAGTGTAGAAGTCCCTTGTTGTCTCATCTCTCCTACCATGGAGTGTAGAAGTCCTTGTGGTCTCATCTCTCCTACCATGGAGTGTAGAAGTCTCTTGTGGTCTCATCTCTCCTACCATGTAGTGTAGAAGCCCCTTGTGGTCTCATCTCTCCTACCATGGAGTGTAGAAGTCCTTGTGGTCTCATCTCTCCTACCATGGAGTGTAGAAGTCTCTTGTGGTCTCATCTCTCCTACCATAGAGTGTAGAAGTCTCTTCTGGTCTCATCTCTCCTACTATGGAGTGTAGAAGTCCTTTGTGGTCTCATCTCTCCTACCATAGAGTTTAGAAGTCTCTTCTGGTCTCATCTCTCCTACCATAGAGTGTAGAAGCCCCTTGTGGTCTCATCTCTCCTACCATAGAGTGTAGAAGTCCTTTATAGTCTCTCCTACCTTGGAGTGCAGCAGAACTGAATAGCCTTGTATGGTTCATCCTCTCCAGGAGTCAACAGTGTACAGACAAGTGTGCAGGTAAAGAATGAGTCCAGACACTGAAACATGCAAGGGGGTGGTCACTGGTCAGTATATCATGGGTTATGTGTGCTTATAGAATGGCTAAACAGACATCAGACACTGAAACATGCAAGGGGGTGGACACTGGTCAGTATATCATGGGTTATGTGTGCTTATAGAATGGCTAAACAGACATACCTGAGCAACTACAGCAGCTGCTCTCTCAAGCTGGCCTGTGTCCAAACTGGAGTTGAGAAGTGCCAAGAGGAAACCATTGGCAGCATTTCTTGTCCACATCTTCTCCATGTCAGCTACAAACTAGGAGCAAGAGGAATCATGAGAAGAGCTAGCTGATTACAGATGCAACATCATTCCAGAGTTGTGGACCAGTTTTTCAGATGAGTGTAAACAGGTGGTCCCATTTCAGATGCTGCCTGTGTGTGAGGTCTGCACATCTTCTAGAGCATGTAACATGAGGTAGGGTGGCTGGCCATGTTACTTCCTGCCCTGCCCAGACCATGCCCTGACAGTTGTCTGGCACCCATTTGTTTCAGGCTGGGCTGAGCTCAGAGCTGTCCTGGTAGGGCAAGTAGTCCTGTCCTTGCAGAGGATTGAACCCGGACCACTATCTTGCCAGACAAGTGCACTAAACACTACACCACCACAGCTCCCAGAGCAGGGAACCTCAGGAAATATAATAGCCCCAGGACGCTGGGGTAGTGGGTTGGGTAAGGGAAACAAATAGAAGACCCCGTTTGTGCACTGTGCACAGACAAGATCCCTTGGTAGTGCAGCCTTAGAGTGGCTAGCACGCTTGCTCACCAACCTAAAGTCAGGTGTTTCAATCCCAATCACCACTGGGATTTATTTTTACATACAAAATATCATGATCTGTAGGTTGACCTGATCCAACATGAGCTGTAGCTTGACCTGATCCAACATGAGCTGTAGGTTGACCTGATCCAACATGAGCTGCAGGTTGACCCAGTCCAACATGAGCTGCAGGTTCCTGATCCAACATGAGCTGTAGGTTGACCCAGTCCAACATGAGCTCTAGGTTGACCTGATCCAACATGAGCTGTAGGTTGAAGCAGTCCAACATGAGCTGCAGGTTGACCCAGTCCAACATGAGCTGCAGGTTCCTGATCCAACATGAGCTGTAGGTTGACCCAGTCCAACATGAGCTCTAGGTTGACCTGATCCAACATGAGCTCTAAATTGACCCAGTCCAACATGAGCTGCAGGTTGACCTGATCCAACATGAGCTGTAGGTTGACACAGTCTAACACGAGCGGTAGGTTGACGTGATCCAACAATTAGCTCTAGATTGACCTGATCCAACATGAGCTCTAGATTGACCTGATCCAAGATGAGCTCTAGATTGACCTGATCCAACATGAGCTCTAGCTTGACCTGATCCAACATGAGCTCTAGATTGACCTGATCCAACATGAGTTCTAAATTGACCCAGTCCAACATGAGCTGTAGGTTGACCTGATCCAACAAGAGCTCTAGGTTGACCTGATCCAATATGAGCTCTAAATTGACCCAGTCCAACATGAGCTGCAGGTTGACCTGATCCAACAAGAGCTGTAGGTTGACTTGATCCAACATGAGCTGTAGGTTGACCTGATCCAACATGAGCTCTAAATTGACCCAGTCCAACATGAGCTGCAGGTTGACCTGATCCAACATGAGCTCTAGGTTGACCTGATCCAACATGAGCTCTAAATTGACCCAGTCCAACATGAGCTGCAGGTTGACCTGATCCAACATGAGCTCTAAATTGACCCAGTCCAACATGAGCTGCAGGTTGACCTGATCCAACATGAGCTGTAGGTTGACAGTCTAACACGAGCGGTAGGTTGACGAACGAACGAACAGACTTTATTTTCAAAGGGTAACAAATTGGGCACGCAGGCCCGTCTTACATTCGGCCCTTCCAATCACTCATCTTTCTTTCATCAACAGTGCACAGGAAAAAAACATTGTCACATGAATTTTGTAAACATAAACAATGCATATTACTATGTTATGAGACACATCAACCACCCACCCACACATCTCCCATTCACTCCAACTCCACCACCCAACCACACACATAACCCACACACACATACATGCCCCTACCCATCCACCACATCCCTACACCTACACATCTCCCCACCCACACACACCTCTCACCCACCACATACCCCATCCACCCACACCCCAAGCACAGATACATTCCCCAACCCACACATCCCCCACCCACACACATCCACCCACCTACACACATCTCCCCACCCGTCCCATTACCCACCAACAATCACTCACCCACATATCCTCCTCCACCCACACACATTCCTCAGCCACACATTCCCCACGCACACACACATCTCCCTTTCAACTCACATATTCCGCACCTACCCACACTCAAATTCCGCACCCAGCCACATAATCTCCCATCTCCCCCAGCCCACTCACAGATCCCGAGCCCACCCCTACAAACATCCCCCACCATCTCCTAACCTACACACACTCACCCATCCAAAATCCTCTACCAACCCACCCATCCCCCAACCAAACATCCCTTAACCACACACCCTTACTCATATAAAATCACCCACCCACACATCCTCTACCCAACCACACATCCTCCACCCACCCATCCCCCAGCCACACATCCTTTAACCACACACCCCTACCCATATACACACACATCCCCACCCACGCACAATCTCCCCGCCCATACACACATCCCCACCCACCAACACAATCCCCATTCACAAACACACACCTCCCATCCATGCACACACAACCCACACACTCATCCCCAACCCACACTCATCCCCTCACACATCCCTAGACACACATACTTATCCCTCAACCACTAACACCCACACATCCCTCACCCACTCATCAAAACATACATCTCCTATCTACCCACCCACACTCACACACCCCAACCACCCATCTAAACACACATCCCCCACTAACATGAGCGGTAGGTTGACGTGATCCAACATGAGCTCTAGGTTGACCTGATCCAACATGAGCTCTAGATTGACCTGATCCAACATGGGCTCTAGGTTGACCTGATCCAACATGAGCTCTAGATTGACCTGATCCAACATGAGCTCTAGGTTGACCTGATCCAACATGAGCTCTAGATTGACCTGATCCAACATGAGCTGTAGGTTGACCTGATCCAACATGAGCTGTAGGTTGACCCAGTCCAACATGAGTTCTAGGTTGACCTGATCCAACATGAGCTGTAGGTTGACCTGATCCAACATGAGCTCTAGGTTGACCTGATCCAACATGAGCTCTAGTCCAACATGAGCTCTAGGTTGACCTGATCCAACATGATCAGCAGGTTGACCCAGTCCAACATGAGCTCTAGGTTGACGTGATCCAACATGAGCTGTAGGTTGACCTAGTCCAACATGAGGAAAGGTTGTGGGAAGTAAAGGAAGCTGGCATGAATCTGACCACATCAGCCACCCAGTGTAGATTGGTCTATACAAATGTGGGGCCAGCACCATATACCCAACATGTGGTAATATAGCCCTTACATTCTGACATCACCACTGCTGACATGTGGTAATATAGCCCTTACATTCTGACATCACCACTGCTGACATGTTCTGTATAGCCCTTACATTCTGACATCACCACTGCTGACATGTGGTAATATAGCCCTTACATTCTGACATCACCACTGCTGACATGTTCTGTATAGCCCTTACATTCTGACATCACCACTGCTGACATGTGGTAATATAGCCCTTACATTCTGACATCACCACTGCTGACATGTTCTATATAGTTCTTACATTCTGACATCACCACTGCTGACATGTTCTATATAGTTCTTACATTCTGACATCACCACTGCTGACATGTTCTATATAGCCCTTACATTCTGACATCACCACTGCTGACATGTTCTGTATAGTCCTTACATTCTGACATCACCACTGCTGACATGTTCTATATAGTTCTTACATTCTGACATCACCACTGCTGACATGTTCTGTATAGTTCTTACATTCTGACATCACCACTGCTGACATGTTCTGTATAGTTCTTACATTCTGACATCACCACTGCTGACATGTTCTGTATAGCCCTTACATTCTGACATCACCACTGCTGACATGTTCTATATAGTTCTTACATTCTGACATCACCACTGCTGACATGTTCTGTATAGTTCTTACATTCTGACATCACCACTGCTGACATGTTCTGTATAGTTCTTACATTCTGACATCACCACTGCTGACATGTTCTGTATAGTTCTTACATTCTGACATCACCACTGCTGACATGTTCTGTATAGTTCTTACATTCTGACATCACCACTGCTGACATGTTCTATATAGCCCTTACATTCTGACATCACCACTGCTGTATATAGTTCTGATCGCTGACATCACCACTGCTGACATGTTCTATATAGTTCTGATCACTGACATCACCACTGCTGACATGTTCTATATAGTTCTGATCACTGACATCACCACTGTTGACATGTTCTATGTAATCATTGCAGTGCTGATCACTGACATCAGAAAAGCTAACAGAACATGATGGTTGTAGCGACAGGTTGTGTGTGCTACTGTACATGTACACACTCAACTTACCAAGAGACGCAAGTCCAGTTCTGTGTTTGTGAGCCCAGACTTGTGGTTGTACTCGTGTACACACTCAACTTACCAAGAGACACAAGTCCAGTTCTGTGTTTGTGAGCCCAGACTCGTGGTTGTACTCGTGTACACACTCAACTTACCAAGAGACACAATTCCAGTTCTGTGTTTGTGAGCCCAGACTCGTGGTTGTACTCGTGTACACACTCAACTTACCAAGAGACACAAGTCCAGTTCTGTGTTTGTGAGCCCAGACTCGTGATTGTACTCGTGTACACACTCAACTTACCAAGAGACACAAGTCCAGTTCTGTGTTTGTGAGCCCAGACTCGTGGTTGTACTCGTGTACACACTCAACTTACCAAGAGACACAAGTCCAGTTCTGTATTTGTGAGCCCAGACTCGTGGTTGTACTCGTGTACACACTCAACTTACCAAGAGACACAATTCCAGTTCTGTGTTTGTGAGCCCAGACTCGTGGTTGTACTCGTGTACATACTCAACTTACCAAGAGACACAAGTCCAGTTCTGTGTTTGTGAGCCCAGACTCGTGGTTGTACTCGTGTACACACTCAACTTACCAAGAGACACAAGTCCAGTTCTGTGTTTGTGAGCCCAGACTCGTGGTTGTACTCGTGTACACACTCAACTTACCAAGAGACACAAGTCCAGTTCTGTGTTTGTGAGCCCAGACTCGTGGTTGTACTCGTGCACACTCAACTTACCAAGAGACACAATTCCAGTTCTGTGTTTGTGAGCCCAGACTCGTGTACACACTCAACTTACCAAGAGACACAAGTCCAGTTCTGTGTTTGTGAGCCCAGACTCGTGGTTGTACTCGTGTACATACTCAACTTACCAAGAGACACAAGTCCAGTTCTGTGTTTGTGAGCCCAGACTCGTGGTTGTACTCGTGTACACACTCAACTTACCAAGAGACACAATTCCAGTTCTGTGTTTGTGAGCCCAGACTCGTGGTTGTACTCGTGTACATACTCAACTTACCAAGAGACACAAGTCCAGTTCTGTGTTTGTGAGCCCAGACTCGTGGTTGTACTCGTGTACACACTCAACTTACCAAGAGACACAAGTCCAGTTCTGTGTTTGTGAGCCCAGACTCGTGGTTGTACTCGTGTACATACTCAACTTACCAAGAGACACAAGTCCAGTTCTGTGTTTGTGAGCCCAGACTCGTGGTTGTACTCGTGTACATACTCAACTTACCAAGAGACACAAGTCCAGTTCTGTGTTTGTGAGCCCAGACTCGTGGTTGTACTCGTGTACACACTCAACTTACCAAGAGACACAAGTCCAGTTCTGTGTTTGTGAGCCCAGACTCGTGGTTGTACTCGTGTACATACTCAACTTACCAAGAGACACAAGTCCAGTTCTGTGTTTGTGAGCCCAGACTCGTGGTTGTACTCGTGTACATACTCAACTTACCAAGAGACACAAGTCCAGTTCGTGTTTGTGAGCCCAGACTCGTGGTTGTACTCGTGTACACACTCAACTTACCAAGAGACACAATTCCAGTTCTGTGTTTGTGAGCCCAGACTCGTGGTTGTACTCGTGTACACACTCAACTTACCAAGAGACACAAGTCCAGTTCTGTGTTTGTGAGCCCAGACTCGTGGTTGTACTCGTGTACATACTCAACTTACCAAGAGACACAATTCCAGTTCTGTGTTTGTGAGCCCAGACTCGTGGTTGTACTCGTGTACATACTCAACTTACCAAGAGACACAAGTCCAGTTCTGTGTTTGTGAGCCCAGACTCGTGGTTGTACTCGTGTACATACTCAACTTACCAAGAGACACAAGTCCAGTTCTGTGTTTGTGAGCCCAGACTCGTGGTTGTACTCGTGTATATACTCAACTTACCAAGAGACACAAGTCCAGTTCTGTGTTTGTGAGCCCAGACTCGTGGTTGTACTCGTGTACATACTCAACTTACCAAGAGACACAAGTCCAGTTCTGTGTTTGTGAGCCCAGACTCGTGGTTGTACTCGTGTACATACTCAACTTACCAAGAGACACAAGTCCAGTTCTGTGTTTGTGAGCCCAGACTCGTGGTTGTACTCGTGTACACACTCAACTTACCAAGAGACACAAGTCCAGTTCTGTGTTTGTGAGCCCAGACTCGTGGTTGTACTCGTGTACATACTCAACTTACCAAGAGACACAAGTCCAGTTCTGTGTTTGTGAGCCCAGACTGTATCCTCGTGGTTATCACCGACTCCAGCATGAGGGAGTTCCATGGCTGGATGTGGCCATAGTCACCTGCAATGTGGGACAACCGGTCAGACAGCAAACAGACAGTCGTACATCAGATGAGTTGTTACTAACATGTGTTCTCAAAGTGTGCCCATCTGAGGCAGCTGAAACATGCCAGCAGACATGTGGAGACAGATGACGTCCCTCTATGCACACATTCTGACAGAGCATCACACCAGTATAAGGCTCTAACCTGTGTTTGCCTGCCCTGACTTGTATCTGTCAATGCAAGACTGTGCAGGCCTTTTATTCCTCAGCATCCTAGGGTAGAAGATGAGCAAGACAGAATTTGTCATCTGAGACAGATCCCACAGTGCTTTGGGCATGCCCATGGATGTTCCACCTTCCTTAGATGTCATGGAGTAATGAAACTTAGTTTCAGTGACCAGTTGGTTATGCACACATCTACTCTGTCCTCTACCAGCTTCCTTAGATGTCATGGAGTATTGAAACTTAGTTTCAGTGACCAGTTGGTTATGCACACATCTACTCTGTCCTCTACCAGCTTCCTTACAAGACATATTTGACTGACTGATTAAAAACATCGGTATCATAACATTCAGTGTTGAAGTGCTACATAGAACCTGTACTTTTGTATGGATGTGAACATGGACAATGAGCAGACAAGCTAAAAAACATCTAATGGCAGTGGTAATGTGGTTTCTGAGGAAAATGCAAAGAATAAAGGCAGAAAAGCCAATGGACAGTCCACAAGAGGCAAATGAAAACCATAAACTGATCAGAGAAATGAGGTGTAGACAGACAAGATGTTTTTAGCACATCATGAGAAGAAATAAACTGAAGAACTTTGTGACAATGGGCAAGATTAAGGAGCAAAGAACAAGGGCAAAACAGAGAGACAAATATCTTGATGGCTTGGCCAAATGACATAATCCAGACAAAAACACAGAGCAAATCCATGACTCTGGTGATTGTGTGGGATGGTGAAACATGACTGGTGATTGTGTGGGATGGTGAGACATGACTGGTGATTGTGTGGGATGGTGAGACATGACTGGTGATTGTGTGGGATGGTGAAACATGACTGGTGATTGTGTGGGATGGTGAAACATGACTGGTGATTGTGTGGGATGGTGAAACATGACTGGTGATTGTGTGGGATGGTGAAACATGACTGGTGATTGTGTGGGATGTTGAAACATGACTGGTGATTGTGTGGGATGGTGAGACATGACTGGTGATGTGTGGGATGGTGAGACATGACTGGTGATGTGTGGGATGGTGAGACATGACTGGTGATTGTGTGGGATGGTGAAACATGACTGGTGATTGTGTGAGATGGTGAAACATGACTGGTGATTGTGTGAGATGGTGAAACATGACTGGTGATTGTGTGAGATGGTGAAACATGACTGGTGATTGTGTGAGATGGTGAAACATGACGGGTGATTGTGTGGGATGGTGAAACATGGCTGGTGATTGTGTGGGATGGTGAAACATGGCTGGTGATTGTGTGGGATGGTTAAACATGGCTGGTGATTGTGTGGGATGGTGAAACATGACTGGTGATTGTGTGGGATGGTGAAACATGACTGGTGATTGTGTGGGATGGTGAAACATGACTGGTGATTGTGTGGGATGGTGAAACATGACTGGTGATTGTGTGGGATGTTGAAACATGACTGGTGATTGTGTGGGATGGTGAGACATGACAGGTGATTGTGTGGGATGGTGAGACATGACTGGTGATTGTGTGGGATGGTGAGACATGACTGGTGATTGTGTGGGATGGTGAGACATGACTGGTGATTGTGTGGGATGGTGAAACATGACTGGTGATTGTGTGAGATGGTGAAACATGACTGGTGATTGTGTGAGATGGTGAAACATGACTGGTGATTGTGTGAGATGGTGAAACATGACTGGTGATTGTGTGAGATGGTGAAACACGGCTGGTGATTGTGTGGGATGGTGAAACATGGCTGGTGATTGTGTGGGATTGTGAAACACGACTGGTGATTGTGTGGGATGGTGAAACATGACTGGTGATTGTGTGAGATGGTGAAACATGACTGGTGATTGTGTGAGATGGTGAAACATGACTGGTGATTGTGTGAAATGGTGAAACATGACTGGTGAATGTGTGGGATGGTGAAACATGACTGGTGATTGTGTGAGATGGTGAAACATGACTGGTGAATGTGTGGGATGGTGAAACATGACTGGTGATTGTGTGAGATGGTGAAACATGACTGGTGATTGTGTGGGATGGTGAAACATGACTGGTGATTGTGTGGGATGGTGAAACATGACTGGTGATTGTGTGGGATGGTGAAACATGACTGGTGATTGTGTGGGATGGTGAAACACGACTGGTGATTGTGTGGGATGGTGAAACACGACTGGTGATTGTGTGGGATGGTGAAACATGACTGGTGATTGTGTGGGATGGTGAAACATGACTGGTGATTGTGTGGGATGGTGAAACACGACTGGTGATTGTGTGGGATGGTGAAACACGACTGGTGATTGTGTGGGATGGTGAAACATGACTGGTGATTGTGTGGGATGGTGAAACATGACTGGTGATTGTGTGGGATGGTAAAACATGACTGGTGATTGTGTGGGATGGTGAAACATGACTGGTGATTGTGTGGGATGGTGAAACATGACTGGTGATTGTGTGGGATGGTGAAACATGACTGGTGATTGTGTGGGATGGTGAAACATGACTGGTGATTGTGTGGGATGGTGAAACATGACTGGTGATTGTGTGGGATGGTGAAACATGACTGGTGATTGTGTGGGATGGTGAAACATGACTGGTGAATGTGTGGAATGGTGAAACATGACTGGTGATTGTGTGGGATGGTGAAACATGACTGGTGATTGTGTGGGATGGTGAAACATGACTGGTGATTGTGTGGGATGTTGAAACATGACTGGTGATTGTGTGGGATGGTGAGACATGACTGGTGATGTGTGGGATGGTGAGACATGACTGGTGATTGTGTGGGATGGTGAAACATGACTGGTGATTGTGTGAGATGGTGAAACATGACTGGTGATTGTGTGAGATGGTGAAACATGACTGGTGATTGTGTGAGATGGTGAAACATGACTGGTGATTGTGTGAGATGGTGAAACATGACGGGTGATTGTGTGGGATGGTGAAACACGGCTGGTGATTGTGTGGGATGGTGAAACATGGCTGGTGATTGTGTGGGATGGTTAAACATGGCTGGTGATTGTGTGGGATGGTGAAACATGACTGGTGATTGTGTGGGATGGTGAAACATGACTGGTGATTGTGTGGGATGGTGAAACATGACTGGTGATTGTGTGGGATGGTGAAACATGACTGGTGATTGTGTGGGATGTTGAAACATGACTGGTGATTGTGTGGAATGGTGAAACATGGCTGGTGATTGTGTGGGATGGTGAAACACGGCTGGTGATTGTGTGGAATGGTGAAACATGACTGGTGATTGTGTGGGATTGTGAAACATGGCTGGTGATTGTGTGGGATGGTGAAACATGACTGGCGATTGTGTGGGATGGTGAAATGTGACTGGTGATTGTGTGGGATGGTGAAACGTGACTGGTGATTGTGTGGGATGGTGAAACATGAATGGTGATTGTGTGGGATGGTGAAACATGACTGGTGATTGTGTGGGATGGTGAAACATGACTGGTGATTGTGTGGGATGGTGAAACATGACTGGTGATTGTGTGGGATGGTGAAACATGACTGGTGATTGTGTGGGATGGTGAAACATGACTGGTGATTGTGTGAGATGGTGAAACATGACTGGTGATTGTGTGGGATGATGAAACACGGCTGGTGATTGTGTGGGATGGTGAAACATGGCTGGTGATTGTGTGGGATGGTGAAACACGGCTGGTGATTGTGTGGGATGGTGAAACATGGCTGGTGATTGTGTGGGATGGTGAAACACGGCTGGTGATTGTGTGGGATGGTGAAACATGGCTGGTGATTGTGTGGGATGGTGAAACATGGCTGGTGATTGTGTGGGATGGTGAAACACGACTGGTGATTGTGTGGGATGGTGAAACACGGCTGGTGATTGTGTGGGATGGTGAAACATGGCTGGTGATTGTGTGGGATGGTGAAACATGGCTGGTGATTGTGTGGGATGGTGAAACATGACTGGTGATTGTGTGGGATGGTGAGACATGACTGGTGATGTGTGGGATGGTGAGACATGACTGGTGATTGTGTGGGATGGTGAAACATGACTGGTGATTGTGTGAGATGGTGAAACATGACTGGTGATTGTGTGAGATGGTGAAACATGACTGGTGATTGTGTGAGATGGTGAAACATGACTGGTGATTGTGTGAGATGGTGAAACATGACGGGTGATTGTGTGGGATGGTGAAACACGGCTGGTGATTCTGTGGGATGGTGAAACATGGCTGGTGATTGTGTGGGATGGTTAAACATGGCTGGTGATTGTGTGGGATGGTGAAACATGACTGGTGATTGTGTGGGATGGTGAAACATGACTGGTGATTGTGTGGGATGGTGAAACATGACTGGTGATTGTGTGGGATGGTGAAACATGACTGGTGATTGTGTGGGATGTTGAAACATGACTGGTGATTGTGTGGGATGGTGAGACATGACAGGTGATTGTGTGGGATGGTGAGACATGACTGGTGATTGTGTGGGATGGTGAGACATGACTGGTGATTGTGTGGGATGGTGAGACATGACTGGTGATTGTGTGGGATGGTGAAACATGACTGGTGATTGTGTGAGATGGTGAAACATGACTGGTGATTGTGTGAGATGGTGAAACATGACTGGTGATTGTGTGAGATGGTGAAACATGACTGGTGATTGTGTGGGATGGTGAAACACGGCTGGTGATTGTGTGGGATGGTGAAACACGACTGGTGATTGTGTGGGATGGTGAAACATGGCTGCTGATTGTGTGGGATGGTGAAACATGACTGGTGATTGTGTGAGATGGTGAAACATGGCTGGTGATTGTGTGAGATGGTGAAACATGGCTGGTGATTGTGTGAGATGGTGAAACATGACTGGTGATTGTGTGAGATGGTGAAACATGACTGGTGATTGTGTGAGATGGTGAAACACGGCTGGTGATTGTGTGGGATGGTGAAACATGGCTGGTGATTGTGTGGGATGGTGAAACACGACTGGTGATTGTGTGGGATGGTGAAACATGACTGGTGATTGTGTGAGATGGTGAAACATGACTGGTGATTGTGTGAGATGGTGAAACATGACTGTTGATTGTGTGAAATGGTGAAACATGACTGGTGAATGTGTGGGATGGTGAAACATGACTGGTGATTGTGTGAGATGGTGAAACATGACTGGTGAATGTGTGGGATGGTGAAACATGACTGGTGATTGTGTGAGATGGTGAAACATGACTGGTGATTGTGTGGGATGGTGAAACATGACTGGTGATTGTGTGGGATGGTGAAACATGACTGGTGATTGTGTGGGATGGTGAAACATGACTGGTGATTGTGTGGGATGGTGAAACACGACTGGTGATTGTGTGGGATGGTGAAACACGACTGGTGATTGTGTGGGATGGTGAAACATGACTGGTGATTGTGTGGGATTGTGAAACATGACTGATGATTGTGTGGGATGGTGAAACACGACTGGTGATTGTGTGGGATGGTGAAACACGACTGGTGATTGTGTGGGATGGTGAAACATGACTGGTGATTGTGTGGGATGGTGAAACATGACTGGTGATTGTGTGGGATGGTAAAACATGACTGGTGATTGTGTGGGATGGTGAAACATGACTGGTGATTGTGTGGGATGGTGAAACATGACTGGTGATTGTGTGGGATGGTGAAACATGACTGGTGATTGTGTGGGATGGTGAAACATGACTGGTGATTGTGTGGGATGGTGAAACATGACTGGTGATTGTGTGGAATGGTGAAACATGACTGGTGAATGTGTGGAATGGTGAAACATGACTGGTGATTGTGTGGGATGGTGAAACATGACTGGTGATTGTGTGGAATGGTGAAACATGGCTGGTGATTGTGTGGGATGGTGAAACACGGCTGGTGATTGTGTGGGATGGTGAAACATGGCTGGTGATTGTGTGGGATGGTGAAACATGGCTGGTGATTGTGTGGGATGGTGAAACACGACTGGTGATTGTGTGGGATTGTGAAACATGACTGGTGATTGTGTGGGATTGTGAAACATGGCTGGTGATTGTGTGGGATGGTGAAACATGACTGGCAATTGTGTGGGATGGTGAAATGTGACTGGTGATTGTGTGGGATGGTGAAACGTGAATGGTGATTGTGTGGGATGGTGAAACATGACTGGTGATTGTGTGGGATGGTGAAACATGACTGGTGATTGTGTGGGATGGTGAAACATGACTGGTGATTGTGTGGGATGGTGAAACATGACTGGTGATTGTGTGGGATGGTGAAACATGACTGGTGATTGTGTGAGATGGTGAAACATGACTGGTGATTGTGTGGGATGGTGAAACACGGCTGGTGATTGTGTGGGATGGTGAAACATGGCTGGTGATTGTGTGGGATGGTGAAACACGGCTGGTGATTGTGTGGGATGGTGAAACATGGCTGGTGATTGTGTGGGATGGTGAAACACGGCTGGTGATTGTGTGGGATGGTGAAACATGGCTGGTGATTGTGTGGGATGGTGAAACATGGCTGGTGATTGTGTGGGATGGTGAAACACGACTGGTGATTGTGTGGGATGGTGAAACACGGCTGGTGATTGTGTGGGATGGTGAAACATGGCTGGTGATTGTGTGGGATGGTGAAACATGACTGGTGATTGTGTGGGATGGTGAAACATGGCTGGTGATTGTGTGGGTTGGTGAAACATGGCTGGTGATTGTGTGGGATGGTGAAACATGACTGGTGATTGTGTGAGATGGTGAAACATGGCTGGTGATTGTGTGGGATGGTGAAACATGACTGGTGATTGTGTGGGATGGTGAAACATGACTGGTGATTGTGTGGGATGGTGAAACATGACTGGTGATTGTGTGGGATGGTGAAACATGACAGGTGATTGTGTGGGATGGTGAAACATGACTGGTGATTGTGTGGGATGGTGAAACATGACTGGTGATTGTGTGGGATGGTGAAACATGACTGGTGATTGTGTGGGATGGTGAAACATGACCACCCAAGCTTATCAGCATGGCACATGATAATGATACTTACAACATTCCAAGAAACCCACAGATACTTCATCTCCCACAGCAAATGTCACAAAGTGTAGATGCTAATCACTCCACAGACACACTGGTCATAAACACATCAACTTTGACCTCTCATGCCTCCCTCCCTACAAGACTCAAGCATAACTCCTAATTTGAGCGTCCTTCAAGATGTTGTTTTGACAGTTACTGTGTCTGTAACTATCAGTCGGTCATAGTGTGGCTGCTCTGACAATGAGGAGTGTTCCAACTATTGGCACCTATCCTATACCAACCAGTTGACTCTCTCTCATTACCTCGCTTCCTAGTGTGTCTCGGACTGTAGATCCATTTAGTCATTGCAATAGTGTTAACTGTGCTCACTATCTAGTTGTTCCACATCTGTCCATTGTAACAATACAGTCTGAGAATCAGACACTACCATTGGTTTTGTAACCCAAGTGCACGACATCCCCTTCAAAGCCTCAGTGATGACAGCCGTCTCCAGCCTCATACTTGATGGCAACATCAATGTGATGGAGACACAGTACACACACCAACCATGTTCTGTGTACAGGCACCAAGCAGGCCAGATTTCCTACTGTGTATGAATGTCACTGCAGCTTGTGTGTCCGGCTCACAGTCAGAAACATGTGCCACTGTCATATACCTACTCTTTATGATACTCCATTGGACGATAGTCCCTCATACAATTTAGGTTAAGATAGGCACTCCATTAATGTTATACACGCATACGACTCTGACACCAGGCAGGAAAAACCAATGTTACAATGTTTAATATTATTAAAACAACACCTTTATACTACACCTATTATAAATAGATATATCTTCTTCTTCTTCAGCGTTCCGAGCCATTGAGGTTCTTTGCTGCAAATACAATCCGTCTCCATTCGTCTCTCTGGTGGACCTTCTCTTGCCAGTCGTTGATTCCAAGTGCTTGTAGGTCTGTACATGTATTATCTCTCCACCGTCTTCTTGGTCTACCTCGGGGTCTACGGTCATTTATTTCCTGAGTGTAAGCGAGTTTTGTTTCCCTATTATCTTCCATTCTTTCTATATGCCCCAGCCATTGTAGTCTATTAGCCTTCATGATACCAGTGATTAGCGGGGACTTAAACAGATCATAAATGTCTTTGTTACTTCTTCTTTTCCACTCTCCACTTTGTGTATCCCTAATGGGTCCAAAGATGCGTCTTAAAACTTTGTTCTCAAAGGTTTGTAACAAGGCTTCATCTCATTTCGTTGTACTCCAGGTTTCAGAGCCATACAGCACAACTGGTCTGATCAGTGTTTTGTATATTGTGATTTTGGTGTTACGAGATAGCGCCTTTGATTTTAGTAGATGTTGTAGTGCATAGTATATCTTATTTCCAGAGTTGATTCTAGTTTGTATTTCTTCCCTTATGATGTTGGAGCAGTTGAAGATCGTACCCAGGTATTTGTATGTTTCCGTTCTTTTAATGGTCATATTATCTATTTGTATGTGGCCAGAGTTTCTAGCCATTCCGTCTCTTGAAATTACCATATATTCTGTCTTATCTTGGTTGATAACCAGCCCCATCTGTTGGGCTTTTTCCTTTAAGTGAGTCAATATTTCCAATGTCTTTTGTTCACTTTGCCCTATAATATCTATATCATCTGCATAACCAAGCAGCTTGGATGTTCCTCCAATATCACATTCCTCCTTTACCTTCCTTACAACTTTCTCTATATACAAATTTTTAAATGCTCTCACTCACACGCACTTCGAGTCATTCTCTGTGTAAGCTGAATGCACACATGAACTTCGTACTGCTATTTACACACTCGGCTTCCTAGGCTTAATACACTTACACACCGAGCGTTCTAAACATTGTATTACTTGTTATAGCATTATCGCTGCTCTTTATATCTGGTCACTAAGTCGTACGTGCTCTCACTCGTTCGTTATTCCTCTATCTCAGTCTAACACTTTATCACACATTCACTTCAGGCCCTAATCTATGTCCTATCCTGTCCACTGTCTAAAACACACTGTATCCAGTCTGCTACACTTTCTTCCATTGTCACATCTCTAGCATTCACCCGTCACAGGCTGTTGGTGTTTTTTCAGAGATGTGTACGTCTGTCCTCTTGTGCAGTGCATGTTTACTTGCACTGCTTGTAGTGTTTGCATCCTTGAGCTTGTGTAACCATGTCTGTGTGGTTCTGAATTGTTGATGTCTGCTCTAAATGACGTTTAACTCCAGTCTGTTGGATTCTAAGATGTCTGTATTTGTCATCTATACCTAGTAATTCTTGTATGTCATATTCTACACTGTTGTTAATATATATCTAATATAGAACTGTGACAGCCACATTAAACTAGAAGACAACAGGAACAGAGACAGTCAGAACACAGGCCAGGAGAAGCCCTCCAAGCTTACCTATGTGGGGATCTGTGTGGAACAACACTTGCATACACTCAACTGCTTCTGTCCTAAGACTGGCATCTTCCTGTGTGGCATACATAAGAAATCAGATTGCATTCACCCACCCCCTATCCATGCATACGCGCGCACACACACATGCACACACACATGCGCATGCACACACACATGCACGTACACACATGCACGTACACACATGCACGTACACACACATATATGATTATGTTGTCCATGCACTCAAGGTAGCAGCAGAATATAACGACTATGGAGCCTAGGTCCAGACCTGGAGAGGTATTCGAACACAGGTTCAGCAGGCCAGTGGGCTGGCCATTGTCTGACAGTGGACCCCCAGTGTGGAAGAGCTACATGTTGGAGTAGCAATGCTGGGAACAGTGAGAAGTGGACAGAGATTGTGCTGGCCGCAGACAGCTTTACAGAACTGGGACACTGAATACAGAGTTGTATCCAAGTACACCTAGACATGTCAACAAGTACACCTAGACATGTCAACAAGTACACCTAGACATGTCAACAAGTACACCTAGACATGTCAACAAGTACACCTAGACATGTCAACAAGTACACCTAGACATGTCAACAAATACACCTAGACATGTCAACAAGTACACACACACGTGCTGACCATACAGAACCAGTACTGTGTGACAAAACATCAAATATTAGTCTCATTTGGGTATTAACACGCCATGGCACCCTCTCTATGGTATCCCTCCAGGGAGTTGAGAGCCAATGAAGGAGAAGAGGGCAGAGAACATCCTGGACTGATAAGATGAAAAAGTGGGCAGGATGCAGGGTTGTCATATTTGATGAGGAAGAAAGCTGTTATGGACTTTGATTCTTGATGCTTCCATCATGGTACTCTTATGACCCAGGTTCAGGGTTATGGGATGAGCAGAGGATGATGATAAGGATACAGATTTATCTCTGACACATGTAATATATTCCTTATCATGACATTCAACACCATCACTAGATGGGCTTGCCTTTACAGGCTAATGTAACCAGTTCAACACCAGGCTGTATATTTGCTAAGTCCACTAAGGCACAGGATAGGTGCCTGACTGCTTCAAGTCTGGCAAGAAGCAAGCTATGTGGCAGATAACTGCTCACTCCACCTCATAAAGCTCTGACCAAGAATATACAAAACCTGCAGCATGTGAAACCTCTGGATGTCGCCGTTGCAAGAACATTTCCAACTGTCCAGAATCTCTACACACTTTTCTGATCTAATAATTATTTCAGACTGCTGATGACTAGACATGTCTACTGACTTAACATCAGTCACCATCATGTAGTGCCTTCTTTGCAGAGCATGACTCTCATTGCAGCTCACATGAAAGAGTCTAAATCATGCACCATGTTGTCCTGCCACATGCATGGTTCAGGACTGTCATCATTCAACATTTCTGTAATGCCCTGTCTCCACCACCGTGTTGTCCTGCCACATGCATGGTTCAGGACTGTCATCATTCAACATTTCTGTAATACCCTGTCTCCACCACCATGTTGGTCTACCATGCATCCTCCATAAACCACGTCTTCTATTACTGATCTTTCAAAACCACTGTAACATTTGACATATCAGCCCAACCAGACTTTAGGACTCTCTTGGTACACACATAACTGAGCACAGAACATGAGTTTTGTTATTATCACAATTATATTTAGGTGCACACTTCATTGCTCTTTAATGTTCATCCACTATGGCCAACCTTTCACTGGCACACACTCATGCATTGTACGGACATCCACGGGAGCACTCTTTCTCAGTTTTCACTTTCAGACCACCGTCACATCTCCATTGTTTCCAGCTTCCCGCCATACCTTCCTCCTCTTTTTTTCATGTACCACTTTCACTCATTTACCTGGGATCTTCACTGAACCGTTACCATCCCTCACCCAGGTTCCCATGACCCACAGACTCCCATGGCTGTCTGTATAAGAGTATTAAGGTCTAATTCATGTTAGTATCACAGTCTAGGATTCTGAGATAAGTAGCAAATATTTTTTTTGAAATTTTCAATTTCTCTTCACTGTTCTCATCTTTTTATTCTTCTCATCCTGTTCGTATGCCTTAATGCAGTCACAGGAGGTTCTTCTTAATGATTATATGTAGTGTTTTGTGTATGTATTTGTTTGCTGATGAAGGCTAGTCCTACCAACGTCCTTGTATTGTTCGTAATTATGTTCTGTAAAGCTGCACTACTTTGTGTTATTTTATAATGTTTACATTTCCTTTACCGCAGTTTCACTAAGTTTATTCATGTGGACAAAATGCATCCATTTCTGAGACAAGATACTGTTTGGAAGCTCTAGATGCATGTTCCTCTTCCAATTTCACAGGATGTGTGTATCTTTTCTCTTCTTGGCTGAGACTATTCTAAGACTTACTGTAACCATCTACTAAGCAAATGTCCACTTACTTTCACCACAATCTCTTGTAAGTATAAGTAGACTTGCTTCAGTTCTCTGGTAGAAAACACTCTAGTGGAGGTGAAGTTCCGTTGCTGTTTCACAAACTGCACACATCTGCTTACAGCTGGAGCACAGTGCTTCATGGTGGACAAGGCTGCCCTAAGTAGCTTCAGGAGAGGTAGAGAAGTAGTGTGTCTGCATGATGCTAGGCTGGACAGCAGGAGGTCAGAGGTGACAACCACAGGTCTGGCTGGCTGTAGACAAGGTTCACGTCTATGACTTGTGTGTAGTATGTTTCAGAATGATATTACACTTGTTGACATGACACAACTGTAGTTACATCATACATACTTGAGTAGTTACAATAAAACATGCATTAATTGATGCCTACACAGAACACAGTGGTATGACAGAATCCAATGTGGAGCTCATGGAGAGAACTAAACAATCACCAGTGAATTAAAACATGAGGAAAAGGCACTGGTATTGGATACGACACAGACAAAGAAAACCTGGTCACAGTATAACCAGACAGTCACTTGTCTAGAATCCACAGAGCCAAGGAAATAGTGGGAGAGCTAAGAACACATGTAAAAGAGACTTAGAGCAGACATGAATCATTTAAACAGGACATGGAGGGAGCTGACAGAGACAGGAGAGCATAGGACTGCTGGGCCAGGGTCAGTTGAGGGTTTATACTTCCTGGGGCTATCAAGGGCAGAACTGTCAGGTGCATATCCCTTACAGGACACCACAGTCAACCCCAGCATATTTTTGCTGTTTGTGATTTCTTGGCAAGTTTACGTTCAGTAGTTTGCACTTGCTGTCTGAATGACCAGCACTCATACCATTGTATGAAAACCAGCACAAGACGGTCTGCTTCTATACCTCCTGTAGCTGTGTTTCAAACACCGTATGTGGGGTTGTGATCTGTGTCTGCAGCCCTTTCATCATAGCGCCGGCAAAAGATAAAGGTAAAATAACAAAACTACAATATTATGTCATGTTGAAGATGATGATAATGAGACCGAACTCAGTGTAAAGTTAAAATAACAAAACTGCAATATTGTGTCATGTTGAAGATGATGATAATGAGACCAAACTCAGTGTAAAGTTAAAATAACAAAACTGCAATATTGTGTCATGTTGAAGATGATGATAATGAGACCAAACTCAGTGTAAAGTTAAAATAACAAAACTACAATATTGTGTCATGTTGAAGATGATGATAATGAGACCAATCTCAGTGTAAAGTTAAAATAACAAAACTACAATATTGTGCCATGTTGAAGATGATGATAATGAGACCGAACTCAGTGTAAAGTTAAAATAACAAAACTGCAATATTGTGTCATGTTGAAGATGATGATAATGAGACCAAACTCAGTGTAAAGTGAAAATAACAAAACTGCAATATTGTGTCATGTTGAAGATGATGATAATGAGACCAAACTCAGTGTAAAGTTAAAATAAATAAACTACAATATTGTGTCATGTTGAAGATGATGATAATGAGACCAAACTCAGTGTAAAGTTAAAATAACAAAACTACAATGTTGTGTCATGTTGAAGATGATGATAATGAGACCAAACTCAGTGTAAAGTTAAAATAACAAAACTGCAATATTGTGTCATGTTGAAGATGATGATAATGAGACCAAACTCAGTGTAAAGTTAAAATAAATAAACTACAATATTGTGTCATGTTGAAGATGATGATAATGAGACCAAACTCAGTGTAAAGTTAAAATAACCAAACTACAATGTTGTGTCATGTTGAAGATGATGATAATGAGACCAAACTCAGTGTAAAGTTAAAATAACAAAACTGCAATATTGTGTCATGTTGAAGATGATGATAATGAGACCAAACTCAGTGTAAAGTTAAAATAACAAAACTGCAATATTGTGTCATGTTGAAGATGATGATAATGAGACCAGACTCAGTGTAAAGTTAAAATAACAAAACTACAATATTGTGTCATGTTGAAGATGATGATAATGAGACCAGACTCAGTGTAAAGTTAAAATAACAAAACTACAATATTGTGTCATGTTGAAGATGATGATAATGAGACCAAACTCAGTGTAAAGTTAAAATAACAAAACTACAATACTGTGTCATGGTGAAGATGATGATAATGAGACCAAACTCAGTGTAAAGTTAAAATAACAAAACTGCAATATTGTGTCATGTTGAAGATGATGATGATGAGACCAAACTCAGTGTAAAGTTAAAATAACAAAACTACAATATTGTGTCATGTTGAAGATGATGATAATGAGACCAAACTAAGTGTAAAGTTAAAATAACAAAACTACAATACTGTGTCATGTTGAAGATGATGATAATGAGACCAAACTCAGTGCAAAGTTAAAATAACAAAACTACAATATTGTGTCATGGTGAAGATGATGATAATGAGACCAGACTCAGTGTAAAGTTAAAATAACAAAACTGCAATATTGTGTAATGTTGAAGATGATGATAATGAGACCGAACTCAGTGTAAAGTTAAAATAACAAAACTGCAATATTGTGTCATGTTGAAGATGATGATAATGAGACCAGACTCAGTGTAAAGTTAAAATAACAAAACTGCAATATTGTGTCATGTTGAAGATGATGATAATGAGACCAGACTCAGTGTAAAGTTAAAATAACAAAACTGCAATATTGTGTCATGTTGAAGATGATAATGAGACCAGACTCAGTGTAAAGTTAAAATAACAAAACTACAATAGTGTGTCATGTTGAAGATGATGATAATGAGACCAGACTCAGTGTAAAGTTAAAATAACAAAACTGCAATATTGTGTCATGTTGAAGATGATGATAATGAGACCTGACTCAGTGTAAAGTTGAAATAACACACACACACATTGGCACCTTGCCGTCTTGACAGACGATAGTTTGTGCTTTAAAAAGGCATAATAACTTTTAACTATGGCGGTAGCGAGTGTGACTGATAAGGCCAATTTGCGCTGTAAATGTCCGTTCACAGTGGGTGCATGTGAACACGTGGTCATTTCCACCATCATGCACCATCTTACGTCTCAAACGCTTGGTGTGTGACTTTTCTGCAATAATTTTCTCCTTTGACTTTATTCCATTTCTGATATTTGCCCTCCATGCAACACGTTCAGCGGCGACTTGCTCCCAATGTGCATTATCCATGCCTGTATCAATCATGTCCCGCTTACACACATCTTTGTATCGTAGTAGAGGCCGACCCTGAGATCTCTTACCCATCTGTAATTCACCAAAAAAGATATCCTTTGGTATTCTACCATCATCCATCCGCCTAAGATGTCCTATCCATCTAAGTCTACGAAGACTGAGCATGGAATAAACTGTCACACAACCTGATCTTTCCAATACTTCAGTATTTGTGATTTTGTCTTGCCACTTAATACCAAGAATTCTTCGCAGACACCGCATATGAAAGCTGTTTAAATTGTTCTCTTGGTGTGAGTAAGTTGTCCAGGTTTCACTGCCATAGAGAAGAGTACTAAGGACACAGGCTTGATAGACAAGGACTTTTGTTTTGGCAGTAAGCTTCCTGTTCTCCCAGACTCTTTTTCTTAACCTGTTCATTGTTGTTGCTGCCTTACCAATCCGGATGTTGATTTCCTGATCTAGGGATAATTTGCTATTTACCACCGATCCTAGATATGTAAAATGGTCTACTATCTCTAGTTCGGCGTCGTCAATAAAGATTGATGGCACCCCATGTGCACCTTGTGACATAATCTGTGTCTTCTTTTTGCTAATTGTTAAACCAAATTCAGAACAAGCATTGGAGAATGCAGATAGTAGACATTGCAATTCTTCCTCAGAGTGGGTCGTAACTGCAGCATCATCTGCAAAAAGCAAATCTCTAATCAGTACCCTCCTAATTTTGGTCTTGGCTTTCAATCTCTGAGCATTGTAGAGGCCGCCATCTGAGCGTGAGTGAATGTATATACCACCATCCTGATCACGAAATGCATATTTCAGTAGAAGTGAAAAGTATATTCCAAAGAGGGTGGGAGCTAGTACACAACCTTGCTTAACTCCACTCTTGATTTCAAATTCTTCAGAAGTTGCACCATCAAACTTGATTATACCCTTCATGCCTGTGTGGAACGATTCCACAATGGACAGAAGAGTTGGTGGGCAGCCAATCTTCTTTAGTGCCTTGAACAGACCCTCACGACTGACCAAATCAAATCAAAAGTTGAAATAACAAAACTACAATATTGTGTCATGTTGAAGATGATGATGATCAGACCAAACTCAATGTAAAGTTAAAATAACAAAACTGCAATATTGTGTCATGTTGAAGATGATGATAATGAGACCAGACTCAGTGTAAAGTTAAAATAACAGAACTAAAATATTGTGTCATGTTGAAGATGATGATAATGAGACCAGACTCAGTGTAAAGTTAAAATAACAAAACTGCAATATTGTGTCATGTTGAAGATGATGATAATGAGACCAAACTCAGTGTAAAGTTAAAATAACAAAACTGCAATATTGTGTCATGTTGAAGATGATGATAATGAGACCAGACTCAGTGTAAAGTTAAAATAACAAAACTACAATATTGTGTCATGTTGAAGATGATGATAATGAGACCAGACTCAGTGTAAAGTTAAAATAACAAAACTACAATATTGTGTCATGTTGAAGATGATGATAATGAGACCAAACTCAGTGTAAAGTTAAAATAACAAAACTACAATACTGTGTCATGGTGAAGATGATGATAATGAGACCAAACTCAGTGTAAAGTTAAAATAACAAAACTGCAATATTGTGTCATGTTGAAGATGATGATGATGAGACCAAACTCAGTGTAAAGTTAAAATAACAAAACTACAATATTGTGTCATGTTGAAGATGATGATAATGAGACCAAACTCAGTGTAAAGTTAAAATAACAAAACTACAATACTGTGTCATGTTGAAGATGATGATAATGAGACCAAACTCAGTGCAAAGTTAAAATAACAAAACTACAATATTGTGTCATTGTGAAGATGATGATAATGAGACCAGACTCAGTGTAAAGTTAAAATAACAAAACTGCAATATTGTGTAATGTTGAAGATGATGATAATGAGACCGAACTCAGTGTAAAGTTAAAATAACAAAACTGCAATATTGTGTCATGTTGAAGATGATGATAATGAGACCAGACTCAGTGTAAAGTTAAAATAACAAAACTGCAATATTGTGTCATGTTGAAGATGATGATAATGAGACCAGACTCAGTGTAAAGTTAAAATAACAAAACTGCAATATTGTGTCATGTTGAAGATGATGATGATGAGACCAGACTCAGTGTAGTTAAAATAACAAAACTACAATATTGTGTCATGTTGAAGATGATGATAATGAGACCAGACTCAGTGTAAAGTTAAAATAGCAAAACTACAATATTGTGTCATGTTGAAGATGATGATAATGAGACCTGACTCAGTGTAAAGTTGAAATAACAAAACTACAATATTGTGTCATGTTGAAGATGATGATGATGAGACCAAACTCAATGTAAAGTTAAAATAACAAAACTGCAATATTGTGTCATGTTGAAGATGATGATAATGAGACCAAACTCAGTGTAAAGTTAAAATAACAAAACTACAATATTGTGTCATGTTGAAGATGATGATAATGAGACCTGACTCAGTGTAAAGTTAAAATAACAAAACTGCAATATTGTGTCATGTTGAAGATGATGATAATGAGACCAAACTCAGTGTAAAGTTAAAATAACAAAACTGCAATATTGTGTCATGTTGAAGATGATGATAATGAGACCAAACTCAGTGTAAAGTTAAAATAACAAAACTGCAATATTGTGTCATGGTGAAGATGATGATGAGACCAATAACATAGACATGGATTGGATACAGGGGGCAGAATAACATAAATACTATACGTGGATACAGGGGACAGAATAACACAGACATTGAATGTAGATTTGAGGAAAGATTAATGCAAACATTGAATGTAGATTCACAGAGAGAATAACACAAACATTTAATGTAGAATCAAGGACAGAATAACACAGACATAGGAATGTAGAATTGGGACAGAATAACACAGACATTACATGTAGATTCACAGACAGAATAACACAGACATTACATGTAGATTCACAGACAGAATAACACAAACACTGAATGTGGATTCACAGACTGAATAACACAGACATTACATGGAGATTCACAGACAGAATAACACAATCATTGAATGTAGATTCACAGACAGAATAACACAAACACTGAATGTAGATTTGAGAACACAAGTGTGTGTGTGTGTCAGAGAGAGAGAGAGAGAGAGAGAGAGAGAGAGAGAGAGAGAGAGAGAGAGAGAGAGAGAGAGAGAGAGTGAGAGAGAGAGAGAGAGTGAGAGAGAGACTGCTGCTGGATCAGGAAAGTCCATTAAACAGTGCAACCACAGGAATGTTGTCGATGCTGCTAACAATAATAATGAAAATGAAGAGGATGGAAAACAAGCTGACATGTGAAATGAGTTAAATGTAAGTATACAAGTAACTGAAGAATAAACAGTCCAGTGCCTGGAACTGACAGGGTTGCACTCAGTCATGTCATGACAAGCTGAAGGTGGAAGGAATCACACAACTCACCTGGTATTGATGCGGTGTGGTGGCCAGCCAGGCACACAGACACAGCGCTGGAGCTGAGGTGCTGGTCTCACTGCTAGGCATGGACTCCTGCAGAATGTCCAGCAAGCGCTGCTCTTTCATCAGTGCCGGCAGCACTGGATGTTTGAGAGACATAAAACACAGAATTGACTGGGACAATAAGCAGGACTACCATGCCATCAGGGAAAGTATTCTGTGACAGTAAACATTACTGTCATGTCATAACGGGAATATATGCTGGGACAGTAAACAGCACTACTGTCTAACAAAGAGAAACTGATTGATTGATTGATTGATTGATTAATTGATTGATTGATTTAGGAACCGACATCACAGCATTCGGGACATTCCCATAAGTGCTCCGTCCCCATCCTCAGCAGCCAGCAAAGAGTTCCAACACTAATAGTTCCAGTAGCAATCTGATTATATGTCCGTCTCGCCTTTCCTCTGAGCGTCGAGCGTCGGCCAGATCCCCTCGTCACACCTCGCTGCCTCATTCATACCAGACCATGGTGATCCATTTGCTCCTCCGAGGTGTACACGTGCTCCCACAAGGCCGCAACCACATCTGTTTTGTCATGCATCAATACTCCACCAAGTTTTGCCAAGCCAGCCAATCTGTCCACCTGTTCATTCCCCAGCACACCGGCATGCCCAGGAGAAAATATCCAGGTGATGCTTGCTACCCGTGACCTCCGAAGCGAAGCACGCCACTCTGCACGAAGCTTGCCTGTTCTCACCCTCCTCAGCATGCTTTCTGAGTCAGTTACAATCACAATGTGTGTATGCATCATGTTCTCTATCCAGCAGAAAGCTGCACTGACTGCCTCCACCTCCATTCTTAAGCTAGATGTTGTGTTATCATACGCCAGGCTCTCCTGCACCAAATGCCGACCATTAGCTTTTGCCAAGAACCCACAGGCACTTCTCCTACCTCTCAACACCAACCCATCCGTGTAGATAATCATATCACCTGGGCGAGAATTATCCTGAATTAGTTGCTGAATTTCCACTTCTGTGGCCCCTGCTGGCCACTCCCTGCACTCCCGGCTCAATGTGATTATAACTCTGCACAAGTCTGACTGCTCGGCTGGCACTCTGACCCACTCCTCTCCTCGCCTGATGTTCTCCAAGGGGCACACCTGTCTGATCGTATCCTCCGCCTGAGCCATCCATGATTTCCCTCTTATCAGTCTCTGACCCTTAACTACGTTCAGCGCCTCATGCAACGGGTGATCTGTGTCAGCAACTACTCTGAGGTATGCCTTCGACTGCATCACCTTGAGCCTACCAGCAACAGTCGGCAAACCAAGGATGTAACGCATACACACTATTAGGGTATCTCTGGTGCATCCTAGAATGACCCGCATAGCTTCGTTCTGTATGCGCTCTAATTTCACCAGCTGACTCTTTGAGACAGTGAGCAGTCCTAGTCCATAATCAATCACTGAGAGGATCAAGTGCTGGTATAGTGTGAAGAGCATTCTCTACTCTGTGTCCATTGCAGCCATAGTTTTAAGTGCATTGAGTCCCTTTTGAGATCTTGTCACAACCGTCTCCACATGGTCCTTGAAGGACAGACTACTGTCAAATATGATTCCCAGATACTTCAGTTTGTTCTCTCTGTTGACGCTTCTGCCATCTATCGTGAGGCTTGGTGCATCATCTCTCACAATCCTGTTGTCCAGAGAGCACCACAACACAGCCGCCTTTTCCGGGTTGATGACAGCACTCATTTCAGTGCACCAGTCAATCACTTTGTCTACTGTCACCTGTAGCTCCTGGGCTGTTTGATCCCTATTTCTCCCCTGCCTGTATGCAAGAATATCATCTGCAAATGTTAGAATCCTTCCAACCCCTGGTGCTTCTAGGTTTGCAATCTTGCTCGTATACACATTAAAGAGCACCGGTGAGATTGCAGATCCTTGTGGCAGTCCCGGGGTTAAAATATGTGGCTCTGAGGTCCATGCACCCAGACGGAAAGCAACCCGACAAGAATGCAGGACAGCTGCTATCCAGTTCACCAACCAGGGATTGACCCCCTTCTCCATAAGTGCGGTCATCAAAATATCATAGCGTACTATATTGTACGCATCCTCGAGATCAAGCGCTGCCGCCATCGTTTCCTGTCTACTCTGGAACCCCTCATAAACGTCAAAGGCAAAGGTGGCTGCATTTGACCAGGTATCTTTTCCTTGCCTGTAGCTCCCCAGGCCTCTTGGAAGAAGCTTTCCCCCTTTCCAAAAAATCCTGCAGCTTAACAGTGACTATCTTCTCTAAAACCTTCCCAAATATTTTTTGAAGGGTGATGATCCTAAAGCCGCTAAGCTTTGAATGATCCTTGAATGGTTCTGGGAGAGGGATGAGATAGTCATGCAACCAATCCTGCGGTACTGATGCTGTCCTAATGCTCTGATTAAAGCAGCCGGCCATCTCCTCCAGGTCTGCATCGCTCAAAGCCTTCATGTGGCCATACCTGACACCATCAGGCCCTGGTGCCGTGTCTTTTGCCTTTTTCAAAATATGTTTAACATCTTCAACCCGTATGAAGCCTTCATAAGGCATATTCTCCATTGTGCCAGATAATTCCACTCAAACTGCATCCCTGGTATCCGCGTCATTATGATTGGTCTGCTCTAAAAATCTCTGAAGAAACGCCTCCCCTTTCTCCATGTCTGTTGTCACGCGTACCCCATCCTCTTTATAAATTGTTCCCACTGTCAAAGGCCAATCTTTTCTTTGCATTTGTCTGTGCAGTTTCCAGAATTTATGCAGTGTTTTATCACCTCCAATCTCCTTCATAAAACATTCCCATTTTACTTTCTTGGCCTCTGCAGCACATCGCTTGAAAGCCTCCACCTTGTCTTTCTTGTCATTTTCCGCTATGTCAACTTCCTCTTGTGAGCTTCGGGGTGTCTGTCGCAATTTCCTTAGCTGCTTCACTGCAGCTCTCTTTGCTTTCCACGCATAGACAGTAGTGTTGTTTACTGTTCCAGCATATATTCCCCTTATGACATGACAGTAATGTTTACTGTGCTGTGACAGTAAACATTACTGTCACGTAGTAAGGGTAATATTTGCTGGGGCAGTAAACAGCACTATTGCCCAACAAATACAAACTATGCTGTGACAGTAAACATTACTATCATGTCATAAGGGGAATATATACTGGGACAGTAAAAAGCACTACTGCCTAACAAATACAAACTGTGACAGTAAACATTACTGTCATGTCATAAGGGGAATATATGCTGGGACAGTAAACAGCACTACTGTCTAACAAAGAGAAACTGTGCTGTGACAGTAAACAGCACTACTGTGAAACTGCTGTGACAGTTAAAAGTTAGTTGCATATCCTTTACAGAATGTTGCAATCAACACCAGCATTTTTTCCTGTTGTTGATGTCTTGGCAAGTTTACGTTCAGTAGTTTGCCATTGCTTTCTGAATGACCAGCCCCCCACACCATTTCATAAAAAAACCAACACAAGGTAGTCTGCTGCCAAATCGCCCACAGCTGTGTTTTGAATGCAGGTATGCGAGATTACAAACTGCATCTGTAACCCTTTCACCACAGAGAAAGTGCTGTGACAGTAAAAACACAAAAACCAGTATGCTGAGACCACGCGGGGACAGTTCACAACTTCATCAAGAGAACATGTTCACAGCAGAAACAAGACACCACGTTGGCTATTGTGACTGGGTTGTGACTGTGGTAACTCTTTGCACTCTCTAAAACTGCCTGTGTGCAAGCTAGATTTGGGGAGTCAATCTCCAGTCACAGTTGGTAATAGTAATTTGAAGCTGACTGCTTCACATCCACATTTAACTGAGAATTGCACCACAGGTCAACACACGTGATCAGACATGACTGGTAGAAATTGTGGAAAGGAACATGAGTCACAATTTTATATCACCTGGAAGTGTAGAGTCCTAACTAAGTGAAATGTGGTCAATTCTGTGTGACAGTTTAGACACTTCCAGCAGAGTTCAGAAACTGCTCCGACACATCCAGTCATACAGTGACAACCTGAATGTGCTCAGAGTCTGGACAGACAAGTCAGCAGTCAGAAGACTGCTTCTCATTCACTGTTCTAGCAATGTCCACACAAGAAGTAGGACATGAGTGGATATCTGGTGCTGTGTCTGAGAACTGACTGGGTCTCCCCAATAGCTCTGTGTGAATGTCTGTCACAGAGATCAGTGGGGCATAGTGGCTTCATTTCTTGCACCAGTCAGTCTGGATTTTAACACTGACTTGTCTTTCAGAAAGTAATGGCAAACTACTGAACGTACAACTGCCCAGAAAATCACACTGGGGTAGATGGCAAGGTCCAGGAAAGAGCATGCCACATGTTTAAGAGTGTCAGCTGATGACTACACCTGATACAACATCAGTGTAAACTTTCACAGCTATATGTTAGACACAATCTGATGATACATGACACATTCATACAACATATGCTGAAACACTGTACCTATGAAAAATTATACATACAACAAATGCTGAACTATGTACAACATATAATATATGTCTCATTTATAACTCTGGAGGGTTGAGCAGGATATTGAAATCACAATTAAATACATAAACAAGAAGGAAATCCTTCACACATACAATGGGACAAAGAGAATGGTAACATACAGGGTCATTCAAGGGGAATATTGAGCACAATGGACACTGTGGCATAGTCCCTACAGGATCTATCTTCACACGATGCCCAGAAAACAATGTACTGATAGTAAAACCAACAAGCTAGTACAGCAAGAAGCTGTACACTTAACATGTGCAGTCAGGGACACTTGTATGCGCCTGGAGACATGCCTGGTATATGGTGCTAACTCCACATGTATAGACCAATCAGCACCCAATGGATGATGTGGTCACTATCATGCAGTTACCTGTACTTCTCAGGACTTGTCCCGGTACCAATTTTAGGCAAGGTCGACACTGGAGACCAGGTCATTTGAAAATCTGCCTCCATGGGGGATGTGAGCAGCCTAGCCACTGCATTACCACAGCTTCCAAGCTGTACACTAGTTAGAGACATGACATGCTGACAAACAAAATAACCTGGACTATTATAAGGAGGGAAAACTTCGAAATGTACTAACAACAGACTAGACTGAAAATGGGCAGAAGGAGGACAGAAATACATATCTGGATGCTTCCGGCAAATTTTACAACAGAAGCAGCACATGCCTGATCTGACTGTGGTGACTGTGTCAGATGGACAGCCATCATGGACTATAAATGTAACCTTGGTACATGATGATGATAACACATACACTATGATATAGTACTGGCCTACCAGTGTGGCAGAGGATCAATGATCACAATGAACAGAGAACTAACAACAAGCTCAACCAGCCAGGTTGAATGCCCATTAGAGGAGAGATGTTGCCCCACACATGACCCAGCCTGTCAATGCCTGCCACAGATATCCCCAGGAGGGCACCATTCTAAGCAAGACAGCTGGTCACCCACCATTAACTCCTACCTGCTAGAGTAAAATGTTCAGTGTTTCCAGACTGAATGCTAAAGACATGTACCTGTTCTACCGTCCTGCTGCGACATGATGCTTGTGACACAGGCCAGGTATTTCAATGTCCAGGCCAGAGATGTACCTTTCACTTGAGCCATGCCAGCCAGCTTGATTGCTGCAACAACAGGACACACTGAGAGTTCTTACTTCTGGCAATCATCTCATGGTAGTATGTGTGGCATATATCTCGTGGTATTATGTGTGGCATACATCTCGTGGTAGTATGTGTGGCTTACATCTTGTGGTAGTATGTGAGGTATACATCTCGTGGTAGTGTGTGTGGCATACATCTCGTGGTAGTATGTGTGGCATACATCTCGTGGTAGTGTGTGAGGCAGACATACAAGGAGACTGTGAAATCTTCCAGCATTTGTGGGTGATCAATGTGGCAATGTGGGGAATGAACACAATGAGGACTTGACAGGTAATGATCTGTGGGCTTCTTGTGAGGCAATGATCAGTGACAGACTTGGAGGCAATGGTCAGTAAGAGACTTGGAGGCAATGGTCAATGATACACTTGTGAGGCAATGTTCAGTGATACACTTAGTTAGTTAGTTGACAGATCATCCTCCTTGCACATTGAACCATTCAGTCCATAAGTGCTCGGATCCCCTCCTCAGAACATCCCGCAGCGTGTAGCGGCTAATGACACCAGTTCTGTGTTGGTTTATCAGTCTTCTTTGGCTTCCTGCGTAGTGTTCTTGTTTGGCCACCCCTCTTTTAATTTGCTGTTCTCGCAGTCTGGCCATGGTTGTAGATTCACAGTCATCACTTGGTTCTCGCAAAAGTCATACTTCTCATAGAGCATTCAGAATGTCAGCCTGGTCCATGGTGCGTCCGCCCTCCACAGTAGCATTACCTGCGAGCTTGTCAGCCCGCTCATTCCCTTGTACTCCCGCATGCCCTGGCACGAAGATGAAACTAATCTTTGCCAGCCGAGACCGCTCCAGAGACAGCAACCATTCTCTTCGGATCACCCCATCTCTATCCTCTGGAGCATGTTTATTGAGTCGCTAAGGAAACATGCCCTAGTGAATGTCTGTGTCCCTGGGGCATGTTATTGCTTTATTTACTGCCATGACTTCCATAGTCAGGCTACTTGTGGTCTCAACAAAAGCACCAGAGTCCTCCTTCACAATTCTCCCTCCGGCCTGAGCCGTAAAGGCCCATGAGCTTCTCACATGTCGGACGACCGACCCATCTGTGTAAATGACAGCATCACCGTCTAGCAAATTCTCGAAAATCAACGCTTATACTTCCGCCTCCACAGCTGCCGGGTTTTCTTGTCTGCATTTTCTGTCTAGTTGGATGCAAACTGAAAAGGATGTGCAGAAATCTGTTGGCACTTGTACCCACTCCTCGCCAGGTTCTAAGTCCTCAAGTGAACACTCCTGTTGAAGTATGTCTTCGGCTTGATCCATCCACGACCGTCCTCTTTTTAACCTGCTGCCCTTCACCTTCATAATTTCACTATGCAGTGGATGTTGTGTGTTTGCGTTAACTCTGAGGTAGGCGCGAGCTCTGCAGACTTGTATTCTCTCTTCAATGGTTGGAAAATCAAGAAGGTAGCGCATCGCCTTGCATGCTGTATCTCTTGTACATCCAAGAATAATGCGCATAGCTTCATTCTGTATCCTTTCCATCCTTTCTATCTGCTTACGGCTGAGTGTCAGGATTGACATCGCATACTCAAAAACAGATATGACCAGCCCTTCGTATAGAAGACATAGATGGCGCTGCTCACAGTTTGCTGCCGTCATCACCCGCATCGCAGCCAACCCCCTCTTGGCCTTTGTTATCACCTGGTCTATGTGCTCATTGTAAGCAAGGCTTCGATCAAACCGTATCCCCAGGTAATTCATTGCCTGCATTCTTTCCACCGTCTCTGAACACAGATTTACAGTTGGTGTTGGAGAGTTGACAATATGATTATTCAACGAGAACCAAGTGATACCAGTGATACACTTGTGAGGCAATGGTCAGTGAGTGACTTGTGAGACAATGGTCAGTGATACACTTGTGAGGCAATGGTCAGTGATACACTTGTGAGGCAATGGTCAATGATACACTTGTGAGTCAATGATCAGTGAGAGACTTGTGAGGCAATGATCAGTGAGAGACTTGGAGGCAATGATCAGTGAGAGACTTGGAGGCAATGGTCAGTGAGAGACTTGGAGGCAATGATCAGTGATACACTTGTGAGGCAATGATTGATCAGTGAGAGACTTGGGGGCAATGGTCAGTGAGGGACTTGGAGACAATGATCAGTGATACACTTGTGAGGCAATGATCAGTGATACACTTGTGAGGCAATCATCAGTGATACACTTGTGAGTCAATCAGTGATACACTTGTGAGGCAATGGTCAATGATACACTTGTGAGTCAATGATCAGTGAGAGACTTGTGAGGCAATGATCAGTGAGAGAATTGGAGGCAATGATCAGTGAGAGACTTGGAGGCAATGGTCAGTGAGAGACTTGGAGGCAATGATCAGTGATACACTTGTGAGGCAATGATTGGTCAGTGAGAGACTTGGGGGCAATGGTCAGTGAGGGACTTGGAGACAATGATCAGTGATACACTTGTGAGGCAATGATCAGTGATACACTTGTGAGGCAATGATCAGTGATACACTTGTGAGGCAATGATCAGTGAGAGACTTGGAGGCAATGGTCAGCGAGAAACTTGGAGGCAATGATCAGTGATACACTTGTGAGGCAATGATCAGTAATACACTTGTGAGGCAATGATCAGTGAGAGACTTGGAGGCAATGGTCAGTTAGAGACTTGGAGGCAATGCTCAATGATACACTTGTGAGGCTATGGTCAGTGATACACTTGTGAGGCAATGGTCAGTGATACACTTGTGAGGCAATGATAAACTTGTGAGGCAATGGTCAATGATAAATTTGTGAGGCAATGGTCAATGATAAACTTGTGAGGCAATGGTCAATGATAAACTTGTGAGGCAATGGTCAGTGATACACTTGTGAGGCAATGGTCAATGATAAACTTGTGAGGCAATGGTCAGTGATACACTTGTGAGGCAATGGTCAGTGAGAGACTTGTGAGGCAATGGTCAGTGAGAGACATGTAAGGCAATGGTAAGTGAGACACTTGTGAGGCAATGGTCAGTAAGACACTTGTGAGGCAATGGTCAGTGATAAACTTGTGAGGCAATGATCAGTGATACACTTGTGAGGCAATGGTCAATGATACACTTGTGAGGCAATGATCAATGATACACTTGTGAGGCAATGGTCAGTGATACAATTGTGAGGCAATGATCAGTGATACACTTGTGAGGCAATGATCAGTGAGAGACTTGGAGGCAATGGTCAGTTAGAGACTTGGAGGCAATGCTCAGTGATACACTTGTGAGGCAATGATCAGTGATACACTTGTGAGACAATGGTCAGTGATACACTTGTGAGGCAATGGTCAGTGGTACACTGGTGAGGCAATGGTCAGGATACACTTGTGAGGCAATGGTCAGTGATACACTTGTGAGGCAATGGTCAGTGATACACTTGTGAGGCAATGGTCAGTGATAAACTTGTGAGGCAATGGTCAATGATAAATTTGTGAGGCAATGGTCAATGATAAACTTGTGAGGCAATGGTCAATGATAAACTTGTGAGGCAATGGTCAGTGATACACTTGTGAGGCAATGGTCAATGATAAACTTGTGAGGCAATGGTCAGTGATACACTTGTGAGGCAATGGTAAGTGAGACACTTGTGAGACAATGGTCAGTAAGACACTTGTGAGGTACTGGCCTTAGAGATACTTATGGGACAATAGTCAGTGAGAGACTTGGTCAGTACTGGACAGTGAACATTAAGTGCAAGTATAAACACCAGCTACACAGTGAACACATCATGTGTGACAATAACTATGCAGCACAACAGTTCAAATCCAACACAATAATGTGCATTAAATACAACAGTCAACAAAAAGCATAACACTAACCAAAACATCAAATTCAATAGTAAACTTCAAATACAACAGTAAACAAACCATCAAATACAACAGAAAACTTCAAATACAACAGTAAACAAAACATTAAATACAACAGTAAACTTCAAATACAACAGTACACAAAAAGTACAACAGGAAACTATAAATTCAACAGCAAACATCAAGTATAACAATAAAAATCCATTATAACAGCTCACAACTCTGAAGTTTAAACAAGCAACAACCATCAATAATGCCACAGAAAATCAGCTGAGATGTACCGTGATAGACAGACTTGAGGCGAGATGTCTTCGTGGCCACTGACACTCGTGGGCTCTGGACCAGCTCACACAGGATGGGCAGAATGTTGACTGATGTAGCCACTGACAGAGGAGACATGGACATGGCAGATGAACAAGCTGCGTCAATGTCAAGTTTACCTGAAGACTGTCTTCTAGCCTGGTGCTTATTGTTATGTCATCATCGTGTTCATTTTAACACAATGAGGCAAGGACGTTGTATTTTTCCATGATCCTTGGCTAATGTCTAATCTTCTCAGATAAGCATGAACATCAAGGAGGACCTGTGTAAATATTGCACAGATTAAAAGTCCACTGGGCAGTTGGACATCACCAGGACTAGATTGAATAAAGCCACAACCTGGCTAAATGTCAAATGAGAGAAGCCACCCACAAACACAATGTCTCGGACATATGTACAACAAACTGTCATGACTGCCTACAGTACCTGGCCATGTAGGACAGCAGGGTCTTGAGCTTGAGGAATTCAGGTCGCCTAGCTAGTGCAGTCACCATAAACTGTGCAGGTTGGCGTTTTCTTTTTGCCCCTGACAGAGAAAATCCACCACTACCCAGGATTTGAACCATGGTCTCCTGAATGGAAGCCTGGCATTCTAGCCATGTAAGCCAGTTGCTCCACTGCATATATGATTCTGGTATGCACATAATTAGACCCTCGGTGCCAGGTAGTTCATGCACTGAACTGCAATTCTCCTTGTGTGATCCAGAGGAAAGGACTGCGGCACTTATTGAGATATCCATGTGATCTTGATAAACCAAACCAGAACAAGAGTAATAGCACTGTGGCATAATATCAACCACAAGATAAAATAACTGAATCATCAAGCTATACTTGTGAAATTTATTCGATTTAATTTACAGAACAAACTTTGATTTTGTTCAACGTGCTTTCATTTCCTAGGTTTGAGGTCAGTTGCCTATGGTATTTGTTGATAACTTGTCCTTCTGTGTCAATGAATTTTCTTGGTTGCAGTAGATTTACTACTTGTACTGACAGCTGGGGCCATGTGAAATGTAGTAATTTTCTATAATTGTCATGTATAGTCTGTTTAGGAATTGTTTTTTCCCCCGAGGTATTTTGCAATATGAGGGGATCCATTGCATGACAAGCCCTGGATGTCTGATGTAATCCATGCAGTGCTGCTGTGAGGTCTGCTAGTTCTGTGTTTTGCTCTTTGGTTCTGAGACAACTAACTTTGTATCTGTGAAGAGAGCTACACAATGTTTCTATTTATTTTCTTTGTCAACAGAACTTCTGAAGCAGTTTTCAAGGGTTCTATCGCTACTGTGAAGCTACTTAAGAATTTTCCAGTTGCCACTGACTGTCTTATCTTGACTTTATTTTTTTTTATCCAGAAGGATTCCAACACCTCCATTAGCTACTGTCTTGTGTTGTTTGTTGGTCCATCTGTGCATGCAAGGATCCAAGAGCTTTCCTGGATCCAACATCTTTGTAGATGTTGAAAAAGGCAACTTTGATCATATCACTTCTCTGAAAGGAAACAAGGCAAACACACAAAAACAACTTAGTTTCCAAAGAGAGCAAACATTAGCTGCAGAACTCCACAATATTGCCAAGTTTATCATGTGAACACACCTGGTGGTGTTACCATCAAGGATGGTGATTGCAAGAAGCAGAAGAAGAACAAGGAGTTGCAGCATAAACACTATCAAACTTCAGTGATTTATACATTATATACATACTTCTCAATACAGATGTTCAAACAGGGAAAGTTATGCATAGGAAAGATTGTGTTTGACATAAATAAAAAAAATCCAAAAACAGAAGCAGACACAACAGCTGCTGCCACAACATATGCAGCCACAACAGCAGCTGTAACAACAGAAGCAGCTATAAAGTTGCTGTCACAAAATAAACAGCCACAACAGCTGTTGTAACAACATAAGCAGATATAAAGCTACAATCACAACATAAACAGACACAACAGCTGTTGTCACAACATAAACAGACACAACAGCAGCTGTAACAACAGCAGCAGACACAACAGCTACTGTTACAAAAAGTGTGAGAAGCCATACCATCAACCTGTGTGTCCACAAACAGTGCCTCAAAGCGCTGGCTGACTCCCAGGAACAGATCCTCCCACACAGCTGCTGGGCCAGAGGCATCCTCATTCTCTGGCAGCTGCAGGCCCACAAGTACAAACACTAACTTCAGATAACCATATACATGGGATAACTAATGACAATATTGAAGCCAATAACTACCAATAAAATGTCATCTACTGCCTATAGTACCTGGCGGTGTAGGAGGGAGGGGGGGGGGGGTGGTTTTGAACCTGGAGAATTAAGGCTGCCTGGCTAACTGTGCAGGTTAGGGATTTAGTTTTGCCCACGTCAGAAAAACATCCACACCTTGCAGAGGATTAAAACCTGGGTCATCTGAAGGAGAACCTGGCATTCTTAGCCACTCGGTCAGCCGCTCCTGGACGCCAATAACAAACCAGACAAAATGAGGCAATGACAAGCCTGCAGAACTACAGCCAGATATTGATAATGGCAACAATAAGCACAGTGATGGCAGCACTAGCAGTAGGACAGAACAGGACCCTTGTACACTCATGAAGACACATTGGGTACACCATGCTAAAGCCACATCTGTTATACCAACTGGCGCTCAGTGTCTATTGTGGTCAGTATTACATCTGTCACCTTCACTTCCCGACACCCATTTGATGTGGACTCAAACCTATGACAATTGAGCCAGGGGGGTGAGCATCTAACCACTATGCTACAGTTAATCCCATAATAATAATATGTTAAGGGTTATTGACAGCAACACTAGCATTACATTAAGAAATTAAAGATGGCAACAATAAGACTTTTGATAACAGCAGCAATTACATTATATTAAGTTATTAATGACAGTAACACTAATATTCTATTAACATCAACATAAATCTTGTTTACAATATGCAAAACATGTTTCATGTGATTACACAACTGTCAATTGAATATGAAGCTAAAGAAGACAATGTATAACACAGAATCACACTGACCGACATGTACAACCAGTTTCAATGTTACAGTGTGTGTACACAGCCTACTGGGTTTGTTGAGTTGAGTCGAGAACCAACGTCCCAGCACTCAGGATTTTCCCATATGTGCTGCATACTCATCTGCAACAGGCAACATCCCAGCACTCAGGATTTTCCCATATGTGCTGCATACTCATCTGCAACAGGCAACATCCCAGCACTCAGGATTTTCCCATATGTGCTGCATACTCATCTGCAACAGGCAACATCCCAGCACTCAGGATTTTCCCATATGTGCTGCATACTCATCTGCAACAGGCAACATCCCAGCACTCAGGACTTTCCCATATGTGCTGCATACTCATCTGCAACAGGCAACATCCCAGCACTCAGGACTTTCCCATATGTGCTGCATACTCATCTGCAACAGGCAACATCCCAGCACTCAGGACTTTCCCATATGTGCTGCATACTCATCTGCAACAGGCAACATCCCAGCACTCAGGACTTTCCCATATGTGCTGCATACTCATCTGCAACAGGCAACATCCCAGCACTCAGGACTTTCCCATATGTGCTGCATACTCATCTGCAACAGGCAACATCCCAGCACTCAGGATTTTCCCATATGTGCTGCATACTCATCTGCAACAGGCAACATCCCAGCACTCAGGATTTTCCCATATGTGCTGCATACTCATCTGCAACAGGCAACATCCCAGCACTCAGGACTTTCCCATATGTGCTGCATACTCATCTGCAACAGGCAACATCCCAGCACTCAGGACTTTCCCATATGTGCTGCATACTCATCTGCAACAGCCAGCAAAGAATTGCATACTAATGGTACCAGTAGCAGTCTGATCATAGATCCGTATGGCCTTCTCTCAGAGTTAACTGTTGGCCAGATCCTCTGCTTACTCCCCGCTGAACCATTCTCTCAGAGTTCAGTGTTGGCCAGATCCTCCCTACTGAACCATTCTCTCAGAGTTCAGTGTTGGCCAGATCCTCCCTACTGAACCATTCTCTCAGAGATCAGTGTTGGCCAGATCCTCCCTACTGAACCATTCTCTCAGAGTTCAGTGTTGGCCAGATCCTCTGCTTACTCCCTGCTGAACCATTCTCTCAGAGTTCAGTGTTGGCCAGATCCTCCCTGCTGAACCATTCTCTCAGAGTTCAGTGTTGGCCAGATCCTCCCTACTGAACCATTCTCTCAGAGTTCAGTGTTGGCCAGATCCTCTGCTTACTCCCTGCTGAACCATTCTCTCAGAGTTCAGTGTTGGCCAGATCCTCCCTGCTGAACCATTCTCTCAGAGTTCAGTGTTGGCCAGATCCTCCCTGCTGAACCATTCTCTCAGAGTTCAGTGTTGGCCAGATCCTCTGCTTACTCCCTGCTGAACCATTCTCTCAGAGTTCAGTGTTGGCCAGATCCTCCCTGCTGAACCATTCTCTCAGAGTTAACTGTTGGCCAGATCCTCCCTGCTGAACCATTCTCTCAGAGTTCAGTGTTGGCCAGATCCTCTACTTACTCCCTGCTGAACCATTCTCTCAGAGTTCAGTGTTGGCCAGATCCTCTGCTTACTCCCTGCTGAACCATTCTCTCAGAGTTCAGTGTTGGCCAGATCCTCCCTGCTGAACCATTCTCTCAGAGTTCAGTGTTGGCCAGATCCTCTGGTTACTCCCTGCTGAACCATTCTCTCAGAGTTCAGTGTTGGCCAGATCCTCCCTGCTGAACCATTCTCTCAGAGTTAACTGTTGGCCAGATCCTCCCTGCTGAACCATTCTCTCAGAGTTCAGTGTTGGCCAGATCCTCTGGTTACTCCCTGCTGAACCATTCTCTCAGAGTTGACTGTTGGCCAGATCCTCTGCTTACTCCCCGCTGAACCATTCTCTCAGAGTTCAGTGTTGGCCAGATCCTCCCTGCTGAACCATTCTCTCAGAGTTCAGTGTTGGCCAGATCCTCTGGTTACTCCCTGCTGAACCATCCTCTCTAGGCCATCATGATTTATCTGTTTTCCACACTATGCACATGATCCCAAACGGCCTAACCATGTCTCCCTGAACATGCACCAATACCTGACAAAACAATGCAGACCCAGTCTGTCTGTTCATTTTTCATTTCCCACCACAACAGCATGTTTTGTGGAAAAATCCAACAGATGTTCCCTATTTTTGATTTGTTAACTGAATCCTACCACTCTACACGAAGCATGCATGCTGTCACCCTCCTCAGTATGATCTCTGAGCAGATGAAGACATGTGTGCGCTTTTTGTCCTTTATCCAGCAGAGCACCGCAGTGACTGCCTTCACCTCCATTCTTAGATTAGATGTTGTGGTGTCATAAGCCAGGCTCTCCTGCACTAGACACTGTTCGTTAACCTTTTGCTTTGAACTCCCATCACTTCTTTTGACTCTTAGCACAGAGCCATCTGTGTAGATGATTACATGACTGCAAAACTAATATTACTTGGGGTATCTGTTTACTAACAGAAAAAAACCAGTCTAAGTGTCACAGTGTTTGTACATAGACTACTCGGTCTGGTGTTTACTTACAGACGACAGGCAATGCAGGAGGATGTCTCTAGCCAGGCCAGCAACTGCGGCAGTGTTCAGTAGAACCTGAAGTGTTGACATATGAAATCATTCAGATTGCAGACATTGTATGCTCAATATGTCAAAATTGCACATGCAAGTACAATAATGGTTTCATCAAAGTCAATGCAGCTGTGGTAATGTATTGTACAGTGCTGTGTCTACATTCTAGTCTATGCTGAATCCACAGTCAATGAGGGATTTGATCTCTCACCACAATTAACTGTGGAAGTGTGCCTGCCGTGCCCCAACCAGTCCTCCCGCTGGAGGGTATGTCTACTCACCCAGTAAAATAAACATTTAAAACAAGGACTCTTCCACATGCCTGAACATGTACGAGGCACATAATGCTGGCCCCTCATGTGTACAGATCAGTCAGCGCTGGATGGGTCAGGTGTTCAACGTTCTACCAGCCACCTGTACGTCCCAGGTTGTCTCCTGGCACCAATATTAGGCTGGGTGGACCTGGCAGCTCAGGTCAGGTGTACAGATCTGCCTTGAAGAGGATTCGACCATATCACATGTCAGCAACTGGTTCAAAGGCATCCAGCTGGTGTGATGTGCTTCTAGTGGAGTGTTACTATGAAATCTTTGTATATCTAACTACTTGGATCTTGCTGAATACGATCAACTTTCTGTTTCACCAATCCACTCATGAAGACATTTTTACCTCAGCAAATGGTTATAATGTAAACGAGTCTTACTCAGTACCATCTGCTCATATGCCCATACAACAAAGCCAATTTAAATGACTGTAAACGTAACAGCTCTCCTATACAGGCGGTCAGGTAGGACAAACTCAATGACTGGACTTACCACTAAGCAATGTAAAAACAGATCATGATGCTGCAGTTCCAGCAGGAGTCTGCTCTGCTCCCAAGGAAGTGAAGATATCTGAAGAGCACCCGAGTCTGCAGGAGCCGCAAGATGCAGAAGCCAGTACTCTATCTAAATAGTGATAGTGATATTTTACCAATATCATTAGTGTGTGGTGTTTTGACAAATGTTGGCCGTGAGCTGTCAGTATGGCTATTATTTGAGTTTAAACATGGGTGCCATACACAATATAATGCATGATATATGACCTGGCATATGTCGTTGCCTCTCATCAAGCAAGAAATCTGGCAATCTATTGTTCATAGCTTCAGTGTGTAAATTCACTAAGGGAATACATTCTTGTGTGTTTATGAGTTCATCTGTCAGTGACGCTAGGGTTTGCATCTTGTGTTTGTGGGCAGGTCTTCTTTGACCTCATTAGTTGTGTGATCACCACTGCTGTCACAGACCTATCATTCAAATGTCAACTGGGATCCATCAGGTTATGCCAGGGTCTAAGGTAATGAGAAATGATGCGCTGCTCTGAGGCCCTAGACGTGGGGGAACAGATGGTTGGTTGTTTGTTCATCACTGTCGATTGACAGTGAGCATGCTGTCATGTGTTTGTGCTAGAGTTGGTTCACAGATGGCTGATTAGACCAAGAAGATTCCAGGTATGTCTGTTACAATAAGGTCAGAAGGGTGTCCACTGTTGAATTAGACAAAGATCCCAAATGTGGAGAGAGTCAGAGAGATAGAAAAATAGGGAGAGAAAAAGAGACAGAGATAGACATACAGACAGACTGACTGACAAATAGAGAGAGACACAGACAGACAGACTGCAAGAGACAGAGAGAGAGACACAGAGAGAGAGACAGACAGACAGACAGACAGACAGAGAGAGAGAGAGAGAGAGAGAGAGAGAGAGAGAGAGAGAGAGAGAGAGAGAGAGAGAGACAAACAGACAGACAGACAGACAGACAGAATTAATGAACAACAAAGAGTCATAAATTGGGCACCCAGGTCCATCTTACATTCAGCCCTTCCAATCACTCATCTTTTGTACATCAATTATCTATTGTGCATGTTACATCCACTTAGGAAACAAACATTGTCAAATGAAAGTTGTGAACATAAACAATGCATATTACCATGTTATGAGTTAGGTAGACAGCCAGACACACATACACATACATATCTGCATCCATACTAACATTATTTACATAAACTCTCACAGCTATGCACAAACTCAGTAACACACAAATACACACACCCTCACATACACATATACTCACTCAAAATCACAAACTAACAAAAGTTTACTTAAACATACATACTCTCCATCTCTACCTCCATCTCTCTCTCTCTCGCTCTAATAATTTCATTCATATATACAGCAACACACACACACTCCTTCCCATGCACACATAATCGATGCACACACACTTTCACCTACATGCCTGTATACACACACACACACACACACACACATGCTGATACAACTGATATAAACACGATGAAGTAAGCAGTGCAAAAGTGTTCATACTGTACATGTTAAAATCAAGGGGCAGTAAAAGTGATAATATGAAAGATGGTGTCTGGAATAGCATGTTATATGACATATATATAATCAACTCTCCCCCTCCCCCCATACACACACATACATCCAAACATACATATATCATTCACACAGGACAATCACAGACCCACATACACATTTCTTTACACACACACACACATCCACATTTTCTGTCACACGCACATACTAACTTACAATCATAAACATACTAAATCATTCACTCATTCATACTCTCTCTCTTTCACTCTCTCCAAAACCCATATATGTTCAATCATACACAAAACCACACACACATACACTGACGACTGTCATGAGCATCCACACGAAAGAGGCCAAATATAATATACATTGTGTAACATAAAGTATATTAATACAGACGAAGAGAGAGAGAGAGAGAGAGAGAGAGAGAGAGAGAGAGAGAGAGAGAGAGAGAGAGAGAGAGAGAGAGAGAACATCATATCATATGGTGTTAGAAATTGATCAGCTATATTATAATCTTATGAGACCCCTACCTCAAACAGGTGTGGTCCAACACTGATGGAAAGATAATTATGTGACACATGATTGTATTCTCCTGCACACAGATACATGCACCCCAAACACAGATAAACCCACCAGCTTGACCCCTACAGTCTCAGCTCTGCTCTCAGTGAGAAGACTCCACTTGAACACAGCCGGGTCTCCAGTAAACCAAAAGTCCACAGGCGACTTGTTGAGAAAAGTCATGAGATCATGTTCTGTAAAGTGATCACAGACACATCTTCAGTACATTACGCTACACATATTTACATACACTGAAACATGTCTCAATATATCATGCCACTACAACAATGGTAGGCTGTATGTCTTCCCATGTTGATATCTTTCTCCATACCACATCTGTACTGCAAAAACTTCTGGTGCCCTACTATCCATATGTAATATAAACACAAAAACCACAGAAGGCTTCTAATCATCAAATCAGCCCCCTTTCCATGAATGTGTTGCCTCTTTTTATCTTCACATTCTAAGGAGGTGGGATCACTTGGATCACTACCCTCAGATGTCTTTCTCCTGTTGTTTTTGGTACCTGGAAAGCTAGTTCTAACAGTCTGTATAAACTGCTGATAATATCATTCCATTGTGCTGTAGCCCCCAACCCACATCCAGCCCTCAGGTATGTGCACATCATACACTTGGTGCACTGTGATCCGCTTCCTTTTCATTGGATCTTTTGAAGTGAACCAGGAGAAGTCAGCTGCTTGCCCTGAGTAGGTCAGCTTCTGCCACAGCCATGGAAACTGCCAATCACTGAGTTCCCATGAACAGTGTTGTCATACTACCATCTTCGGACCCTATCTCTAGCTACAGGCACTACACCTCTGCATGTACAGAGAGAAAGTCAACTCTTTTCCTCAGTCATTGACATTTTAATTTGCAGTTGGTCCTTCCTATCCTCCTCCTGCTCTCTCTACGTGCAAATCTGTCTCCACTTGTGCTTGTTCTGTCACCGGGGCCACATCTTGTTCTGTCACCAGGGCCACAACTTGTTCTGTCACCAGGGCCACAACTTGGACTTTGAGGAACACTGTCTTCTCTAGTCTTCCTTGCTATTACGGCCTCCTCAAGGCAGCACTTTCTACCACCATGGAACGCAGTCAGGACTTGACAATATGGCTGGGTGGGCTGGCTGGCAGGAGACAGAGAGCTAGATTCCTCAGTTATTGTTGACGAACTGAGTTACAATATTCTGGCAGTAACCAAGGATATAATATGCCATTTCTTGCTGAAGTTTATGCTTCTTCTTCATCCTTCTTCTGATTCTTTCTTCTGATTCTTAATCTAATTGTCTGTTCTGTGGGAGATCATGCTTCTCCAAATCTTACGATCTCCAACAGTATGTATCAATTCATGAGCTGACACTTGTCCATGCTATGACACGCCTGTTAAGAAAGAGTCTTCTCTTGCTATCTCCCTCTATCTCTCTTTTGGAAAATCTTTCCAGTTCTCACAGTATATTCCAGTTTTTCTGTTCCCATAAAGTGGCAAAAAAGTGATGACTGCCTCTTTCTGATGTTTGTGATAAACTGCCTTTGTGTCTTGGCCTCTTTCCAAATGTCCAGATCACTCACTTCAACTGTCTGTGTAATTTTTCAGCATCCTTCTGTAAAACTACTGAGGCCTCAAGTGATTTGATTTGCTTCTTTACTAACTGTCCAGGACTCACAGCCATATGTTATAACTGGTTCCATGCAACATGCAAGTATTCTGGTTCTAATCTCCAATGACAGGGGTTTATTGAATTAGATGTTCATTTGTTAAAGTGCACTTTTTTGTTCATTACTTCTGTAATACATTTTCCATCTGATGTTATCCATGTTAGTTGAATTGCTGTACTGTGGAGTCTTCTTGATAGTCTTCAGTTTCAATCTCAACTTGCATATAACAGGAACATGATTACTCATGTGGTCTGCTCTTGATCAAGTTTTTACTCCGACTACATTACCTCTGAATATCTTTGGAATCAGTATGTGGTCAATTTGATTGCAAACACTATCTCCAGGGTCTTTCCACGTTCATAATCATTGAGGATGGTGTCTGAACCAGGTGTTGCCTGTTATGATCTCATAAGATTTGGCTCACACTATTAATTTGTCACCTCTCATTCCTTTCACTAAGGCCACAGCCACCAGTCACATCATCAACATTTTCAATGCCTACTGCCATCTCTCAATTCCACTGCCTACATTGATCCTGGCTCATTATTCAACATAATCATGGCTAACATCAGTATTTATAGGCCCCTCCACCAACCACCACACAGTGGACATGCCTAGAAGTATGACAGGCTCCTACTCTAGGCATGGGTAACAGGCTAAGATAAAAAGCTAGGGTAGCTGGCAGGGATAGTTTGCTAGCATTTCAACAAGAGGGTTTCTCATGAAACCATCGCAACGTTATCTATGTGATCATTTGCACACATTGTGACATGAGATATATCGGGTATACAAGTCTACGTCTGGCTAACAGATTTAGGCAACACCTCTCTGATATCAATTATGATGCCCAGAAACCGGGATCCATACACTTTACCAGTTCTGGCCATTCTGGTGTGGCCGACATACTGGTCATGGCAATCAAATCGTGCGCATCTCACAAACAGGATCATAAGACATTGAAAAACTGTCTCATCTTCCAGTTGAGTTTACTCTCCCTTCATGGCCTCAATGTCCAACACAGTTTCATTTAACTTCCAACCCCCTTCCCCACCCCCCATAGTTATATAGTCCACTAACAAGTGAGTTGCATATTCTTTAAAGGACGTCACAGTCAACCCCAGCATTATTTTTGCTGTTTGGGATGTCTTGGCAAGTTTGCGTTCAGTAGTTTGTCATTGCTTTCTAAGCGACCGGAACTCATACCATTTTATGAAAACCAACGCAGGATGGTCTACATACAAATTTCCCCCAGCTACGTTTTGAGTGCGTGAAGCAGAACTGCAAACTGCATCCGTGGCACTTTCTCCACAGAGCACTAATCCCTATTTTACCTTTTGCTCACACGGAAGTCTTTAGCCGCAACATCCATTTTGTTTCTTGTAATTGTGTTCTAGTAAAGCTCACAATCTACTTCTTGATGTTTGATGATTCATTCATAGCATTCCAGCAAAGAGCTGTGGAGTTCAACCCCAAGAGCTTTGGCAGTGTTTTCCCTACTACATTATTTTTGTGGGGGTTTGATCCAGCATAATAAAATGGCTAATAGAAATATTTGTCAGGAATAATTGGGAACGATAGCTGGCAGAGTTGACTGGTAAGGATATTTGGGGAAGATAACTGCAGGGAAAGGATGTTTTCACTAAACATACTCTTGTATATGTAAAGTGGAATCTCATTTATGGACTTCTGTATATTTACTACATAAGTCATATGACAGCAATACCTGTTTTATCGTATCTGACAGTCTGTGGACATGTGTTGCTGGTCTGAAAAATGCAACATAATAAATAAAGTGTGACTAAATAACAAACAATCAACAGAACAACATAATGATAAAGTTTCTAAAGGTTATATGTTGAATGAATAAAGCAAGACATTCACATATACTAGGTTACCACATTATGATGTGAAATGACCAGTGAGAGAAGTCTCTGCGATTTGATCTTATTGTATGATTCAATTTTTTCACGAGCATGTCACTGTATTGAGCACAAGCCACAGTTTCCTTCCTTTCCTGGAAATGCACCAATAGGGAGCCCTGGATATCCCACGAGAAGGTCACCTTGACTTTTCCTGCATCATTAATTTTTTCTCAAGTGGAGACTACCTACATCGACCACCTCTGACTCTCTGGTTCATAATGTTCAAACAATTGCCTCCAAACTGAAACATAACTCTTCTGTAGATTTCACAAGGTTTACACCCATGAAAACAAAATCCAAATAATGCCTCATTGTTCTTCCATGGGGCAAGTCCATAGTGGGGCAGCCATTTTTAAATCATTTTTGTGAATGCACAAACTGTTTGAACACACAACCCTTAAATTGGGTGTTGCTCAAGAAAAAAGATTTTCCATTGTCCATACTCTTACATGCACGTTATAATAAAACTGCCGTTACTGAATGACTTTCCCTGATATTTACTGCACACTGGGAACAACAAATAAAACAGGCTGACATATAGCGACTCATCTCAGACACGGGAATACTTTGTCCATAGTCAATGTCACAGAGCCTGAGAAAGAGCAGTAATGGAAGGGGTATGGTTCCTGGAGGACGAGGCAGAAGTCAAACAACACCATAGTGAACACAGGCCATTAAGAACACCCAGAGCATGAATATGTATGAGGCAGGGGAACAGGTGATAGGTGGAGAGTCTGTCCAGCTGGTCAGGTAAGAGGTACTCAGCAAAAGGCCAGCTTCATGATGATCTTTTAATATATTCCCTTCCACTACTGCACATTGTTGTCAACATTCATACAGCTTGCATGATTTATTGCCTGGCATATTTTCACCAGGTTTATAATGCAGAGTTATGTATCATACGAAGTGAGTAGATGAATCATATTGTGGCTGAAATATTTCATACATACACTCTCTGATACTTTTCAAATGTAGAGCATTTGTTATCTCCCTGGTAATTGCAGAGTCCTTATGAAGTCTTTTTGTCTGCAAAACACAGGTTTTAGATGCCTAGTAGTTGACTAACAGTTTATTGTCTGTCACATACATTATGCAACATGCCTTTTCCTTGTTAACTTTATGGATGCAAGTTAGCAGATGCTGAGAGATAGATGAACAGTCTCAGTGACTACGTGTGTAGTAATATTCAAACAACAGAAATAGCCACAATATGATTCATCTATTCACTTTATGTGATACATAACTCTTCAGTCACAATTGACCAGATGCAGCGAACTATTCCAGGCAATAAATAGTGCACCTTGTGTTTGTGGCTTCTGTGTTCAGATTTACTAAGGGATACATTGTTGTGAGTTCATACAGATGTGTAAGAATACAAAACTGGAATATATTATTTGAAACCTCTCTGTGAGCTGCACTGTCACATGTGTGATGATGTCATCAGCATCCTGGAATCTGTGCCCTCACAGTGATGACTTCGGGCAATAGAACAAGAAAACATCAGGCAGTGCCAGGCGGAGAGAATATGGAGAATATGTCCAGTCTGGTCACATTGTGTTCTGCATGTGAAGTGATGCTTTGCCAGCAAGGACCAACATAATCACACATTCATAAGCTGCAGGGGGCAACTATTTGTTGTCCATTCTTCAAAGGTTCAAAGGAACACCTGTGCCACTCATACTTGCAATTTCTTCACTATGGTGTCTTGACTTGTCTTGTCTTTCATCTCATGCCTAAGGCGGCGCATAGGGCAGAAGTCGTGGCTCTCCATGTCTGTGCGAAGCGTCAAACATTTGGAGCCAGAAATCTGATTCAGTAACAGTTGGGAGTTTTATGATGGCAGATTGACAAGCCGCCGATCAACCGTCAAGCTAGAAGAAAACACCATCTTGACCCAAGCCGGAAACTATGGTGTCACCAGACATAAAATTAGTGTCTATAAAAGTAACTTTTCAAGTACACATGACACTTTCACATTTACATATTGCTAATTAATGAAGCATATATTCAAATTAAATGATATTATATGTAAAACTTCTGTCAATTTTGTTAGAGAGTAAAAGACAAGGTGACCTCGTTAATGCTGTTTCATCAAGGTCACTAACATCTTATAAAACTACAATTTTAATGACAGAATTATTCATTCAATTGGATGTTGACTATTCCAAGAACTATGTGAAACTATTTCATTTACGCAGATGACGAAAACAACTGTATTGACAATCCAACCTGGCAAATGGCTTGCAGGTAGACAAATCCCCTGGCTACGACCATCCCAAAAGACAGCAGAGCTGGGTATCTCTCCAGAATTGACTCTAGAAAAGTCTCAACATCCACCAACTGCCACATTCTAGAGTTGCCAACAAGAAATCATAAGATAACAAAGTTCAGAGACTAGCCAACTGACAATAATTAACAAGCATTCTTCTGTAACAGTAGAGAGATGGAGAAGTCATTACATGCAGTAAACTGCCATAAAACGTGTTGAATGTTTCAAGTGCTTTCACTCAGGGACAACCGCAGTGATTTGTCATATCATCATGAAGCTGATGATAGTGATGATTTTAAATATGGTTGTGGTGATATTGATGATGATGACAATGATGATCATGCTAAATGGTTTTATTACAAGAAAGTAGATGCATGCACTTAATGACAAAGTCTTATAAAGTCACCAAAACTATGACTTAGGTACCCATGACTCGCAGAGTTAGTTTCTCTGCACACAGGCTAGTGTAGAAAAACCTGGACAAACAGACACGAGACAAAAGAAAACACAGAGGACAGACAACTGAGTGAGCAAGAATTGCAATGCTGAAAAAAGACACAGTATGTATGCACCAAGAGCACAGATGGTAAACTAGAGAATGTAGAATAGGAAAGGACAAGACTGAGTTTGTGCACAGTCATACAAGTGTATCTACTGAATGAGTTTGTGCACAATCATACCAGTGTATCTACTGAATAAGTTTGTGCACAATCTTACAAGTGTATCTACTGAATGAGTTTGTGCACAATCTTACAAGTGTATCTACTGAATAAGTTTGTGCACAATCATACAAGTGCATCTACTGAATGAGTTTGTGCACAATCTTACAAGTGTATCTACTGAATGAGTTTGTGCACAATCATGCCAGTGTATCTACTGAATGAGTTTGTGCACAATCTTACAAGTGTATCTACTGAATGAGTTTGTGCACAATCATACAAGTGTATCTACTGAATGAGTTTGTGCACAATCATACAAGTGTATCTACTGAATGAGTTTGTGCACAATCATACAAGTGTATCTACTGAATGAGTTTGTGCACAATCTTACAAGTGTATCTACTGAATGAGTTTGTGCACAATCATACAAGTGTATCTACTGAATGAGTTTGTGCACAATCATACAAGTGTATCTACTGAATGAGTTTGTGCACAATCTTACAAGTGTATCTACTGAATGAGTTTGTGCACAATCTTACAAGTGTATCTACTGAATGAGTTTGTGCACAATCATACAAGTGTATCTACTGAATGAGTTTATACACAATGATACAAGTCTATCTATTGAATGAGTTTATACACAATGATACAAGTCTATCTATTGAATGAGTTTATACACAATCGTACCAGTGTATCTACTGAATGAGTTCCAGCCACTGACCTGTATCCCATGAGGTAAGAGAAGTACATGAGACAAAACCAGGCAACAACCTCATCTTCTGAATCGACCATGTCCACAGCTCGGTGGCCTGGCTGAGCATCTTGCCCTGTGGGGCATTAAACACATTTGTATACATGACAACTAAAACAACAAGCCAGATCTCTTTCCCTCTCACACATATGCATAAAATATATTCATACCACTATCTCTCCCTTCCTCCTCTTTCCCCAGTCACACATAAGCACAGTTTATATTCATAACAAACACTTTATCTATCCCTCTGTCCTCTTTCTCACACACATATACTTGTACAAAATGTTCTCTTACACATACAATGTACATATACAGTGTATATGCATACCTCTCTCTCATATACAAACATACACAGGGAGGTTTGAACTAAGCAACTAGGATTTCTGCCTCTCATATACAAGATATCTTCTAAACACAAGTATCACATGTTTTAATCTACTAGAGCATATATGAGAAGAAATCTAGTCTGAACACTACACTGGTATGGTCAGGGAGAGCAGCCAACATGTCTCAGACTGTTATTATCTTCTGTGTGGACAGCAGAAGTGGTCAGTAACTACAGTCACAATGAGCACTGACATGCACAGTCACGCAGTCACAGATAGCATCACATTGTTCATATGCACATGTAGACCTGTGTGGAGAGGCTGAACATGCTTGATGTATGGCAATGTTTTAGACTGTTAGTGTAAAACACTGAGGACAAACACAGAGGACAAACATTTAGGACAAACTCTAAGGACAAACACTGAGGACAAACACTAAGGAAAAACACTGAGGACAAATACTGAGAACAAACCTGAGGACAAACACTAAGGACAAACACTAATGAAAAACACTGAGAACAAACACAGGACAAACACGGAGGACAAACACAGAGGACAAACACTAAGGACAAACACTAAGGGCAAATACTAAGACAAACTCTAAGGACAAACACTAAGGAATAACACTCAGGAAAAGCACTAAGGACAAACACTAAGGAAAAACACTGAGAACAATCACTGAGGACAAACACTGATGACAAACACTGAGGACAAACATTGAGGACAAACACAGTGGACAAACATTGAGGACAAACACTGAGGACAAACACAGAGGATAAACAGTGGCCAAGAGATGTCTGGTGAGGGTAGGTCATGTGATTCATGGGGACACATCTGTGAACAAAAGATGTCTTGACGAAGGCTATTATATGTGAATATTTTAAAATTACAACTTAAGTGGCAATATACTGCTATTGGGGTGTGACGAGATATGACTTACATATACTAGGTAACAAGTTTAAAGTTACAAGTGATAATATACTGCTATTGGGGTGTGACGAGATATGACTTACATATACTAGGTAACAATATTTTAAAGTGACAAGTTAAGTGACAATATACTGCTATTGGGGTGTGACGAGATATGACTTACATATACTAGGTAACAATATTTTAAAGTGAGGTGACCAGTTGCATTCTTGGTAGCTTTTCCTTTCCAGAGAAAACTCACACCAGCTGTACAAGGAAGAACTGCCCTGAGAGTCTCAGGCACATGGAATCAACTCTCTCATGACCAGGGACTGAACTAAGACCAGGGACTGAACTAAGACCAGGGACTGAACTAAGACCAGGGACTGAACTAAGACCAGGGACTGAACTAAGACCAGGGACTGAACTAAGACCAGGGACTGAACTAAGACCATAATGATGGTAAGCCTCTGTCCAAGAGGCTATTATGCCTCTCATGTTAGCAACCACTGTATCAATAATCTATGTTCAAAACTAGATAATCACAAGGACTCAGTAAATACATATACCCAGGTGAACTTACAGTTGAGCCTGGAGAAGCCAGATATCAGGGTGTCTTCATGGAGCTGCAGGCTGGGTCTCTGACACTTGGCCAGCTGCAGAAACATACCAGCAACTATGTGCCTGATCAGCTTCCTAGTATCATCTGTAGAGCTGCGGTTGCCATCCAGAACAACAATAAATTATGTGTAGAATAATGATGTGGTGATAGAAAGCATAAAAGATAAGACAATGGTATCAATAAACATTAACAATGAGAATAACAACACTTCCTTCACTCTGTTATACACTGTATATAATGTATCAGACATATCCTGGTTTGGTCAGGCAAACTGCTTATGTGATTCTATGTAGACGGTATATTTCTATCACTTCTACATGGTTATCCACTTTCATTAGCTTGTACATTGTACTGTTAGATAAACTGTGTGCTTATATAGTTTCTGTCAACAGTCTGTCTAAATAAATGTTCTTACAACAGTCAGTTTATATTACTTGTCTGTACAGTCTGTTGTATTTACTTCTGTGAACAGGCTCCTAATGTCATCACAACCTGTAAGAATGTTTCTGTATTCTTTGACACTTCTCTAGTCTCACACCAAGGGTGTCTTTAATGTCCTTTGTCAATCATCAGGTTGGTCGACTTCTGTCTCTCCTCTTTGAGGCTTTCATCAACAGTCTCTTCAGATAGGTTTTCTGTCAATAGTCCTGCATATAGATTTTCTATCAAAAGTTTCTTTATAGAAGCTTTCAGTCAAAAGTCTCTTTATGGAAGCTTTCAGTCAAAAGTATGTTTATATATATATATATATTTTCAGTCTCGTCTCTTTATATAGACTTTTAGTCAAGTCTCTTTATATAGTTTACAGTCAACAGTCTCTTTGTATAGGATTTCAGTCAACAAAGTCTATTTATATAGACTATTAGTCAACAATCTCTTCATATAGACTTTCTGTCAACAGTATGTTTATGATGACTTTCAGTCAACAGTATCTTTATATAGCCTTTCAGTCAACAGCCTCTTTAAAAGGGTTTTCAGCCAACAATAACCTCATATAGACTTTCGGTCAACAGTGTTTTTGTATGGGTTTTCTGTCAATAGTCTCTTTAAACAGCTTTTTTAGTCAGTAATCTCTTTATACAATTACATAGTGTTATTGCATCTCATTTATGCAATGTTATTGCATCTCACTTACAGTGTTATAGCATCTTATTTACACAGTATGTGGCATCTCTCTGACATAGTGTGATGGCATCTCATTTACAGTGTTATGGCATCTTATTTATAGAGTATTGTGGCATCTCCCTTACACAGTGTTATGGCATCTCACTAACAGTGTTACAGCATCTTATTTACAGTGGTATGGTATCTCATTTACACATTGTTATGATATCTCACTTAGTGTTATGGCATCTCACTTACAGTGTTATGGCATTTTATTTACACAATCTCATGGCATCTCATTTACATAGTCTAATGGCATCTTATTTACAGTGTTACGGAATCTCACATACAATTGTTATGGTATCCCACTTACAGTGTTATGGTATCCCACTTACTGTGTTATGGTATCCCACTTACAGTGTTATGGCATCTCACTTATACAGTGTTATGGTATCTCACATACCATAATTGTTATGGTATCTTATTTGCACAGTCTCATGGCATCTCACTGAAACAGTTAGACGGCACTTCAATTAACTTGTTTAATAACACCTAATATATCCAGCTTAATGAAACATCACTTACCAGCTTGATGACAACTCACTTAGTTTGGTGACATGTAACCTATCCCACTTACCCAGCATGATGAGAGAGGGAAAGAATGTGACATGGATGTCCTGTGACTTACCCAGCTTGATGAGAGAGGGAAAGAATGTGACATGGATGTCCTGTGACTTACCCAGCATGATGAGAGAGGGAAAGAATGTGACATGGATGTCCTGTGACTTGACCAGCTTGATGAGAGAGGGAAAGAATGTGACATGGTTGTCCTGTGACTTACCCAGCTTGATGAGAGAGGGAAAGAATGTGACATGGATGTCCTGTGACTTACCCAGCATGATGAGAGAGGGAAAGAATGTGACATGGATGTTCTGTGACTTACCCAGCTTGATGAGAGAGGGAAAGAATATGACATGGATATCCTGTGACTTACCCAGCTTGATGAGAGAGGGAAAGAATGTGACATGGATGTCCTGTGACTTACCCAGCTTGATGAGAGAGGGAAAGAATTTGACATGGATGTCCTGTGACTTACCCAGCTTGATGAGAGAGGGAAAGAATGTGACATGGATGTCCTGTGACTTACCCAGCTTGATGAGAGAGGGAAAGAATGTGACATGGATGTCCTGTGACTTACCCAGCATGATGAGAGAGGGAAAGAATGTGACATGGATGTCCTGTGACTTACCCAGCTTGATGAGAGAGGGAAAGAATGTGACATGGTTGTCCTGTGACTTACCCAGCTTGATGAGAGAGGGAAAGAATGTGACATGGTTGTCCTGTGACTTACCCAGCTTGATGAGAGAGGGAAAGAATGTGACATGGATGTCCTGTGACTTACCCAGCTTGATGAAAGAGGGAAAGAATGTGACATGGATGTCCTGTGACTTACCCAGCTTGATGAGAGAGGGAAAGAATGTGACATGGTTGTCCTGTGACTTACCCAGCTTGATGAGAGAGGGAAAGAATGTGACATGGATGTCCTGTGACTTACCCAGCTTGATGAGAGAGGGAAAGAATGTGACATGGTTGTCCTGTGACTTACCCAGCTTGATGAGAGAGGGAAAGAATGTGACATGGATGTCCTGTGACTTACCCAGCATGATGAGAGAGGGAAAGAATGTGACATGGATGTCCTGTGACTTACCCAGCTTGATGAGAGAGGGAAAGAATGTGACATGGATATCCTGTGACTTACCCAGCTTGATGAGAGAGGGAAAGAATGTGACATGGTTGTCCTGTGACTTACCCAGCATGATGAGAGAGGGAAAGAATGTGACATGGATGTCCTGTGACTTACCCAGCTTGATGAGAGAGGGAAAGAATGTGACATGGTTGTCCTGTGGCCACAAGATGTGTGACAGCTGCCTGCTGCTCATCCTGTTCCCCTGCTGAGATATGGACATCCAGGCACATCAGAAACTGCTCTATCCTGCTGCTGTCACTCAAGTAATGCCAGTGTTGCTGTGGATGGATTCTTCATGTTCAGCACAATGTGACAGCAAGTGATGGTCATGGCGTACACGTATTGCTCATGATATGCAATGTATAGACATTCTACAAAAATTGACAATCAAAGACAACTGGTCCATAATCAGCCCTATGTCTCAGAAACTGAAATACTCTGGCTAAATTGAACATCACAGTGATACAGACAAATGACATGGGGTTAACAGGCAATAGCATTGACTTCAGTGCACCAGGTTTCATCCCATCCAGCTCCGTCTTTCTCCTCAGATGGGCTAACTGCCTGCTGAAAAGTCGCTCCAAGCACGAACTCTGTAGCTCAGGCATTGACCCCTGAAAATATTTCACTCATGAATTAAATGACAGAGTGACAGAACGAAACCACAACCTTCTAAGCACAAGCCATGGTGCCTCCCCCAATAGACAGAACAGTAATGGAAGGCACAGTAGCTAGAAGATGAGGCAACCTGATGATGGGCACCGGTTATGAATGACACCCTTGGTATGACATGCATGAGGCTGGATACCTGGCACAGGATATAGAGTCACTTCGACAGGTTGTGATGACAGCCGTGTTCTGCACAGGACTTTCCACTTGAAGAAGATGATGATGTGCATTGATTCTAGCATATATGCTAGGGCAGCTACACAGTCACATTCTCACAGACTACTACCCTCACACTGCAGACATATCTACCCATGACAGATCAATGCTTGGAAGGTACTGATTTGCTAGCCAAGCTAGCTAGCTATAAAATGGGTTCATAACTGATGCCAGCAGGCTCTCATAGGCATGCGGGAAGTGTGCAGCAATTGATCAGAAGGCAGCCAAATGTTCCAGAGATAATGTCTATATGCAGCTGCCTTGTGGAGGTAGTATCGTTTGGGTGTTATACGATCACTGTCACTTGTGGGGGTTGATAGGGGTTGGGTGTTGTACAGGTCACTGTTACTTGTGGGGGTTGATATGGTGTAGGTGTTATACGATCACTGTCACTTGTGGAGGTTGATATGGTGTAGGTGTTATACGATCACTGTCACTTGTGGGGGTTGATAGGGGTTGGGTGTTGTACAGGTCACTGTTACTACATACAGGTACCCCACACCATGCTTCAGTCTCCTTACATCCCACAGTCATAATCTAACCAATGCCAGCAAGAACACAAAAGTATGCATGCCAGGATGCCATAAATATTCTGTTTGTGGGTAGGTTTTCTCATTGTGAAATTCAGACCGGACATCAGCCTACTTGGCCGACACTTGTGTTATTTCTAACTGCTGAATGATGTTCCAGTCATGTGGTCACATTGCCTAGACCAATCGGCATGTGGCGGGTCATGTGGTCACATTGCCTAGACCAATCGGCACATGGTAGGTCATGTGGTCACATTGCCTAGACCAATCGGCACGTGGCAGGTCATGTGACCCACATTGCCTAGACCAATGAGCACATGACAGTTCATGTGGTCAACATGATGCCGACAGCCTGTACTTCCCACAATACGTCCTGGTACCTGGTCCAGGCTAGCTTGACCTGAGAGCCCGTGTCAATGATAGCAGTCCTCACCTGGAGGGGGATCTGAACATGGGCTCAGCTGTTGGCAGGCAGGCACACAGTCAACTAATGTAATCATTGTCTGGGCTGGGATGACCAGACCTCTAACTAAGAGAACTCACCAGAACCCATGGAAGGATCAGCTGGCAGGCATGTAGTGAACTAATGTAATCACTGTCTGGGCTGGGATGACCAGACCTCTAACTAAGAGAACTCACCAGAACCCATGGAAGGATCAGCTGGCAGGCATGTAGTGAACTAATGTAATCATTGTCTGGGCTGGGGTGACCAGACCTCTAACTAAGAGAACTCATCAGAACCCATGGAAGGATCAGCTGGCAGGCATGTAGTGAACTAATGTAATCATTGTCTGGGCTGGGATGACCAGACCTCTAACTAAGAGAACTCACCAGAACCCATAGAGGGATCAGCTGGCAGGCATGTAGTGAACTAATGTAATCATTGTCTGGGCTGGGGTGACCAGACCTCTAACTAAGAGAACTCATCAGAACCCATGGAAGGATCAGCTGGCAGGCATGTAGTGAACTAATGTAATCATTGTCTGGGCTGGGGTGACCAGACCTCTAACTAAGAGAACTCACCAGAACCCATGGAAGGATCAGCTGGCAGGCATGTAGTGAACTAATGTAATTATTGTCTGGGCTGGGGTGACCAGACCTCTAACTAAGAGAACTCATCAGAACCCATGGAAGGATCAGCTGGCAGGCATGTAGTGAACTAATGTAATCATTGTCTGGGCTGGGATGACCAGACCTCTAACTAAGAGAACTCACCAGAACCCATGGAAGGATCAGCTGGCAGGCATGTAGTGAACTAATGTAATCATTGTCTGGGCTGGGGTGACCAGACCTCTAACTAAGAGAACTCATCAGAACCCATGGAAGGATCAGCTGGCAGGCATGTAGTGAACTAATGTAATCATTGTCTGGGCTGGGGTGACCACACTTCTAAGAGAACTCACCAGAACCCATGGAAGGATCAGCTGGCAGGCATATAGTCACATAATGGAATCATTGTCTGGGCTGGGGTGACCACACTTCTAAGAGAACTCACCAGAACCCATGGAAGGATCAGCTGGCAGGCACATAGTCACCTAATGAAATCATTGTCTGGGCTGGGGTGACCACACTTCTAAGAGAACTCACCAGAACCCATGGAAGGATCAGCTGGCAGGCACATAGTCACCTAATGGAATCATTGTCTGGGCTGGGGTGACCACACTTCTAAGAGAACTCACCAGAACCCATGGAAGGATCAGCTGGCAGGCACATAGTCACCTAATGGAATCATTGTCTGGGCTGGGGTGACCACACTTCTAAGAGAACTCACCAGAACCCATGGAAGGATCAGCTGGCAGGCACATAGTCGCCTAATGGAATCATTGTCTGGGCTGGGATGACCACACTTCTAAGAGAACTCACCAGAACCCATGGAAGGATCAGCTGGCAGGCATGTAGTGAACTAATGTAATCATTGTCTGGGCTGGGGTGACCAGACCTCTAACTAAGAGAACTCACCAGAACCCATGGAAGGACCAGCTGGCTGGCAGGCACATAGTCACCTAATGGAATCATTGTCTGGGCTGGGGTGACCAAACCTCTAACTAAGAGAACTCACCAGAACCCACGGAAGGATCAGCTGGCAGGCAGGCACACAGTCAACTAATGTAATCATTGTCTGGGCTGGGATGACCAGACCTCTAACTAAGAGAACTCACCAGAACCCATGGAAGGATCAGCTGGCTGCACATGTCTCTGACCACAGTCTTCAGCTCCTGGATCTGCTCCAGCGTGTTCCCACACAACAAGCCTTGGCTGGCCAGCAACCTGCAAGATGTCCCCACCAGGTTCAGATCAACATTTTCAGTCAACTTAACATCAACCTAGAGGTCAGCCTGGCCTACAGTTCAACATTTCCAGTCAACTTAACATCAACCTAGAGATCAGCCTGGCCTACAGTTTAACAGTGCACACTCTTAAACTGTCTATGCACTGGTGGCGGGGTAGTGTGTTCATTCCTACAACAGTTCAGTTGGGCGTAAACACTGACTTCTCACTCAGAAAGCCATGGAAAACTACCGAACATAAAACTGCCGACAAAATCCACCTGAGGTTGAACTCAACATTAACAAGAACCTGGTGATACAAGTGAAGTATAATGCAACTGTAGGTAACATGATCGCAACTAACTTCAATACGACAACAATTATCAGTACGTCATCAGGTTTGACATTTGTTAGATTACTTGACAATCTAACATTGTACAACTTCCCCACATTCAGACTCACTGGTTAAATGGACATCTGTTATATTATTCCAACCGTCCCCACAGATAGATTACACGTGTGACCATATTTTACTATAATCCAACTTTCATGACAGATTACATCAGACATGTGATGATATATTTTACTATAATCCAACAAATCAAGGTTAGAGAGGTCTAATCTGCAGCCAGATGGAACAACCCTGGATGTCCAAGGCCTGCAGAAACACCAGAACACTGTGCAGTTCAAGCATCATCATGATGCACCAGTCCTGCTGCACAAACCTGTGCAGTTCAAGCATCATCATGATGCACCAGTCCTGCTTCACAATGTCATTCTCATCACAGGCCACCTCAGTCTCATTCCCTTGCCAGGTCTCATTCCTGATGCCTCCACGGGAAGGTTAACCCGGTCAACAAATGCCCGCAGAAGTCGGATGTGACGGCCTAACGGCGCAAGAACACAGCTCTGCTGTAAACAGGCACAACGCAATCACGTCCGAAAAAATAAACTCCAGATGAACGCAGAAGAAGAAGATTCCTGATGCCTTGTAATGTCCGAGAGATCTGCAATTACCCGTGTCCATCTCATGTGGTCAACCTTGACTCTTTTTCCAGGGACCATACCTTCCATCACTGTGCTTGTAATGTTTAGTATGGCCAAAGTGTTTCAGTTTCCAAAAGACAATGCTGTTTTGGAGCCAGTTTTCTGTGATTTGATGTGTGCATCCTGCAAAATGTCAGTATATGTCTTCCTCTTGAGCCATGCTATTCCAAGAACTCCTCTGTAAACCTACATTGACAAGTCTGGATTGTCTTCCTTGGTGATTGCACAAAGATCCATGACTGAACTTGTGGTGTTGACTGTCAGGTTGGGCACTGTGTGGATAGCCTTGCTGTTGTGCTGGGCACAACCACTGGCTGTTGTCAATTAACTCACCCTATAAGAAACAACAAACACACCAGGTGCTTGCTATTTACCCTAAACGCCATACTCCCCCATCTACCTGGGATACACAGTCGGTACAGAAGTTGAGTCCCCTAATAGATGGGATAATTAATCAGTACAAGCGTTTGTAAAAGTTGGGGCATTTGAAATATGGTGCTGTTTAATGGATGGAAAAGAGACAAATAAGGAAGTTCTAAAACAACTCAATATAAATAGCATGCTATAAAGGAAATAAACATGAGAAAGATCAAGTCCTTTGCTCACATCCAATGGCATAACAATCTAATTAAAGCCATAATAGAGGTGAAAGTTGGTGGCAAATAAGCTACAGTGTCCAGTACATAAATTAACAGGCAACATCAAGATGTGGTCAGGATACGGTCAAGAAAAACGTACAACAAAGATGCAGGACAGACATTGCTGTGATTCATTAACACCAACCTTCACAGGAAAGATTACACAAGACTGATGATGATGGTGATGAGTTGTATGCAAAACACCAGTACATACCCAACATTGGCTAGAGCAATATCAGACATGATGTTGACAATCTGAAACAAATGTCTCTCCTGAGCCTGCTCTAGTGTCTGCATGTAGTGGCTAGACTCAGAAGTGGCTGTCTTCACAAGTTTGGCTACAGCAGTCACATCTACTGGGCTCTGTTGATGTTTGGTCCTGAAAGTAAGTGGGCTCCCATGAGGTGAATGATTCACATGTATGCATACATCACTACTTCCATATTTGCTCAACATATATACTTACACCGAGGGACATAACTATGGGAGTCAATGTATCATGTTGTACAAGATCAGAGTAGCCAGCTGTCAGTGGTTTGAGGGTCTTATGTTGTCCTCCAGCTTCAGCACTGCTGCATTTATATCAAGCTGGGACACAGAGGTGTTTCCAAGGCACCAGGGCCGGGTTATATACTGGCCAAGACCTATTGACGCGTCCTCGTCAAGCGTCCTGGGCAACAGGTCCTTTCGGGGTCCTGGCTAAAGTCAGTAGGATCGCCGATTCCTCCGAAGTCGGAGAGTGTCTGCCTGTACGGTGAGGAACCACCAGTCTGCACACCAATAAGCCAGACATGGGACAACGGATACTCACGCAAACCTCAGGTCCTGTATGACATCACACTGATGTTGGACAACAGGATGCCTTCATCCGACATACAGGACTTCGCGTTGGAGCTCACGGCCAGGGAACACAAGCAAGCTAGCATATCAAGCTGAAAGACACTTTTGATATCACACACTCCCTGATCTCTGGGTAGTGGATAGATGCCTAGCATTCTCACATAAGGGCAACAAATAAGAAGTTCTGTGTGCATTCTGCTCACATTAAAGATCATTCTGTAGCTGAAAGCTGTAAATAGATGTTCATTTAGGCAGCTGTTTTGGCAGAATTTAAAAAAGCCAAAACCTAGCCACAAGAAAATATGTAAAACCTTCTGTGAAGTTGACTGAAATCAACACCAGTACACACAATACAGTGCTGAAGTGTAATGTCCCGACACTGCACACTCTTATTGCTTGCAGCAGCCACCTGGCAATCAACAAGACATTATACACCCTTCCCACTCAGCACTGGGTGGGAGTCAGTGGACAATGAGACACCTAGATCCTGTATGAGACACATGCCCTGTGCACATGTGGATTGGTGTTGCAGACAGCAGAGCACATACTCCAAGACTGCCCAAACTACAACATATCCAGGCAAACCTTCTGGCCTAGAGAGACAACAGTGGAAGATAAACTCTATGGACCGCTGAGTGAACTAAAAAAGACAGTTAAATTCATACAAGAGACAACATTGCAGTTATAGACATATTTCAAGCAAACGAAAGAAGAAGAAGAAGACACATGCCCCAGCTAGACTGACTGCCAGCCAGTCTGTGTGTGTTGGGCTAGAGTCAAGAGACAATGAGACACCTAAATCCTGTATGCGACACATGCCCCAGCTAGATTGACTGCCAGCCAGTCTGTGTGTGCTGGGCTGCATCATGACCAGGTCACGTCCCAACATGTCTCCCAGCAGGTGTGAGGATCCAGTACCAGTCTTGCACATTCTGCTGGTTTCTGCTTGGGCAGGGGACGTTAACCTCAGCAACACAATCCCCACATCAGGGGCCTCATCATGAGAAAAGTCTCTACACCGGCCTCACTTAAATAGATGACAGCCTTTTTTAGGGCATAGATGACCTGTGTGCCTCTGTATTAACTTTCCTCTTCTTCTTATAGTCCATGCCTTGCAGCGTTGATGATCTTGTCTGTCCCCAGCCTTCTGTCTCGTGTGCTGCCAATCATTTCTGATACTCATCTACCACAATGCCACAATGTCAAACTGCCCAGCATCGTTGGACTTACAAGAGGTCAAATTTAGTCTTCCAGAAGATTTACAACCAAGCCACCAACATGATACACCCAGCCACACAACACTGACAGACAAATGGAATGGGTTCATACCTACCCTAGGAAAGCCCGGGTGGCCAGGAGAGCTGTGATGAACACACTCAACTTGTGGTGATGCAGGCAAGAGTCCAGCAAGCGGCAAGACTTCATCCATGATTGATTGACAAACAATGGCATACTCCCTGGCTGCCTGGCAGGGGCGGAAGTCATTTCTGGCTATTAACATCAAATTGTTGTGGCTAAATATATACATTGAGCTTACAGACTTCACACGCTCAGCCAAGAACTCTGCTGCATAAGACACCTCACGTGTCTAACTATATGTGAAATTTGATCTATCTTACCATATTTGAAATGTCATCTAACATAGCATATAGGAATGTGATCTTACTAAATGTGAAATGTGATCTTACTACTCATGAATTCTTGTATATATACTACCTAGAATTTACTTCTATTTTTTCCAATAAAGATATTTCCTTCAGGCTTTAGCCAATCATTTTGCTAGGAAATTATTATTTCACAGCAGGTCAGTATGGTCAAATGGGTAAGAATGTATGCTGATGCCGAGGTAAGCGGTTCAACCCCTACACCGGACAGCTGGACTAAAATGTTGACCTGTCGTCCTCGACATGGGGTGATAAATTACAAGTACCTCTGAAGTCGGAGTGGGTTTGCCTGATGGCGAGGGACACTGTTAATAGGGAAAGCTAATCCACATGCAAAATTCAGTCCATCACTACTATAAATGGTGTGTATGGACTACACTTGAAATCAAAGGGAGTGAGCGAGCGAAAAAAAAATTTCTTTCACAGTCTTCGTGTCAATTATGCAGATAGTAGATAGTAGACAGCCCCTTCAATCTTTGAGCCAATCATTTTGCTAGAAGGCAGCCCATCCAGTCTTTGAGTTAATGTGTCCAGAAAATAGTGATTTAAAACTGTGTACTTGTCCACGCTGAAGTTTAGCACTTGTAGAAGTGAATATGAGCTTCTGAACTAGCTATGAGGGTCACCTTATCAGCAGCAAGTGTCACCTCTGGCAAGATGATTGCTGTAGTCTGTCAGAAACCAGCTGAATACTTGTTTGTTCTATTCATATAAGCCGCAGGAATATCATTCATCAGATATGACGCTGTATGGTGACAGACCATTACATGATGTGACTCCAGAGAGTGCTGTCAACAATGCACTTGTAACATCTGGTGTCCTTACATAATCTTTACAAGTTTTAACATCAATATGGTTTTAAAAAAAACAGTAAACCCTATAACATAGTAAAGGCAAGACAGACAGACAGACAGACAGACAGACAGACAGACAGACAGACAGACAGACAGACAGACAGACAGACAGACAGACAGACAGACAGACAGACAGACAGACAGACAGACAGAATATCTAGCCAGACACCAGGTTCTAGATGAGCAGCCATGAAGATGGCCACACATACATACCCCTCCATCAGGAGTGTGAAGAATGATATGCCCGTGTCCACTATCACAGTCCGTCCATTGTCCAGGGCTTCTTGTATAGCCAGCAAAGTGGAATCCAGGCCTGCCAGAACCGTTCAGATGGTGAAATATTTAGACATTACATTGTATGAAATATGTGGGTATGACACGATATAAAACAGAGATAGTACAGTGTAAGAAATATCTAGAAATGCAGTTGTATGAAATATGTAGGTAGTGTATTACATACAACAATGAGAGTAAATATGTAGGTAGTGTATTACATACAACAATGAGAGTAAATAAGTAAAGGGCCTATTGACATGCTTCAATGTGCTCTGGTATGTGGTGCTAAACCCGTGCAGCACTCAGTGGATGATGTCATTAGATAGAACAATGTTTACAATACTGAGGTGTTACACTGTATAGTATATTTGGAAATCACATGAGTGTAGAAACAGCAAAATGTATGAAATACTGAGATATTACAGCACACAAAACTGACTTGCTGGATGCAGTACTGAAGTATTACACTGTCTACAATAATGACTTATTGGTATCATAAATTGGTAAATATGACAGTGAGCAGGTGAAGATCTAGGAAACAGAAACCATATTTGATGTTAACAGACAGTCTGGATTCATCGATCAACCTGAAATGACCCATTGCTGCTCCAATCTCCACTTGTGTCAGGTCTCACTAGCAGGTTGTCAACTGATTGCATGAAATACACAACACTGACAAGGACCCCACTGTGTACACCAAATCCCACACATGCTACACATATCTGTTGTAGGTTGGTTTTCTAGTTTTGGCTTATTCAGGTCAGAGGTCTAGTTCGCCTGGTCAGTTTGATTGTCAGCAGTTGATTGATTTGATTACATGCCCAATGTGCACACAGGACTTCCAAATTGTGTACCCTTGTTCAAGATGGCCAGGCCTGAGATCACCACTCCTGGATTAATGGGGACTAGAGCATCCTTGTTTTCAACTAAACAATATTGGCTAACTGAGCTCATGTTCCTCTTGAGTTCCAAGCAGAGTGTATATCTAAGCAACAATTTGATATGACCAGTGTTAAGTCAACAATTTGATATGACCAGTGTTAAGTCAACAATTTGATATGACCAGTGCTAAGTTAACAATTTGATATGACAAGTATACTAAGTCAACTTTGTGATATGACTAGTGCTAAGTTAACAATTAGTGAATTTTTCGCATGTGTGGTTTCTGTGGTTTTCGGTTTGATAAACCAACACAGAACTGGTGTCGTTAGCCGCTACACGCTGCGGGATTTGCTGAGGAGGGGATCTGAGGACTTATGGACTGAATGGTCTGATGTGCAATGAGGATGATCTGTCTACTAACTAACTAAGTCAACTTTGTGATATGACCAGTGCTAAGTAAACAATCTGATATTAGTGCTAATTAAACAATTTGATATGACCAGTGCTCAGTCAACAATTTGATATGACCAGTGCCAAGTTAACAATTTGAAACTAGGGAAGGTTGAGTAACAAGTATATTAAAAAGTGCAGAAATACTTACCATAAACAGCATGACACTTGTCAAAAAACATCTTGTGGTTGGCCATCGTTTGCAAACACTGGAACACACAGCTGATGGGACAAGATAAACATACAGATATACAGAAATCCACTCACTGGAAAATGTGTGTATGGTCTGATACACTGTACACATGTGAAAGCTGAACTATGAGTAATGAAATGGTGAAGAAACTGCTGGCAGTGGAGATGCACATCTTGAAACAAATGTTGCAAATATCCTGGGCGGGGAAGAGAACAAACATTGAGATCACCCATCATAACAATAAGGACATGACAAATGAAGTTTACGGGCATATCACCAAGAGAGGTGGAACACAGAAGTTAGCTTTATGAGGGAATATACTAGACAAGAGAGGCAGAGGAAGACAGAAAAATATATGTGTCAGGTTAGAACAGATGGGCCACAAATAAGAGTATCAGCAACATCATCAATATATCAGATGGCAGAGAGGGTTGGAGAGTCGGGGGTCTTTGGTGTCTGTATTAGACCCAGCATCTGGATAAGGTGATATCAATACTATATTGTTCTTTTCTTTCTCTCTGTTGTCCTTGTCCAAGAATTAAATACCTGGATGGCTTGGCCACATGGCATGGTCGAGACAGAAACACGGAGCTGATCCATGACTCTGGTGATCGAGTAAGATGGCAGAACATGACCGCCCATGCTTATCGGCATGGCACATATTGGATGGATGGATGGTTGTCCTTGTTATATCTATCAGTTTCACGTTAGGTAGAGCTCTCTGTTGTCCTTATACCTTTCAGTTTCATGTTAGGAAGAGCTCTGTTGTTATACCTGTCAAGTTCATGTCAGGATGAGCTTGTTGCTGGACACAACCAGCCTAAGGACTGCATAAAAGAAGGTGTTTATTGCTTCTGTTATTTGCTTGCTTGCGTTTGCTGGCTGTGAACTCCAGCGTGAAGTCCTGTATGCCGGATGAAGACATCCTGTTGTCCAACATCAGTGTGATGTCATACCGGACTGAGGTTTGCGCGAGTATCTGTTGTCCCATATCTGGCTTATTGGTGTGCAGACTGGTGGTTCCTCGCCGTGCAGGCAGATACTTTCCGACTTCGGAAGAATCAGTGATCTTACTACGTTAGCCAAGACCCCGAAGGGACCTGTTGCCCAGAACGCACGACTAGGATGTGTTAGTAGGTCTTGGCCAGTATAGAACCTGGCTCTGATGCCTTAGAAATACCTCTGAGTCCCACTTCTGTAATTTCACTAAGCCGCCATCTGTGGAGCGTGCCACTTGTCCACTGTGTGTAGACATGAATGCTGTCTGCAGCATGCTTGTGTGTGGTAGCCCTGTTACATGATTTAACCATACTACTGGCGTTCTGTTTGGTACTCACCACCACTGACATGCATCAGAAAGAGGGGGGGGGGGGGGCAGCGCTGAGTGGTCTCGAGGTATGGTGTCTGCCTCAAGTGCTGGAGGTTCTGAGTTCAAGCCCCAGTGAGGGCCAGGATTTTTTTTTACGTGGACTTCTAGTAACAAAATTTCCCCTGGTCTCTGGGTAGTGAGATCGGACGCCCATGTGTATTGTTGTGCATGTAAAAAATCCCTTGGCAGTTGGAAATCGAAAAAGAATAGCCTAACGGCGCTACCCGCGCAAAATTCTGAGTTAAAAATCTACCCAAAGTATTTCTGGATCCTGGCCGGTGCTACAGAGTTCGTGCACTGAGCTGAGATTGTCCGGACTCAGGATTGAGTTAGGAGTAGAACAGAGCACTTGTGGGTTACACCCGTGTGCCGTGATGTTGATCCATCAAGTAAACTAAACTGTCATGCATCATCTAGCTACAATATTGTTGTATCCAGCCAGCTCTGTCACCATCTGTTCAGTTCATACACTGATGTTTGGTTTGCCACATGAAATCCACTGAGAACAAGGTCACCTCCATAACCATCAAGCAAATTAAAGAGAACTATTTCATGACACACCAATAGTAAAACAAAGAGAACTGGAACTATTTCATAAATTCCAATAGTAAAACAAAGAGAATTGGAGCTATTTCATGAAATACTAATAGTAAAACAGAGAATTGGAACAATTTCATTAAATGCCAATAGTAAAACAGTAACATAAAATATAAAACACAAAAACAATGAAACTGTTAACTGTATGATAATAAAATCATGTCATACTCCAGCTTTGCAGCATCAGACGTGTGAAGAAGCTCAAAAACAAATTCTGGTGAGAGGAAAACAGACATAATAAATACACATTTGATGTACAAATTTACTGGAATGCAGCCACTCCAGTATAATAATGGAGAACAACTAAACAAACTAATAACAATGATACATGACAATCATACATGCCAAGTTCTAATGCTAATTCTTAAACAACCAGATTTTTTGCAGTCATCTCCAATGAAATCCCTTACACAAAGTTTACCATGTTTTTTTCTAAATAGAAATATTCTTTTATTTTCTTTTTTAATGTTATCACGACAACTCTAGGCTCTTTTTCAAGAACATAGAAACCAATCAGCTTCAACTATTAGCTAAAGAACATCAAACACATGGCTCAAATGAACCCATCAACAGGAAGGTTTTCTATATTCTGGCTGATGAATACGTGCAAACCAACTGTAGAGAAGAAGTGAACTCTTAATACTGACAGTACTTCTGCAGTGTACAATAAATACAGAGACTGCATAAAGCATCAATGACTTGTTACAAGTGGCACAAAGTGTACGTACTAAACATACAAGAAATGTAACACATGCACATCTACAAGAAGGGATTACGGTTGGTTGGTTGCTTGTGTAAGGTGATTGTTAATGGGGTGGCATACAGGTGTTGCCTGTGAAGGTGATTGTTAATGGGGTGGCATACAGGTGTTGCCTGTGAAGGTGATTGTTAATGGGGTGGCATACAGGTGTTGCCTGTGAAGGTGATTGTTAATGGGGTGGCATACAGGTGTTGCCTGTGAAGGTTAGCTAATATGTACACAGAACAGCATTATCACTGCAAGGCAATGTCGCTATGTTAGGGGGTCAAAACAGGGCAAAAATTCCATGGAGTTGCAAAGATGCATGAACACTGAGTGTCAGTGAGAAGACTATGGAAATGAGTCAGTTCCCACTGTACAAGCATGATATGAGAAGTGATAGTGCAGCACTCACTATAGGGTTTTACATTAGTGCACTGAGAGTGGCATTAGGACACATACAAACTACACTTTCTTCCTGTGTCTCTGTCTTGTCTGCTGAAGGCTTTTGCTTGCTGGATTTCCTATGATCTAATAGCTATTTTGGCTGTAAGATTGTTTAATTATGATCTCCCCTTCTTCATCTGCCTTCTATCTAACAATGGAGTATGAACCATCCACCAACTCATGCCGAACCCTCCACCAACTCAAGTTGAACCCTCCACCAACTCATGCCGAACCCTCCACCAACTCAAGTTGAACCCTCCACCAACTCATGCCGAACCCTCCACCAACTCAAGTTGAACCCTCCACCAACTCATGCCGAACCCTCCACCAACTCATGCCGAACCCTCCACCAACTCATGCCGAACCCTCCACCAACTCAAGTTGAACCCTCCACCAACTCATGCCGAACCCTCCACCAACTCAAGTTGAACCCTCCACCAACTCATGCCGAACCCTCCACCAACTCAAGTTGAACCCTCCACCAACTCAAGTTGAACCCTCCACCAACTCAAGTTGAACCCTCCACCAACTCAAGTTGAACCCTCCACCAACTCAAGTTGAACCCTCCACCAACTCAAGTTGAACCCTCCACCAACTCAAGTTGAACCCTCCACCAACTCATGCCAAGCCCTTCTATCTTGTGCCACCCCCTTCAGCTCCCATCATGGTCTCCTTATATTATCCATCTGCCTCTAATTATCTTCTCTGTTTGTTTTAAGTCTCCGTCTATTTCTTGTACCTTGTGTCAAGCAGAGACAGAACTTAGTAGTTTTCTTAATGTGTGTCCTATGCAGTGCTAGCATCCTTTCCTTGTCTATTGATTTGCTGGAATGTTAATTCTCTATATAAGCTCAGCCCTAGTGATTCTGTCATACCAGTGTATTCCTGGTATTCTGTGCAGACACCAGTTAATGAGTGTTTGTATTCTTATATTAATATCTTTATCGTTATCCCCATCCTCGCCTACATTGCTACCTAAATTGGTGCGTGTGTGCCCCTCATCAAGTAAGATTTTGTCATCAGTTAACAAAGCTAGCAACAAATGTCCCCCTAACCTTATAGTCAACAAAATGGGTTGTCAATTGATCTTCCAAACACAGTAGCACTGACAACATCAAATATAACAAACTGTCTACGACACTGACAGCATGACTTGGGTGCTAAAAACATCAAATAGAAGCACCAGTTGTCACTATTGAAGTCTCATTACAGCCAACCTTCAATGTGGAGATGGCACTTGATGATGACTGAAGATGAGAACGATAATGAGTGTCACCTACCAGCCAGATCTGTGTCAAACACCTCTTGAATGTGTTGAGTTCCCTTCAAGCTGTCAATAACTAAAGTCAGACATTGTGTTCCAGCAAAGACCAGTGCCTCGTCCTTGGTGACCAGTATCCGTTTCAGACCCATCAGCAAAGAATGACCCTGGTCACTGTTGTGCCCCACCAGCAAAAGTCCCAGTGTCACTTCCTGATGCTGGACACACTCCTTCAGTAAACCTGCCAATGATACACATATACACACACGTTTTCTTAATTGTAACACATGGAACTATTCAACCAGTCATTTGTTTTTCAAAGTAATTTTTTAAGGATTTATTCCTTAAGAAGACATATAACAGGACATATGGTCAAACAATCAGATTAATTCATCATCATCAAGTGGCTTTTGGACTGGCATGGGCATTTAGATCCTGAAGACATGACTGGTACCTTGCCATCTTGAAAGACAATAGTTTGTAAAATGGAGTTATACCTCTCCATAACACAATGCCTGGGCTGAATTTAGAGACCATGCATTGCCCATGCAGCATATCCTCTCTTGGCCTGTCTAGTTGACTCCAGAGAAAAGATAACACTAATACGTCTGGAACAACACAAGCTGTAGAAGCTGCTAGATCAGCAAAGCAATACTCTGTCCGCCAGTCGGAGCTTCCTTCCTAGACCAGTTGCCGACCAAGGCTTAGGGCCTGGTCTGCCCTGCCATGACTTTAGTCTTTAGGTTGCATTTCCTCACACTAGGGTAAGGCTTGTACCTTCCCAATTGTACTCCTCTGTCTGAAGCCATTGACACAATGTGGGGGTGTCGGGTTTGGTGAGCACCGCCCAACACTCAGCGTTAACAGAAAGTAGATAGTACCGTCTACTGTCGTAGGGTAGCTCAGTCATATCTGACTAAGACCTGACTAGAAGACATACAATAAGCACAAACACGTATATACCTGACTAGAGTCTAAGTGCATGTGAACAGAATAATGTACCTCATATACCCCAGCCTCGATTATGTGACAGCCTAACACTCCACATTTTTTTTCCCCTGTGTTTCCATCCTGTTTCAGGATATTGCGGTCAACACCAGCATCTTTCAGCTGTATGTTGATTCCTAGGCTAGATTACGCTCATCAGCACACCATGACTTTATGAGCGACTGGCTCCATACTTTCATAAGTCACTGGTGCGACTCGAACCACTTCTAATTCTCGTGCGCTTACGTCAACCACGAGAGTATTCGAGGTTAACGGAGAAAGCTGCTAACCCCTCGGCCAGGGAGCCGGCCTAACACTCCACATGCTAACACTAATATCTGCTAGAGGGCTACCTTTTTGACCGACTGAAACAACATATTTGACATGTTTACAGACAGAAGCCACGAATAATAGATTGCACGATTTTCTGCCTGGCATATTTCCCCGCATCTCATCAGGTGCAGACTGCACAGTCATATATTATATGAAGTGAGTAAATGAACAATATGTTAGCTGAAAAACTAGATATACATAGTCACAAGTATTGTCTGAATGTGCAGCATTTGTTATCCCCATGGAATGATAATTCATTTGATCTAGTGAAACAACATAACTGACATATATGTGATCTAGTGAAACAACATAAATTGACATGTATGTGATCTACTAAAACAAGATAACTGACACATATGTGATCTACTAAAACAAGATAGTAGACATGTATGTGATCTACTAAACATCATAATTGACATGTATGTGATCTAGTGAAACATCACAGCAATCTTACGTAAACAATGAGCCAGAAAACTATGGTTCTCTGACATATGCAGCCAGTACACAAGGTTCTCCATCACCCTCCACAGAAAGCTGTCAGTCTCTGGAGACAACTGTTGAGGACTCACACTCAGCGGTTTCATTAGGTGGATCAAGAGGCACACAAGAGCACTGGTTGTGTCCACATCGATGTGCCCATGGCAGCTCAGCAAGCGATCAACTGAGTTCACTGATGGAGAAAGTATTTGAATCCCCCTCACATATATATATATATATATATAAGTGCATGTGTTCATGTACATGTGAGAGATTGCCATGTGATCAATACAAGATATTTTTTTTTTTTAATGTTAAAATATTTTAATTTTGAAACAATCCAGATTCTTAGGTGACTGTTTTCTGGCATTGAGATCTGAGTTGAGTTGAATCAAGAATCAAAATCACAGCACTCAGGACATTCCCATACATGCTCTGTCCTTCTCTGCATCAGCCAGCGAAGAGTCCCAGTACTAATGGTCTCAGTAGCAGTCTGATTATATACCTGTACGGCCTTTTCTTGGAGTTTTGAGTGCTGGCCAGATCCTCTGGTCACTCCCTGCAGCACCATTCTCTCCAAGCCATGATGATCTATCTGTTCTTCTGTGCTATACACAAGATCCCAGAGGGCTCCGATCACATCTGCCTTATCAAGCACCAATACCCCACCCAATAGTGCAGACTCAGCCAATCTGTCCGCCTGCTAGTTTCCCATCACACCAGTATGTCCTGGAGAACAAATCCAACAGATGCTCTCTATTTCTGATTGTTGAATGGAAGCCTGCCACACTGTCTGAAGCATGTCTTCACCTTTCTCATCATACTTTGTGAGTCCATTACAATTACAACATGCATGTGCTGACATATCTTCCAGCCAGCGGAACGCTGTGACTACCTCCACCTCCATTCTCAGACTAGATGTTGTGGTATCATATTCCAGACTTTCCCACACCAAAAAACACCGTCCACCAACCTTCACCACAAACCCCCAGCACGTCTGTTACATCATAGCACAGAGCCGCCGCGAGACTGTTGAACTTAAATTATATATATGTGTGTGTGTGAATGTATGTGTTGGTAGTTTGTGTGTGTGTGTTTGCAAGTGTGTTTGAGAGAGTAGGAGAGGGAGAAAGTAAGAGAGTGAGTGTGTGTATGCCCATGCACATGGATGCGCATGTGAGCATGTGGAGATGGGAGTAATTAGGTAGGTCATTCCTGATCCTGTACTGCCAAAAGTGTGTGATTTGCTCCTAACTTGACATGTATAAAGTTCATAGATTTTTAGGTTTAGGTGACCTGCTGCCTTCTGTGCTGTCTATATTTCTGAATTCAGCACAAAGTCAGAAACCTATTGTTAGGAACAACTGCACCAAAGCTATTACACAATGTTATATAAATCTGTTACACAAGTTCCAAAACTGAGACAGCACAGTCAAATGGAAGGTCACACAGACAGACAGAAGGACATACACATAGGTAGGCAGACAGATATGAGGCTGGCAGACAGACAGACAGGCAGACAGACAGACAGGAGGTAGACATGAATACAGGCAGACACATGTAAATAATAATGAAGAAAATAAACAATACACACAGTATTATGCAATTATTGTCTCTGTGTACTAATAGTTATACAATAGGTATAACTAGAAAAGATTGAATTCCACATTATGAAACAGTACAAGAAAAATGTGATTTTGTTATTATTTCTATATATATGATGTAATAAAGCAACATACTCTGTGTACACAGCAACATTTGTGAATATGTGATGGACATCTCACAAAGTCGACCAAAAGTTAACAAAAAGAAGTGGATTTTCCGCTCATTGCTCATGTTTTCTACCTGAAAAATACCATATTTACAATGAATGAATCACCCCAAAAACAAGAAGTAGATGGTAAGTTTACTAGAACACACTCACAAATAACAAAGCCAAAGCCTTGGTCAGCACACAAACAACAAAGACATACTGATACAGCTGTATGAAACACTCTACATGGAAATATATTTATCCAAGTGACTCTTGTGTTTGCTTGTTGTGGCCTGGACACCGCCTGTGTGATGGAATCCACGTGATGTTATTTAGCTGAGTTGTTGTTCAGACTTACTGTCTTGTTAGTCCAGCTGATTATTTACATTAATTCATGCATTATTTACGTTTCTTTTATAGTTAACACATATGGAAACAAAAAATGACAACTCACAATAGTTCATTAAGAGTGTTTTGCCCTTACAAGCAACAAATCGTAAGATCCTTCTATCCACATGACACAATGCAACTGTTATTATGTGTTGTTCTGTTACACTAATCAAATGAACCACAGTGGGTGATTGGGTAGTGCACCTGCCTACCAAGACACTGGTTATGTGCAATATCTGGATTTGGCCAGATTTTGTTTTCGCCAGTATAGAACTAGGTCCGCCCAGCTTCGTAAAATTTGAAGTGAACAGATTTCCTGGAAATTATCTGGGAAGGAAAGGCAATGAGGATGAGAGCAGGTTATCCTCACTCTTTATCGCATGATCTGAGTTGAGTTGAGTTGAGTTAAGAACCGACATCACTGCACTCAGGAAATGGCATGATCTAATATGTGAGGGAACGATGAGGTTATCCTCAATCTTTATGGCATGATCTAATATATGTGAGGGAACGATGAGGTTATCTTCACTCTTTAAGCCATGATCTAATACATGTCTGCAAACGATGAGGTTATCCTCAATCTTTATGGCATGATCTAATATATGTGAGGGAACGATGAGATTATCCTCAATCTTTATGGCATGATCTAATATATGTGAGGGAACAATGAGGTTATCCTCAATCTTTATGGCATGATCTAATATATACGAGGGAACGATGAGGTTATCCTCAATCTTTATGGCATGATCTAATATATGTGAGGGAATGATGAGGTTATCCTCAATCTTTATGGAATGATCTAATATATGTGAGGGAACGATGAGGTTATCCTCAATCTTAATGGCATGATCAAATATATGTGAGGGAATGATGAGGTTATCCTCAATCTTTATGGCATGATCTAATATATGTGAGGGAACGATGAGATTATCCTCAATCTTTATGGCATGATCTAATATATGTGAGGGAACAATGAGATTATCCTCAATCTTTATGGCATGATCTAATATATGTGAGGGAATGATGAGATTATCCTCAATCTTTATGGCATGATCTAATATTTGTGAGGGAACGATGAGGTTATCCTCAATCTTTATGGCATGATCTAATATATGTGAGGGTATGATGAGGTTATCCTCAATCTTTATGGCATGATCTAATATATGTCAGGGAACGATGAGGTTATCCTCAATCTTAATGGCATGATCAAATATATGTGAGGGAATGATGAGGTTATCCTCAATCTTTATGACATGATCTAATATATGTGAGGGAATGATGAGGTTACCCTCAATCTTCATGGCATGATCTAATACATGTGAGGGAACGATGAGGTTATCCCCACTCTTCATGGCATGATCTAATATATGTGAGGGAACGATGAGGTTATCCTCAATCTTTATGGCATGATCTAATATATGTGAGGGAACGATGAGGTTATCCTCAATCTTTATGGCATGATCTAATATATGTGAGGGAACGATGAGGTTATCCTCAATCTTTATGGCATGATCTAATATATGTGAGGGAATGATGAGGTTATCCTCAATCTTTATGGCATGATCTAATATATGTGAGGGAACGATGAGGTTATCCTCAATCTTTATGGCATGATCTAATATATGTGAGGGTATGATGAGGTTATCCTCAATCTTTATGGCATGATCTAATATATGTCAGGGAACAATGAGGTTATCCTCAATCTTAATGGCATGATCAAATATATGTGAGGGAATGATGAGGTTATCCTCAATCTTTATGACATGATCTAATATATGTGAGGGAATGATGAGGTTACCCTCAATCTTCATGGCATGATCTAATACATGTGATTGAACGATGAGGTTATCCCCACTCTTCATGGCATGATCTAATATATGTGAGGGAACGATGAGGTTATCCTCGATCTTTATGGCATGATCTAATATATGTGAGGGAACGATGAGGTTATCCTCAATCTTTATGGCATGATCTAATATATGTGAGGGAATGATGAGGTTATCCTCAATCTTTATGGCATGATCTAATATATGTGAGGGAATGATGAGGTTATCCTCAATCTTTATGGCATGATCTAATATATGTGAGGGAACGATGAGGTTATCCTCAATCTTTATGGCATGATCTAATATATGTGAGGGAATGATGAGGTTATCCTCAATCTTTATGGCATGATCTAATATATGTGAGGGAATGATGAGGTTATCCTCAATCTTTATGGCATGATCTAATATATGTGAGGGTACGATGAGGTTATCCTCAATCTTTATGGCATGATCTAATATATGTGAGGGAATGATGAGGTTATCCTCAATCTTTATGGCATGATCTAATATATGTGAGGGAATGATGAGGTTATCCTCAATCTTTATGGCATGATCTAATATATGTGAGGGTACGATGAGATTATCCTCAATCTTTATGGCATGATCTAATATATGTGAGGGAATGATGAGGTTATCCTCAATCTTTATGGCATGATCTAATATATGTCAGGGAACGATGAGGTTCTTCAGGCACATAAAATATAACCCTGTAAGTGACCACTCACCTCAAAACCATGAGACAATATACATGGATGTGGTGTGAGGTAAACAGAGTGAGTGGGGCTTCATAGCATGGGTTCAGGGATGCTGTGTAAACAAGGAGAGTCTGGTGTATGATATCATGAATTCTAGCGTAAGAATGGAGATGAAGGCTGTTATAACAACAGTGCTCTGACGGCTAAGGAGTAATACAGAATGCCATGTGTTTATGACAAACTAGTAAAGCATTGAACGTAAACAGAACATGTATTTTCTATGTGGAGTGGCTTGCATTGCTTGATAAGATGAAGGTCAAGAGCATATCAAGGATTTTCTGCCCAGGGCAAGCGGGTGTGCCAGGAAATGAACAGGCTGACAGACTGGCTGCTGCTGCTGCTGTGGGTGGGAAGCTATATTGTGACAAGGTTGATGTTTACGCTTTACCTCCACACCGCCAGGTACAAGTGGAACCAGATTAGATGAGATGATGTAGTGAAGGTTCTCTGGGAATGAATGAACAGTCCAGCAAGACATATAGAAGATCCACAGAGGTCAATATGGCTGAATGGATAAAGTACTCATTCTTAATCATACAGTGTGCTGATGCTTGCATGATCTCTGCATGAATACATAAACACAATGATGTGCTTGATGTTTCTCAGGTTTTCTATGACTGTATGAAATAGTGAAGAACTGCTATTCTACCTGTTCTGTATGAGTAAATTAATTACTGACTTACTGGCAGTTTCAGATGCTCTGTATTAGTATATGAAATACTTATGTAAAGGTTACTTTATATGTTACTAGCTGACCCTGCCCGGCTTCGCCCAGACCC